>CM035171.1:90861835-91534147 GCA_020205615.1 Panax quinquefolius | reverse complement strand
GTTGATAATGAAGAGAGAATGACGCGGATATTTTAAGAGGTTTGAAGTGGAGATACGTCAATATCTTATTTCTCATAAACTATGTTTGTATTCAGATGTTGTAAATAGGGCTCAGTTAGTGGAGCGCGATAACGAGTCAAAGCAACCGAAAGAGAGCAGACGGAAAAATGATAATACTGGTGTTAACAATCATCAAAGCAAGACAATAAGCATGGAGGAATCAACATGCGAAAATGGTAAACACTTCAAGGTAATCATGGTCAAAATAATAAGAATGGACATTTCAAGAAGAGAGATTCAACAATGATGGAAAGACGTCAAAGACCAAAGACCAGTTGTTAAGGAAGGAGAACGACCACCTATCATATGGATCAAATGCGGAGGGGAGGGACACATCGGGTCCAAACTAGCGATGCCGATTCAAAGCATGCTATAATTGTGGAAGAGAAGGTCATTTAGCTTTGATTTTGTCATTCACCAAGACAAGTTCAACTAGGATGGAGGCACCAAAGGATGTCCCAAACAAGCCAAAGCCGATGAGTTTAAGAGAGAACATTTTTTTTCGTGACGAGGAACCCGAATAAAATTATCACGGGTATGTTAGTCATAAACTCTTACGAAGTCTATACCGTGTTGAGATATCGAATCTACTCACTCTTTTATTGCACCTAGTTGTGTTTAATGTTTAAGTTAACTCCTAGAAGTTAGACTTTTATATATCTATTTAAACTCAGTTGGGAGAAACCTTCGTTACCTCCACTATTTATAAATCTTGTTCAAATCAACACTTTCACGTTACCTGTCGATCTTATCTCTTTGAAAATACTTTCCTTTGATGTGATTTTTGGAAACGATTGGTTAAATACTCATCATGCTTTTTGTAAGGTTGTTAGCTTTCATACTCCTAACCAACTTGTTATGCGAATTCAAAGTAACCAAACCACTAAATTCAATCATTGTTATATCGCCATAAATAAAAAGCCCGATCCTTTCGTTGTCGACTTTCTTGTGTGGAATGCAAAAAGCCGGACTTTTTTGTAGGCAACGTCGTGAATGACGGTGACAAGTTGATAGTATCAATGTGACGTGTTATCCAAGTCTTGGATGAGAGTCACGCTTTTAATGATATTTCTATTGTTAATAAATTTCTGACATATTCTTGAAGACTTCTTAGCCTACCCCAAGAGCGTAAAATCGAATTTTGTATTAACCCTAGTAAAAAACCCATTTCTAAAACCCTCAAATATTTTCTTCACCTAAAACGAATGTGTAATGTGCCAAAGACGCTTGGCTCGAAATAAAGATTACGATCATACCATTCAATATCATCGTGGGAAAAATGAACGTGGTAGTATTGCGCTGAGTGTAGAAAGATCGTATCGTTCTACGAGTGTGATGTTGTTAACACAAAGACTCATTTCAGTATAACTTACAAATGATGGAGATAGAGTTAAAGACTTAGGGACCCACATGAAGATAACGAATATACAATTAGAATAGACTTGAATCGATAAAGTTAATGCCGCTTGCCACATACTCAGAGTCGATGAATGTGAAGAAGAAGGTTCAAGAGGGCGTTATTCTAGAAGCAAGAATCGATGAAGAGAGGAAATCTCAACCCTTGATTTTATTGGCCCATTTGAAATCCTTGATCGAATAGGAACCGCGTGGCTTATAGACTTGCTTTGTAAGTAAGTATGTCGCGTGTTCATAACATTTTTTAACGTATCGATGTTACGTAAATATGTGGATGACCCGAACCACATTATTAATTTAGAACCAGGACGAGATAGTATAAGATTTAACGATGTGAGGAGATACGTGTTAAAATCTTGGATAAGAAGGATCGTATTCAACACTCAAAGGTTATACCTCAAGAATTAGAATCAAATGAAGTAAAGGTATACTCACCTCTTCTAAGATACCAGTATACGTCACGTAAATTTCGAGGGCGAAATTTCATAAGGAGGGAGATTGTGAGACCCAGTTTTATGAATAAAGATTTAATTTTCTCAAAATAATTTTTTTATTATGGTGTTGATTTGATGTAATGTTATAGTTGTGGGTAATATTTACAAATTTTGCAAAGTAAGCAAGTGGTTGTATAATATTCGATTGGTCGGGGAATATTCTTTTTATAGGAGAATATCCGAACGATGGTACAATCATTGGTGGACCCCATAATGTAATTATTATGGGATAGAAAATGACAAAAATACTTTATGAAAATAACGGCAAAAGTTTTACCGTTAACTGTTAAAACACCCGGTGTTAAAAGTACAGTAATACGCGTGGTTGCACAGTAGCACATGGTATTGATTATTGATGCTTACGTGAGAAGTCACTTAGTTATACTCAATTATTGCTATAGTCCATTGTTGTGATCATATCTCTCATATTATTGATTCAATTATTGTTACAGTGTCATCTGCATAATATGATATATTGTTCAATTGGGTATTCGGGACACTTTTTGTGTCGAAGTACTATTCATGAGTTACTATTCACGAGTTAATATTCACGAGTTACTACTCGCGAGTTACTATTCATGAGTTACTATTCACGAGTTACTATTCACGAGTTACTATTCACGAGTTACTATTCACCTGATTACTATTCACTCTAGTATTGTGCATTCAGGTATTTGGGTACAATATTATTCCATGAGGAGATGTGCTAATTTTTCAGACCGTTGGTTGAAGATATAATAGTAAGTCAATATGGACCGCTGGTGGAGTTATAATAGTAAATCAATAAGGATCGCTGGTTTAAAGTTTTAATAGTAAATCAGTATGGACCGTTGTTTTAAGTTTTAATAGTAAACCAATATGGACCGTCCGTTTAATAGTAAATCTATCTGGACCTTTCATGAATTAGTTACTATTCATTTCATTTTCCTATAAATAGAAGCTCATTCCTTCTTTATTTCTTACGAATTCACTGAAACTCTAGAGAGAGAATTACAAGAGAACCTATAGAAAAGTATTCTACTACTTCCCTACTCTTATATTTAGTTTCATTTACGGTAAGGGATGGTATTTATTGTACTCATGAAGAGAACTTCTGTTATTCCATTATTTATTATTACATTGGAATAACTTTTATACGCTGTTGGCTACCCTATACATGGTGACATTCTTCTAATATTCCGCTCTTTATTATTCGCCGGATATCACATGCAATAACGTTTACATTTTACTGGTTCCATTATTTATTATTACTCGTCGTAATATCCTATCTCAAGCGTTTACAGGACCTAGTTCCATTATTTATTATTCGTGAATATCCTCATGCGTATGCTGCGTTTATGCCGGACTGATTCCATTATTTATTATTCGTCGGAATATCACGTCTGCGTGCGTTAACGCCTAACCTAGTTCCATCCTTTATTATTCTCATTGGAATAACTCGTATGCGATCTATTTCATGCGTGGTGATTTCTTTTGTTATTCCATTCTTTATTATACTCAAGTTAAAACTTTGACTTTCTATACCCATGAAATTAGTGGAATATCTTTGATATTTGCGCTTCATCCAAAGATCTTTTCATGGAAATATTCTTCGAGCATTCTTGAATTTTACTCTACAAAGTAGTATCATGTTGACAATTTGGACAATATTATTAGTTCCTAGATAAATTAATTCTTGAACTTGTTTTTATTGAATTCTTATATCATTGTCATCATCCTCATGCTTATATTATGTTGAAAGTTATCTGTGGCCTGTAGTGCATAGATGGACTTGGTATGATTATGACCAGGGATTATTCGGTATAATCATAACTGTAATGTTACAAATGATGTGATAAAAGTCTTCATTGGCCCGTAGTGCATTGATGGACAGTTGTTGGCATTATCATGACCATTAATAAATACACAAATATTCTTGGCCCGTAGTGCATGGATAATTGTGGTCGTGATACTAAAGAATATCCTTGGTTGTAGTGCAGGGGTGATTCGATGATGTGGATTATTTATTGTCGAGTCCCAAATGATAAAAGTGATGAAAACCTTTTAAATCATAGAAGATAGTAGATTTTATTCTCTACTTGACTCTTCTAATGGATTGCTTGTTCTGCTTCATGAGCTTAAACTTGATAGTTATTATATTTTATCAATTTAACATTTGTTGAAGGCTAACGATAAATTATTACGCATTATCTTAGTCATAATATTTCTTCTTTATGCTAGTTGAGCTCACCTTTTCTTTCACTTTGTTCTCTTCGTGAAATGAGAACGTGGTAGTGGACTAGTCGGGGAACAGAGTGATGGTCCTAGATGGTGCATTAGTAGTCCTCACTATTCTCGTGAAATAGTGTGATAATAATTGTAATGAGGACTCCTTTTGAGTTTGTATAATCTCGGTAGAGAATATTTGTATTCAAACTCACAATTTATGTTTTGACGTATTGTACTGCGGCAGATTGTATTATTAAGTTGTATTTGAATTACATACCATGTATCCGGTGACTCAAGATGGGTGATGTATACCTAATCTTGGGGCGCCACAAAATGACCAAACTACCCTTTTGATTATTTTAATAAGGTGGAGTGTAGATCTAGCCCTAGTAAGTAGTTTGTGACCAACTCTAGCTAGCCATGTGGTCTAGAAATAAGCTTTAATCATTCAATCTTAGCCATCTTGCATCACAAGTACACTAGATTCAAGTATTATATATAGATTGAGAGAGAAAATGTTACTAACTTGATCATTTTTTCACCAACACTCAACTCACTTCTCTCTCAACTCAAATATCCAAAATTCTCTTGCTAGACCAGGTCCCTAATCAAGTCCCAAGTCCACCCATAATGCATCAAGAAGTCGATTCAAGATTTTGTTCATAAGAGGTAAAACCCTAAAACCTAAAATTCGATTTTTTGATTCTATGTTAGATGTTATGTTTAAATGTTTAAAGTTATGTTATAAGGTGCCATTTAGTGATTTGGGTTGTTATAACTCAGATCCATAACACTTAGATACTCAAATTTGATGATTTAAGAAATTTGGAAAAGTTAGAAATTTTAGAGTCCGACGAATAAATGTCGTGGCTCATAGATCCTCGCATGTTAGTTGTTTGTTGTGTTTCATGTTATGAATTTGTTCTATGCTACGTAGGCTATGATCCGGAACTTTAATCAAGGTTAGATTATGTTTAGATTTCATTTTATAAGCGGTCAAACTCGTTGACCAACCATGATAGATCGAATCTGGGCGTTGATTTGCCCGTAAAGTCCGACAAGCTTTTTAAGGCTTCTGGATCTTACTAACGACAAGTGATTTGGCCATGTTTGTGTAATAGACTTGTAGTCCGGTATAAGGTTTACACAATCAAGCTTTTAGCTAACCTAGAAAGTAAATAGGATCAAAAATTATAAAGGGTCAAAGTATCGTTGACCAACCGCTTAAACGAAATCTGAAAACTCGTAAATCGTGAAGAACAATCATCCTGACAAGGTTTGACCAGCCATTTTATGTCATACGTGATGTTGTTTGACTGCTTTGGTGTTATGTAATTGTTCCTTGTCATTTGTACTACAAGTATGGATCAAGAAAACACTTAAGGTATGAACAGAACCTAGAGAAAATCAAGTGTTAAAGTGACACCATGAACTGCCTTGGTTTCTTGGTTACCCAAAAAACCCAGAACAGCTCTGACATGATTTTCAATGGCTTAGATCTCTTTGTTGTTATGTTTTTTAACCATGTAACTTGATTTTGATTGTAGTACTACACTTGTACTACATTATTGATATCATTAGCTGCCCAGAAAATATTAGGATCATAGATTAAATTGTGGTCAAACTAGGTACCTTAGTGGCTGGCCATGAATGTCTGACAGGCTCAAGAACAGTTTTTGTGACTACTTTGACCTACCCCGTATATTACGTAGGTTATGTTGTTAAGTCGATGTTATGCTGCTGTGTAGACAATCAAAATTTTCTATACTACTGTTACTAACATTGCAGGAGGACAGATTTGGCCTTTAAGAGGGAACCCTAAAACACAATCAAAATCCATACCGGATACTACCGGAAGTTCAGCATCAAACCCCGGATCGTAGTCTGGGAGTAACCAAATCCAACCTCGAAGATAACCCCGAGACCTGCAGATACAATACCGGAACACACACCGGAGAAGACCGATTAATCTCGGAGACAACCTCGAGGTATCCAGTCTCAGTACCAACCATTGGAATAGCTACCAACCTTGGTGATAACCCCAAGGAATGCAGTTTCGGCGATAACCCCAGAAATTCTTGTTTCAAATGCGACCAGCTTCAATCTCATCGCTCATAACGAGATACACTGCACCAATCCGACAATAACATCGGGAAGACAGGCACACCTCAAAGATGACAATGAGAACCTTCAACAGTTGCAGCAGTCTAATCTCAGCGAAGTGTGAGCAATGTCTGCTTTATCAGCCCAATCCGGCGATAACACCGGTGAGGGGCAACATCGTCATCTCGTCAAACACGATGCCACATCACGTCTCTACGCAACGATGTCCCACAAGGCTAACCAATCCATAGTGACTATCAACACTTGAAGCTTGAAGACCAGAAGGCATCGTCCCATCTTCAATGACTTCGCACAAACTCTAATCCTATGCCATCGTACAACTCTCGAAAACGGCGGTTCGAAATAGGTCCTGTATACCTCAAACGGATGCCCGGATTACACTTCCGAAAGTTCGAGTGGACATTACAGTGCCTGAGTGCACGTACTTCGAGACGACCAGACCCGACAAACCCGGGCCAACCCGGGTTGCCTCTGGTACACCTATGGCTAAAATGCCTATAAATAGAGGGCTCGGGGTGCTGATTTTCTAAGAGAAAAAGATGGGGAAACCTTGCACAATTCGCTCCGCACTCGCCCCTACAGTGTATTTTCCCACTTTTAAACACTTGTGAGCTCATATATAGCCTCTTTTGTACCCACAAAAGCTAGTGTTTACCCACTCCAAAGATATAGAAGCCTTTTTTTAGTAGTCAGCTCTAAGCCTTCTCACACACTTTAGAGTTTTTCTCTTCATCTTTGCACACACCCTTCTACACGTTGAGAGTCGTGTTGCTCGCTTTTGCCCGGACTTTGGTCCGTGGTTTCATTCCAATATGTATATTATATATATATATATATATGTAAGACCCAAATATTATAAATAAAGATGAATTTTTTATAAATATTATTTTTGAATATTATGGAATAAATTTGATATAATGTTATAGTTGTGGGTAATATTTATAAATTTTGCAAAGTATGCAAGTTGTTATAAAATATTCGTTTGGTCGGGGAATATTCGTACAACTGCTCAATCATTGGTGGACCCCACAACAGAATTATTGTCGGATTGAGAAAACGACAAAAATATTTTATAAAAATAACGGCGGAGGTGTTACCGCTAAAAGCTGTTGAACTACCCTATGGTAAAAAATACGATGAATACACATGGTTGCATAGTAGCACACGGTATTGATTATTGATGCTTACGTGAGAAGTCACTCAGCTATGCTCAATTATTGCTACAGTAATTGCTGCATCATATCTCTTATATTATTGATTCAATTATTGTCACAGTATCATCTGTATAATATGTTATATTATTAATTGAGACGACAAGTTATAAATGATTAATAATTGTTGAAAGATTAAAATGTGTTGATTAAAAATAAAATGATTTGTGGTAATATTTATTCAATCCTTAATGTATATAAAGAGTCTGTTATGAGACGTTTGTGGTAAGTTTGATTATTTTATGGGGGCCCATATGTCATCATCTAAGAGTCTCTTCGTCAATAGTAATTACCTTTGTGAATAGTAATTACCTTCGTCAATAGTATTTATCTTCGTCAATAGTATTTACCTTCGTCAATAGTAATTACCTTCGTCAATAGTAATTACCTTTACCAGACGTCAAACCACTTACTGCTTTCACATTACAAGCGTCAAACCACTTGTCGTTTCACATTACAGGCGTCGAACCACTTGCGTTTCACATTACAGGCGTCGAACCACTTTTCTTTTCACATCACCAGTCGTCAAGCCACTTGCCTTTTCACATGGTAGGTGCTAAGCTAGAAATCTTATATAAATAGAGGCCTAGTGCTTCAATATTTTTCACGAATTCATTCAAGCTTTAGAGAGAGAAAGTATAGAGAGAATAAGAGAGAAAGAAGAAGAGTATTTTGTTACTACACTCTGCGTTATTCAATCTCCTACCAAAAGTAAGGGTGTTATTCTTTCTTATTCATGAAGAGAACTGTTGTTATTCCATTGCTTATTATTCTGCTGGAATAACTTTGTATATCGCTGGCTTACCCTATACTTGGTGACATTCTTCTATTATTCATTTGGAACATCCTCGTCTGCATGCTTTTTACACCGGACTGGTTCCATTCTTTATTATTATTCGTTAGAACATCCTGCTCATGTGTTTTACAGGACCTGGTTCCGCTCTTTATTATTATTATTATTCGTTAGAACATCCTCGTCTGCATGTGTTTTACACCGGACTGGTTCCGCTTCTTTATTATTATTCTGTTGGAACATCACGTCATGCATGCGCTTTTCTGGCGGGACCGGTTCCGTTATTTATTATTCTCTGTTGGAATAACTCGCATGTCAAGGTCTCATCGCATGCATGGTGATTTCTTTTGTTATTCCATTCTTTATTATACCCAAATGGTTAAAATTTTGACTTCTATACTCCATGAAATTAGTGGAATATCCTTGATATTTGCGTTTCATCCAATATCTTTTCACGGAAATATTCTTCCGATCATTCTTGAATTTTACTCTACAAAACAATGTCATGTTGATAATTTGGGCGTTAATAATTCTGGATAAAATAATTCTTGAACTTGTTTTATTGAATTCTTATATCATTGTCATCATCCTCATGTTGATATTATGTTGAAAGTCATCTCGTGGCACATGTAGTGCATAGATGGACTTGGTATGATTATGACCGAGAGACTATTCGGTGTAATCATGACCGTAATGTTACAAATGATGTGATAAAAATCCTCGAGGTAGTAGTAGTGCATTGATGGACAGTTGTTGACATGATCATGACCATTAATGAAAACACAACTATTCTTGGTCGTAGTGCATGAATAATTGTGGTCGTGATACTAAAGAATATCCTTGGTCGTAGTGCAGGGGTGATTCGATGATGTGGAATATTTATTAAAGCTGAGTCTCAGCTATAACAGTGATGAAAAACCTTTTAAATCATAAAAGATAGTAGATTTTATTTTCTACTTGACTCTTTTAATGGATTACTTGTTCATTGCAGATTAAACTTGATGTTTATTATATTTTATCGGTTTAACATTTGTTGAAGGCTATTGATAATTTATTCGCATTATCTTAGTCATAATATTTCTTCTTGGGCTAGTTGAGCTCACCCTTTCTTTCACCGTTTTCTTCTTGAAATGAGAACATAAATAGGGACGAGCCTCGAGGGGAGCGGAGTAATGGTCCGGAGGATAGCATTAGTAGTCCTCACTATTCGTGAAATAGTGTGATAATAATTGTAATGAGGACTCCTTTTGAGTTTGTATAATATCTAGTAGACAATATTTGTATTCAAACTCACGCTTTATGTCGTATATTATACGGCAGTTATATTAGTAAATTGTATTTAAATTTCAGATAATGTATCCGACTACCCAAGATGGGTGATGTATACCTAATTTTGGGGGCGTCACGGTTGGTATCGAGCTTAGGATATGATCCTGGCTAAGATGTGAGAATAGTACTAGGAGGGAGAGACAGGGAATACCTTCGCTAGTATGGCGTACCTAAGTTTATGTGCTATTTTATTGGTTGGTCGGAAGATAGGGATAATTTGTTACATGTCAATTAACCTTTTGTTTTATGGCGGTATCTAAAAATGACATCCGAGAATGTTGAGAATAGCAATGGAGCGCAGCAGCGATCGTTGATTCACCACATATCAATAATCGTGGATAATGTGCATCGAGAAGGCGACAATCCTCATGCACACAACAACACCGACCAAAATGATGAATGATCAAATGTTCGGAGGCTTTATGCAATTTATGCAACAAAGAAAGTAGAGCGACTCCACATCCAAAACGTAGGTGGAAACACGGAAAACTCTCGGTGCGGTCACCGCTAAACAATTCAAGGAGCCGGGACCACCGGAGTTTAAGGGAGAGCCAAAACCACTTCGGCGGAAGCATGGATAAAGCAGATTACCAAGATATTTGATGTCTTGGGATGCTCCGAGGAGCAAAGGTTCCCTTTTCGCGCTTTATGTTGCGCGGAGAAGCGATTCTTGGTGGGAATCGGTAAACGTACTCAACTTCTTTGTCTTCAAGATATCTTGGGAGAAGTTCCAGAGCTAATCAACGACAAATACTTTCCCGAAAGTATTCGCCATATGAAGGAGGTGGAGTTTATCAAGTTGGAACAAAACAATATGACCAGTGTCGCAATACGAGGCAAAATTTGCGGAGTTATCACGGTTTGCGTCCCACTTGGTGGATAATGAAGAGAGAATGACGCAAATGTTTTTAAGAGGTTTGAAGCCGAAGATACGTCAACATCTTATTTCTTATAAACTGTGTTTGTATTCAGATGTTGTAAATAGGGCTCAGTTAGTGGAGCACGATAATGAGTCAACGCAACTAAAAGAGAGCGGTAGAAAATTATAATACCGGCGAGAGTAGTCATCGAGCGGTGACAACAAGCGTGGAGGAATCAACGAAGCGAATATGGTAACCACTTGGTGGTAATCGTACAAAAATAATAAGAATGGACATTTCAAGAAAAGGAGATTCAACAATGATGGAAAGACGTCAAAGACAAGCACCCATTGTTAAGGAAGGAGAAAGACCACCTATCATATGCTTCAAATGCGAGGAGAGGGACACATCACCAAATCTGCGCCATGCCGTCCAAAGCATGTTATAATTGTGGAAGAGAAGGTCACTTAGCTCGATTTTGTCGTTTTCTCAAGACAAATTCAGCTAGGATGGAGGCACCAAAGGTCATCCCCGAAAAGTCAAAACCAGAAGGTCTGAAGGGAGAGCGTTTGTTGTGACCTCCCAAAGAGCAAGGAATCCGAATGAGGTCATCACGGGTAAGCTTATCATAAACTCTAATGAAGTCTATACTTTATTTGATACCGGTTCTACCCATTCTTTTATTTGATACCGGTTCTACCCATTCTTTTATTTCTCCTACTTGCGCTCATCGATTAAATTTGACTCCGGAGAAATTAGACTTTGACTTATCTGTGGAAACTCCGTTGGGAGAAACCTTCATTACATCCACTGTTTATAAGTCTTGTTTGGTTCAAATCGGTACCCTCACACTACCTGTCGATCTTATTTCATTAAAAATACTTGCATTTGACGTGATTCTAGGGATTGATTGGTTAACTACTTATCATGCAAAATTTGATTGTTTTCGTAAGGTTGTTAGACATTGGCTTTATTCGTCCTAGTACTTCTCCTTGGGGTGCTCCTGTTCTATTCGTGAAGAAGAAAGATGGGAGTATGCGACTTTGTATTGATTATCGGGAGTTGAATCATGTCACCATAAAAAATAGGTATCCATTGCCACGTATTGATGACCTGTTTGACCAGTTGCAAGGAGCCAAATTCTTTTCAAAGGTTGATCTTCGTTCCGGATATCACCAATTGAAGATTAGAAACGTGACATTCCAAAGACGGCTTCGTAACTCCGATGCGGGCATTATAAATTCCTAGTCATGTCCTTTGGATTGACTAATGCTCCTCCGCCTTCATGGATATGATGAACCAGTATTCAAGGAATATTTAGATCACTTTGTGGTTGTCTTTATTGATGACATCCTTATTTATTCCAAAAGCCGTGAAGATCATGAGCAACACTTGAGGCTGACACTCCAAAAGCTTCGTGAATATAAGCTTTATGCCAAGTTGAAGAAATGTGAGTTACGGCTTGAAGAAGTAGCATTCCTTGGGCACGTGGTATCAAGTCATGGAATATCCATTGACCCAAAGAAAGATTGAAGCTATTCAAAGTCGGGAACAACCTAAATCGATGACCAAAGTCGTAGCTTTCTCGGTTTAGTTGGTTATTAGCGAGAAATTGTGGAAGGATTTTCTCGAATCGCTACTCCATTGACTCAAATTGACTCGAAAAGATACAAAGTTTGGTTGGAGCGAAGAATGTGAGAGGAGTTTTCAAGAACTCAAGAGGAGACTTATTTCAAAGACTGCTACTCGACAATACCATCCGGCTCGGAGGATTTGTCATCTACGATGATGCTTCGGAAAAGGGTTGGGATGTGTTCTCATGCAACACGGAAAAGTTATAGCCTATGCCTCATGACAACTCAAAGAATATGAGAGGAATTATCCTACTCATGATCTAGAGTTGGCAAAATGTTGTCTTCTTACTTAAAATTTGGAGGCATTACTTGTATGGGGAGAAAGTGGAGATCTTGACGGATCATAAAAGCCTCAAATATTTCTTCACTCAAAAGGAACTCAACATGCGACAATGATGTTGGCTTGAATCTGCTGAAAGATTGTGATCATACCATCCAATACCATCCTGAAAAGCGAACGTGGTAGTGGCGCGATTGAAAGGAGATCGTTATGCAAGCATCTGAGTGCGTTATTGTCAACACAAAAGGCCCATTTTGTGTGACTTGCAGAGGATGGAGATAGAGTTAAAGACTCTAAGGACACATGTGATGATAGCGAGTATACGAGTAGAACCGACTTTAATCGATAAAGTTAAAGCTGCTCAAGCTACGGACACGGGAGGTGATGCGTATGAGGAAGAAAGTGCAAGAAGGTGCTATCATAGGAAGCAAGAATCGATGAAGAAGGAATACTTCGAGTCAACTCCAGACTTTGTGTTCCTAACGACCCTAATTTAAAATATAATATCATGATGGAGGCACACAACACACCATTTGCAATCCATCCTGGGAGTACCAAAATGTATCATGATATTCGGCCATACATTTTGGTGGAGCAATATGAAGAGAGAGATATACTTTGTTTATCTCAAGGTGTCTAACTTGTCAACTAGTTAAAGTGGAGCATCAAGTACCAAAAGGTCCATTGCAACCACTTGAAATTCCGTAATGGAAGTGGGAGCACATTACCATGGATTTCGTTCTCGGTCTTCCTAAGGTTTCTCATGGCATTGATGCGATTTGGGTCATTGTTGATAGATTGACCAAGTCTGCTCATTTCTTACCAATATGAGAAACTTATACACTTGAACGTCTTGCTCAGATGTATAAATGAGATTGTAAGATCGCATGGTATCTTGGTATCCATAGTTTCGATCAAGACCCAAGATTCACTTCACGATTTTGGGTTAGTTTGCAAAAAGCTATGGGCACAGACTTTCACGATTTAGCTCGGCATATCATCCTCGTAGATTTTACGGACGATGGGAGAGGACTATTCAAACTCTTGAAGATCTATTAAGACTCTGTGTCCTTGATTTCAAGGGAGTTGGGACAAGTTCTTACCATTGGTGGAGTTTTCCTACAACAACAATGCTTATCAAGCAAGTATTGGCATGGCTCCATTCAAGCGTTGTATGGAAGAAAGTGTCGTTCTCCGAAGATCTTTGCTTTGGGATGATGTGGGTGAAGCAACGTTGTTGGGGCCCGGAGTTGGAACGTATGACTACGGAAAAGATTCAAACGATCCGACAACGTATAAAAAACCTCATAAAATTGACAAAAGAGTTATCTTGATCTTCATCGAAAGGACGTGGAATTCGATTTAGGAGATCATGTGTTGTTAAGAGTTGCTCCATGGAAAGGAGTTACAAGATTTGGAAAGAGAGGAAAACTTAATCCTCGATTCATCGGTCCATTTTAATCCTCGATCGAGTAGGAACTGTGGCCTATAGACTCGCTTTCTGCGCCAAATATGTCTACGTGTTCATAACGTTTTCACATATCCATGTTACGTAAATATGTGAAAGACCCGAACCATATTATTGAGTTAGAACCGATTTAAATAGCGGAAGATTTGACGTATGAAGAGGTTCCTGTTCAAATTTTGGATAAGAAGGAACATATTCTACGCTCAAGGTTATACCTCAAGTCAAAGTTTTGTGGAGGAACCACGATGTTGAGGAAATGACTTGGGAGTTAGAATCAAATGAAATCAAGGTATCCTTACCTCTTCGACATACCAGTGCGTACCCTAATTTCGAGGCGAAAATTTCATAAGAAGGTGAGGTTTTAAGACCCTAGCTATTATAAATAAAGATGAATTTTCTATAAATATTATTTTTGAATATTATGGAATAAATTTGATATAATGTTATAGTTGTGGGTAATATTTATAAATTTTGAAAAGTATGCAAGTTGTTATAAAATATTCATTTGGTGGGGAATATTCTTTTTGTTAGGAATATTCGTAATGCAATGGCTCAATCATTGGTGGACCCCACAACAAAATTATTGTTTGGATTGAGAAAACGACAAAAATATTTTTATAAAAATAACGGCGGAGGTGTTACCGTTAAAACTGTTGAACTACCCGGTGGGTAAAAGTACAAAGATGTCTGGCTGTGGTTGCATATAGTAGCACAAGGTATTGATTATTGATGCTTACGTGAGAAGTCACTCAATTTATGCTCAATTATTCTACTGATAATTCTTGCATCATATCTCTTATATTATTGATTCAATTATTGTCACAATATCATCTCGTATAATATGTTATATTATTAATTGAGACGACAAGTTATAAATGATTAATAATTGTTGAAAGATTAAAATGTGTTGATTAAAAATAAAATGATTTGTGGTAATATTTATTCAATCCTTAATGTATATAAAGAGTCCTTATATGAGACGTTTGTGGTAAGTTTGATTATTTTATTGGGGGACCATATGTCATCATCTAAGAGTCTCTTCAAATAATAGTAATTACCTTTGTGAATAGTAATTACCTTCGTCGATAAATATTTACCTTCGTCAAAAGTATTTACCTTCGTCAATAGTAATTACCTTCATCAATAGTAATTACCTTTACCAGACGTCAAACCACTTGCCATTTCACATTACAGGCGTCAAACCACTTGTCGTTTCACATTACAGGCGTCGAACCACTTGTCGTTTCACATTATAGGCGTCGAACCACTTTTCTTTTCACATCACCACTCGTCAAGCCACTTGCCTTTTCACATGGTAGGTGCTAAGCTTGAAATCTTCTATAAATAGAGGCCTAGTGCTTCATTATTTTTCACGAATTCATTCAAGCTTTAGAGAGAAAAGTATAGAGAGAATAAGAGAGAAAGAATAAGAGTATTTTGTTACTACACTACTTTGCGATATTCAATCTCCTACCAAAAGTAAGGGGTGTTATTCTTTCTTATTCATGAAGAGAACTGTTGTTATTCCATTGCTTATTATTATGTTGGAATAACTTTTGATACGCTATGCTTTACCCTATACTTGGTGACATTCTTCTATTATTCAGTTGGAACATCCTGTATGTGCGTTTTACGCCGGACCTGGTCCCATTCTTTATTATTATTCTGTTGGAACTTCCTATCTGTGTGTTTTACACCGGACCTGGTTCCGTCTTTATTATTATTCTGTTGGAACATCCTGCTGCATGTGTTTTTACATGGACTGATTCCGCCTCTTTATTATTATTCATTGGAACATCCCGTCTGCATGCGTTTCTGGCCGGACTGTTCCGTTATTTATTATTCTCATTGGAATAACTCGCATGTATGCTGGTCTATCGCATGCATGGTGATTTCTTTTGTTATTCCATTATTTATTATACCCAGCTTAGTTAAAACTTTGACTTCTATACTCCATGAAATTAGTGGAATATCCTTGATATTTGTGTTTCATCTAATATCTTTTCATTGAAATATTCTTCCGATCATTCTTGAATTTTACTCTACAAAAAAAGCAATGATCATGTTGATAATTTGGGCGTTAATAATTCCTGGATAAAATAATTCTTGAACTTGTTTTATTGAATTCTTATATCATTGTCATCATCCTCATGTTTATATTATGTTGAAAGTCATCTACGGCACATGGTGCATAGATGGACTTGGTATGATTATGACCGAGAGACTATTCGGTGTAATCATGACCGTAATGTTACAAATGATGTGATAAAAATCCTCGATGGTAGTAGTGCATTGATGGATGATTGTTGACATGATCATGACCATTAATGAAAACACACTATTCTCGGTCGTAGTGCATGAATAATTGTGGTCGTGATACTAAAGAATATCCTCGGTCGTAGTGCGGGGTGATTCGATGATGTGGAATATTTATTAAAGTCGAGTCTCAAATATAATGATGATGAAAAACCTTTTAAATCATAAAAGATAGTAGATTTTATTTTCTACTTGACTCTTTTAATGGATTGCTTGTTCACCGCAGCTTAAACTTGATGTTTATTATATTTTATCGGTTTAACAACATTGAAGGCTATTGATAATTTATTACGCATTATCTTAGTCATAATATTTCTTCTCGGGCTAGTTGAGCTCACCCTTTCTTTCACCGTTCTCTTCAAGAAATGAGAACATAGTTTGGACGAGTCGGGAACGGAGTAATGGTCCGGAGGATAGCATTAGTAGTCCTCACTATTACGTGAAATAGTGTGATAATAATTGTAATGAGGACTCCTTTTGAGTTTGTATAATATCTAGTAGACAATATTTGTATTCAAACTCACGCTTTATGTCGTATTGTACACCATGCTTATATTAGTAAGTTGTATTTAAATTACATACCATGTATCCGACTACCCAAGATGGGTGATGTATACCTAATTTTGGGGCGTCACAATATATATATATATATATATATATTTACATATATATTGACTAACATTATCGAGTTATGCCTTGATTGAGCCTGAACTTGATTCCCGGAGCGTTTATTTGCTTATATATATATATATATTTATATATATGAACGTATGTGTCAATTTTGTTCGATGAGCCTGAACTTTGGTCCAAGCGTTTCTTTTTAATATATATATATATATATATATATATATATATATATATATATATATATATATATATATATATTAATCGTGTGTCGAACTCATTCGATGAGCCCGATTTTATATCCCAGTGCATTTATTCGCTTATATATATATATATATATATATATATATATATATATATATATATACTATATATATATATGAACTGTTTCGAACTCGCTCGAGGAGCCCGATTTTACATCCTATGCGTTTATTGTTTATATATATATATATATATATATATATATATATATATATATATATATATTCGCCTCCGCCTGAGTTTCCTTCGTGTCGCTTGATCGCTTCTTACATCTTTATTTATATTTCGATCCCCATGGAGGTGCTTCGTGGTTTGGTGATCATGTCTAGATATATATATATTTACGACTTTTATATATATACCTTCTTCATTTTCAAACAAATTGCAAAGATTACATGCGCTTTAGGAATCATGTGATCACAGATTCATCCCATTGGATCTAGATTCGGTTCCGTAATGGACATTTTCAAATTTGTGGCGACTTATAAATTATTCTCATGGTGTCGAATTTCCTCGGATGGTTTCCATACCCACGAGGAAGTCGAATTATTTTGTATATTATTTTCGCATTTAATGCCTCGCATCCTTCAAATAAAATTAATCAAGCCGATCACTTAATAAAATGGGAGTGTAAAAGGTCTCAATTCCTAGTGAGCATCGTAGCAAGAACTTCTTTATAAAACATCACCGCCATATCTTGTTAAAAAGCTGAATTTTTACATAAATTCAAACCCCGTATATAGGTTCGAACGAGGCCTCGCACAACATCCATATAACAACACATCGACCCACACACACACACACACACTCGATAATAGTTTCTTGAAAAGAGGCGGTCACCGTGGTAACACGGATGTCGGGGGGTTCCTAACACCTTCCCCCCGCATAACCAAGTCCCTGGACCCTAAACGAATCTCGGTTTCACCGACCCGTATAATAGTGTAGCATCACTGGGTCAATGTGCAAACCTTTTTCTCGGTTGTGTTGGTACAACCATTTAAAAAAACCAACTGGCGACTCTTAACAGTCCATCGTCGACATTATACATGTCGGACCTTTTTCACTTGTTTTTTCAAACAAATCTCACCTAAAATGAGAACACCAAAGAACAAGTAACGAAAGGGACACCCAAAAATCCCGGCGTCGACGGTGGCTACTCACTGAGGAATCCAAAGAAGAGGACTTAAGCCATTATTACAATCTTTTCAAAACTGTTATCTGCTTGTGTGTGGATGTTGCATTTACATTTTTGATAAGTGTGTACGAATGCATTTCCTTATTGCATTTAGTGCTTCGCACCATAACTGCTTATGATATTAGTGCTTCACACCATATCTGCTTCTGATATTAGTGCTTCGCACATGTCATCATTTTCATACGGTGAGAGCGCGATGTATGTGAATGTATGTTGTGTGGTCCCTCCACTAGGAGGCTATCCCGCTTGTTTGATTCTTTGGACTCGTGAGAAGACTAATTCTCCGAGGTTCGTGAAAGGCACCACCCAAATTCGCTCCAGCTTGAAAGACCGGATTAACTTCCCCGTCAAGTAGATTGCGATGATTTAGGAACCTTCATGCCAAAAACCCATGGAGTAACCTAAGATAGGTCACCCTAAATAAAAAAATTATTCTTCATGCTCTCATTTTAATTACTTGTAAACACAAATTACTTGTAATTTCATACCATATCTATTTCCATGTAATGATAAATATGAAGAAATGCGTACACATACATATTAACATGCTATAAACAGCTGACACCCGTTGTGTAGGATAAAAATTCCTAAAGTGGACACATCACATAGCATGTTATTGCATACATTCCCTAAAGACTAAACTATGCAAGTCTTTTGTAGGGAATCAATCGAACCTACTACCCGGTCAAAATCCAAAAAGGCAACAGGCCTATAGTCAATCATGTCAGCATCCGACCAGACTGAACTTAATCCAGTTTCTCACAAAGAATTCGACAGATTAAGCAAGCAAATTATAGATTTGGTTGTTCTACTAAAAGAATTACACCAGTCTACATAGGGTCAGAAAATACCCGTACATGCTGAATCTTCCACATAAGGAGGAATCCCAATCATTACCATACCTGAACTACAGTTGGATAAGACCAACAAAACTCATGATGCTGCCCATCCCATTGGAGATCCAGACAATGGTGACATCAAAAAAGAAAGTCCTCCAAATGGAAGAGCCCTTTCACGCTATCAAAGGAATTAGAACACACGGGAGTGTTTCATATGCTGATCTGTGTATTTTTCCTGGTGTTCATTACCCAAAAATATTTAAAACTTGTGACTTTAAAAAATATGACGGGTTAGGAGATCATTATACACATTTAAAAGTATTTATTGGAGAACTTGGATCCTATGCAGAGGATGAAAAACTCAGAATGCAATTGTTCCAAAAGAGTCCATTTGAGAAGCTTGGTTCGTGGTACACAAGATTAGACTACTCCAAAATCCATAGTTGGGAAGAGCTAGCACATGCCTTCCTCACTCAATACAGTTTTCAAACTCAGATGGCTCCTGATCAGTATCAAATTACCAAGATCAAGAAACAGTCCAACGAGTCTTTCAGAGAGTATACTCAGAGGTGGAGACACCTGACTACCCAAGTTAGTCCTTCCATGACAGAATCAGAAATGGTCATGACTTTCATAGACATACATGAAGCTCCTTTCTATGAGAGAGTTTTAGCCGGCATCGGCAAACCATTTTGTTAGTTCCCAGAGGGCACAATAGATCTAGAAGGGGGGGGGGGGGTTGAATAGATCCTTTTTATTTCAAATACTTTTCTGGTTTATGATGTATTGTTCATATTAGAGTATATGACAAACATAAGAATCTTTTCAAGCACAGCGAAATAAGTAAAAGATTCCCCTTCGTTGATATATTCATAATCATACGTACATTGTTCGTTGAGTTAGTTTAGTTATAAGCAGTTAAAACATACATAGCAGTTATAGACATAATGTAAATGACATAATATAAAAGACACAAGAGGTTTTAAGTGGTTCAGAGACTCAAGCTCCTAATCCACTCTTCTGCTTTCAACTAGCGAGTTTTCCACTAAGGAAAGGCAAGACTCAATCTCTACGATTCCTTCAGGCCGACCTTTTAGAACTTGATTCACTAAGAACTCTTCAAAGCCGCCAGACCTTGGGACTCTTCTAGTTCCTTGAACTCTTCAAGCCCAAAGAGGCTTGGAACTTCGCTTAGTCCCTCGGACAAGGACCCTTTAGCCCTAATTTGTTTAGTCCCTCGGAAAAGGACCCTTTGGCCTGCTTCATTTAGTCCCTCTGGACAAGGACCCCTCAGGCCCTGGCTTAGTTGAGTTATTTGTTTGTTGTTGTTGGAGTCGGTGCTGAGCTGCTAAGATATCTTTATGCTATGAACATCTTCTATCCTTAGCATCTTGGCTTGATCATCCTTGAGGAGTAGTTGAGTATTGCATGATGCTCAGCTTCTTAGGTTTCTCAACTACTCCGGATGATCCCTTAATGAACTGCCTTGAAGATCATTCTCCTTAATACTTGATGGCTGCACATGAGAGGCTTCTAAGATGACTGTAAGCTCTTCTGTAAGGTACTTAGAAGCTTTATCATGCTTGAAACCAAGATGGCTTTTGTGATCTCCCTTCTTGCTACTCGATGCCTTCCCATGATGGACTTGCTAAGATGACCATAAGCTCTTCTCTATTGTACTTAGAGTCTTCCCATGATGGATATCCAGATTACATTATGCTCTTCTTTCTCTCGACAGTTTCGAACACTCTTCATGTAGTAGAACTCTCACTTCTACATAGTAGAACTCACACTTCTACTTCTTTCTTGATCTAACTTCTGAGTGTTCTTGGTGGATCGTAGAGTGAGCCTCCGAACTCACTATTACTCGGTTGGATCAGTCCACCTTTTCTCCAGGAATACACAACTCCAGCAACCTTTGATGTTTGAAGCTCTTCTACATTTATACATCTTCCCAATCCTTCTGTTGGAAAGTAGCCGTTGGAAGCTATTTAAATGTCTTCACAGATCTCGAGTTGCTTGAGGTAGACTGCTTGATGTGACATGTCATACATTTTCTGACTCTGCAGTCTACTGTTTCACCTACCCTATCAGATGTATCACTTTATTATCTTGGGTAGGTTGAAGACTTTATTTCTTCTAATATCTTGATCAGAGGTTGTCCTTTTGCATCGATGCTCTCAATAAGCACTTCTCCGAATATTACCCTACAGATTGAACCGTTGCCAATGCTTCAGTCTTCAGGTAACCGAACTCTACGATTCTGATGCACGTCTTCAAGAAACTGATCGTAGTGTCTTGCTGAGTGTTGCTCGTTGACATAGTAGAGTTAACACTACGGATCCTGAAGAGTGTTGATTGGATCTTTAATGTAGAACACCTCTTCCTTATATTGTGCAGTGCTTCAATAATTCTGTTTGCTTTGACTATTCTCAGATACTGATGGCCTAATTCCTTATTTTGGTCCCCTTTTGAATATCAAGACACTTTAGATTTGTGGCGCGTCCAGCTTGCTTTCTCCTGGTGATCTTCCGTTCACTTATCATCAATGAACTGACCCTGCACTTAATCACTTTAGCCTTGCTCTTGAAACTGACCAGTATCTTGGTTCACCTTCCATAAGTTCTTTCTTTGTCTAAAAACACTACGATCCCTGGTTGCTTCCAAGATCGTTGTCTTCGTTTCTCTTAATGACAAAGAATCGCATTAGTGACTTTTCCTTTGTCAATCAACAAGTCTTTTTAAATCATCTTGTGGAAGACTTCATCACGAATGGCCTTTCAACTCAATCTTGATGCTGATTGGATTGGTGCTTAGTTCTTCGCTAGCCTACATGCCATTCGTTAAGTGCTCTCTCGGTTTCCTTATCATGGATTGCATCTTTGCGGTGCTAACGGAGAGGCTTCGTACCTTTGGTTATTCAGGGAGTGCTCATTCTTTGAGAACCGTATCTTCTCTACGATTCGACTTGGAATTGTGAGCACTTCATTGGAGTCGTGAGTTCACGCACTCTACGATTGACTTTGGTCGTCACGAAACCACGATCCTGAGATCAGACCTTGACACTCTACGATTTCTACCTTGTGCTTATTGTCTTCATCTGATCTTGCCCCACTATGATCTCTGTATGCACTTAATGGACTCTACGAACTCATAGTGTAGTCTACGATCCTTGACTTGGCTTTGGCATTACTAGGCACTACGACTCTGAGTGTAGTCTACGTTTCGGACTTGGCTTTGGCAGATGATCATTCGGCTCTTAGGCAGGCTATCTCTATGATTCTGAACATGATTTCCTCAGCACACTACGATCCCGAGGAAGCTCTTCTCGATACACTACGATCCTTCTTCATTTCCAATGGCAGTCTACGAACTCTGAGATCTACTATCTTGCATACTCTTATTCTGCCTCAATAGCTCCCGAGTTAACCTTGACTCACCTGGCAGACTACAACTTCTGGTGCAGTGCTCAACGATCAGACTAGCCTATCTATTACATCATAACATCAACCTAACAAGCTTGATCTTTCTATATTTATAGTCCTTGTACATCATTTCTTTTTAAGGACTTTACAAAGCTATTTTGCTCATGTAGGATCAACCTAACATATTTGATCAATTCATTCTTAGTCCTTGTACATATATTTCTATTATCTATCAAAGGACTTTACTGCTTTTCTTAATGCAAGCATACTTGCATATTATTCATCCATATACATATATATCATAATCAAATCATATATAAATATTAATAGCATTCACATGCTTATTCCTGACAATCTCCCCCTATTTGATTATAACAAAAATAATAAATGCATATGCATGGTATGAATGAATCTTATATACAGTGAGCAGCTGTATTTCTAAAACAGTTAATCATGAATGTCATTTATATTGATATGGCAATTTATACATTAAGACATTCTACATTCTGGATCCAGAACACATTCCTAACAGATTAGAGTTGTACCTCCTTGGCTCCTTGTATGTTTCCAGGATTCTTGTTGATCAGCTACTCATCTGATTTCTCTTCTTGCTCTTACTCTTGCCCCCCTTCAGATGATGACCTTTTGTCTCTGCTTGGTTCCCCTTCATCATCTTTCTTATCTGGCTCCCCCTCAGAATTTTCTATCATGGGATCATCATCTTTCGGCTCCCCCTCAGATGATGATACTCTTTCAGCAGTTTCTATCTTCTTTGACTCCTTCTCTCCTCTTAACCCTTTGCTCTTCTTCTGATGCCCCTTGCTCCTCTTCTTTCTATGCCTCTTTTTCTCCCCCTTTTTATCATTAATCATTTGAGACAAATGACTCCCATGTTGGAATTAAGTCGCTCCATCGTAGAGGAGGTTTGCAACTTCAAACTTTAGTTCTTCTTTGGTGAGCTCAAGTTGCACGAGAGGGACTGCTGTTTGGATAGTCAATCTTATCATAGAGGGCTTCGATCTGCTTTGCATTGGCCTCCTGACCTTGTAGAGCCACTGACTTCTAATCTTGGATGGCCTTCTGATAGATGTTATCTCTCTCTTGTAGTTTGAGAGATACATCAGCCAAGATAGCTTGAAGCTTGTGCTGGAAAGAATCATCTCCGATTCTATCTCGCTACATGATTCTTTAGTGAGCATAGAGATCTTTCTGCTTAAATCATCAGAACTTTTCTGTAATTCTTGCTCCAAAGCAGTTTGATCCTCTTGATTGGTAGCTTCAGTTTGGGCAATGGATTGGACTCTACGATTGTCATCTTTGGACAGATTTTCAAATGTTAGGATAATCTAAACAATCGTGGAATACCAATTGCTTGTGGAGGAGGATGGAGTGTCTGATAGTAGTGCTTGCTCATAAGGAGGCTTCTGGTTTTGGATTTGAACATCATAAGCAGTAGAGTGATCAGACTCTCGATCGCCTTCTTCACGGCTCTTCTTCCTTCGTAATCCACTCTATGATCGTAGGGATGTAGAGATTTCCAAAGATGTCGATAGACCTTTAAGTGGGGCTTGTTTGTGATCAGCTTGGTGGCAAACTTCTTCACTCTTGGAAAGTTCTAAGCCACCAGTTCCATGCTTGGAAACTGCTTGTAACACCAACTGAAGTAACTTCCATCTTTTTCAGTAATGGCCTTTAACCATTGCATCCACTAAAAGAACCATCTCATCAGTAGATCATCAGGGTTATAGAGAATGGTTGAGCAGTCTAGCTCCATATTGTTCCAGTTCTTGACTAGGTCAGAAGTAGTCATTCTTAGTACTTTGAGCTGCTCGTCTCCATAGTTCACCTATATGTCAGGAGGAGTCTCTGATGGTTCATTGGGAACTTTGATAAGTTGATTTTATATACACTTATCCGGTATCTTTTACTTGAATTAGTTGCTTATATTTATGTGTCTTAGTTACTTTTCATGCATTTTGTTTTCATTTTGTAGGTTATACGTTTGGGAGCTGGTGTGGCGACTATTAGTAAGGAAAAGCAAAGAAAACGTAAAGAATAAAGAAACCGGACATCATTTGGGCTTTCATGTTTACTTCATGTTCTTGATTTAGAACTTATCTTACATTAAAGAGCATCGCCTTAGCTTTCCGAACATTTTGAATCATTCCAATCGAGTTCGGATGCAAGAGTTATGATCGTTGTACCAACGGACGTCGAACGTCATGGTTTTGGGTAGTCATTTACACAACAGTCACTTCAGAGCCAATTTGAGTATAGTTCCAGACCTTATTTTGAAACACTCAAAGAATGAAAGTTGTATATCTTCTTCTCTTCTTTCCGGATCATCTTGAATCATCGAAATCGAGTTCGAAAGAAAAGGTTATGACCCTTTTCCCAAAGGACATCGCAGAGAGAAAATATCGAACATGTGGTAGCGCCGGGGCACCCATTTTGGCCTATTCCCAGCACCGGGGCACTTTGGGAGAAGAGTTTGAGCAATTGCAGCCCAATAACAAGCGCCGGGGAAGAGACTGGGAAGGCTT
Source organism: Panax quinquefolius (assembly GCA_020205615.1). NCBI lineage: Eukaryota > Viridiplantae > Streptophyta > Magnoliopsida > Apiales > Araliaceae > Panax > Panax quinquefolius. Next base: position 91,509,067 of record CM035171.1, on the reverse strand, counting down.
GGACGCAGCTTTTTGGGCGAATTTGACACCTTTTTGACTCCAACTAGGATTGGGTTTGTTCTAAGCTAAAATTGGACTTGTAACCTATAAATACATGATTTAAGGCATAAAATAAAGGAGATTACATAAATTAGATTAGAGATACACTCCATTAGATTAGACATTAACCCTAGTTCTTATTAGTTTTAGAGATTGAAGCAACTTGGAGATCATTGAAGATCAAGAACAAGAACAAGAGGGGAGCATCAGATTTGCTGACAACAGATTCTATTCTCTTCTCTTATCATACTTTTTCTTTTAATGTCTAATCAGTTACGGATTCTTGGTTTTAATTCATTAATTATGAACTAACTCTTTTTTTAAGATTTTAATTGAACCTTTTATGTCTATAAATTAGTTATTTGATTTATTCCAATTAATTGTGTCAAAGTGAATTGTTTATCTTGTCTTGTGCTTATTGATTAATTATCTAATCAGTAATTACCTTCTTACTCTAGAAGGAATTGAAAGAGGAATTCTAGGGTTAGAACTGGGCATGATAACATGTGACTTAGTTATTTGCATGATGAATAATTAGGTTTGTGAATTGAATGAAAATATATGTTCACCGCATGTAACACATAAGGAATTTGAATTGGAAAGAGTTTAATTCAATTGTTTTGCATAGGAATATAGCAAGATTAATCTGGATTAAATAGAAGGCAATTGATCACTTGGAAAAGGACTTTTGGCATTTGAGAATTCCTGTTAACAATTCAGTAGGCATAATAATTGGGATAATTGATTTATAATTCATAATTGGGGATTTGAAGTCTTAATCTTTATTTATTTGAATTCATTCGTTAAAATCTTAGTTTTAATTAGTTAATTTAGTTTTCTTAATTAGAAAAATCACGATTTGAGATTGTTTAAATAAAATTGATTTGGTTAAGAGTTAGTACTTGGTAATTTTTATTAAATAATTTCTCGTGGGGACGATACTTTTCTTATCACTTTATTACTTGTTGACCGTGTATACTTGCATTATATTTTGATTGTGAAATCGATCAACAAGTTTTTAGGCGCCATCACGGGAATTAATTTAATAATTATTTACCAATATTAATTTCAATCAAATTAGTCTTAATTTAAACATTTTTATTTTTATTTTTAATTCTCTTTCTATATTTCTCTCTTTTCAGGTACTATGGATGACTTTGCGTATCAATGGCCATACACGAACATGACTCAACCAAAGGGAGCAGAGATTGACAGACTCGAGAAACTTTCTGCATTGTCAGCACAAATTGACACACTTTCGAGGATGTTTGAAGCTTTTGAAGCTCAACGTCGTCAAAGTATGGCGGTTACTTGTGATTATTTTGCTGGAAATCATATGGGTCATCAATGCACCATCGGGTTCGAGCCGCAGATGCAGATAATAGTGGTGATTACCCCAATAATTATGTCTATCCCAACAACTATCATCGAGATTGGGGTATCACCCGATTTTTCATGGAGTAACAATCAAGATCAATTTTATGCTCCAAGTCCAACATACCCACAGGATTTCTCGTGTCCACCTCCACTACAACAAGAAGAACATTCAAATTGGGAGGAAGCCTTGGAAAAATTATTTAAATCTTCTGAAAAAAGGAATGAGGAACAAGACAAGAAAATGAATCAAGTAGAGCTGAATTTGTAAAGCCAAGGGGCATTGATCAAGAATCTGGAAAATCAAGTGGAACAGATAGCACATGCATTGAACAACCGTCCTCAATACACCTGGCTCTATGACATGGATTCCGAGACTGATGGAGAGCCCGAACAAAATCTACAACTAGATGAGCCACAAGATGTTGAAAGAGAGGAAACAATTAGGAACCAAGAAAAGGAGATCGGGGAAGATCTAACTTTGATTACCAACGAGGAGGAGCCGATGTTATTAGTGCCCCAAGTTTTTTCTCCGCCAAAGTTCAAGAATCCGGTTAGATTTGCAAAACCATGTCTGCTAGGTAGTAATGTCGCTTCGTCAGAATACTCCTTGTGACGTAAAAGCGAGTACAACTTCAAGCCATGGTTCAATGAGTTGGAGAAGATAAAGAAGATATTGTTGTGTCACGCAATCCTCAATGCCAAAATCTATTCGCAGACACAATGGAAAAAACACCTAGATGTTGGACGTTCTTTAATGTGATCTTATCTAAACAAAGCATGCTAGGTGACTTTAATACAATGGCTATCGTAAATGGGAACCTACCAAAAGCTATATTATTTCCGATGGATGGAGGGTTCCTCAACTTTCAAAGAGGAATTGGATAGCATTGACCAGACAAAGTCAGGCTGAAAGACTATAAATCAAGCGCTGACTGGGAGGCAACCCAGGAATTTTTATATTTATATGCTTTACTAGTTTATTTAGTAGATATGAATTAATTTGCTTAGTAAGTTCTCTTATAATCTAATACATGTTGTCTCTCTTCATTGCAGGTATTGGGGGTTCAATGGATAGGAAAATGATCGTCGCTACCATTGCCACCATCACCTCACGCTTAGCTGATTACAGGGAAGTTCTCTTCTACTTATCACTATATTCTTACAATGAGGACATTGTAATTGCTAAGTTTGGGGGAGTTTAGTTTAGTTCGTTATTTCATGTTTAGTTTCATGTTTATGTTATGTTATTTTGCATATGTTGTTAATATAGTTTAGGTTCATTATATAAAAAAAAATTCAAAAATAATAGTTAGTTACTATGTTCATTTTGCATAAGTCCAGCGGTTTGTTATAGTTAAGTTTATTTTGGCCAATGATGAGATTGGAATTGGGTAGACAAGTATAATACTGACTATTAGAGCTTTGATGTGATTTTTGTTATGAATTGAATCTTTTTCTGTTTGAAACTAGTATAATAATGATAGCACAGTAAAAACAACTTGTTGATTGATTGAGTTTAAATTGACACATAATGGGACTCTAAAGGATAATGCTAGTTTGAATGAAAGAATGACAAGAATAAGTAGTGATGACTAAAGTTAGACAAGAACCTAAGTTTGGGGGAATATATGCGGGGTATATAAGCTTTAAAAAAAAAGAAAAAAAGAAAACATGTTGAGTCTTGTGGTGGGTTGAGGAGAAACACTCCCCATAAACACAAGCGTGAGATGGAGCATAAAACGCACTCACCAACCATCTATCAAAAGAAAAAGAAAATGGAAAAAAAAGGTATACAGGGTGACTAGTCTTGTTTCGGGGCCTTTGTTACTTGAAAGCGCAATCGCTTGGGGGATTGTCTTTACACCTAGCGCTTTAAGGTCTTTTATGGTCCGGAAGTCGTTGGTCGAAAGCTCGCTAAGGGTAACATCATTAGCCTAATGGGATGAGACATTGCATACGATCATTATGTATATATAAGAAAAATGAATTAATCACGGAAAAGAGTAAAAAGCCCCGTGTAAAAAAAAAAAAAAAGAAAGAAAAGAAAGTATAAGTATCCTGCATGTACCCTTGAATTTGGTTGAGTTTAATTTTAGTTGAATCGTGCCTATCTTTGAGATTTCTTGAGTTTACACTGTATGATGCCTTTGAAGAGACTTGTTTTGTGTTAAATTTGATTTTATATCGCTTAGCATGGTTGTTGAGCACACACACGCACTATACCAAAGAATAACAGCTTTTAAGACTCATGATCGACTAGGAAATTGTTGATTAGTTTTGATATGAAGTATTGTCGTGTTTTCTTGATTGCTCTAAGGACGAGTGAATAGATTTGATTCTATCAAATACTGCTGGATTCGTAGGCATATAGATGAGTTGCATTTTATTGCATTGCATTGCATTATGTTGTGTTATTTGGGGACAAGCAACAGTTTTAAGTTTGGGGTATTTGATAAATGGATTTGATATACACTTATCCCAAGATCTTTTACTTGAATTAGTTACGTATATTTATGTGTCTTAGTTACTTTTCCTGCATTTTGTGTTCATTTTGTAGGTTATACGTTTGGGAGCGGTGTGAGCGACTATTGGTAAGGAAAAGCAAAGAAAACGTAAAGAATAAAGAAACCCACATCATTTGGGCTTTCATGTTTACTTCATGTTCTTGATTTAGAACTTATCTTACATTAAAGAGCATCGTCTTAGCTTTCCGGAACATTTTGAATCATTCCAATCAGAGTTCGGAAGCAAGAGTTATGATCGTTGTACCAACGGACGTCGAACGTCATGGTTTTGGGTGGTCATTTACACAGCAGTCACTTCAGAGCCAATTTGAGTATTGTTACGAACCTTATTTTGAAACACTCAAAGAATGAAAGTTGTATATCTACTTCTCCTCTTTCCGGATCATCTTGAATCATCAAAATCGGAGTTCAGAAGAAAAGGTTATGACCCTTTTCCCAAAGGACATAGGAGCAGAAAATGTTAGAACATGTGGTAGCACCGGGGCGCCCATTTTTGGCCTATGCCCAGCAACGGGGCACTGGGGAGAAGAGTTTGAGCGCCGTGCCCAGCGCTGGGGCGCTGCGGAAGAGACTAGGAAGGCTTGGACGCATTTTTGGGCGAATTTTGACACTTTTTTTACTCCAAATAGGATTGGGTATGTTCCTAAGCTAAAAATTGGACTTGTAACCTATAAATACATGATGTAAGGCATAAAATAAAGGGAGATTACATAAATTAGATTAGAGATACACTCTATTAGTTTAGACATTAACCCTAATTCTTATTAGTTTTAGAGATTGAAGCAACTTGAGATCACTTAAGATCATTAGCAAGAGCAAAGAGGGGAGCATCGAGTTTGCCGACAATGATTCTATTCTCTTCTCTTATAATACTTTTATCTTTTAATGTCTAATCGATTGTGGATTCTTGGTTTTATTTCATTAATTATGAACTAACTCTTTTTTAAGATTTTAATTGAACCTTTTATGTCTATAAATTAGTTATTTGATTTATTCCAATTAATTGTGTCAAAGTGAATTGTTTATCTTGTCTTGTGCTTATTGATTAATTATCTTATTAGTAATTACCTTGTTACTCTAGAAGGAATTGAAAGAGGAATTCTAGGGTTAGAACTGGGCATGATAACATGTGACTTAGTTATTTGCATGGTGAATAATTAGGTTTATGAATTGAATGGAAATATTTGTTCACCGCATGTAACACATAAGGAATTTGAATTGGAAAGAGTTTAATTCAATTGTTTTGCATAGGAATATAGCAAGATTAATCTGGATTAAATAGAAAGCAATTGATCACTTGAAAAGGACTTTTGGCATTTGAGAATTCATGTTAACAATTCAAGAGGCAGCAATAATTGGGATAATTGATTTATAATTCATAATTGGGGATATTGAAGTCTTAATCTTTATTTATTTGAATTCAATCGTTAAAATTTTAGTTTTAATTAGTTATTTTAGTTTTCTTAATTAGAAAAATCACGATTTGAGATTGTTTAAATAAAATTGATTTGGTTAAGAGTTAGTACTTGGTAATTTTTATTAAATAATTCCTCGTGGGAACGATACTTTTCTTATCACTTTATTACTTGTTGACCGTGTATACTTGCACATATATTTTAATTGTGAAATCGATCAACAAGTTTTTGGCGCCGCTGCCGGGGAATTAATTTAATAAATATTTACCAATATTAATTTCAATCAAATTAGTCTTAATTTAAACATTTTTATTTTTATTTTTAATTCTCTTTCTATATTTTCTCTCTTTTCAGGTACCATGAATGACTTTGCGTATCAATGGCCATACACGAACATGACACAACCAAGGGGAGCGGAGATTGACAGACTCGAGAAACTTTCTGCATTGTCAGAACAGATTGAGACACTTTCGAGGATGTTTGAAGCTTTTGAAGCTCAACGTCGTCAAAGTATGGCGGTTACTTGTGATTATTGTCTTTGAAATCATATGAGTCATCAATGCGCCATCTGCTTTCGATCCTAAGATAAAGATAGTGGTGATTACCCCAATAATTATGTCTATCCCAACAACTATCATCGTGATCGGGGTATCACCCGGATTTTTCATGGAGTAATAATCAAGATCAATTTTATGCTCCAAGTCCAACATACCCACAGATTTCTCGTGTCCACCTCCACTACAACAGAAGAACATTCAAATTGGGAGGAAGCTTTGGAAAAATTTATTAAAGCTTCTAAAAAAAGGAACGAGGAACGAGACAAGAAAATGAATCAAGTAGAGCTGAATTTGCAAAGCCAAGGGGCGCTGACCAAGAATCTGGAAAATCAAGTGGAACAGAGATAGCACACGCGTTAAACAAACCGCCTCAATACACCGGCTCTACTATGACATGGATTCCGAGACCGATGGAGAGCCCGAACAAAATCTACAACTAGATGAGCCACAAGATGTTGAAAGAGAGGAAACAATTAGGAACCAAGAAAAGGAGATCGGCGAAGATCTAACTTTGATTACCAACGAGAGAGGCCGATATTATTAGTGCCCCAAGTTCCTTCTCCACCAAAGTTCAAGAATCCTTTTAGATTTGCAAAACCATGTCCGCTAGGTAGTCATGTCGTCGACAATACTCCTTGTGACGTAAAAGCGAGTACAACTTCGAAGCCATGGTTCAATGAGTTGGAGAAGATAGAAGAAGATATTGTTGTGTCTGACAATCCTCAATGCCAGAATCTATTCGTAGACACAATGGAAAAAACAACTAGATGTTGGACGTTCTTTAATGTGATCTTATCTAAACAAAGCATGCTAGGTGACTTTAATATAATGGCTATCGTAAATGGGAACCTACCAAAAGCTATATTATTTCCGATGGATGGAGGGTTCCTCAACTTTCAAAGAGGAATTGGATAGAATTGACCAGACAAAGTCAGGCTGAAAGACTATAAATCAAGCGCTGACTGGGAGGCAACCTAGGAATTTTTATATTTATATGCTTTACTAGTTTATTTAGTAGATAGGAATTAATTTGCTTAGTAAGTTCTCTTATAATCTAATGCATGTTGTCTCTCTTCATTGTAGGTATTGGGGGTTCAATGGATAGGAAAATGATCGTCGCTACCATCGCCACCATCACCTCACGCTTAGCTGATTATAGGGAAGTTCTCTTCTACTTATCACTATATTCTTACAATGAGGACATTATAATTGCAAAGTTTGGGGGAGTTTAGTTTAGTTCGTTATTGCATGTTTAGTTTCATGTTTATGTTATGTTATTTTGCATATGTTGTTAATATAGTTTAGGTTCATTATATAAAAAAAAAATTCAAAAATAATAGTTAGTTACTATGTTCATTTTGCATAAGTCCACCGGTTTGTTATAGTTAAGTTTATTTTGGCCAATGATGAGATTGGAATTGGGTAGACAAGTATAATACTGACTATTAGAGCTTTGATGTGATTTCTTGTTATGAATTAAATCTTTTTCTGTTTGAAACTAGTATAATAATGATAGCACAGTAAAAACAACTTGTTGATTGATTGAGCTTAAATTGACACATAATGGGACTCTAAAGGATAATGCTAGTTTGAATGAAAGAATGACAAGAATAAGTAGTGATGACTAAAGTTAGACAAGAACCTAAGTTTGAGAGAATATATGTGGGGTATATAAGCTTTAAAAAAAACATGTTGAGTCTTGTGGTGGGTTGAGGAGAAACATTCCCCATAAACACAAGCGTGAGATGGAGCGTAAAACGCACTCACCAACCATCTATCAAAAGAAAAAGAAAAGGGAAAAAAGGTATATCTGGGGTGACTAGTCTTGTTTCGGGGCCTTTGTTACTTGAGCAAGTACGCCCGAGGGGATTGTCTTTACACCTAGCGCCCTAAGGTCTTTTATGGTCTGGGAGTCGTTGGTCGAAAGCTCGCTAAGGGGTAACACTATTAGCCTAATGGGATGAGACATTGCACAATCATTTATGTATATATAAGAAAAAATGAATAAATCACGGGAAAAAAGCAAAAAGCCCCCGTGTAAAAAAAAGAGAAGGAAGAAAAGAAAGTATAAGTATCCTGCACGTACCCTTGAATTTGGTTGAGTTTAATTTTAGTTGAATCATGCCTATCTTTGAGATTTCTTGAGTTTACACTATATGATGCCTTTGAAGAGACTTGTTTTGTGTTAAATTTGATTTTATATCAGTTAGCATGGTTGTTGAGCATACACATGCATTATACCAGTAATAACAGTTTAAGACTTGATGATTGACTAGGAAATTGTTGATTAGTTTTGATATGAAGTATTGTCATGTTTGCTTGATTTCTCTAAGGCCGAGTGAATAGATTTGATTCTATCAAATACTGCTGGATTCGTAGGCATATAGATGAGTTGCATTTTATTGCATTGCATTGCATTATGTTGTGTTACTTGGGGACAAGCAACAGTTTAAGTTTGGGGGTATTTGATAAGTGGATTTGATATACACTTATCCGGTATCTTTTACTTGAATTAGTTACTTATATTTATGTATCTTAGTTACTTTTCATGCATTTTGTGTTCATTTTGTAGGTTATACGTTTGGGGCTGCTTGTGTGAGCGACTATTGGTAAGGAAAAGCAAAGAAAATACAAAGAATAAAGCAAACCGGACATCATTTGGGTTTTCATGTTTACTTCATGTTCTTGGTTTGGAACTTAGCTTACATTAAAGGGCATCGTCTTAGCTTTCCGGAACATTTTGAATCATTCCAATCAGAGTTCGGATGCAAGAGTTATGATCGTTGTACCAACGGACGTCGAACGTCACGGTTTTGGGTGGTCATTTACACAGCAGTCACTTCAGAGCCAATTTGAGTATAGTTCCGGACCTTATTTCGAAATACTCAAAGAATGGAAGTTGTATATATACTTCTCCTCTTTGCGTATCATCTTCAATCATCAAAATCGGAGTTCAGACGAAAAGGTTATGGCCATTTTCCCAAAGGACGTCTGAGCAGAAAATGTCAAAACATGTGGTAGCGCCGGGGCGCCCATTTTTGGCCTATGCCCAGCTCCGGGGCGCTGGGGAGCAGAGGTTGAGCATCGTGCCCAGTATTTGGGGCCTACCAAGGAAGAAAAGAAGAGACTGGGAAGGCTTGGACGCTTTTTGGGCGAATTTTTGACACCTTTTTGACTCCAAATAGGATTGGGTTTTTTCCTAAGCTAAAAATTGGACTTGTAACCTATAAATACATGATGTAAGGAATAAAATAAAGGGAGATTACATAAATTAGATTAGAGATACACTCCATTAGATTAGACATTAACCCTAGTTCTTATTAGTTTTAGAGATTGAAGTAACTTGGAGATCATTGAAGATCAAGAGCAAGAGCGAAGAAGGAGTATCGATTTGGCGACAATGATTCTATTCTCTTCTCTTATCATACTTTTATCTTTTAATGTCTAATTAGTTGTGGATTCTTGGTTTTAATTCATTAATTATGAACTAACTCTTTTATTAAGATTTTAATTGAACCTTTTATGTCTATAAATTAGTTATTTGATTTTTTTCAATTAATTGTGTCAAAGTGAATTGTTTATCTTGTCTTGTGCTTATTGATTAATTATCTGATCAGTAATTACCTTGTTACTCTAGAAGGAATTGAAAGAGGAATTCTAAGGTTAGAACCGGGCATGATAACATGTGACTTAGTTATTTGCATGGTGAATAATTAGGTTTGTGAATTGAATGGAAATATCTGTTCACCGCATGTAACACATAAGGAATTTGAATTGGAAAGAGTTTAATTCAATTGTTTTTCATAGGAATATAGCAAGATTAATCTAGATTAAATAGAAGGCAATTGATCACTTGGAAAAGGACTTTTGACATTTGAGAATTCCTGTTAACAATTCAGTAGGCATAATAATTGGGATAATTGGATAATTGATTTATAATTAATAATTGGGGATATAGAAGTCTTAATCTTTATTTATTTGAATTCATTCGTTAAAATCTTAGTTTTAATTAGTTAATTTAGTTTTCTTAATTAGAAAAATCACGATTTGAGATTGTTTAAATAAAATTGATTTGGTTAAGAGTTAGTACTTGGTAATTTTTATTTAATAATTCCACATGGGAATGATACTTTTCTTATCACTTTATTAGTTGTTGACCGTGTATACCTGGACGTATATTTTGATTCTGAAATCGATCAACAAACTTCTACTACTATTCTCCTGATAAATCTTGCAGGTGAGATAACAGGGTGGAGTTCTTAGTTTTCTGATTCCTGATCTATAGAGTTAGAATCATTTCCTGTTTCTTCCTTCTCAGAACCAGAACCATTTAAATTAGCTTCAACAGAGGGATCTTCTTATTGTATTTCATGTTCAGACTCTTCTTGATCATCTCCAACAGAAAATCCTTCTTGCTGTATTTCATTATCTGAACTTTCTTCAGCAAGTCTTTCCTTAGATTCTTCTTCTCCACTGCTGGTTTCTTCTTCAGCATTTTCTCCTTGGGATACAGATTCATCATCACTTAATTCAATGATGGCATTAGATTGGCTGCTGTTCCATTTGGAGGCAAACTGGGCTTGTAGCCTGTAGCTCTTCCTTCTTTGTGGAGGTTCAACTATTGGAGAGACAGACTCTTCTTCTTCTTCTTCAGTCTCTGACTCCACTTGCTCATCAAATAAACTTATTTGAAGATCATCACTGGCAGGAGCAGACTCTTCTTTCATGGCCTCATCACTTTCTGAGCCATCGTGAGAGCTTTCTTGGTTTGAGGGGATATGTTCTTCTTCTTCTTCTAGAATAACATTTTCGGCCCATTCTCTCAAAATTTGGTTAGAGGCGCTTTCATTTGGAGATGCACTTTAATCATTCTGAATTTCTTTTTCTTCATCAGAGTTGCTTCTCTGAGAATTTGCCATAGGCCTTGAGCACTTTTCTTCATCAACAGTTTCAGTTTCTTTCTCTCCTGCCGACTCTAAGTCCCTTTCTTCAGTAGATGTATTGATTTGAGAAGCTAAGGTTGGTTTGTCATCCACCTTGGTTTTCTTGCTGACTGGCCCTTTAAGCAACCTACTACTTCTTCTTTTTATGGTTTCAGCAGTTTGGGCCTTTTCTTCTTTATTCTTGTTCAAGGAGGAGACTCTCCTTGGTGGGGCCTGGGCTTTCTTCACATCACCAAATTTTTCACCACTTTTGATTTCTTTCTGGTCGGTGTGATTTCAAATTTTTAAGAGTCACCGAACTCGAGCTCTCTGTCTTTACTATCTTTCTTTCTTCTTTGCGAGAGGCTCTCTATCACGCTCCCAAAGATCGACCTTTTTTCTCCTTGGGATTCTTTTTCCAGTTTTCAAATAACTGTGGAGACATCACCTTGTGCACATTCAGGGCTTCTCCCTCATCATCCTTGATCTTTCCCCCTAGCTTTTTCTTCAGTATGATACTCAGCAGCCTCCCATGAAATACCTTGGTCAGGGGCTTCTTCTCAGCCTTCTCTACCCATTTGGAGATCTGATCAAACAAGATAGCTCCAAAGTCGATTTGTTTCTTCAAAACTATTGCTGACATGATTTTCAACTCACTTGATCGATCAACGTGTCATGTGCGGTGTTCTTACATAGTATGAACTTTCCAACTATTTCATCAAGGAACTCATATTGCTCAGGAAATTCCTTCTTCTTCATGTCCTTGAAACTAGGGTTTCTTTGATACCCCATAACTTCCTTTGCTAATTCAAAGTTTTACATTGTCAAGGTTATTTAGCCCTTGGTTAGGAAAACCTAGGCATTTATTGAGGTCAGAAGATTTTAACTTGAGAGACTGACCTTTAACCTTGGTAGTAAGAGTTTCGAATTTATAGAGACGGTTTGAGTAGAATTCTTTAACCAGTTGCAGTAGACTCGGAGTATTTGCCTCAAGGCATTCTGAAAATCCAGCCTTCTTTACAAGCTCGAGAATGTCCCTGAACTTCTTTTCAGATTTTTCAAACGATTTTGTTCCAAGCTGAATACCAGTAATCACTTGCCAGTTTTCCATTTTGAGTAGTTTGAAGAATGTGGGTATTAGATATAGAGAAGTTTATGCGAGATGGCTGTCTGGTTGGTAAGGCTCTGGAGGTTAACTGATTTTGCTCTTGAAAAGCTTTCTAGGGTTTTGAAAATGGGAGGGAGAAATGTTCGATATCTTTTGGTAACTGTCTGCAGATTTGAACTTGTCTTTATGGCAGTTCTTTCTAACTCTACATACTCAGTGATGTGTCAACTTTCCATTGGTTGCACGTTGCCCAGTAATGAGTTGTAACTCCCCACAACTTTTCAGTTATTAGAGGAGTGGACGTTTAATTGTCGTGGCTTTGACTGTTGACCTTTTGATTTGTAGAGTAACATGATGAGATAGCTATAGACTCTACGATTTCATTTGTTGACTCAACGATCAATTTCTGAGAGATGCTGCAGTGGATGGCTTCGTCTTTCCTCCTTACTTCGATGCAGCATAGCTCAATCACTGATGTATTCGAACTTATCTCCTTAACTTGAATGGCTTAGCAGATGTCTCACTCTTCATGCTCCTTGTGAATTGGAGTACCCTTTGGTAGAACTATGATCATTGAGTTATCTTCTACGATCGCTGCAGTTGCACTACGATCGTTTAGTCCTTTTCAAACTCAACTATACGATCATCGACTGACTTGGTTCTTTTGAGATGAACTAGATCAAGCATTCCTTCTATGATAAGGTAGCTTAGGAAGGGCCAACCTCTTAGAGTGAGCTAAGGGTCAGGTTTGTCCCTGAGGCGCTCTTCAGATGAAGTACTAAGACAGTGATTTTCAATGACATCTTATTAGATCTTTTCTGATGGGGAGGTCTTTCTACCAGCTCTGGATATCTGCAATTCTGAAATCGTGGTGTCCTTCTTCTCTAACACTACGATCATGTGTTTGATCGTAGGAACTTCACGATTATGAATTGGGTGGCTGAAGGGTTATCAGTAGTACGTTTTGAGACGTTCCTACTGACTATAGATCTTCATTTGGTTCATCAAATGACAAGTTTTGGGACTCAGAATGGTACATCTCTTCTAGGTTTAATAGTGTTGTTATTCCTTAACAAATCACTGCTCCCCCATTGTTGATGTTGTCTTCTCAGATAGATGTGATTCCTTCTTCATGTTCATTTGAAGGTCGCCCAACATTTCTCCTTCCGATCGGAATCATCATCGTTGCTTTGTTTTCCTCAGTATCTTAGAGATGAGTATGTTCGAGGATTGATCACTCTACGATCATTTGACAAGATCTACTGAACGTAGTCTTCTTTGATAGTCCTTTGTTTTGAGAAGTTCTTCTTCGTAAAGAACTCCTTTTGTCTTAAGTTCAAAGATTTTCTCATTGCGAGCTTCCTCGAGGATCCTTTCCATAAAGCATATCTCTCTTGATATGGGCATATAGAATCCTCTTTATCTTCTGCTGCATGGCATGCTCCCATATACAGATTTGCAGCCATGTGAGCTCCATTCTGATTAGCTCAGAGGGTCTTCAAGGACAGGCTTGGACATATAGGAACTTTATCGGACTCATTTCTGAACAGTCCTTAGCCTTCTGCTGGTCGTATCTTCTTGACTAAAGTTTTCTATTTCATCATTCCTTAGAGTGGTCAGACTGACCAAATACCTACAGGTTTAAATATATTTCTATTTTTGGTACCCATAGTTAAATGGGTCCTGCTAGGTTAGTTTTCTAAACCCTTGTTCCTCTTATTTGGATAATCATCATATTTATCATCAACAGACATATCCATACATGCGACTATCATATGATAATATATTTCGAGATGCATTTTGGTGAATGTGTGTGAGATATGGCATTTAATAACACACTCTCTATCTATAATGGTTTCATCATTCACTGAGTTATGCTCATAATGTTTAAGTGTTCACAGAGTGAGAATCAGCTCTACGATTTTAGGAGTATCTAGTTGATTCATTGAGGTGATCAGTTTCTACAAGTCAGCAAGATCATCATGCAGAACTGATCATGCTCTGTGTGTTGTCGAACACTTAGAACATAGGCTTGTGCATACATACTAACCCATCAACAAAGATTACTTCACATTTCGTTCATTAGGTCTGTGATGCTCTTATGACCCATTTCAGACTTCCTTCAAGATATCATCTTCAACCCAAAACTTGGATGGAGAGAAAGTTTATAGTCATTTGAGTTTCTATCCTCAAGTTACTTTCTCTCTTCACCTTTTTTAGGTAGATTATGACTCCTTGACAGAATACTGTTATAGTTCTTAAGGAGATGCAATAATGATGTACATTTATAATAGTGAGGAATCGTACCTTTTTACCGTCAAGAATTTAAAAAACGGTTTACCTTAGATATACCGAGTTCGTATATGATGTGCATAGCTTTTACTTTTACTCCTTTCAACAATGCTCTTGTTGGCCTTTCATCAATCACTCGTGGTCTTGAAGATGTTGATCAAGGGAATCGTAGCATTAAGATCTTTGACATCTTTGAGTTTACAAGGATAGCACCCAGTTGATGGTTGGTCACTCATAGGTTTGAGAAGATCTTCTTTCTCCTCTCGATCGAAGATTTCTTAGAACGCGCGACCTCTTCATCTTCGGATCCGATGAATGCTTTACTCTTTATCACCGATGTCTCTTGCTCTCTTTCTCTCATCTGATCTTCAAGACTACAAGATTGATTGCAGACTAGATTGGTCTTGTTGATATAACAATTGAGGATATGGACCAACTCTGAAATGTTACTTCAGTGTATACACATTTTTACCTATACACAATATAGCAAGAAACTCCCGCTTTCGATACCAATTGTTAGTTCCAAGAGGGCACAATAGATCTAGAAGGGGGGGGGGGGGGGTTGAATAGATCCTTTTTATTTCAAATACTTTTCTGGTTTATGATGTATTGTTCATATTAGAGTATATGACAAACATAAGAATCTTTTCAAGCACAGCGGAATAAGTAAAAGATTCCCCTTCATTGATATATTCATAATCATACGTACATTGTTCATTGAGTTAGTTTAGTTGTAAGCAGTTAAAACATACATAGCAGTTATAGACATAATGTAAATGACATAATGTAAAAGACACAAGAGGTTTAAAGTGGTTCAGAGACTCAAACTCCTAATCCATTCTTCTGCTTTCAACTATCAGGATTTCCACTAAGGAAGGGCAGCACCTTGAATCTCTACGATTCCTTCAAGGCCAACAGCCTTGGAACTTCAGTTCACTAAGAACTCTTCAAGGCCAGCAGCCTTGGGACTCTTCTAGTTCCCTTGGAACTCTTCAAGCCCAACAGGCTTGGAACTTCATTTAGTCCCTCTGGACAAGGACCCTTTGGCCCTGCTTTGTTTAGTCCCTCCGGACAAGGACCCTTTGGCCCTGCTTCATTTTGTCCCTCTGGACAAGGACCCCTCAGGCCCTAGCTTCGTTGAGTTGTTTGTTTGCTGTTGTTGGAGTCGGTGCTGAGCTGCTAAGATGACTTCATGCTCTGAACATCTTCTATCCTTAGTAGCTTGGCTTGATCATCCTTGAGGAGCAGTTGAGTATTGCATGATGCTCAGCTTCTTAGGTTGCTCAACTACTCCGGATGATCCCTTGATGAACTGCCTTGAAGATCATTCTCCTTGATACTTGATGGCTGCACATGAGAGGCTTCTAAGATGACTGTAAGCTCTTCTGTAAGGTACTTAGAAGCTTTCTCATGCTTGAAACCAATATGGCTTTTGTGATCTCCCTTCTTGCTACTCGATGCCTTCCCATGATGGACTTGCTAAGATGACCTTAAGATCTTCTCTATTGTACTTAGAGTCTTCCCATGATGGACATCCAGATGACATTTTGCTCTTCTTTCTCTCGGCAGTTCAGAACACTCTTCATGTAGTAGAACTCTCACTTCTACATAGTAGAACTCACACTTCTACTTCTATCTTGATCTAACTTCTGAGTGTTCTTGGTGGATCGTAGAGTTAGCCTTCGGACTCACCATTACTCGATTGGATCAGTCCACCTTTTCTCCAGGAATACACAACTCCAGCAACCTTTGATCTTTGAAGCTCTTCTACATTTATACATCTTCCCAATCCTTCCGTTGGAAAGTAACTGTTGGAAGCTATTCAAATGTCTTCACAGATCTTGAGTTGCTTGAGGTAGACTGCTTAATGTGACATGTCATACATTTTCTGACTCTGCAGTTTACTATTTCACCTACCCTGTCAGATGTATCACTTTACTATCTTGGGCAGGTTGAAGACTTTATTTCTTCTGATATCTTGATTAGAGGTTGTCCTTTTGCATCGATGCTCTCAATAAGCACGTGTCCGAATATTACCCTGCAGATTGAACCGTTGCCAATGCTTCAGTCTTCAGGTAACCGAACTCTACAATTTTGATGTACATCTTCAAGGACCTGATCGTAGTGTCTTGTTGAGTGTTGCTCGTTGACATAGTAGAGTTAACACTACGATCCTGAAGAGTGTTGATTGGATCTTTAATGTAGAACACCTCTTCATTGTATTGTGCAGTGCTTCAATACTTCTGTTTGCTTTGACTATTCTCAGATACTGATGGCCTAATTCCTTGCTCTGGTCCCTTTCTGAATATCAAGACACTTCATATTGTGGTGCGTCCAACTTGCTTTCTCCTGGTGATCTTCCGCTCACTTATCATCAATGAACTGACCCTGCACTTAATCACTTTAGCCTTGCTCTTCGTAAGTCGACCAAAGATCTTGGTTCACCTTCCATCGCTTCTTTCTTTGTCTGACAAACACTACGATCCTGGTTTCTTCCAAGATCGTTGTCTTCTGTTCTCTTGATAGCAACTGCATTAGCTGACTTTTCCTTAGTCAACTGCTGAAGTCGTCTTTAAATCATCTTGTGGAAGACTTCATCACGAATGGCCTTTCAACTCAATCTTGATGCTGATTGGATTGGTGCTTAGTTCTTCTGCTAGCCTGCATGCCATTCGTTGAGTGCTCTCTGGTTCCCTTACATTGGATTGCATCTTTGCAAAGCCAACCGAGGCTTCGTACCTTTGGATATTCGGGAGTGCTCATTCTTTGAGAACCGTGATTCCGCTTACGATTCGACTTGGCATTGTGAGCACTTCATTTGAGTCGTAGTTCGCACTCTACGATTCACTTTGGTCAGTGCAGAACACTACGATTCCGAGATCGACCTTGACACTCTCACGATTTCGCCTTGTGCTTGTTATCTTCATCCGATCTTGCCCGACTCACGATCTCTCAGATGCACTCAATGGACTCTACGAACTCTCGTGAGTAGTCTATAATCCTTGACTTGGCTTCGGCATTACTACCAGCTCTCTACGACTCGAGTGTAGTCTACGCTTTGGACTTGGCTTTGGCAAATGATCATTCGGCTCTTAGGCAGGCAGTCTCTACGATTCTGAACATGACTTCCTCAGCACACTACGATCCCGAGGAAGCTCTTCTCGATACACTACAATCCTTCTTCATTTCCCCTGGCAGTCTACGAACTCCGAGATCTACTATCTTGCATACTCCTATTCTACCTCGATAGCTCCCGAGTTAACCTTGACTCACCTGGCAGACTTGACTTCTGGTGCAGTGCTCGACGATCAGACTAGCCTATCTATTACATCATAAGATCAACCTAACAAGCTTGATCTCTCTATATTTATAGTCCTTGTACATCATTTCTTTTTAAGGACTTTACAAAACTGTTTTGCTCATGTAGGATCAACCTAACATATTTGATCAATTCATTCTAAGTCCTTATACATATATTTCTATTATCTATCAAAGGACTTTACAGCTTTTCTTAATGCAAGCATACTTGCATATTATTCATCCATATACATATATATCATAATCAAATAATATATAAATAGGAATAGCATTCACATGCTTATTCCTGACACATTTTCTGAAATGGTCAAGCATGGGGAGATGGCTGAGATGGGATTGAAGTCAGGAAAGGTTCAAGACCTAGCTGCACTCAAAGCTGTTGTGGATCACATCCAATCTAGAAATTATGGGAACAACCCCCGGAGGGTCCATAAAAAGAAAGATGAAGATGTTTCCCTGATACTACAGGGGCAAAAAGGCAATCAGAACATACCTATTCAAAGGAGAAACTACACTCCCTTTCCAACACAGTCTACAAACCCTCCAATACCAAAAGGTGGAGAAGTCAAACGCCCTCGAGTGTTTACACCCTTAGGGGATACCCTCGAGAACATTCTTAATCTTCCGACAACACCAAAGAAAATTAACCAATCTTCTTCCACCAGCCAACCTTAATGGATTCGGTTTTAATGTCGCTAGAAATGCTTATCATGCTCGGGGCACTGGACATGATACTCGAGATTGTTGGGCCTTGAAACACAAGATCCAGGATCTAATAGACAACGGGGAGATCGTATTCACCAAACCCGATCAGCCTCATGTTCAAGATAACCCTCTTCCTCAACACAAAAAAGAAGAGGTCAACATGATCAATTAGAGCAATGGAGAGAGTTCCAACTTCAGCTGTGAATCTTCCCAGACCTTCAAAGATGGTGATGACAAATGGGATTATGCCAAGTTCCAGTTCACAATGGAACGAAAGATGAAAGGTCTCTGCAAGCAAATTGAGTAATCAAGGAATCGGGCGACTTATCAAAGATCAAGTGACTCGTCATTAATCGGCCAGAGCATGCCGATCTCCTACCTATTGTCATGAATATTCCCTCGTCACTTTCAGAAAATGAAATGCTAGAAGACAAAGTGACAAAGAGAGCAAATGCCAAAGCCCGTCGGGATTTCGCCAACAAAAGGGAATTCACCTATTTGGGCCAACCTATGGAGGAAATTCTTCATATGTTAATCAATGAAGGAAGGATCAGTTCCCTTCTACCTCCAATCAACCCCCGTTCGGGACAGTACAACTCTGATGGAGTATGTCAATATCATTCCCAGTCTTGCGGTCATGGCACAGAAGAATGCTAGGCACTCCGCCACCTTATTCAAAATCTAATCGACGGTGGTGTCCTGCGCCTAGCAGACGACGACACTGTGTTACGTGCAAGTGAGAATGCAGGCCCTACCAAGTAAAAAAGTGTGGTAGCAGTCATATCCACTAAAACTAATGGGATTAATACCTTACTCACAACGCCAACAATTCAACTCAAAGGAGGAAACAATCCATTGAAAGTGGTCGCTCCCGAGCCAATCAACTTGCCATGCATAGCACAATATCCTATTGATACGACTGCTGCAGTGTCGAAGGAAAATCCATTGTATCTCCCCCATCGGGTGATGAAGTCTACCACCAAATCAAAGGGGAAAATACCCATAGAGAAGATTGAAAAATTCCTCTGCGTTGTGGGTCATAATGAGGCTACGGTAGTTTTAAGCTTGAAAGAAGCTCCACAACAAATATCAATTTTGGACTTGGTCCTAACTTCCGAGAATCACCGGAAGGTCTTGTTAAAGGTTCTAGAAGAAGCCTATCTCCCGACATCAGTGGATACGGAAAAGTTTCAACATTTGGTTGATCACATTTTCAACAACAATGTGATATCCTTCACTGATGATGACATACCGCCCGAAGGGACCGGTCATTGCAAACCATTGCACATTGTGGTCTTATCCTCCGGATATATAGTAGCTGGAGTCTTAATAGATGGAGGTTCCTCTCTGAGTATATGTCCATACGCTACCTTAGTGAAGATGAATATCAATCTCAACAAAATTTGGAGTAGCCATACTGTCATCAAAGCTTTTGATGGAGCCCGCCGTAACTCGGTCGGAGTAATTGAGCTGCCAATCGAAATTGGTCCTCATACATTCTGTGTATCCTTCCATGTGCTCAAGATAGATTCGGGATACAACCTGCTCTTGGGATGACCATGGATTCACATGGTAGGGGAAGTCCCCTCCGCTCTTCATCAACAATTGAAATACATCATCAACAATAGCTCGGTCACGAACGACCGAACCCTGAGATTCTCAAAGACGAACATGCCGCTTCATCAATGCCAATGAGGATGTTGAGCCAATTAGTTTTCATACTTTGGAAATAAGCAATATCCAATACCATGCTGTTGGAACGCCACTACCCGAACCCCAGATTTCTGCCGAGGTGATGTCAGCCACTCAAGAAATGATGTCGTTGGGTCATAAACCGGGACAAGGGTTGGGTAAAATTGTCGTGGTATCAAAACCCTATTCGCTAACCAAACAAGTCAAACCACCGGACTAGGCTATTCTCGACAAACTCTAGTCACAGAATCCTCATAAGCATCAGCCAGATTCCTTCAGCTTCAACCATGTGGCGTTAAGCTTCGCCTTCGAACTCTGAGTCCGCACAACCTCCTGTAAAGGTGCTGGCTAATGTAATGGCTATGTTATTTCCCAAGCTGGTACCAGTGAAGGGGAAAGAAGTCTTTGTTCCAAACCCCGCAGTGAAAGAAGAGGAACGAAGAATCAAGCAAGACGTCATACGGATGATGTCCGGTATACACATCATCGATCATGATGAACATACCAACAGATACACCCAGACCATGATTGCCCAGATGTAATGGCCATCATTCGGGACAGGAAGGATGATGACAATCCCTCCATCACTGCGGTCCACCCGAACTTTACCCTTACCAATTGGAACAACATTCCTTACTTTGGTCGACGAGGGTAAAAAGCGTAACTCTTTACGCCTATATGATATAATAACTGCTTACTTTTCTGTACATTATTAGCAGTTTATTTTGCCAGTATATGCTAACACTGTGTATGATCAATGCATTTCATATATACTAAGTGAAAGCGTATTTTGTTTCAGGACTCTGAATTTAGATGTGCCTGTACTTGCGGATACGATGCCTCTCCTACACAAGGATTGTACCTTTGATGTAGAGATAAATTTAGCCTTAATGGAAATATAGGATGACATTGAAGTACCTCCAGAAATTCAAGAATGGGTCAAAGACAAACCTAAACCCAACCTTGATCAAACCACTTATTTCAATCTCGGAACCTTAGAAAACCCTAAGTTAATCCACATTGGTTCAGACCTTACCCCAAACCAACAGAATGACATGGTTAGGCTATTAACCCAATTCCAGGATGTGTTTGCATGGTCTCATGAAGACATGGTGGGTTTGTCCACTGACATTGTCCTTCATCGCCTTCCCATTAAAGAGGGATTTAAGCCAGTCAAGCAGAAACTCAGGCGATTGAAACCTGAGTGGAGTTTAAAGGTGAAAGAAGAAATTGTGAAACAATTTCAAGCTGGCATCATCATGGTGTCTACATATCCTGAGTGGATATCCAACATTGTGCCCGTACCTAAACCTGGAGGGAAGGTGCGAGTTTATGTGATTATCGGGACTTGAATAAAGCTTGCTTAAAAGACGCCTTTTCCCATGCCATTTATCCACATTCTCGCTTGACAATACTCCTTGAATGACGCATACTCCTTTCATTGATTGATTGCTATGGGTACCATCAGATCATGGTTGCCGAGGAAGATCATGAGAAGACTGCTTTCATCACTCCTTGGGGAACTTTTTCCTATAGACAATTGTCATTCGGCCTCATCAATGCCAGAGCTACCTATCAAAGAGCTATGATGGCTCTTTTCCACGACTTAATGCATAAAGAGATTGAGATCTACGTGGATGACATCATTGTCAAGTCCCGTAAGGAGGATGACCATATAGACCATCTCAAAAGTTGTTCAACAAAGTTATGTATAGTAACTTGAAGTTGAATCCAGCTAAGTGCACCTTTGGCGTTAAATCAGGCAAGTTGCTAGGATTTCTAGTCAGCCACAAAGGGATAGAGCTAGATCCTGCCAAAATCCAAGCCATCACTGAAATGCCCATTCCTCAGACAGAGAAGGAAATATGGGGATTTTTGGGAAGAATCAACTTCATCGGCGGGTTTATCTCCCAACTCACAAAGAACTCGTGAGCCAATCTTCAAGCTATTAAGGAAGAACTCCTCCATGAAATGGAATGATGAGTGCCAGAATGCCTTCCTTACAATCAAGAAATAGCTAGTCAAAGTTCCCGTCTTGGTACCACCCAGGGATGATATTCCCCTGTTCATGTATCTGTTCGTAAGTGACAATGCCATGGGCTGCATGCTGGGACAGAAAGACGATAGAGGCTAAGAACGAGCTATCTATTACCTCAGCAAGAGGTTTAGCAGCAGTGAACACAAGTACACTCTGATCGAAAAGACGTGTTGCGCTTTGGCATGGGCCTCCATGAGGTTGCAGCATTACCTCCATGGTCACACAACCCATCTCATATCCCGTGTGGATCCTCTCAAGTACGTGTTCAACAAACCCATGTTAAATTGCCGGCTGTCCAGATGGCAATTGATCCTACAATAGTTTGACATCGTATTTGTGACTCAAAAGTCCATCAAAGGTCAAGGAATCACGGATCAACTTGTCACCGCACCTTCAGGGGATTTCAAACCCTTGGAAACATATTTCCATGATGAAGGAGTAATGACAGTACAGCGACACCATCAGTACGATACACGCTAATCATGGAAGATGTATTTTGATGGAGTTGTTAATATGGAAGGTTCCGAGCCGAGCGCCCTAGATATCTAGTACGGGAGCGAAGATCCCATCGCCACAAATTACGCTTTGTCGGCACCAATAATACTACCGAGTATGAAGGTCGTCCTCATGGGGCTAAAACTTGCCTGCTCAATGGGCATCAGCGTTAACTCGTCCCTTGAGATTTAGAGTCGGTAATCGAACAATCCACCAGAATCTATCAAACCAAGGAACTACATCTGCTGCCTTACCATCGGCAGGTTTTGAAGATGGTTTTGAAGATCAAGCCCCAAAGGCTTATGAATGAAATCTATGGCGGAGTCTGTGGCCCCAACATGAGTGGCCCCCTCCTTGTCAAGAAAGTCCTCGAGGCGGTGACATTATCACATATCTCAAAGTCGACTGCAATAACCACGCCGCCAGATGCTATCGATGCAGTTCTATGGGAATTCTATACACGCCCTCCACCTGAACTCCACAATATGAGTTCACTTTGGCCTTTCTCAATGTGGGAATGGACGTTATCGGCCCATCGAGCATAAAGCCAAGAATGGTCACCGATTTATCTTCACCATGATCGACTATTTCACCAAGTGGGTAGAAGCGACCTCCTTCCCGTGATCACTAAAGAAGTCATCATTGCTTTCATCGTAAACAATGTCGTTTGTCGATATGGACAACCGTGAGGTGATTGTGTCGACAATGCCAAAACCTCAACAACAAAATGATGGAGGAATTATGCAAGAAATTCCACATCAAACATCTTAACTCTGTCATCTATCGTCCAAGATGAATCGGTCTTTTCCGTTGAAGCGGCTAACAAAACATCAAGAAGATTATGCAAAAGATGTCCGCCAACCACAAAGATTGGCCTGACCTATTGCCTCTGACTCTGTTAGCCTACAGAACCTCAATGCGCACTTCAACTTGGGCAACCCCCTACGCTTTAACCTATGGGATGGAAGCAGTGCTCCCCATAGAAGTTGAGATGGAATCTCTCAGAGTGTTGATTGACGCTCAACTGGATGAAGACCAATGGGTACAAGACAGGTATCACCAATTGTCTCTAATAGACGAAAGGCGAACCGCAGCTATCTTCCATAGTCAGTTATATCAGCAAAGGATCGCTAGATCCTACAACAAGAAAGTCCGGCTACGGCAGTTTAAACAACATGACTTGGTTTTGAAGAAGATTCTTGACAACCAAGATCAGGCTAAAGGAAAATTAGCTCCTAACTGGGAAGGCCTATTTATTGTTAAGGAAGTATTGACAAGAGGAACTCTCAGGTTTCAAGAAATGGACGGCGATGAATTTCCACAACTCATCAACTTAGATGCCGTGAAACGGTACTATGTCTAAAGTAATTCTCAAACACCCTGGTGCAGAATCATCAGGTCACCAGTCATTCCGGTTCTTTAACCCTTTACGACCTACAACTTTCCTACACTTTGCCGCTCAGGGAAACATACATTTCAAGCTAGTAGCCTGGCTTTCTCCTATGCGCTCCTACAACTTAGGTCATCCCACCGCAGATTGAACCTCTCGCACTTGCAGTTTGGCTACCCACACATGGGATCAAACTTCTCATACCTACAGTTTATCCTCAACCTAGGATTAAACTTTCTCCTCCCCGCACTCTGACCTGCACATGGGATTACGCTTTTCATCTCGCCCAGAGGGGCGAACTATGTCGACCTGATCTCCTCTTCAATAGGAGTACATAGGCAACCATGTCACATGGCCCAGTCACAATAAAACAAAAACAACAAAAATATTTCTACCCTTACAAAAACAAAAACAACCAAAAACATTCCTACACCATGTCATCCATATACAGCATTGAACCTCTTACACCAGGTTCGAACTACGCAGACCTGATCTCCTCTTCAATAGGAGTACGTAGGCAGCCATTCATGGTGCGGTCTCACCCCCTACCAAAACACAAATCGTTGTCAACTGGTACTGGGATCATCCTTCAATATACTACATTTCATTTAGCTTCAGACCAAAGGGATGGAATTACCTGCACTCCTCCCAAATAGGAGATTCGGCGACCATCTAAGCTGAGGTCATACCTTAAAGAGCAACACCAATCCATAAGAGGTGGAATTAACTAGGCTTCTCCTGAATAGAAGTACTAGCGACCATTTGTGGTGCGGTCAATCTCATAGAGGAAAACCACACTCCTCTACACATTTTCCATTCAGAAACAAGTCCCAAGACACCAAAGATGGTAGGGATACATAGAGATCGATGATCCATTCTGAACTATCCAGAGACAACTCAATGTCCATCCACCCAGGAGGAATTCAGAATACATCAAGACCACAAGCCCTGGAGCAGCAGGCAAAATATCAAACAAATAGCAAAACATATCTAAAAGGGAAGTGATCCAAAAAATATATTTCCCTATCATATATAATGTTGTTTGATATATATACAATGTAAACTGTACATGACAAAATGGCTAAGCTAGTATGTGCAGGTAAATACAAGCTCATCTACAAGTCAGGGTATATGCGAGCTAACAAGCCCAACATGACGTCCCTCTCAGAAAATGGAGGCGAAGCTGTGGTCTCCTGTATGAGAATATCCACACGACCCAAAAGATCTGTAGCCATCTGCATGATGACCATATGCTCATCAAAATAAGCGCTCATCTCTGCGATCATACAAGTGGTAAGGGAGCTCACTGCATTACTATCTACGACGGCAACATCCCGGGAAGATATGGCGATATCCCGCTCAACTATCGTTGTGTCTATGGTTGACATGGCCTCATCACGCTCAGTGATGGCGGCATCTCTACGAGCCAATGCCTCGTCTCTCTCCAATAGAGCCGCGTCCCTCACATCAAGAGCAATCGACATCATAGATCAAATCTGATCTCTCTCGAAGGTCATCAGATGAAGACTCGCTTCTAAGCATCGTGTCGAAAAGTCTTTGAATCACAAAAGTACTGGCACTGGGAGAATCCGAAAGAAATGCTAGCAACCCAGCAGTAGGCTCCTCCTCGATGTAGGTATCAATGTCCTCCATAGGCTCTACCGTCTAACTCACTCTCCTGTACTACAAATATCGCTGCATGACCGCAAAATCTAAAATCTCCGCTCCATCCATGCGAGTACTCGCAGAATAATCGGACGATCGATGTAAAAAGCACCATCTCACGCCGATCCTAGTGGCGATACACGAGATCGGGCCTCTCCACGAAAGGTATCGAGAAGTCGAACACCGACTGCCGCCTCTAAAGGATGAAAATCCTGGAACTGGTCGAACTACGACATCACGACTAGTGGGTGATAAGTAGTCATGCCCCTCAAGCTAGCCAGAGGGAGGAAATCCATGCCCGGAGCGTGAGTAATGAAGCTGTATGGTGAGCAAAGGCCCGAGCACAGCAATATGCTAAATGGATCTCTGATATCTGCCAAAAATGCGGACCAGGACTGAGCATCTATACACTCCGATGGCTGAAAGGAGTGTGACATAGCCACATCATGGGAGATGCAATACCCATGCCGTCTAAGGGTACCAACCGGTCGCAAGTGTGATATAAACCACCCCTACAGCATGACCGAACTCCCAGTGAACACTCCTGACGGGTAAATACTACAGTAGGATGCTGACCATAGAGTCTCTGCTATAATCATAGGCATAATGGTACGACCCTCCCTAAGAGCTCTCACGGCCATGATAACGCCTATATCTATCTCATCCATATATCAAGGTATGATGCATACATACGACAAGACACATAACATCAAGACATCAACTCTAGCCAAACGCCATGATCCTCCGGACCGGTGAAATCCCTAATGTCGTGAGTAGCTATCCTCCGCCCAAATCATTATACGTAAAACGCCGGAATATCACGTGGCGGATGTCGTCACCATCTCGCACTACTCTGCGTCGCAATCCTGTGAGAGTCATGAACCGTCTACTCATGTCTCCCAAAGCCATGTGCACGCAAGGTCTGTCTAAGGGCATCATCGTTAATCGTGCATACTCCTCTAGGGTAGGAGTCAACTCATGGGTGCCAAATCGGAATACACCTTATCTCGGTAGCCAATGCTCTAGCATCCGTCTACAAAAATTCTCGGGAAACTCGAAAAGCTAATAGGGTCATGGTATGCTTTGCGTAGCAATGATCTACATCCACACAATACTCTGCGGTGGTGACATGTTATCGCATCACGATCGCATACCCAATGCCACCACCGACAGGTGGGGTATGATCTATACTGGCTAATCGTCAAGAAGACATCCGTATGAGCCGCCGTGTCATAAGACCATCCAGGGTCAATGTTGAATATCTCGGACATACATACATATACATAACATGATACATCCATAACAGATAATGGATGGCAATATGATATAGGGAATGAAAAGACGGTGCATACATTCCTAAATATATCATCATCTAATACATCAGCTCTGTATAGCTACAAATACAGGGAAATGGGGCAAAACCGCCCTACTACTAACAGAAGCCTATCAAAAGATATAGCGAGAATGGGGAACAGCCACCCAATATCTAACAGAGGCCTATCAAAAGATATAATGAGAATATACATCAGAAGAAAACCAGGGTCTCGATATCTACATCCTCAATCCTGTCCACCTGATGTAACTCCTCCTAAGTCACTGGATCTCTATCAACAGGGATGTCAGACCTATAAAGAGGAGGATCTGCGCCGGCAAAACCGAATGGGTTGTCTGAGGGACCAGCACCTGAGCTGGAAGGAACAAATGACTCCGCCTCTACTGGATCTCTACCCAAATGCCGAATAAACACACGTGCCTGATCCAACTGCTGGGTCAAGCTATCAATCTGGGTCATATGAGTCGAAGCTCAGACACAAGCTACCCAATCCGTCATCATCAAAGATCCTGGAACCATATCCCCCATAAACTGTGTGGCGCGGGACTGGGCCCCGATAGTGCGAGGGAACCACCAACGTTGGAATATCTCCTGAGTGCATGGACCCTCTGATAATGCAAAATCGTCAACCCCCAACGATGGGATATCAGTGACGGGTGACTGTGATACGGGCCAATGGCGCCTGGTAGGAGGCAAGATCGGTATACGGATCTCCCCTGTGGTGCTCGTAATAGCACACTCTCCTAAATAGAACTCCCAGCATCCATCAGTGAAGAGAGGAACTCTCCTGGTAGAGATCAAAAACTCGACTCCGGTCGGATGTCCATCCTCAAAACCGATGGTCAAATGCTCCCCTGAATAGGGAATCCATGTAATGGTACCCGTAGTCAAGAACTCTCCAAATGCATCTGGCGGTGAGTGGATCCCTCGACATCTGTGGACCTCCTGAAAATAGAATGGTGCCATCGCCGTCCTCGTGGATAGGTATCTAAACCTAACACACTTACAGGACGCAAACATGGGAGCCTCTAATAGGCCCAAAACTGCAAACACAATGGCAAAACATCTGCTATCAGTAAACACTCTTAACCTATGAATGGGAAAAGATAAGAGAAATACTCACCAGCAGAAATGAATAAAATCCTAGCCAAGCCTCGGTCAAACCCTGTGAGCGCATGCGCATGCTCCGAAGGAAATAGGCAAAGGTGTAAGAGCCCCAATCGTACTCTCCAATATGGTCCACATCGCGTGTGGCGCTGACCAAAATGAAAGATATCGTGGAAGAGTTATCTGCTATGAAGCAGCCTTGAATAATCATTAGGAACAATCGCCGCAGAACGCAATCCCTGATCCTGACATCATCAGGCATGGGCTCACTCAATAGCCCACTCATAGTGTCTACACTCAAAGGACCTGAACGGATAGTCCTGCCTTTGAGCGCCTCCGCCGGAACTCCTAATAAGGATCTGACGGCGGTAGGGGTAAATATTCGCCATCTGAAGGCACTAGCTCCCCTCCAAACTCCATACCTGTGATAAATTGCCAATCCATAGGCGTCATCATCACCTCGTAATCCAGCAGGTGGAGTGACTGAGTTTGATGAAACCATCGCTCAGACAATGCCATGAGGTAACCCAAGGGACAACGACGGGGAAGGATGGAGAAGAATGCATCGAATCCCCACTCATGCACTACTGCTCTATAGTAAGGATGAAGCGTCTGGTACATGGAGTGAATGTTGAACCAGTTCCCGCAAGGCTATGTAAAACCAGGAACCTGCATGAATGCAGATCAACATCAGAACCCTTTAATCCTCATCAATAGGAAAGAAGGAAGATCAAAGTCTAACGCCATACCTCGTTAGCATCCAAATACATCGATGGATGTCTGCATAAATCACCCAGCAACTCTGGGTTCACCACCTGAATGCTCGGAAGCTCCTTGCGAGGGACATGTGCAGCAGGAGCGGGATCCACAATCGGAATAACCGCCTCCTCGTCCTCAACGTCTGGAACATCTACCGGACAGACGATCACCGCTTCTCCACCAACCAGCGCACGCCGCCTAATGTAATCGAGGACGAGGCACTTCAGAAGCCCTCCGTCGTACGCCAGAAGCGGTCCTGTAAGAACTGCTCAGCTGATCCAGATCCATAATATCTAGACAACAAGTCTCCAAATCACCTCATAAAGGGTGTGGTATTTCCTTATCTGGAGCTTTTTAAAATGCATTTTATGACTATATGCATGCATGCATTTACTTTAAACATATAATAGAGTTAGAATGCATGACTACCCAATGCCTACATTTGGAAAAATTTTGCTATAGTCCCCTTTGAAAATAGGACTATCCACATGCACACAGGCATGTCTAGGTGGCCATTCAGTAGCACACCTGCCCCAAAGTCATATACATAATATACGCATATAAAATCAAAATCATCATGCATAAGGCCAACCTCAATGCTAGGAGTACTTTTCCTTTCTACCTATTGCTCATTGGACCTCAAATAGGACAAAAAAATAGCAGAAAAAGGTGCCAATTTGACTATCTCAAAATACAAATTTTTTTACATCATTATGTTCAGCATGGTTTAATACTAACATTTACTATGTTGAATATTTTTTATCAAGTCATTTGTGCATACATAATCACTACTATGTGTTTAGATGCATTTCGTGCGATAACTCACAATCCAATGGATAGAAACTGGAAAAAATCCATGCATACGTTACCAAGATAGTGTAGAACACTTGTACGATGACAGAATTTGCAGAAAGCAGCCCAAACTCAGCAGATCTGAAGATGGCTCGCGGTTTTCTCTTTGCAAAACAAGTTGAAAGTGACTTGTGAGACCAATCTACTAGAATTTATCATCCACGATTGGAAGCAGCCCACCGCTGGGTGCAGCGAGTGCACACAATGGTCGCAAAGCGGTGCACTGCAAGACACCCTATGTGGTCCCACCCTCCCATACTCGGTCCCAGATTCGAGTTGTAAAGGAGTTCTCACAGACTGAAAAGGTCAAATCGAGAATAAAAACGCCACGCGATTGAGCAAAACAACATACAATCCTGGTTTTCTCGGATGAGACTTTGAATCTATACATCGCCCATTGGTAGCCACCCGAACACGAGGTATAACCTGCCAATGATCTCATTTGTCACAAATCACATCCAGCAATACCTCGTACAGGTCCGATGCCGCCAACTCCGGGTCGTTACCCTAAATGAGTCCCACACGGGGTTAAACGCGAGTCTCGACGGGGTTATAATGTAAATCCCTGGGGGTTATAACATCGCTCATCCGCTGACATTTCTATCAACGAAGGTCAAGCAGCCTTGATGTTATTTCAAGCCGATGGCAAGTAAACCCATCGAAGCATTGAGGACTGTTCGATAGTTGTGTACATACTCATGAGTCCCCAGTAGGTCCCCGACGGGGGTTACAACGTAGATCCCCGGTGGGGGTTACAACACACGGCCATCCGTTGATACGTTTACCAGCGAAGGTCAAGCAACCTTGACATCATTTCAGCCGATAGCGATTAAACCTATCAGAGCTCTAGAGCCATTCGAGGTTTTCGTACCCAACTGCTCATATTCTCCAGCATATCCCCGGCGGGGGTAATAACGCAATGCTCCGTTGATCTACACAATAGCGAAGGTCAAGCAACCTTGACAATCTACTCACAGAGCCTCAGTCATTGATCTACACGTCAACGATGGTCAAGCAACCTTGACAGTATATCCCACAGGATGTTTCAGCCGTTGATTCACATGTCGATGAAGCACACGTCAACGAAGGCCAAGCATCCCTGACAGCATTTGTTGTTGGCAGTAAATCCAACAGAATCTTGACATGTTCTAGCGATACCAACCAGAAAAGGTCAATGTTATCAAAGACGATGGATGATGGAATATGTTACACACATCCTCAAATAGATCAAACTTTATCCCCACCAATCTCTTACACATAAGAGGTACATCTTCATCATCAAATCCTTATCAAAGACACAGGAATTTGGTGATAACTCCAACATCAACATCCTAACAGATTCGGATTACACACCAAATCTGGTCAGCATTGTCAATCCCCAGTTGAAGCAACAGGGAGCCAGCAATCATCCCTAGCGTGTTGGGCTACAACCCCATACACATGCATCAGACATTGGCATCATGTTGCTATCCATAGTACCATGTTCGTCTTGTTACGTTTCAAGTGTCTAGGATTCTTTATCCTACCCATGCATCGCCATGCATGAGTATGATAAAGAGGGGTATCTGTAGACACTCGAAATTTTATGTACTACTGTTACTAACATTGCAGGAGGACAGATTCGTCTTTTAAGAGGGAACCCTGAAAGACAATCCAAATCCATACCGGATACTACCTAAGTTCAAAGATCAAACCGGATCGTAGTGCGGGAGTAACCAAATCCAACCTCGAGATAACCCCGACACATGAATACAATCTGGAACACACACCGGAGAAGACCGATTAATCTCGAGACAACCCCGAGGTATCCAAATCCTCGTCCCAACCATGGAATAGCTACCAACCTTGGTGATAACCCCAAGGAATGCGCTTTCAAATATAACCCCAAAATGCTTGTTTAAATGCGACCACTTCAATCTCGGTGCTCACAACGAGATACACTGCACCAACCAGGCAATAACATCGGGAAGACAGGCACACCTCAAAGATGACAATGAGGACCTTCAACAATTGCAGCAGTCCAATCTCAGCGAAGTTTGAGCAACGTCATGACAATCATTTCAATCCGTGATAACACCGGTGAGGAGGGCAACATCGCCATCTCGTCAAACACAATGCCACATCACGCCTCTATGCAACGATGTCCCACAAGGCTAACCAATCCCGAGTGACTATTTTGCGGGGTAACGGATGAAAGTTGAAGCTTGAAGACCAGAGGGCATCGTCCAATCTTCAATGACTTCGCACAAACTCTAATCCCATGCCATCGTACAAATCTCGACAACAGCGGTTCGAAATAGGTCATGTATGCCTCAAACGGATGCCCGGATTGCACTTCGAAAAGTTTGAGTGGACATTACAATTGCTCGAGTGCACGTGATTTGAGACGACTTTTCCGACCCGACAAAACCCGGCCCAACCCGGTTGCTCTCTAAACACACCTACTACTAAAATTTCTATAAATAGAGGGCTTGGGGTACTGATTTTCTAAGAGAAAAAGACGGGGAAACCCTGCACAATTCGCTCCGCACTCGCCCCTACAGTGTATTTTCCCACTTTTAAACTCCTGTGAGCTCATATATAGCCTCTTTTGTACCCACAAAAGCCAGTGTTTACCCACTCTAAAGATATAGAAGCCTTTTTTTAGCAGTCACCTATAAGCCTTCTCACACACTTTAGAGTTTTTCTCTTCATCTTTGCACACACCCTTCTACACGTTGAGAGTCGTGTTGCTCGCTTTTGCCCAGACTTCGGTCCTTGGTTTCATTCCAGTCTGTATATATATATATATATATATATATATATATATATATATATTGACTAACATTATCGAGTTATGCCTCGATTGAGACTGAACTTGATGCAGGAGCGTTTATTTGCTTTTTTATATATATATTTATATATATAAAAGCGTAATGTCGAATTTTGTTCGATGAGCCTGAGACTTTGGCCCGAGCGTTCTTGTTTTTATATATATATATATATATATATATATATATATATATATATATATATATATATTAATCGTGTGTCAAACTCGCTTGATGAGCCCGGATTTTATATCCGGTGCATTATTAAGCTTTTATATATATATATATATTATACTTATATATATATATATATATATATAACTGCGTGTTTGAACTCGCTCGATGAGCCAGGATTTTACATCTGGTGCGTTTATTGCTTATATATATATATATATATATATATATATATATATATATTTATTTTCGTCCTGCCTGGAGTTTCCTTCGTGGTAGTTGATCGCTCTTACAACTTTATTTACATTTCTGATCCCCCATGGAGGTGCTTCGTGGTTGATGATCATGTCTGTATATATATATTTACAGCTTTTATATATATACCTGCTTATTGCTTTCATACAAATTAAATTAAGATTCATGCGCGCTAGAATCATGTGATCACAGATTCATCCCATCGATCTAGATTCGGTTCCGTGATGGACATTTTCATCCGTAAGTAGCTTGTAAATTATTTTATGGTGCAATTTCCTCGAGATGGTTTCCATACCCACGAGTGGAGCTCATTATTTTTTGTATATTATTTTTAATACGGATGCCTCGCATCCGTCAAATAAAATTAATCAAGCCGATCACTTAATAAAATGGGAGTGTAAAAGATCTAAATTCCTATTGAGCATCGTATTGAAGAACCTCTTTATAAAACATCACCGCCATATCTTGTTCAAAACCGAATTTTTACATAAATTCAAACCACACGTATATAGGTTCGAACGAGGCCTCGCACAACTTCCATATAACAAAGACATCACCCACACACACACACACACACACACTTAGATAATAGTTTCTTGAAAAGAGGCGGTCACTGTGGTAACACGGGATGTCTGGGGTGCCTAACACCTTCCCCCTGATAACCAAGTCCCCGGACCCTAAACGAATCTTGGTTTCACCGACCCGTATAACAGTGTCGCATCACTGGGTCAATGTGCAAACCTTTTCTCGGTTGTGTTGGTACAACCATTTAAAAAAACCAACTGGCGACTCTTAACAATCCATCGTCGACATTATACATGTCGGACCTTTTTCACTTGTTTTTTCAAACAAATCTCACCTAAAATGAGAACACCAAAGAACAAGTAACGGAAAAGGACACCCAAAAAATCCTGACGTCGACACTATGTAATGGTTCTACGACATGAGAACTATAGAGTTGGACCTTAAGAACAACATTGTAATGACCATACCACCGAGCAAATTGAACCACAAAGTAGCCCCTTGTGACTGCTTGAGTTTCTGGGCAACCCAAAAACTCAAGAACACGTCTGACATCATTTTCTATTGCCTAGATCTCCCAGATTTGTTACATGTGGACCATGAGAGTTGTTTGGGGTTGTAGTGTGACATTAATACTACAACCTTAAAACCTTATCAAACCAGAAATCATAAAGACCAAAGATCTAGCCTTGGTCAAACATGGTACCTTGCTTAATGACTTATGCGAGCTCGGGTTTGGTGAAGAACACCTATAGGGGCCAGTCTGCTGCATATATAGGGCCCTTTAGCGACAGATAATTTCGAAAATTAATTATTTTGTTTAAATAATTAGAGAAAATTAGTTTTAAATAATTAAAAATACATAATAAATTACTAAAAAAAATTTTAAAGCTTAAAAATTAGTTTTTGATACTTTTGAATATATTTCATAAATATTTAATATTTTTGGAATATTAAAGATATTTAATTTATTTAAATGTTATAATAAATAAATTATTTAAAAATGATTTTAATACTTGAAAAATCATTTAAAATTATATTATGGTATAAGAAACTATTTTAAGTTATTTTAATATTTTGTGATGAATTTCATTAATAAATTAATATTAATAATAATTAAGTTATTTAATAAATGTATTAGATAAATTATGAAAAAAAGAATTAATGATTCAAAAATTTATATAAAAAATGATTTAAAGGTTATAAAAATATTTTAATTTATAAAATATAACTTTTGATATTTTGTCATTAAAAATATTAATATTTTAATATGAATGATATTAGATTTATTTAATAATTATATTATATAAATTAGTTTAAAATGATTTAAATATTATAAAAATCATTTCAAATGAAACTAAGGTGTTTAAAAATATTTTGATTTATAAAATATAACTTTCAATATTTAAAGGTAAAATTTATTAATTATTTAATATTAATGATTTTAGATTTATTTAATAATTATATTAAATAAATAGATTAAAAATGATTTTATTGATTTAAAATCATTTAAAAGGATATAAATGGTTTAAAAATATTTTAAGTAATTATAAATGACTTTTAATATTTTAATGAATAATACCTTAATATTTTAATATTAATGGTAATTGTTTAAAAATGATTTTTAATGTTCTAAAAATCATTTAAGGGTAATATTAATACTTTTAAAATATTTTGAGTTATTATAAATAACTTTGATATTTTGGCAATGGTTGCATTAATATTATTTAAATATTAATGATAATAAAATTATCTAATATTTAAATCATTTAATAATGATTCTAGAGTTTGAAAAATCAAGATAAATTATAATAATATGATTGATATTTAAATTATCCAGAATAATATTTGAGATACAGATTAGAGTTTTAAACCTTATAATTACCCGATAAAGCCGTCGATACACCAAAATGCTACCGAATTTGATTCGAACCTATATAGTTTAACTGTATAAGTGTTTGTTTGTGTCTTAATAACTGATATATCTATGTGACAATGTGATTAGGTTATGTATTAACTGTAAATAATAGTATGATGTGTTATGATATGTTATTCTAATCAACAGAACAATCTTATAAATGATAGGTCGTTGAATTAAGGATAGAACTAAGTTGTGTAAGCAGCAGACCAGGCAAGTATCTTAAACTCTTGTTTTACTTTATTCAACGGATATCGTAAGCAAGCATCTTTACATTTGCATTTTCTTTATGCAATGGACATGAGTAAGAAAGTTTCAGATTTATATTATTATTGTACTAGATTATTAACCATATTATCGTATATATTATATCCGATCATTGTTTATCAACATGATATTATATCATATAACTCATATATATATTTTGTTTGTTAATTTTGAAATATGATTATACAAGTGTCCTCACTGGATAATCATTATAGTTAAACACATGTTGATATATATATATATATATATATATATATATATATATATATATATATATATATATATATTCGCTCTAAGCTATTTGATCACCTAGACACGATTTAGAAATATCGTTGAATATGATAAAACCTTCTTGTATCCAATCAAATTGTTTTGGTTTGGAATTCCGACTAAGTATGAACATCCCTAATCTTGGAAAAACTTTTGTACGCTTGAGGCGGATATGATGAACGAGAATATCGTTCTGGTATGTAGTATTGATCAATACAGGGCCCATAGGATATACACCCCCGCGCCCGTAAGTTATGACGGTTTGCGGATGAAGTTCTGCTAAACCTATTCGAAAATTGAGAACAATGTTCATAATATGTCACCTTAACCCTATTTATAGTCAGTACATAGTTTCAAAAATTTGATAGAGAACTGTTATTATTATCGGTTCAGATTACTTCACAACCATTGATTTGTTGTAGAAGGGTAGTACAAAAAAAACATTTAATCCTTTCAGCTAATGTTTATAATTGTTATTACTTGCTGGGCACTCAAATGTTCATCCTTGCTTAAATTAAATGTTTTCAATTAAGTATGACCAATCAAAGGGCTCTGCCAAGAACAAAGGGAAAGGAAAGCTGTCAGAATAAGTTGTGTTATCTTATGTAATAGCTAGACTTAAATAAGATGATGTTATTTATTATTTATTATGTAATGAAATATTTTAAAGTCGCGTAACTGGGATTTAAAAAACTCTGATATGTAAATTAAGTTTGATATTTATAATAATATTATTATTATTTCCCTCAAAGAAATGGTATCGTGAAGCGCTGAATTCGAGTTTCAAGTACCTAAATTTGGGGGCGTCACATGTTGCTATCAGAGCTTTAAGGTTAGAAACCGTAGGTGGGAGTAGACCTTAGGCTATAACCTTAGAGCAGAGGAAAACGTTGAAGATACAAATAACTCATATAGAGTTTAAAAGGAGATGAATCGAATAAATTGATCGTCAAACAAAAATAAAAGATAACTTATATAAAACTTTTACTTGTTGTGTGTATATATTATATGATAATCAGGATAATTTATGTGTAAATGTCAGATAGGAAAGAATTAGTATACCCTCAGATCGTAAAGAAGGAGTCAAACTCCATAACCAAGCTAGTATCAAAGCTGATAGCTGAAACAAAGGCTCACTTTGTAAGCAACCCTAGTGAGGAGATTATGCTAGAAAATGTAGTACCAGATCCAAAAATGGTGTATAACTAATAGGAAGAGTATAGTTAGAGAATGTATAGTCAAGCTTGAGTTCTTAAACTCATATGTTTGTGGTGAGTTCTTAAACTCATAATGTGTAGTAAGTTTGATGAACTTGGTATAGTTAGGTGTGAATGAATTATTGAGGATAATGGAAATATATAGAATACTAAACAATTGATTCTTAGTGAAGGCGTAAAAAAATATAAGTAGTATTAGTATTACTTGAATATAGATGATTATATGATGCGTATATGATAGGTATTTAAGTATAATGTAATTTTCTTAACTTTTGTATAAGTTATGGCAGCGAATCCCGACTTTGGTGGTCACAAAGGGATATCGGATGTTTAAAGCAGTATGTGCTATGCTAAAGGGTGTAAAGTACTAGAAATTAGTTAGATAAACATGATTTTATTTAATCTGATAATGTCGCCAAGATAAAAATGAAACCAAAGGGCAGAAGAACCTGTCAACAAAGCGGGAGGACAACCAGACCCAATACAGAATTTGGAAAATATGGACGCTCAAGCTATGTAGAATAAATTACCAGCCGTGGGAAATTAGACAGATAATCGATCGACGAACTTCAAAGACTTCAAGGCCGTCAAACCGCTAAGATTTAGAGGATCAATCGATCATATAGAAGCATTTGTGATAGCTAGGGTAACAGAGTGGCAAAAGGCAATTTTTGCCACCTATATGATGAAAGAAAAACAAATTCGGGAATGTCAAGGTTAAACAAGAGGATGTAAAGAAGTAAGTGATGCAACGTGGGAATTACGAAAAGAATCACTCGGATCAACGGAGCATAAGGTGAAGGACTGTACGAAAAGGAGAATAGATGCAAAGAGTATGACCACGAGGAAAAACAGCGGGACATTAGTGATGACGGGACAAACTTCAACAAACAAACCAACAGAATCAACCGCAAGAGTCTTCAATATGACGGTCCAGTATACTATGGCAGCTGGGGATGCAACTCCAGGTATTATTCATATAACTTTTATATTTTTATATACATAATTT
Organism: Panax quinquefolius; assembly: GCA_020205615.1. Lineage (NCBI taxonomy): Eukaryota > Viridiplantae > Streptophyta > Magnoliopsida > Apiales > Araliaceae > Panax > Panax quinquefolius. The sequence goes on along the minus strand of CM035171.1, from coordinate 91,471,036 downwards.
TCCTATATATAGAAAAATTATTTTATAGCGAAATTTTGAAGGAGAAATTTGAGTTCTGTTAGAAATCAAATTTCCGTATGATCAGATAGACAAGTGTTATGTTGAATAGTTAAAGATCAGTTCGATCAAATTTGATCGAGATCTACTTGAAATGACTGTGGATGCTATTTGCCCTAGCGTCTATAGGTTTTAAAGCGGTGATTCCGGGGACGAAATCCTTATAAGGGAGGGTGGATGTAATACCCCAGTATTTTCAAAATAATTAAATAATAAATTTTGCATTTAATTTTTTTTATATATATAAGGGTGGGATTATGTGAAAAGAAAAGTATAGGTATTTATGTGACAAATAAAACTTATTTATTATATGAATAATTATAAATAAATTCTTTTAAGAATTATTGATCATTATAGGTTATATTCTTATTATAAATTAATTTTGTAATAAAAATATTTACTATTTATTTCCATGAAAAATATGATTATTATATATATGATATGATTATAAGGATTATTATGATATGTATTTTTATTATAGTTAAGTTAATTATTTTAACCTAATTAATAATGGTTTATATGAAGGTTATGTCGGATATGGATTCAAAACCCTAATTCTGGACTTTGAATAAGGAATGAGAATATTAATTATATTTCAGTAATATAAAGATGCTTGATATGTGTGTAATGTTAATGCGTGGAACAGTTATGGAGAAACAGTACAAACTCTAGCATTACTGATAAACTTTAGTACATAAGTCAATTACGACAATAAGAATTTGTTAAGTTATTGTGTAATGTAATTTATCAAAATTATTATATTTAATGTTAATTAGGTAAACCCTAATTAATATCTAGAAACCCTAATTACTAAATTAGAACCCTAATTGATAAGTTAAAAACCCTAAGTATTAATTTAGCAAGGTTAATAGTAATTAATATATTATATTGGCTAAACCTAGGTGATTAGGAAACCTAGTGTAATTAGGGAACCCTAATCAACATTTTTAGAAACTAAGTGTTCCATATTTGTCCTTAATACACAATCCAAGAAAATAAGCTTATGAAACCCTAGGGTTAAACCCTAAGAGTTAGAAAGGAATTGACAACTTTGCCACTAAAAGCAAACATCAAATGACCAAACTACCCTTTTGATTATTTTAATAAGGTGGAGTGTAGATCTAGCCCTAGTAAGGAGTTGGTGACCAACTCTAGCTTGCCATGTGGTCTAAAAATAAGCTTTAATCATTCAATCTCAGCCATCTTGCATCACAAGTACACTAGATTCAAGTATTATATATAGATTGAGAAAGAGAAAGGTTACTAACTTGATCATTTTTTTCACCAACACTCAACTCACTTCTCTCTCAACTCAAATATCCGAAATTCTCTTGCTAGACCAGTCCCTAATCAAGTCCCATGTCCACCCATAACAGATCAAGAAGTCAGATTCAAGATTTTGTTCATAAGAGGTAAAACCTTAAAACCTAAAATTTGATTTTTGATTCTATGTTAGATTTTATGTTTAAATGTTTAAAGTTATGTTATAAGGTGTCATTTAGTGATCTGGGTTGTTATAACTCAGATCCATAACACTTAGATGCTCGAAATTGATGATTTGAGAAATCTAGAAAAGTTAGAAATTTTGAGTCTGACAGTCAAATGTCAGGGCTCATAGATCCTTGTATGTTAGTTGTTTGTTTTGTTTCATGTTATGAATTTGTTCTATGCTATGTAGGCTATGCTCTGGAACTTTAATCAAGGTTAGATCATGTTTAGATTTCATTTTATAAGCAGTCAAACTGCGTTGACCAACCATGATAGATCAATCTGGCAAATTTCAGATTTGCCCGTAAAGTCCGACAAGCTTTTTAAGGCTCTTGATCTTGCTAACGACAAGTGATTTGGCCATGTTTGTAATGTAGACTTGTAGTCCGTATACGCTTTACAAATCAAGCTTTTAGCTAACCCAGAAAGTACATAGAAACAAAAATTATAAAGGGTCAAAGTATCGTTAACCAATTGCCTAGAACGAAATCTGGAAACCCAGAAATCATGAAGAACAGACGTCCTGACAAGGTTTCACCAGCCATTTTATGCCATACGTGATGTTGTTTGACTACTTTGGTGTTATGTAATTGTTCCTTGTCATTTGTACTACAAGTATGGATCAAGAAAACACTTAAGGTATGAACAGAACCTAGAGAAAATCAAGCGTTAAAGTGACACCATGAACTTCCTGGGTTTCTGGGACCATCACTCTGTTCCCCTACTAGTCCCTGCTACGTTCTCATTTTCTGAAGAGAATAATGAAAGTAAAAGGGTGAGCTCAACTAGCCCAGTAAGAAATATTATGACTAAGATAATGCAGAATAAATTATCATTAGCCTTCAACAGTGTTAAACTGATAAAATATAACAAACATCAAGTTTAACTGCAGCGGAACAAGCAATCCATTAGAAGAGTCAAGTAGAGAATAAAATCTACTATCTTCTATGATTTAAAAGGTATTTCATTACTTTTATCGTTGAGACTCAGCTTAAATAATCCACATCATCCCTGCACTACGGCCAAGGATATTCATTAGTATCACGACCACAAATTATCCATACACTACAGGCCAAGGATATTCGTGTATTCATCAATGGTCATAATCAAGCCAACAACTATCCATCAATGCACTACGGGCAAATGAGGACTTTTTCCACATCATTTGTAACATTACTACCATGATTACAATCGAATAATCCTCGGTCATAATCATACCAAGTCCATCTATGCACTACAAAAGCCATGATGACTTTCAACATAATATAAATATGAGGATGATGACAATGATATAAGAATTCAATAAAACAAGTTCAAGAAGTAATTTATCCAGGAACTAATAATGTCCAAATTGTCAACATGATACTTCTTTCTAGAGTAACACTCAAGAATGCTCAGAAGAATTTTTCCATGAAAAGATACTGGATGAAGTGCAAATATCAAGAATATTCCACTAATTTCATGGAGTATAGAAGTCAAAACTTTAACCAATTGAGTATAATAAAGAATGGAATAACAAAATAAATCACCAGGCATGCGATAGACCAGCATGCATGACATTATTCCAACAGTAATAATAAATAATCTAACCAAAGTCAAGCGTAACGCACGTATGTGATATATTCAAATGTAATAATAAATAATGGAACCAGGTCATGCGTAAACGCACAAACAGGATATTACAACAGAATAATAAACAACGGAACCAGGTCATGCGTAAACACACGCATGTGATGTTCCAAATGTAATAATAAAGAATGGAATAACAGAAGAATTTCACCATGTATGCGCAAGATTGCATGTATATGTTATTCAAACATAATAATAAAGAATGGAATAACAGAAGTTCTCTTCATGAAGACAAAAGAAAGAAATAATACCCCTTACGAGTACAACAAATAATATCCCTTACCGTAAAAGAAGAGTATTCCGACGGGTAGGGCGGGAATATACTTGAAGTAAACTTGCACTATCTTCTACGCTTAAAGCTTTCTTAAACTCTAAAGAAATACGCTCGAGATTACAGAAGAAGAACTCTCTCTATAGTTTCAATGAATTCGTAAGAAATAATGAAGGAATGAACTTCTATTTATAGAAGAATGGACTGAATAGTAACTAATTCATGAACGGTCCAGATTGATTTACTTTTAAACGGGCGGTCCATATTGATTTACTATGCAGTATTAATAAAATATTCTAATAAAACAAAATCTTTTAAATAAAATATATTATATATATTATATATATATTAAATATATATATATAGCATGTGTTAAAAATTTCACGGGATATACTCCCTGATCCGCTTTTTCCTTCCTACCCCAATTGTCAACAAAGTTGTATATATATATATATATATATATATATATATATATATATATATATATATATATATATATATATACACACTAATAATGCTAACTCCTCCCACCTCTTTCTCCCACCCTTCCCGTGACAACCCATTTGAAAAACAACCTCCCAAAGAATACAATTTTCCACATATGGGCCCCATATGTGGGCCCACTTTTATAATATTTAAATAACTTCCTACCGATTATTTTGAAAAATGAGTAAGTGGAAATCTAAATAATAAGTAAAATTTATAACAAACTACTTCTTAAAAATCACCTCAATATTTTTAACAACATTTATCATCATTATTATAATTCACAATATTAATCGACCAGGTCGTTCCCAAGAAAGAGGGGGTTTTCCAATAAAGATTTCTCCCTATTGGCCCTCAATTAGGTGACCAAACCTCTCCTTGACAGAACTTCTAGACATTGTTAATATTACAAATAATAATATTAATAATTTTGTCATTTCAATTATTGATTTAATAATATATAAAATATTGACAATAATTGAATCAAATAACGTGAGATACTATGCAGCAATTACTATAGCAATAATTGAACAAAACTGGTGACTTCTCACGTAAGCATCAATAATCAATACCGTAAGCACTCTTTAACCACGCAGTATATTATTGTACTTTTAACACCGTGTTTCAACAGCTTAACGATAAAACTTCCGCCGTTATTTTCATAAAGTATTTTTGTCGTTTTCTCAATTCGACAATAATTCAGTTGTGGGGTCCACCAATGATTGTGCCATTGTACGAATATTCCCTGTTAAAACGAATATTGCCCGATCAATCGAATATTATATAACAACTTGTGTACTTTTCAAAATTTATAAATATTACCCACAACTATAACATTATATCAAATTCATTCCATAATATTCAAAAATGATATTTATATAAAACTCATCTTTATTTATAAAAGTTGGGGTCTTACATTGACCAACCATGATAGACTGAATCTGGGCAGCCCAGAAAGTCGGACAAGCTTTTTAAGGCTTCGGATCTTGCTACAGACAAGTGATTTGGCCATGTTTGTGTAATAGACGTGTAGTCTGGTATAAGGTTTACACAATCAAGCTTTTAGCTAACCCAGAAAGTACATAGAATCAAAAATTATAAAGGGTCAAAGTATCGTTGACCAACCGCCTAGAACGAAATCTGGAAAACCCAGAAATCGTGAAGAACAGACGTCCTGACAAGGTTTGATCAGCCATTTTATGTCATGCGTGATGTTGTTGGACTGCTTTGGTGTTATGTAATTGTTCCTTGTCATTCGTACTACAAGAATGGATCAAGAAAACACTTAAGGTATGAACAGAACCTAGAGAAAATCGAGCGTTAAAGTGACACCATGAACTGCCTGGGTTTCTGGGTTACCCAGAAAACCCATAACAACTCTGACATGATTTTCAATTGCTTAGATCTCTCTGTTGTTATGTTTTTTAACCATGTAACTTGATTTTGATTGTAGTACTACACTTGTACTACATTATTGATATCATTAGCTGCTCAGAAAATATTTGGATCATAGATTAAATTATGGTCAAACTAGGTACCTTAGTGGCTGGCCATGAATGTCTGATAGGCTCAAGAACAGTTTTCGTGACTACTTTGACCGGACTAGATATTACGTAGGTTATGTTGTTAAGTCGATGTTATGCTATGTAATGGTTCTTCGACATGAGAATTATAGAGTTGTACCTTAAGAACAAACTTGTAATGACCATACCACCAAGCAAATTGAGCCACAAAGTAGCCCCTTGTGACTGCTTGAGTTTCTGGGCAACACAGAAACTTAAGAACACGTCTGACGTCATTTTCTGTTGCCTAGATCTCCCAGATTTGTTACGTGTTGACCATGAGAGTTGTTTGGGGTTGTAGTGTGACATTAATACTACAACCTTAAAACCTTATCAAACTAGAAATCATAAAGACCAAAGATCTAGCCTTGGTCAAACATGGTACCCGGTTAACTGCCTATACAGTTCTGGATTTGGTGAAGAACACCTATAGCGACAGGTCTGTCGCTATATGGCCTTTAGCGACAGATAATTTCGAAAATTAATTATTTTATTTAAATAATTAGAGAAAATTAGTTTTAAATTATTAAAAATACATAATAAATTACTAAAAATTATTTTAAAGCATAAAAATTAGTTTTTGATATTTTTGAATATATTTCATAAATATTTAATATTTTTGAATATTAAAGATATTTAATTTATTTAATTGTTATAATAAATAAATTATTTAAAATGATTTTAATACTTGAAAAATCATTTAAAATTATATTATGGTATAAGAAAATATTTTAAGTTATTTTTAATATTTTGTGATGAATTTCATTAATAAATTAATATTAATGATAATTAAGTTATTTAATAAATGTATTAGATAAATTATGAAAAATAGAATTAATGATTCAAAGATTATATAAAAATGATTTAAAGGTTATAAAAATATTTTAATTTATAAAATATAACTTTTGATATTTTGTCATGAAAAATATTAATATTTTAATATGAATGATATTAGATTTATTTAATAATTATATTAAATAAATTAGTTTAAAAATGATTTAAATATTATAAAAATCATTTTAAATGAAATTAAATGCGTTTTAAAATATTTTGAGTTATAAAATATAACTTTCAATATTTAAAGGTAAAACTCATTAATTATTTAATATTAATGATATTAGATTTATTTAATAATTATATTAAATAAATAGATTAAAAATGATTTGATTGATTTAAAATCATTTAAAAAGGATATAAATTGTTTAAAATAATTTTAAGTAATTATAAATGACTTTTAATATTTTAAAGAATAATACCTTAATATTTTAATATTAATGGTAATTGTTTAAAAATGATTTTTAAATGTTCTAAAAATCATTTAAGGTTAATATAATACTTTTAAAATATTTTGAGTTATTATAAATAACTTTGATATTTTGGCAATGGTTGCATTAATATTGTGACGAACGAGATTTTTGTGATTTAATTCTTAATATTTATTGAATTAAATAAATATTTTCAATTATTTAATTATTTGATTAAATAATTAATTGATGCATTGTGAAAGATTAATTTAATTATATGTGTTATATTTATTAAATTAATGTAGAGAATTTTATTATTCAAAGTATGTAATTATGTGAGTTTATTAAATTAAAAGAAATATTTAATAAGCTTAATGTTTTTAATTTAATAATTAATTAGATTTAATAAATTAACATTATTAATTAATGAGAAAATTTAATTATTTGACTATGTGAATTAATGACAAATTATTATATTTTATTTAAATTAAATTAAATAAGATATTTGAATTATTGTGTAAGGGTGTGGCATGATTTAAACTATAGTATAAGAGATTTATTAAATTAAATGACTTTGAATCAATTAAAAGTTGCCAAACGAGGCCCTAGTAGAGGTTGGAAGCAGTTAACCATTATTGGGTTAACTGACCACTCAGCGCGTCAGTTCTAATATTATATACGTATTCTTATTTTATAAGTCTAGCAAAGAGAAAGAGTTTGAGATATTCACAGAGAGAATTTAGAAATTTTGAGAGTGAAAGAGAAGGTTTGTGAGAGATTGTAAGTTGTGATCAACCATGTGTAATCCAAACAGAGTAATCAAGGGTAATCTCTTCTTCCCAAATTATAAATTTACGTTGTTTAAGTTTTTATAAAAATGGCTTTAAAGTTTTCTGTAAAGTCTCTGTAAGTTGGAAAGAGTAATGATTATGTCTATGTATGTGCTAAGATGTATCATATCGTATTTAATTATATATAATATAGATTCCCATATCATCAATTTCATAATATTAACGTATATTATGGCTTCAAAATTTACAGAGTATGGGATATTGCCATATGGCCCTTATACGTGATTTTAATATGCCAAACATAAATTGTTTTGTAAAATTCACACTTATATATGATTATGCATGTCAAAACAAAATAAACAAAACTTGAATGGTTGGATTTGGTGTTATAACGAATCCGTGGTATTAAATTTTGAGTTTTTGTTGAAAAACCTTCAAGAACACCAAAAACAGTGAAATTTACATATTTTAATTATGTAATTATGTGTTTTAATGGGTTAAAATCATTCTATAAATGTTGGGTAATGATTATGTATGAATTCTAGCATGTGGGTATATTAAATTGGTGAAATGAATGATCATGTAGTGTTTATTTCGCTGAACTCTGTGTTCTTCACGAACTGAGAATCAAAATCTGGAGTTTCGTGTTGCGGCGCCAACTCCAGAACTGAAGTCCCGCGCCGCAACGCCAAGTATCCGGCCGCAGAACCAAGATATAGTACAACAGTGGCGCCACAGCGCCACTTAGCAGAATGGCCCAGAAATGAGTTTTTTAAAATGTTTAAGTCTAGCAATGTGTTATTAACCTAATTTAATGAACATAAAAATATGTTAGAAGAATAGTGAGATGTTAAAACAGATTCTTAACATGTCAATAACATGATTGTATATGGATTGAATTATTGAATGCATAATTAGCTTATTGTTCATGAGATGTAAATTATGTGACAATGAATGTAGTAATTTGACTAAGTATGGTCATAATCAAAGTTAAACAAAGAGAATGAAATTATGATGACTAGTTACATTATAATTAACTATAGTTGTGAATGAAAATGATATATAGGATTAAATTGAAGGTACGTGTTTAATTAACGTGTAATCTACGCACGAGGCAAGTTTCCTAACCCTACTTGTTATCATTATTCTATTTTATAAATCAAGTTCAGTTGTTATATTAAAGATTATCTATCATTTCAAAGTATGATTCTGTTATACAATAATTATTCTATTGTATACCTCTTGAGATTATTATTCAATTTAATTACCAATTATTGTTGAACCTTATTAGACTAGTGAACCCTTATTTGATTCAACTAGTCCATAGTTGATGAACGTTCTAAATTTAAGAACCCTTATTTATTTATCCAAACCAAACTTCCTTTGGTGCGGGCTCTAATGTCAAATTGAGATGAACAACCCTGTATAGGGATTACTTATGTGTTAGATTTAAGATATTGTGCACAGTATGGTACTAAGGGCTGATCCCCCTAAGTACGAGTAGAAGAGTCCATAGTCTTATGACTGTTAAAGGTTTCAAGTATAACCCTTTAGGACACAGTTCAAGGTCTTATGACCCTCAAAAATCTTTTGAATTCTTGTTATTCATTCTTGATTCAAAAGTTGAGCTTTTATTTCAGAATTCTTTGATTCACTCAGATGTTATTATATATTGTTATTTCATTTTTATACTTGTGGGCATTAATGCTCACTGTAGACACTCGAAATTTTCTGTACTACTGTTACAAACATTGCAGGAGGACAGATTCGTCTTTTAAGAGAGAACCCTGAAAGACAATCCAAATCCATACCGGATACTATCGAAAGTTCAGCATCAAACCCCGAATCGCAGTCTGGGAATAACCAAATCCAACCTCAGAGATAACCCCGAGACCTACAGATACAATACCAGAACACACACCGAAGAAGACCGATTAATCTCGGAAACAACCCCGAGGTATCTAGTCTCAGTCCCAACCATGGGAATAGCCACCAACCTAGGTGATAACCCCAAGGAATGCAGTTTCGGTAATAACCCCGGAAATGCTTGTTTCAAATGCAACCAGCTTCAATCTCGGTGCTCACAATGAGATTCACTGCACCAACCCGGCAATAACATCAGGAAGACAGGCACACCTCAAAGATGACAATGAGTACCTTCAACAATTGCAGCAGTCCAATCTCAGTGAAGCCTGAGAAACGTCTGCTTTATCAGCCCAATCCGACGATAACACCGGTAGGGGGCAACATCGTCATCTCGTCAAACACGATGCCACATAACGTCTCTACGCAACGATGTCCCACAAGGCTAACCAATCCAGAGTGACTATTGTGCGGGATAACGGATGAAAGTTGAAGCTTGAAAACCGGAGGGCATCGTCCCATCTTTAATGACTTCGCACAAACTCTAATCCCATGCCATCGTACAACTCTCGACAATGGCGGTCCGAAATAGGTCATGTATACCTCAAACGGATGCCCGAATTGCACTTCTAAAAATCCGAGTGGACATTATAGTGCCTAAGTGCACGTACTTCAAGATGACCCGACCGACAAATGCAGGCCGACGGTTGCCTCTCGTACACTGCGGGTGAGCCAGCAGTACACCTAACACTAATATGCCTATAAATAGAGGGCTTGGGGTGCTGATTTTCTAAGAGAAAAAGATGGGGAAACCCTGCACAATTTGCTCTGCACTCGCCCATACATTGTATTTCCCACTTTCAAACACCTGTGAGCTCATATATAGCCTCTTTTGTACACACAAAAGCCTGTGTTTACCCACTCTAAAGATATAGAAGCCTTTTTTAACAGTCAACTATAAGCCTGCTCACACACTTTAGAGTCTTTCTCTTCGTCTTTGCACACACCCTTCTACACGTTGAGAGTCGTGTTGCTTGCTTTCCCAGAACTTCTATCTCAGTGGTTTCATTTCACTATATATATATATATATATATATATATATATATATATATATATATATATTAACATATATATTGACTAACATTATCGAGTTATGCCTCGATTGAGCCTAAACTTCTGGCCTAGAAGCGTTTATTTGCTTTAATATATATATATATATATATATATATATATATATATATATATATATATATATATTTACATTTACATTTATATATATTAATCGTGTGTCGAACTTTGTTCGATGAGCCTGAGACTTGATGCAATGCGTTTACTTTTTATATATATATATATATATATATATATATATATATATATATATATATATATATATATATATATATATATAAAAAGTCTAGGCTCATCGAACAAAGTTCGACACACGCTAATATATATAAATGTAAATATATATATATATATATATATATATATATATATATATATAACTGTGTATTCTGACTTTGTTCGATGAGCCTGAGATTTCTGATGCAGTGCGTTTACTCGCTTATATATATATATATATATTGTCTAACCTGGAGTTTACTTCATGGTGGTTAATCGCTTTTACAGCTTTCTTTATGTTTCGTCCTGCCTGGAGTTTACTTTGTGGCAGTTGACCGTATTAAAAGCTTTATTTACATTTCTGATCCCCCATTGAGGTGCTTCGTGGTTGGTGATCCTGTCTGTATATATATATTTACAACTTTTATATATATATATCTGCTTACTACTTTCATATAAACTGTAGTTTCTTGTGAGCCTAGGAATCATGTGATCACGGATTCATCCCATTGAATCTAGATTCGGTTTTCGTGATGGACATTTTCAGCTGTAAGCGGCTTGTAAATTATTCTGCGATGTCTGAATTTCCTCAGATTGTTTCCATACCCATGAGGAAGGCGACATTATTTTTTATATTATTTTCGTACGGATGCTTCGCATCCGTCAAATAAAATTAATCAAGCCGATCACTTAATAAAATGGGAGTGTAAAAGGTCTCAATTCTATTGAGCATCGTGGTTTGAAAACCTCTTTTATAAAACATCATCGCTATATATCTTGCTAAAACCTGAATTTTTATATAAATTCAAACCACAATATATATAGGTTCGAACGAGGCCTCGCACAACTTCCATATAAAAGCACATTGACCCACACACACACACACACACTCGGATAATAGTTTCTTGAAAAGAGGCGGTCACCATGGTAACATTTGGATGTCTGGGGTGCCTAACACCTTCCCCGCATAACCAACTCCCTGACCCTAAATCGAATCTCTTGCTTTCACCGACCAGATATAATGAGGTCACACCACCGGGTCAATGTGCAAACCTTTTCTCGGTTGTGTTGGTACAACCATTTAAAAAACCAATGGCGACTTTTATCATCCCATCGTCGACATTATACATGTCGGACCTTTTTCAGTTTTTTTTTCAAAAAAATCTCACCTAAAAGGAGAAGACCAAAGAACAAGTAACGGAAAGGGACACCCAAAAATCCCGACGTCGACAGGTGGCGACTCTGCTGGGGACTCCAGTAAGAGGACTTAAGCCGCTATTACAATCTTTTCAAAACTATTATTTGCTTGTGTGTGCATGTTGCATTTACATTTTGATGAATGTGTACGAATGCATTTTTTTATTGCACTTAGTGCTTCGCACCATAACTGCTTATGATATTAGTGCTTCGCACCATAACTGCATGTGATATTAGTGCCTCACACCATATCTGCTTGTGATATTAGTGCTTCGCACATGTCATCATTTTCATACGGTGAGACGCGATGTATGTGAATGTATGTTGTGTGGTCCCTCCACCAGGAGGCTATCCCGTCGGTGTTTGATTACTAGACTCGTGAGAAGACTAATTCTCCGAGGCTCAGGAAAGGCACCACCCAAATTCGCTCCAGTTGAAAGACCAGATTAACTACCCGTCTAGTAGATTGCGATGATTTGGGAACCTTCATGCCAAAAAGCCGCGAGAGTAGCCTAAGATAGGTCAGCCTCTGATAAACCCAAAACGGAGGAAAGTCTCTTCATGCTCTCATTACAATTACTTGTAAACACAATTACATTCCATATCTATGTCCATGTAATTAGAAATATGAAGAAATGTGTACACATACATGCTACAAACAGCTGACATCCGTTGTGCAGGATAAAATTCCTAAAATGAACACATCACATAGCATGTTATTGCATACATTCCCTAAAGACTAAACTATGCCAGTCTTTTGCAGGGAATCAATCGGACCTACTACCCGTTCAAAGTCCAAAAAGGCAACAAGCCTATAGTCAATCATGTCGTCATTCGACCGCATCAACTTAATCCAGCCGCAAAGAATTCGATTTGACCAGGATTAAGTAAACAAATTACAGATTTGGTCGTTCTACTCAAAGAATTACACCACCTCTACAGGTGGTCAAAAATATCCGTACATGCTGAATCCTCCACACAAGGAGGAATCCAGGTCATTACCATACCTGAACCACAGTTGGATACGACCAACAAAACACTTGATGTTGCCCATCCCACTGGAGATCCATACACTGGTGACATCAAAAAGAAAGTCCTCCAAATGGAAGAGACCCTTCGCGCTATCAAAGGAATTGGAACACACGAAAGTGTTTCATATGCAGATCTGTGTATTTTTCCTGGTGTTCACTATCCAGAAAAATTTAAAACTCCTGACTTTGAAAAATATGATGGGTTAGGGGATCCTTATACACATCTAAAAGTATTTGTTGGAGAACTTGGATCCTATGCAGAGGATGAAAAACTCAGAATGCAATTGTTCCAAAAGAGTCTAACTGGAGAAGCCCGTTCGTGGTACACAAAATTAGACAACTCCAAAATCCATAGCTGGGAAGAGCTAGCACATGCCTTCCTCACTCAATACAGTTTTCAAACTCAGATGGCTCCTGATCGGTATCAAATTACCAAGATCAAGAAATAGTCTAACGAGTCTTTCAGAGAGTATGCTCAGAGGTTGAGACACCTGGCTGCCCAAGTTAGTCCTTCCATGACAGAATCAGAAATGGTCATGACTTTCATAGACGTACAAGAAGCTCTTTTCTATGAGAGAGTTTTATCCGGCATCGGCAAACCATTTTCTAAAATGGTCAAGCATGGGGAGATGGCTGAGATGGGGTTGAAGTCAAGAAAGATTCAAGACCTAGCTGCACTCAAAGCTGTTGCTGATCACATCCAATCTGGAAATTATGGGAACAACCCCCAGAGGGTCCATAAAAAGAAAGAGGAAGATGTTTCCCTGATACTACAGGGGCAAAAAGGCAATCAAAACATGCCTATTCAAAGGAGAAACTACACTCCATTTCCAGCATAGTCCGTAAACCCTCCAATACCAAAAGGTGGAGAAATCAAATGCCCTCGAGTGTTTACACCCTTAGGGGATACCCTCGGGAACATCTTAAATCTTCTGACAACACAGAAGAAAATTACACATCTTCTTCCACCAGCCAGCCCTAATGGACTAGGTTTCAATGCTGCTAAGAAATGTGCTTATCATACCAGGGCACCTGGACACGATACTCAGGATTGTTGGGCCTTGAAACACAAGATCCAGGACCTGATAGACAACGGAGAGATTGTGGCTACTAAAACAGATCAACCTCACGTACCTGACAACCCTCTTCCTCAACACAAAGAAGAAGAGGTCAACATGATTAATTGGAGCAATGGATAGAGTTCCAATTTCAGCTGTGATTCTTCCCAGACCATCAAAGACGGTGATGACAGATGGAACTATGCCAAGTTCCAGTTCACAATGGAACGAAAGATGAAAGCTCTCTGCAAACAAATTGAACAATTGGCGGAACTAGTAACTTATCAACATCAAGTTACACATCAGTTAATCAGCCAGGAGCATGCTAGTCTCCTACCTATTGTCATGAATATTCCCTCGTCACTTTCAGAAAATGAAATGCTGGAAGATAAAGTGACGAAGATAGCAAATGCCAATGCCCGTCGGGATTTCGCTAACAAAAGGGAATTCACCTATCTGGGCCAACCTATGGAGGAAATTCTTCATATGTTAATCAATTAAGGAAGGATCAGTTCCCTTCTACCTCCAATCAACCCCCGCTTCAGATGCAGACAACTCGATGGAGTATGTCAATACCACTCCCGTCTCGCGGTCACAAAGACGTAAGAATGCCGGGCACTCGCCACCTTATTCAAAATCTAATCGACAAAGTGTGTATCTGCGCTTGGCGAATCACGACAACGTGTTATGTACAAGTGAGAATGCAGGCCCTACTAGGTGGAAAAGTGTGGTAGCAGTCATATCCACCGAAGCTGATGGGATTAACACATTACTCACCACGCCAACAATTCAACTCAAGGGAGGAAACAATCCTTTGAAAGTGGCCGCTCCTGAGCCAATCAACTTGCCATGCAGAGCACAATATCCTATTGTTAGCTTGCGCAAGGTTCCATGGAATTATGGAGAAGGTGAAGGATCCACCTCACATACAACTGCTGTAGTATCGAAGGAAAATCCACTGTATCTCCCCCATCGGATGATGAAGTCTTCCACCAAATCGAAGGGTAAAATACCTATGGAGAAGATTAAAAAATTCCTCCGCATTGTGGATCATAATGAAGCTATGGTGGTTTTAAGCTTGAAAGAAGCTCCACATCAAATATCAATTTTGGACTTGGTCCTAACTTCCGAGAATCACCGGAAGGTCTTGTTAAAGGTTTTGGAAGAAGCCTATCTCCCGACATCAGTGGATAAGGAAAAGTTTCAACATATGGTTGATCACATTTTCAACAACAATGTGATATCCTTCACTGATGATGACATACTGCCCGAAGGGACCGGTCATTGCAAATCGTTACACATTGCGGTCTTGTCCTCCCGATATATGGTAGCTGAAGCCCTAATAGATGGACGTTCCTTTATGAATATATGCCCGTACGCTACCTTGGTGAAGATGAATATCAATCTCAACCGAATTCGGAGTAGCCATACTGTCATCAAAGCTTTTGATGGAGCCTGCCGAAATTCAGTCGAAGTAATTGACCTACCAATCGAAATTGGTCCTCACACATTCTGCGTGTCTTTCCATGTGCTCAAGATAGATTCGGGATACAACCTGCTATTGGGACGACCATGGATTCACATGGCAAGGGAAGTCCCCTCCACTCTTCACTAACAGTTGAAATACATTATCAACAATAGCCTGGTCACAAACAACGCTGAACCAGAGATTCCTCAGCACGGAGACATGCCATTCATCAATGCCAATGACGTTATGGAACCAGTCAGTGTTCATGCTTTAGAAATAAGCAACACCCAATACCATGTTATTGGAGCACCATTGTCCGAACCCCAGATTTTTGCCGAGGTGATGTCAGCCACTCAAGAAATGATGTCGTTGGGTCATAAACCGGGACAAGGGTTGGGTAAAGATTGCCAGGGTATCAAGTACCCAATTCGTTTAACCAGGCAAGGTGGAACAGCTGGGCTAGGCTATTCTGCCAGTTCTAGTCACAGGAATCCTCATAAACATCAGCAGATTCCTTTAGCTTCAACCATGTGGCGTTTATCTTCACCTTCAAAATCTGAGTCCGCACAACCTCCCGTAAAGGTGCCAGCCAATGTAATGGTTATGTTATGTCCAAAGCCGGTACCGGTGAAGGAGAAAGAAGTCTTCGTTCCAAATCCTGCAGTGGAAGAAGAGGAACGAAGAATCAAACAAGACGTCATACGGATGATGTCCGGTATACGCATCATCATTCATAATGAACATACCAACAGATACACCCTGCATTTATGATCGCCCGGATGTAATGGCCATCATTCGGACAGGAGGGTGATGACATTTCCATCATCATCGCGGTCCACCTTTGACTTTACCCTCGCCAATTAGAACAAAGAGATTCCTCGTGCATTGGTCGTCAAGGGTAAAGCGGGCGTAAACTCTTTTTCTCGCCATGTAGATATAATAATCGCTTACTTTTCTCATGCAATATTAGCGCTTTATTTTGCCAAGATATGCTAACACCGTGTGATGATCAACACATTTCATATATACTAAGTGAAAGTATATTTTGTTTCGTGACTCAAATTTAGATGTGCATGATATGGATGGATCGATGCCTCTCCTCCACAGGATTGTACCTTTGATGTAGAGATGAATTCAAATGATGGATATACAGGATGACATTGAGGTGCCTCCGTAAATTCAAGAATGGGTCAAAGACAAACCTAAACCCAACCTTGATCAAACCATTTCTTTCAATCTCTAACCTTAGAAAGCCCTAAGTTAATCCAGATTGGTTCGCACCTTACCCCAAACCAACTGGAATGACATGGTTACGCTTATTAACCCAATTCTAGGATGTGTTTGCATGGTCCCATGAAGACATGGTGGGTTTGTCCACTGACATTGTCCTTCATCGCCTTCCTATTAAAGAGGGATTTAAGCCAGGTCAAGCGTAAGCTCAAAGCGATTGAAACCCGAGTGGAGTTTAAAGGTGAAAGAAGAAATTGTGAAACAATTTCAAGTCGGCATCATCATGGTGTCTACATATCCCGAGTGGATATCCAACATCGTGTCTGCATTTCTAAACCTGGAGGGAAGTTGTGAGTTTGCGTGGATTACCGGTGTAAGACCCCAACTTATTATTAATAAAATTTAATTTTCTCTATTTATTATTTTGAAATAGTAAGGGTTGATTTTATTCGTTTGGTCGTGGAATATTCGTACTGTCGGGGAATATTCGTACGACGGCGCAGCCATGTGTGGGCCCCATAACGAAAAAGCGATTGGATGAAGAAAATGACAAATATAAGTTGTTTAAAAATAACTACAGAGTAGTTATTACAGATAATCTTTTAAAATACTCTGTGGTTAAAACACGAGTAGCACGGTATTGCACCAATTATTGATTCTTACGTAAGAAGGCACTACTCAATAATGGTTATAGTAATTATCGCTCAAAGATTTTTTATTGATTTAATAATTGTCATGCGTTGATATTTTATATTGTTTGTTGTTTCAATAATTGTCATTACACAAGATTTTTCATTATCGGCAATAATTCATATTATCTCAATAATATTATTAGATAACATTATTGGCAATGTCTAGAAAGTTCGCTCAAGGAGAGGTTTGGTCACCTAATCATGCTACCAAGAAGGAGAAATTCTTATTGAAAGCCCCTTTTCGAACCGCGCTCGTCATCAATATTGTGATTCTCGTAATATTATTTGTGAATAATTAATTATTGATTCATACGATGAGGAAAATATTGATTTTATGTGGATATAGATGGAGAAAATTTTTAATGTGACAATTGTTGAAAATTGAAATTTTATCTTTTCCTCGATAAAATAATTATTTAAATATATTATTATATTTTAATAATATAATAATGGTGATATTTTTACAACGAATGTGGGATATACGAGTATAAAAGGAGGAAGAGTATTTTTGTTGCAATAAATGTTTAAAACATATTAAACATGCTCATGGACCCCATTTATTGAGTGAAATTTGATTATACCAGAAATCGCCTCGCTTGGATTTTTGCCAATTTCATTTGGAATTCAAAAACTTTCTTCAGTAAAGTTGTAGATAATTGAATTTCCTATGAAAAAAACGCGAGATTAGAATTTTCTGATAAAAGGGCTATTTATTGTGAATTATTGAAGTTCAATCTCCAAATAATTGATTTTTGGAAGTTTAAAATATTTAAAATTAGAAAACGTTTTTTCTTACTTTTTCTAGAATGTGGCATGTGTTTGATGGTCAAAATCGATTCTAGGCATGTGTAGGAAATTTATATAATTATATTATTAATTTATTAAATTTTCTGCTTTGTGTTCTAAGCAATTTCTTATAAATAGGGTGCTTAGGTTAGAATTAAAAATCACACCGTAAACTCAAGTTTTCTCTCTATATTATCGAGTTTATTCTTGTGAGTATTTTGAGTATACTTTGAGTATTGCTATACTGATGCAAGTTCAAGTCATAGCCTATATCCTGTGTTTTCAAATTTAAAGACTTGATCTTTCGAGGTAAGGGATATTATTATTTTTCGTAATGATATTATTTCTTCAATATCATTATCTTTGAAATATTGATCTGAAGTTTTTATCAAATTTAGAACTTTTGGTGTCTGAGTTACTATTCACGATATACGAGACTATTCACGATATCTTGCACTATTCACGAATCACTTGCACTATTCATTGAAAATGAAAATTTTCCTTTTCGCTCTAAAATATCTATTGTGGATACTAGCTTTGATTGTATCCATGTTTTGATCATTCTTGAATTTTACACCACTATGATTATTTTTGAGGTATTTTTGGACATGGATAAAACAAAGTACTAATCCTTAATCCTTAATCCTCACATTTTGTTTCACCGGATTCATTTCTTTAAAAATATTTTCATCATCCTCGCCTTAAATGATGATATTATTGAATATCTTTGGCCCAGAAGTAAAAGATGAATGATTTCGATGAATATCTTTGGCCCGAGTGCAAAGATAAACAGTGTTTAGATGAACACTGACTAATCGATGAATATCTTCGGCCCAGTAGTGCAAGATGAATATTTGATTCCGTATGTATATTGATTGATGTTACAGGGATAAAAGATAGACGATGAACTTTTAAATTCATACATAGAAGATAGTAGTTTGTATTCTCTACTTAACTCTTCTAATGAATTATTATTTTCACCAGAATATATGATTTAAAAACTTGTTGTCTATCAGTATTCTATTAGATTTTTCCCTGTTGAAGACTAATGATAATTTGTTGTATATTATCTTAGTCATAATATTCTTTACTGGGCTAGTTGAGCTCACCCTTTTCCTTTTTGTTCCATTTTTCTTCTCAGGAGGCGAGAATATAGCGAGTACGAGTCGGGGTATGGAATGAAGGTTCTAGAGAGAGTTGTTTAGTAGTCCTCACCATTTTTGTAAAATAATGTATCAATAAATGTGATGAGGATTTATTTGAGTATAGATATTGTCTAGAAGATAATATTTGTATTCAAACTCATAGTTTTACTGTTGTAATAATAAAGTTGTAGTTGTTTCGCATTACCATGTATTGACAACTCGTAATGGGTGATGTATACCTATTTTGGGGCGCCACAACCGGACTTGAATAAAGCTTGCTTAAAAGATGCCTTTCCCAAGGCCATTTATCCACATTCGCATTGACAATATCACAATAATACGACATGTACTCCTTTGTTTGATTGCTTTCGGGTACCATCGATCATGGTTGAGGAAGATCATGAGAAGACCGCTTTCATCACTCCTTGGGGAACTTTTTGCTATAGACGGTTGTCATTCGGCCTCATCAATGCCGGAGCTACCTATCAACGAGCTATGATGGCTCTTTTCCATGACTTAATACATAAAGAGATTGAGATCTACGTGGATGACATCATTGTCAAGTCCTGGAAGGAGGATGACCATATAGACCATCTTAGAAAATTGTTCAACAGGTTGCGTAAGTATAAATTGAAGTTGAATCCAGCTAAGTGCGCCTTTGGCGTTAAATCAGGCAAGTTGCTAGGATTTCTAGTCAGCCACAAAGGGATTGAGCTGGATCCTGCAAAAATCCAAGCCATCACTGAAATGCCCATTCCTCAGACAGAGAAGGAAATCCGGGGATTTTTGGGAAGAATCAACTTCATTAGCTGGTTTATCTCCCAACTCACAACAACCTGTGAGCCAATCTTCAAGCTGTTAAGGAAGAACTCCTCCATGAAATTGAATGATGAGTGCCACAATGCCTTCCTTACAATTAAAAAATAGCTAGTCAAAGCTCCCGTCTTGGTACCACCCAAGGATGATATTCCCATGTTCATGTATCTGTCCGTAAGTGACAATGTCATGGGCTGCATGCTAGAACAAAGAGACGATAGAAGCCAAGAACGAGCTATCTATTACCTCAGCAAAAGGTTCAGCAGCAGTGAACACAAGTACACTCTGATCGAAAAGATGTGTTGTGCTTTAGCATGGGCCTCCATGAGGTTACAGCATTACCTCCATGGTCACACAACCCATCTCATATCCTGCGTGGATCCTCTCAAGTACGTGTTCAACAAACCCATGTTAAATTGTTTGGTCAGATAGATGGCAGCTTGATCCTACAACAATTTGACATCGTATATGTGACTCAAAAGTCCATCTAAGGTCAAGGAATTGCAGATCAATCGCCGCCGCACCTTCGTGGGATTTCAAACCCTTGAAACATATTTCCCGATGAAGGAGTAATGACAAGGCAAAGAACACCTTCAAAGATTATACGCACCAATCATGGAAGATGTATTTAATGGAGCTATTAATATGGAAGGCTCGAGCCGAGCAGCTTCTAGTATCTTGTCTTCGGGAGCAGATCCCGTCGCCAGCCAAATTACGCTTTATCATCAAAGACCAATAATATGGCCGAGTATGAAGGTCGCCTCTCATGGGGGTAAAACTTGCCCGTTCAATGGGCATCAGGCGGTTAACTATCCTTGGAGATTCGGAGTTGGTAATCAAACAATCCACCGGAATCTATCAAACCAAGGAACTACATTTGTTTCCTTACCATCGGCAGGTTGTAAAGATGGCTTTGGAATTCGAAGAAATCTCCTTTCTACACATTCCTCGTAATAGGAATGACTTCGCGGACGCATTAGCAACTTTGGCCTCCATGATTCGCATATCAGACAAGGATCACTTGCCAAGCGTCACAATTTCCCTGAACAAGGCCCCAGCCTATGGGAATTACGTTGGAGAAGTATCGGATGAGCTACCTCCCATCCAATAGCCTTGGTATCAGCATATCAAGGAATATCTGTGAGATGGATCTACACCCGTTGAGGCGAGCCCGACAGAGAAAAGGCGGATCCATCGACTTGCTATGAAATTCTACTTGAGTTGAGATGCGCTCTACAAAAGAGATGCAGGACTAGGTCTCCTCAGGTGTCTAGACAAAGATCAAGCCCAAAGGCTTATGGATGAAATCCATGGCAGAGTCTGTGGCCCCCACATGAACGGCTCCCTCCTTGTCAAGAAATTCCTCAGGATGGGACATTATTGGCTATCTCTCAAAGCTGATTGCAACAACCACGTCTAAAGATGCTATCAGTGTCAAATTCATGGGAATGCTATACACGCCCCTCCACGGGAACTCCACAATATGAGTTCGCCTTGGCCCTTCTCAATGTGGAGAATGGACGTTATCGGGCCCATCGAGCCTAAAGCTTGTAATGGTCACCGATTTATCTTCACTATGATCGACTACTTCACCAAGTGGGTAGAAGCAGCCTTCTTCCCCAGGGTCACTAAAGAAGTCATCATTGCTTTCATCAGAAACAATGTCATTTGTCGATATGGACAACCAGAGGTGATTGTGCCAGACAATGCCAAAAACCTCAACAATAAAATGATGGAGGAATTATGCAATAAATTCCACATCAAACATCTTTACTCTGTCATCTATCATTCGAAGATGAACGGCGTTGTTGAAGCGGCTAACAAAAACATCAAGAAGATTATGCAAAAGATGTCCACCAACCACAAAGATTGGCCTGACTTGTTGCCTCTGACCCTGTTAGTCTACAGAACCTCAATGCGCACTTCAACTGGGGCAACCCCCTACGCTTTAACCTATGGGATGGAAATAGTGCTCCCCATAGAAGTTGAGATGGAATCTCTCAGAGTGTTAATCGACGCTCAGCTGGATGAAGACCAATGGGTACAACACATGTATCACCAATTGTCTCTAATAGACAAAAGGTGAGCCGCAGCTATCTTCCATGGTCAGTTATATCAGCAAAGGATCGCCAGATCCTACAACAAAAAAGTCCGGCTACGGCAGTTTAAATAACATGACTTGGTTTTGAAGAAAATTCTTGACAACCAAGACCAAGCTAAAGGAAAATTCGCTCCTAACTGGGAAGGCCCATTTATTGTGAAGGAAGTATTGACAGGAGGCGCTCTCAGATTGCAAGAAATGGACGGCGATGAATTTCCACAACTCATCAACTCAGACACCGTGAAACGGTATTATGTTTGAAGTAACCAGTAAACACCCTGGTGCATAATCATCAGGTCACCAGTCATTCCGGTTCTTTAACCCTTTACCACATACAACTTTTCTACACTTTGCCCCTCAGGGAAACGTACTCTTCAAGCCAGCAGCCTGGCTTTCTCCTTTGCGCTCACACAACTTAGGTCATCCCACCGCGGATTGAACCTCTTGTGTTTTCAGTTTGGCTACCCATACATGGGATCAAACTTCCTATACCTGCAGTTTATCCTCAACCTAGGATTAAACTTTCTCCTCCCCACACTCTGACCTGCACATGGGATCACTCTTCTCGTCTCGCCCTGAGGGGCGAACTATGTCGACCTGATCTCCTCTTCAATAGGAGTACGTAGGCAACCATTTCATATGGCCCGATCGCAATAAAACAAAAATAACAAAAACATTTCTACCCTTACAAAAACAAAAACAAAAAAAAACATTCCAACACCATGTCAGCCGTATACAACGTTGAACCTCTTACACCAGGTTCGAACTACGCAGACCTGATCTCCTCTGCAATAGGAGTACGTAGGCAGCCATTCATGGTGCGGTCTCACCCCCTACCAAAACACAAACCATTGACAACTGGTACTGGGATTCTCTTTCAATCCACTACATTTCATTCGGCTTCAGACCAAAGGGATGGAGGTGCCTGAACTCCTCCCAAATAGGAGATTCAGCGACCATCTAAGCTGCAGTCATACCTCGAAGAACAACACCAAACCATAAGAGGTGGAATTAACTAGGCTTCTCCTAAATAGAAGTACTGGCAACCATCTGTGGCGCGGTCAATCTCAGAGAGGAAAGCCACACTCCTCTCCACATTTCCATCCAGAAACAAGTCCCAAGACACAAAGATGGTAGGGATACATAGATCGATGATCCATTCTGAACTATCCAGAGACAACTCAATGTCCATCCACCCAAGAGGAATTTAGAATACATCAAGATCACAAGCCCTGAAGCAGTAGGCAAAATATCAAGCAAATAGCAGGACATATCTAAAAGGGAAGTGATCCAAAAATATATTTCCCTGTCATATATAATGTTGTTTGATATATATACAATGTAAACTGTACATGACAAAATGTCTAAGCTAGTATGTGCAGGTAAATACAAGCTCATCTACAAGTCGGGGTATATGCAAGCCAACAAGCCCAACATGTCGTCCCTCTCAGAAGACGAAGGTGAAGCTGTGGTCTCCTGTATGAGAATATCCACACGACCCAAAAGATCTATAGCCATCTGCATGGTGACCATGTGATCATCAATATATGCGTTCATCTCTGCGATCATGCCAGTGGTAAGGGACCTCACTGTAGTACTATCTGTGACGGCTACATCCCGGGTAAATATAGCACTATCCCGCTCAACTATCATTGCATCTCTGGCTGATATAGCCTCATCCCGCTCAACAACAGCAGCATCTCTATGAGTCAATGCCTCGTCTCTCTCCAATAGAGTGGCGTCCCTCACATCAAGAGCAGTCAACATCATAGATCGAATCTGGACTCTCTCAAAGGTCATCAGATGAAGACTCTGCTCTAAGTATTGTGTCGAGTGTTGAATCACAAAAGTACTGGTACTAGGAGAATCCGAAAGAAATGCTTGCAACCCAGCAGCGGACTCCTCCTCGATGTAGGTATCAATGTCCTCCATGGGCTCTGCATCATCTGACTCAATATCCGGTACTGCAGATATAGCTGCAGCCGATAAAATCTCTGTCTCCATCCATGCGAAATACTCTGCAGAATAACCGGGATGACTGACAGAAAAAGCAGCTATCTCACGTTGATCCCAGCAAACATATACACGAAATCGGTCCTCTGCTGAGAGGTATCGAGAAGCTGAACGCTGACCTGTCGCCCCCTCGAAAGGATGGAAATCCTAGAACTGGTCGAACTGTGACATCACGGCCAGTGGGTGATAAGTAGTCACGCCCCTCAAGCCAGCCAGAGGGAGGAAATCCATGCCCGGAGCGTGAGTAATGAAGCTGTAGGGTGAGCAAAGCCCCGAGCACAGCAATATGCTAAATGGATCTCTGATATCTGCCAAAAATGCGGACCAGGACTGAGCATCTATACACTCTGATGGCTTAAATGAATATGACATAGCCCACATTATGGGAGAAGAAATACCCATACCGTCTAAGGGTACCAATCGGTCTCAAGTGTGATATAAACCACATACATACATAGATGAGAACTCCCAAAGAACACTCCCCGACGGTAAGTAATAAGAAGAAGAGGATCTTGATCAGCAGAGTCTCACTACGATCA
This sequence comes from Panax quinquefolius, assembly GCA_020205615.1. Classification (NCBI taxonomy): domain Eukaryota; kingdom Viridiplantae; phylum Streptophyta; class Magnoliopsida; order Apiales; family Araliaceae; genus Panax; species Panax quinquefolius. Next base: position 91,446,227 of record CM035171.1, on the reverse strand, counting down.
TCATAGGCAAAATGGTACGACCCTCCCTGAGAGCTCTCACGACCATGATAACGCCTATATCTATCTCATCCATATACCGCGACATGTACACATATGACAGTACACATAGCATCAGTACATCAACTCTGGCCAAACACCAATGATCATCCGACCCGGTGAAATCTCCGGAATGTCGTGAGTAGCCATCATCCGCGCCAAATCTTTCATACAAAAAATGCTGGGATATCACGTGGCTAGATGTCAGCTCATCCTGCACTACTCTGCGCCTCAATCCTGTGAGAGTCATGAATCGTCTACTAATGTCTCCCAAAGCTAGATGCACGCAAGGTCTGTTTAAGGGCAGCATCGTCAAACGTGCATACTCCTCCAGAGTAGGGGTCAACTCATGGGTGCCGAAACGGAATACCTGCCTATCCGGTAACCAATGCTCTATCATCCCATCCACGAATCCTGCGGGAACCTGAAATGGCAAAAGGGTCATGGTATGCTACAGCAACAAATCTACAGTCACCCTGTCTGGTGGTGACATGTTATCGTACCACGATCGCATACCTAATGCCACCACTGACGGTGGGGTATGATCTATACGGCTAACTGTCGAAGAAGACATCTGTGCGAGCCGTGTCATAAGACCATCCAGGGGTCAATGCTGAATATCTCTGAACATACATACATATACATAACATGATACATGAATAACAGATAATGGATGGCAATATGATATAGGGAATGAAAAGATGGTGCATACATTCCTAAATATATCATCATCTAATACATCAGCTCTGTACAGCTACAAATACAGGGAAATGGGGCACAGACACCCTACTACTAACAGAATCCTATCAAAAGATATAGCGAGAATGGGGAACAGCCACCCAATATCTAACAGAGGCCTATCAAAAGATATAACGAGAATATACATCAGAGGAAGACCAGGGTCTCGATGTCCACGTCCTCAATCCTGTCCACCTGATGTAACTCCTCCTGAGTCACTGGATCTCTATCAACAGGGATATCATGCCTATAAAGAGGAGGATCTGCGCCGGAAAAACCAAATGGGTCGTCTGAGGGGCCAGCACCTGAGCTAGAAGGAACAAATGACTCCGCCTCTGCTGGATCTCTGTCCAAATGCCGAATAAATACATGTGCCTGGTCCAACTGCCGGGTCAAACTATCAATCTGGGTCATATGAGTCGGAGCTCGGACACAAGCTACCCAATCCGTCATCATCAAAGATCCTGGAACCATGTCCCCCATAAACCGTGGTGGCGCGGATCGGGCTCCACTAGTCTTGAGGAACCACCAACGCCGAACGCTCCTCGAGTACATGGGCCCTCTCGATAATGCAAAGCCATCAACCCCAACAATGGGATATCGTTGACGGTGATCGTGATATAAAGCCAATGACGCCTTGCAGAGGCAAGATCGGTATCACGGATCTCCCCACAGTGGTGCTCCTAATAGCACGCTCTCCCAAATAGAGCTCCCACCTCCATCTCAGAAGAGAGGAAATCTCCTGGTGGAAATCAAATACTCGACTCAATCGGGGTGTCCATCCTCAAAGTGATGGTCAAATGCTCCCCGCATAGGGAATCCATGTAATGGTACCCACCGTCAAGAACTCCAAATGCATACGGCAGTGAGTGAATCCCTCGAGATCTGAGGACCTCCGGCAAAATAGAATGAATGGTGCATCGCCGCCCTCGTGGGTAGGTATCTAAACCTAACACACTCACGGGGACGCAAAACACGGGAGCCTCTCATAGGCCCAAAAGCCGCCAACACAATGGCAAAACATCTCGCTATCAAGAAACCCTCTTAACCTATGAATGGGAAAAGACAAGAGAAATACTCACCAAAGGAAATGGGTAAAATCCTAGCCAAGCCTCTATCAAACCACAGCGAAGCGCGCGCGTGACCCGGAGGAAATAGGCAAAGTTGTAAGAGCCCCAATCGTACTCTCCAATACGACCCACATCGCGTGTGGCACTGACCAAAGCGAAAGATAGCGTGGAAGAGTTATCTGCTATGAAGCAGCCTCGAATGATCATCAGGAACAATCACCGCAGAACGTGATCCCCGATCCCCGACATCATCGTGCATGTCTCACTCAATAGCCCGCCATAGCATCTACGCCAAAGGACTCGAACAGACGCCCCGCTTTGAGCGCCTCGTCGAAACTCCTAATAAGGATCCGACGGCAAGAGGGGGGTACATTCGCCATGCAAGGCAATCGCTCCCCTCCAAACTCCATACTTGTGATAAATCGTCAATCCATAGGTGTCATCATCACCTCATGATCCAAATAGTGGAGTGACCGAGTCCGATGAAACCATCGCTCGCAGAATGCCCCGCCACGAGGTAACCCCGGGGACAACGACGGGGAAGGATGGAGAAAATGCCCCAAATCCCCACTCATGCACTCATCGCTCTATAGTCGGATGAAGCGCTGGTACATGGAGTGGATACTAAACCGCCTCCTCGAGGTCATGTAAAACCCGTGAACCCGCATGAAATGTAGATCAACATCGTAAACCCTTTAATCCTCATCAATAGGAAAGAAGGAAGATCAAAGTCTAACGCCATACCTCGTTAGCATGCAAATACATCGATGGATGTCTGCCCAAATCACCCAGCAACTCTGGGTTTGCCACTTGAATGCTCGGAAGCTCCCTGCGAGGGACATGTGCAGCGGAAGCGGGATCCTCAATCAGAATATCCACCTCCTCGTCCTCAACGTCTGGGACATCTACCTGGACATGACGTATCAAGGCCTCCACCAACTGACGAGGCTGTCTGACAGAACGGGGACGAGGCACTTCAGAAGCCCTCCGCCGTACGCCAGAAGCGGTCCTATAGGAACTGCTCGGCTGATCTGGATCCATAATATCTGGATAATTAGTCTCCAAATCACCTCAGAAAGGGTGTGGTATTTCCTTACCTGGAGATTTTAAAATGCATTTTATGACTATATGCATGCATGCATTTACTTTAGCATATAATAGAGTTAAAGTGCATGACTACCCAATGCCTACATTTGAAATTTTTTTTGTCATAGTCCCCTTTGAAAATAGGACTATCCACATGCACACAGACATGTCTAGGTGGCCATTCAGTAGCACACCTGCCCCAAAGTCATATACATAATATATGCATTAAAAATTAGAATAGGTAGAGGATATAAGATTAAGTACGAGTTCTTAAAACTCATACTTATGTGACATACTTGACTCATAGTTATATGAAATGTTTATGAACCCCTCAGCGAACGGACGCCAAAGGTCGGACTAGGAAAGTTCTTAAACTCATATGATTGTGGTAATTTATGGACTCATAAGTGTGGTTTTACGAACTGGGTATAGTTGTGTGTAAATGGAGTATTAAAGACTATAGAAACATATAGATGGTTAAGCAAATGATTATTAGTGAAGAATTAAGTTTTCCAAAACTCCTAGCTATGCTAGATTTTGAAATGATTGACATCAAGCTAAATACGCACTATGTGCCTTTAAAAAAAATATGTAGACTCGTAATCATTTTTGAAACGGTTTAAAGTATAGTCTATGCTACTTATTTCAGCTAGACGCAAATGATTTGAAATATCAAAATATATTTTATTTATCACTCATGTACCATGTAACTTGGTGCAGAGATGATAAAAATTTGATGGAGTTGTAAATACAGGAATACTTAGTGTGAATTTGATCTAAAATCGTTGTTCCACTATTGTATGATGTGTTACTAAGATCCTCAAACTGGATCATTAATACAAAGATTTACATCATGACGTCATTCTCGAAAATATTTTCAAAAATTTTAATTTGCCAACGGGGTTTGGCTACACTTAAATAATTCGATTGAATTGAATTATTGATATAAGTCTATGTTATTCGATTCAGCTATACTAATGTTATGAAAACTCTAAGTGTTCATTTAAAGAAATTTCTCGAACCAAATTGTTTTGGTGCGGAATCCAATAAGACTGAGGTAGAATTTTTGTGTCTTCGGCAGAGATGAGAAACAGAGTCGACCAGCACTACTTAATAAGTACAGGACATACTGGATTAATTACCCACTATGTCCGTAAGTTATGACGGTTTGTGGATGAATTTCCTCTAACCTTTGCAAAAATGACAGACAATAATCTGTAAAACCCCTCAGCAAAATTTCAAAAATTTTAATTCTTGTGAAGAATGTTTTGGGTAGCATGTGATAATGTATGTGAATGGTGTAAGCAGTATGGTGTAAGATGTAAGGTAAATTTCGGGGACGAAATTTTTAGAAGAAGGGATGAATGTGACAACCCGAGAATTTTGAATATTTTTAAAATTTTTATTAATTGATTTAAGGTTCAAAATTAGAACCTAGATAGAAAGTTAGTGTATGCGCTTGATATTTTTAAGATAGAATTTTGAGGATTTCAAAATTCTGTGAAGGATTTAGGTGAATTATTCAAGATTAAGGAAATAAGTGATTATGTTCTGTGTAAATGTTATTATACTTGTATAGTATGTGGTTAAGGGTCAAGCGTTGACCAGATAAACGATATATGTAACAAATCCTAATTATATATTAAGAACTTTAACGTTCGTTAGAAAACCCTAGCGATTAATAAGAAACCCTAAAACCTGCTTGAAACACTAATTTCGGCCCGAATCAAACCCTAATTCGATGCATGAAACCCTAAATCGGAAACTTAACGGCGTAAGTGTAAATAATTATAGGATTAATTAGGGTTAATCTTAACAAATTGGTTACAAAACCCTAATTCCAAATTTGAAACCCTAATTACGGATTTGAAACCCTAATTTGTAAAAAGGGAAAAACCTAAGTGTTAATTAAATAGTTTTAATGTTAATTAGAATATATTAATTCTAATTTTCAAGTTAAGTAATTAGAAAACCCTAATCTAATTACAAAATTAAATTTCTAATTTAGGAAAATTATTTTTCTATTTAGAAACCCTAATTTGTGGGTTATAAACCCTAAAGACCATTTTGACCCTAATTGCTTAATTAGCAATTTTAATTAGGAAATACTAATCCTAATTAGTAAGATTTAAAGTATGATTAAGAAATTTTAATATAATTAGAAAATTCTAATTCTAATTTAAAAATATTAATTTTTCTATTTTTGAAAATCTAAATTTGGAAATTTTAGAAAATTAAATTGCAAACCCTAAAATTTTTCAAACCCTAAGAGTTCCAAACCCTAAACCCTAAGGGTTTGCAACAAATGGAAATTCTAGAAATAAAAGGAAATGACTATTATGCCCTTTAGTGTATTATTGAGGGTTTCTTGCAAATCATGCCAAGTGTGAGTTGTTCACCTACTATACCAACCCCATGTGACTTATATCTCACAGCTTTCAGCAGCTAGATTAGCCATTTAGATTCATTTTAGCAAAATAAATAGGTTATAGAGAGAGAGTACTCACTTTATTTTCCAAAGCAACCAAGACCTTCTCTCTCTAGAAATTCGGGAATGTAGACAGAGAGAGAGAGAAAAAAAAAAGATAAGCCAATATCAATCCCTAACTTGTCAAGATCAGATCATCAAAGTCAGAAATCAAAATCAAGCTTTAAAGGTATAAGAACCCTAATTTCGAAAATCTTTTGATTTGATGTTAAAAGTTGTAATTGATTGGTTAGATATGTGTATTAGGGTGTTAGTAAGTGATCTAGGTTGATAGATCAAGGATCTATAACATTAAAGTGCACAAAAATGATGTGTTAAAAAATCTGGAAAACTAGAAATGTTTGGCCTAACAGCCATATGTCAGGGCCCATAAATCTTTGTGTGTTAATGATCTGTTGTGTTTTATGTTATAGATCTGTAGTATTGTATGCTGTCTATGATCTGGACTTGGAATCAGGTTCATATCATAAGTATATTAGGAGTTATACGTGGTCAAACATCATTGACCGATCACGAAAGTTTGTTTCTGGGTAAACCCAGAATTCCAGAAGCGTCTGACAACATTTTGATGGTCTCTGATCTTCCATCTGTGAAGTGATCTGACCATGTTTGTGTTATATAACTGTTGAATGACATTTAGGCTTCATGCTCATGCTTATATAACTCACATATCATGAACAGAATCATAAAAATTGTCGATCAAACCTACGTTGACCACCAGCTTATGTAGAAATCTGGAAAACCCAGATTTCTTAAGAATAAGATTTCTGTCAGACCTTTGACCGTGCTAAATCTGACATTGGTGATGTTTGTGAACTTCAAAGTTGTCATGTACATGTACCTTGACATCCCTAGTTCATGATTCAATCTTTATATCGTACAAAGCAAGCCCAGATTGCATGTTAAAAGGATCACAAAGTATGTACCAAGGATGTTCTTCATTTCTGGGTAACCCAAAAAATGAAGAACAGGCCTGACATGATTTTTTGGGACATAGATCTCTCGGTTCTGATGTTGTATGACCTATTTAGCTGTTGGAACATGTAATATTACATTAGGACTACGATATACAAACATTAGTAAGCCCAAAAAGCATCAGGAACCTAGATAAAATCACTGTCAAACCACCCACCTTAGTTTCTGACATGAATGCTCAAGAACAAATTTGAAGAACACCTATATGATTTGCCTGCCTGTTACTTATAGGTCCTTTTAGCGACAATTTATTATTATAATTTTTCAAAATTAATTAAAAATAGATAAAATGGTTTTAATTATTAAAATACATAATAAATTCGAAAAATTATTTTAAATTACGAAAAATAGTTTTTAATTATTTAGAGTATATTTCATAAATATTCAATATTTTTGGAATATAAATGGTATTTAATTTATTTAATTATAATATTAAATAAATGATTTAAAATGATTTTAATTCATGAAAATTATATTATGATATTAGAAAATATTTAAAGTTATTTTTGATGACTTTTAATATTTTGTGATGAAATTCATTAATTAATCAATATTAATGATAATTAGTTTATTTAATAACTATATTAAATAAATTAAGGAAAAATGGAATTAATGCTTTATAAATTATATAAAAATGATTTAAGTGATATAAAATATTTTAAGTTATAAAATATAACTTTTGATATTTTGTCATGAAAATATTAATATTTTAATATTAAAAGCAAATATCTGATAAAGAATTTAAGTGTTTAAAATTATATTTAAATGATTTTAAGGTATTAAAAATACTTTGATATATTATAAATATATTATAATGTTATGGCATGTATTTCATTAATATTTGATAATAAATAAATATTAGAAAATTCTAACTATAATTTAAAAATATTAATTTTTCTATTTTTGAAAATCTAAATTTGGAAATTTTAGAAAATTAAATTGCAAACCCTAAAATTTTTCAAACCCTAAACCCTAAGAGTTCTAAACCCTAAACCCTAAGGGTTAAAACCTAAACTCTAAGGGTTTGCAACAAATGGAAATTCTAGAAATAAAAGGAAATGACTATTATGCCCTTTAGTGTATTATTGAGGGTTTCATGCAAATCATGTCAAGTGTGAGTTGTTCACCTACTATACCAACCCCATGTGACTTATATCTCACAGCATTCAGCAGCTAGATCAGCCATTTAGATTCATTTTAGCAAAATAAATAAGTTATAGAGAGAGAGTACTCACTTTATTTTCCAAAGCAACCAAGACCTTCTCTCTCTAGAAATTCGGGAATGTAGAGAGAGAGAGAGAAAAGATAAGCCAATATCAATCCCTAACTTGACAAGATCAGATCATCAAAGTCAGAAATCAAAATCAAGCTTTAAAGGTATAAGAACCCTAATTTCGAAAATCTTTTGATTTGATGTTAAAAGTTGTAATTGATTAGTTAGATATGTGTATTAGGGTGTTAGTAAGTGATCTAGGTTGATAGATCAAGGATCTATAACATTAAAGTGCACGAAAATGATGTTTTAAAAAATCTGGAAAACTAGAAATGTTTGGCCTGACAGCCATATACCAGGGCCCATAAATCTGTGTGTGTTAATGATCTGTTGTGTTTTATGTTATAGATCTGTAGTATTGTATGCTGTCTATGATCTTGACTTGGAATCAGGTTCATATCATAAGTATATTAGGAGTTATACATGGTCAAACATCGTTGACCGATCACGAAAGTTTGTTTCTGGGTAAACCCAGAATTCCAGAAGCGTCTGACAACATTTTGATGGTCTTTGATCTTCCGTCTGTGAAGTGATCTGACCATGGTTGTGTTATATAACTGTTGAATGACATTTAGGCTTCATGCTCATGCTTATAGAACTCACATATCATGAACAAAATCATAGAAATTGTCGATCAAACCTACGTTGACCACCAGCTTATGTAGAAATCTGGAAAACCCAGATTTCTTAAGAACAAGATTTCTGTCAGACCTTTGACCGTGCTAAATCTGACATTGGTGATGTTTGTGAACTTCAAAGTTGTCATGTACATGTACCTTGACATCCCTAGTTCATGATTCAATCTTTATATCGTACAAAGCAAGCCCAGATTGCATGTTAAAAGGATCACAAAGTAGGTACCAAGGATGTTCTTCATTTCTGAGTAACCTAGAAAATGAAGAACATGCCTGACATGATTTTTTGGGACATAGATCTCTCAGTTCTGATGTTGTATGACCTATTTAGTTGTTGGAACGTGTAATATTACATTAGGACTGCGATCTACAAACATTCGTAAGCCCAGAAAGCATCAGGAACCTAGATAAAATCACGGTCAAACCACCCACCTTAGTTTCTGACATGAATGCTCAAGAATAGCTGAAGAACACCTATAGCGACGGTTCTGTCGCTATAGGGCCCTTTAGCGATAATTTATTATTATAATTTTTCAGAAATTAATTAAAAATAGATAAAAATGGTTTTTAATTATTAAAAATACATAATAAATTCCGAAAAATTATTTTAAATTCTGAAAAATAGTTTTTAATTATTTAGAGTATATTTCATAAATATTTAATATTTTTGGAATATAAATGGTATTTAATTTATTTAATTATAATATTAAATAAATGATTTAAAAATGATTTTAATTCATGAAAAATCATGAAAAAATTATATTATGATATTAGAAAATATTTAAAGTTATTTTGATGACTTTTAATATTTTGTGATGAAATTCATTAATTAATCAATATTAATGATAATTAGTTTATTTAATAACTATATTAAATAAATTAAGGAAAAATGGAATTAATGCTTTATAAATTATATAAAAATGATTTAAGTGATATAAAAATATTTTAAGTTATAAAATATAACTTTTGATATTTTGTCATGAAAATATTAATATTTTAATATTAAAAACAAATATTGGATAAAGAATTGAAGTGTTTAAAAATCATATTTAAATGATTTTAAGGTATTAAAAATACTTTGATATATTATAATGTTATGGCATGTATTTTTTCATTAATATTTGATAATAAATAAATATTAATGATAAAAGAATTATGTGGTATTTATATTATTTAAATACGTTTTTAATGATTGAAAATTCATGATAAATAATAATTATTTAAAAATTATTACGAGACTTCGATAAATGTTTTAACTATTAATAACATTATTTAAGATAATTGTTAAGTGTTATGTCAGAGTTTAATTGAACTTAGACTCGATAAAAGTCCGACTAGACCGTCGGGATGTTAGATTTGTGTCGGGTTCAACTCAGACTGCAATAGTTTGACTTGATATCGAGTCTTATGTGTGTTATAGACTGATAGGGTTATGTGTTATATGTGTTTAGGTTATTCTATGTATATATATATTATAGTATTATATTGTGATGATATTATTCTAATATTGGAGATCTATATTACTAATATTAGGTCTTCGAATAAAGCGATATAAATTGCGTTGCGGTAATCACCGGTTCAGGCAAGTTTATTTTTACATAACTCTACTAAGAGTGTTTTATTCGGATAAGCTTATGGTTAATCATTGCTGGTTGCCATGAATTGTACTCTGTACATATTGCATGTATAAGTCAGGTATGAAAGGTTGATCACCTTCATTACAAGTTGGTTCAGATATATTTGTTCATGTATAATACTTGTTCAGTCATAAATTTGTTCCTGCTAGTTCACAATTATATTGTTGAATTATAGCCAGCCAATTATTCAAATCATTTCAATCATGATATATCGTTATATTGTTGAATTTAAACTTGCTGGGCAACTTTCATGCTCACCCTTGCTATATCATGATAAAACATTGTAGATTAAGACGAATGCGTCGAATACAAGGAAAGGTCCAAGACAGTTCCAGCGTAAAGTTAATATAGCGATTAGATTTGTAATAGTTTAGTTTGATAATAATGTTATTTGTTAGACAAGTTATGTATTGTGTATAAGTTAAGGTTACTCGACCTTGGGGAAATGTGTGTAAGTTTAATGTATAAACAATTTATGTTTATATCTTTCACAAATATAGTAATAGTTGTATAGAATGATCGAACCGAATCCGAGGTGAATTAGGACTGGATTAAGTGGTAAAATCACACAGAATGAGCTTCTATTTATAGAAGAATGGAACGTATAAGTAACTAATTCATGAATGTTCTAGATTGATTTACTTTAAGCAAATGGTCCGGTTTAAAATAAAATCTTTTAAAAAAATATAATATATTCTATTTATAATCTAATAAAACGAATAACTTTATAAAAGTATTACATTTTTTATATAAAAAGATTTTACTATACAAAATACTATGCAACACTATGAATAATAAAATATAATATATTCTATTTATAGTCTAATAAAACAAATAACTTTATAAAAGTATTTTGTTTTATATAAAAAATTTTTTATACGAAAACACTATGCATAATAGAATATAATATATTCTATTTATAGTACTAATAAAACGAATAACTTTATAAAAGTATTACATTTTATATATAAAAGTTTTTCGCTTTTATTACATTAATAATACTAATAAAACAAAAACCGGTGACTTATCACGTAAGCATCAATAATCAATCTGTGTGCTACTATGCAATCACGCCAGACATCGTACATTTACTACCGAGTAGTTCAACAAGATAATTCGGTGAAAACTTCCGCCACTATATTTTCATAAAATATTTTGTCATTTTCTCAATCCGAAAATAATTCCGTTCTGAGGTCCACCAATGATTGTGGTCGTTGTGCGAATATTCCCCGATAAAACGAATATTCCCACCAATCGAATATTATATAACAACTTGCGTATTTTTGCAAAATTTATAAATATTACCCACAACTATAACATTATATCAAATCCACACCATAATATTAAAAAAATTATTTTGAGAAAATTAAATATTTATTCATAAAATCTGGGGTCTCACAATCTCCCCTCCTTATGGAATTTTGCCCTCGAAATTTACGTACGTACCTGGTATGCCGAACAGGTGAGGATACCTTGACTTCACTTCAAATTCTAACTTTTGAGGTATAACCTTTGAACGTCGAATATGATCCTTTATATCCAAGATGTTAACACGTATCTCCTCATACGTTAAATCTTCTGCTTTCTCGTCCGATTCTAAATGAATAATGTGGTTCGGGTCATCCACATATTTAAATAACATCGATACGTTAAAAAAATTATGAACATGCGACATACTTGGCGGTAAAACGAGTCTATAAGCCACAGTTCCAACTCGATCGAGGATATTAAATTGGCCAATTAAATCGAGGGTTGAGATTTCCTCTCTTCGTCGATTCTTCCTTCTAGAATAACGCCCTCTTGAACCTTCTTCTTTACATTCATCAGCTCTGAGTATGTAGCTTGAGCGGCTTTAACTTTATCGATTAAAGTCGATTCTAATCGTATATTCGTTATCTTCACGTGGGTACCTAGAGTTTTTAACTCTATCTTCATCATTTATAAGTTATACGAAATGGGTCTTTGTGTTAACAACATCGCACTCGCATACGATCTTCTACTCAATGCGTCAGCTACCATGTTCGCTTTTCCTACGATGGTATTGAATGGTACGATCGTAATCTTCAACAGCTCGAGTCAACGTCTTTGGCGCATGTTACGTTCGTTTTAAGTAAAGAGATATTTGAGGGTTTTTGAAATGGGTTTTGTACTGGGGTCAATACAAAATTTGATTTCACGCTCTAGGGGTAGGCTAAGAAGTCTTCAAGAATACGTCAGGAAATTTATTAACAATAGAAATATCATTTAAAAATGTGACCCTCATCCAAGACTTGGATAGTACGTCACATTGATACTTATCAACTTGCCATCGTCATTCACGACGTCGCCTACAGAAAGTCTGGCTTCGGTGCATTCCACACAAGGAAGTCAACAACGAAAGGACCGAGGCTCTTTACTTATGGCTTGATATGACAATGATTGACTTTAGTGGTTTGGTTGCTTGAATTTGCATAACAGGTTGGTTAGGAATATGAAAGCTAACAACCTTACGAAAAGCATGATGAGTAGTTAACCAATCGATTCCTAAAATCGCATCAAAGGCAAGTATTTTCAAAGAGATAAGATCGACACGTAACGTGAAAGTGTTGATTTGAACAAGATTTATAAATAGTGGAGGTAACGAAGGTTTCTCCCAACTGAGTTTAAACAGATATATCAAAGTCTAACTTCTTCGGAGTTAACTTCAAACATTGAACACAACTAGGTGAAATAAAAGAGTAAGTAGAACCGATATCTAACACGGTATAGACATCGCAAGAGTTTATGACTAACATACCCGTGATAATTTTATTCAGGTTCCTTGTCACGAAAAAAAATGCTCTCTCTTAAACTACCGACTTTAGCTTGTCTGGGACATTCTTTCGCATCACTATCCCAGCTGGACTTGACTTCACCATATGACAAAATCGAGGTAGGTGACCTTCTCTTCCGTAATTTAAACACATTTTGGATTACTGCGTACAGTTTAGACGGATGTGTCCCTCTCCCGTCTCATTTGAAACATACTACGGTAGGGTCGTTCTTCTTCCTTTGAAACGGGTCTTTGGTCTTTGCTATCTTTCCATCATTATTGAACCTTCTCTTCTTGAAATTTGCACTTCTATTATCTTGGCCATGATTACCACCGAAATGGTTACCATTCATGGCATGATAATTTCCCCCACGATGGTTATCATTGTTCCGATGACCGTTGTCACCGGTGCGATTATTATCGTGTAGTTAGTCGTTGCCTTTTAGTTGTGCTGATTCATTATCGCGCTCCAATAACTGAACCCTATTCACAACATCTGAATACAAATACAGTTTATGAGAGATAAGATATTGACGTATCTCAGGTTTCAAACCTCTTAGAAACATTCGCGTCATTCTCTCCTTATTATCAACCAAATGGGACGCAAATCGGGACAACTCGGCAAACTTGGCTTCGTACTGCGACACGGTCATGTTGTTTTGCTCCAACTTCATAAATTCCACCTCATTCATGTGACGAATGCTTTCGGGAAAGTACTTGTCATTGAACATTGGAACTTCTCCCAAGACATCTTGAGTGCGTCGGGCTGGGTACATTTTACAGATTCCCACCAGTAATTTGCCTCTTCACGCAACATAAAGGTGGCAAAGGGAACCTTTTGCTCCTCGGAGCATCCCAATACATCAAATATCTTGGTAATCTACTTTAACCACGTCTCCGCCTTAAGTGATTCTGGTTTTCCCAAAAACTCCGGTGGTCCCAGCTCCTTGAATTGCTTAGCGGTGACCAACCGTGGATTGCAATTGTTTCCTCCTGCATTATGAATAGGAGCTGCCGTAGCCTGATGCTACATGAATTCTAAAAAGCTCCTAAACGTATCGTTGTTCGTCAATTGATCAGTGTTGTTGTTTACAGGAGAATTATCGTCATCCTGTTGCACATTGTCCTGATTATTGATCTGTGGAGACTCAACGGTCTCTTGTGCTCCATTGCTTATCTCAACATTTTCAGATGCCATTTTCAAATACTGCCACAAAACAAGGGTTAATTAACATATCACATATTATCTCTATACTCTGACCGACCAATTAAATACCAAATAAACTTAGGTAGGTCATACAAACAAATGAATTCCCCGTCTCTGATCGACTTGGCTAGTTTGACCGGCCACTGAATCCAGTCAGTTTTAGGTTTTTGGGTTCTAAAGGCCTTAACATGTAGTCTATATAACATATTATAGATTAAATATAATAACAATAACAGATCATCAAACCATTGTCAGATCCGAGCCCATGAAGATCTTGTCAGAGCCTTCTAGGCACAATCTAGATTTTCCAGATTTGGAAAGTCATGCTCGGTCAACTAGGTTTGACCAGCCATAACTTTTAATTTGTTCATGATCTGGGCTTGATTCAAGTTTCAAATAAAAGATCTCAGAACATACTACAACTACAAACTTTCAAAACACAAAAATAATTAACAATCACTAAGATATGAAGTCTGGCATTCATTGTCAGACAAAAAAAAAAATTCCAGATTTTTTAAAACATTAAATCCGAGCCTATAGATGTTATGGATCTAACTTATATCAACCCAGATCATCAATATACCCTATATACAACATGTTTAACACACAAAAACTAACATCTAACATAGGATCAAAGGTCAAATTTCGTTTAGGGTTTATATCTTCTATGAACAAATCTTGATTCTTGGCTTTCTAATCTGATATGGAGATGGTAGGGACTTGATTCAAGACTAGTTTAACCAAGAAAATTTGTGGGTTAAAGAGAGTCTTGGTGGTGTTTAAGGATAGAAATGAGCTAGCTTTTGTGAATTTCTCTCTCTTAATCTATTTATATAATTTAGATGCAATGCACATGGCTGATTTTGTGACGCCCCCAAAATAGGTATACATCACCCATCTTGAGTTGTCAAATACATGGTACAAAATTCAAATACAACTTAATTATACAACAGTCGTGTAAAATACAACTAAACATATGTTGTGAGTTTTAATACAAATATTGTCATCTAGACAATATACAAACTCAATGGGGTCCTCATTACATTTATTATCACACTATTTCATAGAATAGTGAGGACTACTAATGCACCATCTAGGACCATCACTTTGTTTCCCCCGACTAGTCCCTGCTATGTTCTCATTTCCTAAAGAGAACAATGAAAGCAAAAGGGTGAGCTGAACTAGCCCAGTAAGAAATATTATGACTAAGATAATGCAGAATAAATTATCGTTAGCCTTAAACAGTGTTAAACTGATACAATATAAAAAACATCAAGTTTAACTGCAGCGAAATAAGCAACCCATTAGAAGAGTTCAGTAGAGAATAAAATCTACTATCTTCTATGATTTAAAAGGTTTTTCATCACTTTTATCGCTGAGACTCAGCTTAATAAATAATCCACATCATTAAGTCATCTATGCACTACAGGCCAAGGATATTCTTTAGTATCACGACCACGAATTATCCACGCACTACGGGCCAAAGATAATCATGTTTTCATCAACAGTCCTGATCATGCCATAAAACAATTCAACTTTGCACCCTTAACCGAAGAGAATCCATAGCCATAATCATACCAAAAATTATCCATCAATGCACTACGGGCCAATGGGGACTTTTCCACATCATTTGTAATATTACGGTCATGATCATACCGAATAATCCCTGGTCATAATCATACCAAGTCCATCTATGCACTACAGGCCACAAATGACTTTCAACATAATATAAACATGAGGATGATGACAATGATATAAGAATTCAATAAAACAAGTTCAAGAATTAATTTATCCAGGAACTAATAACGTCCAAATTGTCAACGTGATACTTCTTTGTGGAGTAAAATTCAAGAATGCTCAGAAGAATATTTCCATGAAAAGATACTGGATGAAGCGTAAATATCAAGGATATTCCACTAATTTCATGGAGTATAGAAGTCAAAACTTTAACCAACTGAGTATAATAAAGAATGGAATAACAAAAGAAATCACTAGGCATGCGATAAATCGCACGCATGTGTTATTCCAATGTAATAATAAATAACGAGAACCGTCAAAGTGCGTGGCGCATAGATGTGATATTCAACAGTAATAATAATTAATCAAATCAAGTCATACGTAATGCATAGATGATGATGTTCCAACGAGAATGATAAATAATGGAACCGGTCATGCGTAAAAAGACAGATGATGATGTTCTAATGAATAATAAAAATGGAATAACGTAAGAATTTCACCATGTATGCGGTATTGCATATGATGGAGTTATTCCAACATAATAATAAAGAATTGAATAACAGAAGTTCTCTTCATGAAGACGAAAGAAATAATACCCCTTACGAGTACAACAAATAATATCCCTTACCTTTGAAAGAAGAGTATTCTAACTGGTAGGGCGACGATATACTCGAAGAAAACTTGCACTACGCTCAAAGCTTTCTTAAACTCTAAAGAAATACGCTCAAGATTATAGAAGAAGAACTCTCTCTATAGTTTCTCTCTCTAAAGTTTCAGTGAATTTGTAAGAAATAATGAAGGAATGAACTTCTATTTATAGAAGAATGGACTGCATAGTAACTAATTCATGAACAGTCCAGATTGATTTACTTTAAACGGACGGTCCAGATTTAAAACAAAATCTTTTAAATAAAATATAATATATTCTATTTATAATCTAATAAAACGAATAACTTTATAAAAGTATTACATTTTATATAAAAAGATTTTACTACAAAAATACTATGCAGTAACTATGCAACACTATGCATAATAAAATATAATATATTCTATTTATAGTCTAATAAAACAAATAACTTTATAGAAGTATTCTGTTTATATAAAAAGATTTTACTATGCAAAACACTATGCATAATAGAATATAATATATTCTATTTATAGTCTAATAAAACGAATAACTTTATAAAAGTATTCTGCTTTTATATAAAAGTTTTTCTGCTTTTATTACATTAATAATACTAATAAAACAAAACCGAGTGACTTATCACGTAAGCATCAATAATCAATACCGTGCTGCTACTATGTAATCATGCGATTCTCGTACATTTACTACCGAGTAGTTCAACAAGATTAATGGTAAAACTTACGCCGTTATTTTCATAAAATATTTTTGTCGTTTTCTATCAAACATAATTTAATTTCTTGAGGTTCACCAATGATTGTATCATTGTTATTTAATATTCCCGATAAAACGAATATTCCCCGACCAATCGAATATTATATAACAACTTGCGTACTTTGCAAAATTTATAAATATTACCCACAACTATAACACTATATCAAATCCACGCCATAATATTCAAAAAATTATTTCGAGAAAATTAAATATTTATTCATAAAATCTGGGGTCTCACAGATTTACTTGGTTGATATGAAATGATTTTAGCACATGGGATATCTAGGGTTGGTGAACAACCTAAATCATGGAAAGATTTGCAAGCTATCTCATTAAAATAAATCTAAAAATGTTATTTTAGTAAACTAACAAAGCATTTAAGGGTATCCTGGTCCATGGTATTTGAACTAGGGTTTATTCAATCGATTTTAAACTTTAAGGTTTCCCAAATAATTTCTAGGGCTTGAAAAATTAAGTTTAAAGTTTAATAAAAATTTAATTAGAACACACTAATTAAAATTATGGGTTTATAATAGAAAATTAGAATTTTAAATAATTAGGGTTTCTTGATATTATTAGGGTTCCCAAATTATGAATTAGGGTTTTCTAATTAACATTACAATTTACTAAAATAATAATTAGGGTTTCTAACTTAGCAATTAGTGTTTCCCTAATTAGGTTATAATCAATAACACTTGTCAATTGTCATTAATCACCTTAACACAATTACATAATAGTCTTGAACTCCCATTTGAGTTCCAATTTAGGGTTTATCGAATAATGCTAGAGTTTTCTCATAATTAAGTATAATACCTGACATTATTAACATTAACACGACTACATAACGATTTAACAAATTCTTAAAGTCATATTTGACTTTTTGAATTAGGGTTTATCAACAATGCTGGGGTTTTAGCATGAAATACCATAATTGACCAACCATTATCAGTCTATACACATAATACATATTTATAGTACTGAAATATAATTAATATAATATTATAATACTATTCTCATTCCTTATTCCAAATCCAAAATTAGGGTTTGGATTCCATATCCCACATAACATTCATATACACCATTATTAAGTTAAAATAATTAACTTAATTAATCAAATAAATTCATATAATAAAATAGTTATTATAATAATTTAAATAATATATAATCATATTTTCTTGGAAAATAATTAATAAAAACATTTCTACAACAAAATTAATTTATTATAAAAATATAATTTATAATGATCAATAATTCTTAAAAAAAATTATTTGTAATTATTCATGTAATAAATAAATTTTATTTAACACATATATACATACGCTTTACCTTGTACATAATCCCACCTTTATAAAAAAAATAAAATTATACGCAAAATTCTTATTTAATTATATTGAAAATATTGGGTTATTACATCTTCGATAAGCTTCTTCTAGCTTCTCCCATAAGATTCTTCTAGCTTCTCACATAAGTTTCTTCTAGATTCTCAAATAAGCTTCTTCTAGTTAGCTTATGTAATTCCTCCGATTAGCAAAATGTCTATTTTTCCCCTTTTGTAAATTTTATTAGATATTACGTTTCTAACCCTCGAATAAACGACATGACGTAATTCAAAATTCTGACAAAACAAAAAGTGTTTTCTACGTTTTTCTCGAAAAAAATTATTTTCTCCCAAAAACTCCCAACACTCGTACATAATCACGTAATCCATAAACTAGGTCATTAATCAACCTAAAAACACATAAAACAAATAATATCCATAAAAATTTCATTTTATTAAATATTCACCTTAAAAACCTATTGTCGATGCCGGAGAAATTTTCCTTTGTTTTATATTCTCTACCCTTTATGTGTTCTAAGTTTGATTTGATCTTGCTTAAAGGATGAGATTTTGGAAAGACCGACATATATACAATGTCGATGATTTGAAAATTTGATTTTTATTGATTGGGCCTGTGACAACCCGAGAATTTGGACAATTTAATAAAATCTTAAAATATTGAATTAAGGTTAAATAATAAACCTAAACAGAAAATAAGTGAATGGATTTGACATTTCTGGGAAGAAATTTTATGGATTTAAAATTTTATGGTGAATTATTTAGGATTAAGTGTATAAGTGTATATGTTCTGTGTATATGGTTGTATATGTGTACATTATGTAAATAAGGGTCAAGGGTTGACCAGATAACCTATATCAGTGGCAAACCCTAATATTATATTAAGAACGTTAACATTCAGTTAAAAAACCTTAGCGATGGATAAGAAACCCTAATATCGGCTCTGAAAACCCTAATTTTTGTTTCGGGAATCCATAACCCTAATTCGGAATCTTAACACTACACTAGAGGCCCTATATCTCTCACAAGCGATTTATTGTGAAGAAATATTTCCTTCACACGAGTGCTCGCATTAGACCTCCTCGCAATTGGGTATCCTTCGCTAAGTAGTAACTAAATGTTTTTTGTGAAGGATATATTGTGAATAACTTATTCCTTCACAAATTGTATTTAGTAATGGAATATTGCTATTTAGTGAAAGATTGGTTTCCTTCACAAATAATATTTTAAGAAGGACTATTTGAAATTAGTGAATAACTTTATTCCTCACAAATAATATATTGTGAAGAATAAAATTATTTAATGAGAAAAATATTCATTCACTAATTATAAATTGAGAATGTATCTTCAATTTAGTGAGGAAATAATCCTTCATTGATGACTAACTAATTAACTAGAAAAGATTTAGTGAGGAAAATAATCCTTCATTAAAATCCATTTCTCAAGTAAAATCCTTCACAAATTATAAATTTGTAAAACAAATTTAATTGATAAATAATCAAAATTCATTGCAAATTATAATTAATTTTCAAATCACTTTGATTTCATATTTATTATTATTATTATTATTATTATTATTAAATGCTATAATAAATATTAAATTTAATATTTCAAGTCAATATAAATCATGTCATATATACATGCATCAAACTAATTGATAAACTGCATAAAGAGCCAAAAATTAAAACTAATACTCCATATATAAATAGATAATGCTCAAGTCACAATAAGTACAAAATTTGTTATTGTATCTTGATCTCCCAAGGATCATATTACTTACAATATTTAATAACTAACATAAGAAAACTAAAAAAATAACGAGCTAGAAGGAATGAAGTGTACATCATGTTAGGTCCACTTCATCATCATTTTCTTCAAGGAAATCAAGGTTTGGCCTATAAAGTTCCTCCTGCAAAAAAAAACACCAAAATTCAATTCCAACAAGGTGAGGAATAAGAAAAAATAAACCTGGTGAACTTAAATTAATAGATAGAGAGAGATTAATGAAGCACAAAGACAAAAATATAGTTATTAGTAAATACCTCAAGTGAATCATAGTTGGTAAATGTTTGAAGGAAGTTGGTAAACTTCTTCTCTACCAATTTAGTTACATGTTCAGTAATATCTATATCAATGGACGGTTGTGGTGTACTGTCATTGGTAGAAGCATCATCCATAGACTTTATACCCAATCGACGGAGGACAATATTGTCAATCATATTCTCCAATTCCTTAGGATCAGTAGATTATTGCGGTGAAGAATAACCTATACTCGGCGGCACTATAGGAGGAGTACCGAGCACGTCTCGTGCGCGATATCCTAGAAAACCAAGTATCCTATTTTTTTTTAATCCCACCAGTTTTCTCAATCCAAATAGCCAAGTCATCTTCCTTTGGTGTACCGTCCTCTGCAGGACCGCCAACCTCAGTACCATATTCTGTCTATAATATTGATTTGAATGAAAAACAAAATCATCATATCAGAAGCTAATAAAAAAAGTAATCATTGATTTGAATGAAAAAAAAATCATGTAATCTTATAATTTATATCAGAAGCTAATAAAAAAAGGACTTACTGCAATCTCCTTAGCACGGGAGTTTATATAAACTCCATTACCCTGTTCCTTCTTGTGGGTCCTATCCCATACCTCTATCAAAGTTGGAGCTCTTTTATTAGCCATTGTCAAATCCATCATATGCTTGGAAAATGGTGCAGAACCACCAGTGTGACCTACTGTCAATTTTGCTCGATTCTTTTTCGACGCTGCACTCCTTCATTTCTAGGCTTGCTCCTTCCACACATCAATCATCTCTGTCCACACTTGTTGCGAAAGCCAACTGGGATTATATGGTTTCAAGGCATCACACATCTCATCTGTATGAGCCTTCTTATGAGCTTCACGTCTTGCAACACTTAACCATTTTGAATAAAGTCTTTTATAATGGTTACGAAATACCTCCTTCACTTTCACAT
The DNA here is from genome assembly GCA_020205615.1 of Panax quinquefolius. Lineage (NCBI taxonomy): Eukaryota > Viridiplantae > Streptophyta > Magnoliopsida > Apiales > Araliaceae > Panax > Panax quinquefolius. Next base: position 91,424,848 of record CM035171.1, on the reverse strand, counting down.
TTTCTCTTTCGCGAAACCGAAATCAAGCCTGAGAAAGTAGTGAAGAAAAGAAATAAAGCAATAAATAATAATGTTATAACTTGATTAATTATAATAACAATATGATAAAGTTGTTAGCTTAAACACTGCCATTTGAGCCATGGACTAGAACATAAAAAATCCTCCACAACCTAAGAACATGGATTAACAAGCTCATTCTCACTGCTAAAGCAGTAGCTATCAATCAACTGCTGTTCACTACTACTGCCCATAGACAACAGCCTTTGACCATCCCTTTCATGCATAAAATTAACTCCCAATGTATTAATTTAGTTGCAAAGGATTTATGATAATTGTAATTGATATACCCACATAATATAACAACCCCATAACTATTGCAAATACAAAATCTACATCCACCACAATACTTACCAAAACAACCTTTGCTATTATGTAATGAAAACTGCTACTGCCAATGGCAGCAACTCCTTTCTTTTAACTCCTCATACCGCCCATTCTAAAGTTCAATTCATGGCTTCTAATAACAAGTTAATGTAAATGTTCATATTGACCTTACTTGATGCAAATATATAACTTGACACAAGACATAACACGACATGAATTCACTAACATGACACACTGTTGCCAGCCCTAACCATGGTCTGAATCAATAATGGATGTGAGAGGCTAAAAGTTAAACCAATTTCTAAAAAATCTAACGAAAGATTTTACCCTAATGTATGGTCACAAATGTAACACATTTTTCAGACTCCTTTTATAAGGTTGTTTTTGTAGACCGCATAAAGGGACAGACCCAGAAAGTCTTTGCATTCATTTTACATGCTGTAAGGGACCATCGCAAAAAATCTTCTCTATCAAATTGATCCTGGACTAAAGAAATTGAGTAAAAATCAAGAGGAAAACGTCTGATAAAGCAAATGTCATGGAGCAGTGACTGTAAACTGCATAGACACATTTCAAACTATTTTGACGATAGAATAACGCATGCTGCAATAGGCATAAATGCCGCTAGTAGCATTTCACAAATGCATTTTAAAGTACCCACTACAATAGATGAGATACCAAGTACAAATCCTATTGAATAACAACCAAACCTGAAAATTCTCGCTAGAACAAGCTGGCAGACACAAATGAAGCCGAATAAAAAATCCATAAATACCATAAAATTTCATTTAATACAACTTGACACAGATCATAAGGCATAAGAATCGACAAATCAAGCTAACAGAAAGACGACATGACCGACTTTTTAGACACCCATACTGAGCAATGTTGAACGACAACTCTGGACCTTCTCAACCCTCAAAACATGCCTAGTACTCACTGGAACAGTAGTCAACTTTGAATTAATAAATGAAAAGGTGCTAGAACCATACACTTGAAAATGAATACAAGTACGACAAGATCTATCCACAAAATCAGAGAGGAAAAGAAATTTGAAGTAACAATGAGAAGCTATGGCAAGAGATCATTCATTAAATATAAATTCCTAATTTGAATGCTTTTTAAACTACTAAATATCAGCAGCAAATGCATTATGCACTCAAAATCATCATAATCAGGTACAAAATTTACAAATGTAGAGACATATTTTCGACTCTTAAAATTAAATAACTTTTCTAATGAACTGTGTCCAAGAAAATAAAGTTGGCGCTATGCTTCGCTTAGCTGATAGTAGCAGATAGTCCCAATTCACAGAGAACAAACAACATAGCAGCAATGGGATGCTATCTTTTAAGAGAGTAATGCCTATTCGAAAGAGCTTATCAGTCCAATTAACACTAACAGTTACTATCAGTCCAGTTAACACTAACAGTTACAATTACAGTTACACTAACAGCTAACATTAACAGTAAACACTAACATCGGTGTTCATATAATATATCACATAATATATTTTCTGGTTTAGGTTGATTTTTAAAATCATAAGCAATTCTTGACGATGTTTTCTTGATAAAATAATCACCAAATTAGAAAGGAAAAATAAAAACTTGTACTTACAGAAAACTCCTCCCAACAACCTTTAAAAACATCTTCAGGCACTTGTTTCCAAAGTACCCAAGGCTCATTTATATGGCTTTTCAAAATAGGCCCACACTTATTTTGAGCCTTCTCAGTAATGAAGCTGTAAAAGCAAAATGTACATTACAACAATTAAACATTGTTAAAATTAATAATGTGTGTTTGAGCTAATTAATATTCTTAAAAGAAATGCCTATTATCGCTAATCAAACATAGTGGTCGTAACTCCGGATCATTCTCTAAACCTTGATCTGGCTTGATCCGGCTTGCTTCCTATCTCGATCATTGGATTCCCTTTCTCGTACGAGTCACGCACTCTATCTCGATCGCTGGGCTCTGGCTTCCCTTTCTTGTACGAGTCACGCACACTACTGTAGTCTTCTTCTCTTCTTTTTTTCTTTTTTTTTTGAAACAAGCATAGTACTCTGCTTCAAATAAATAAAGTTAAGTTTTTTTGATTTTTTTCTTATGGTTTAGTACCGAACTAACTAAAAATTAAATTAAATAATCCAAAAGTCTTTCTTAATTAAAGTCCTCCCAAATTGTTATTTAACTGAATATTAAATACAATACCAAAAAATAAAGTACTTTAAAATAATCTCCAAAAGACTTTTTGGATTAATATTATATACTTAAAATAAAATTTAAAGTCTTTTGGATTATTTAATGTTATTTTTATTAATTTAAATTTAACTTTATTTAATTATGATCATAAAATAAACTTTTATGGAGAATTTTAAAGTTTAACATAGTGTAAAGTTATTTACTTTATAGTTTATTAAAATAAATAGTTGATATTGTAAGTTACTTAAAAACTGTTATTAAAATTAAATTTACTATTATAAAAAATTTAAGGTATTTATATTCACCACAATTAATTAAAAAAAATTATTTAGAACAAGATAGCGACCAATTTTATCACTCGCAAAAAACTTCTGAATAATGATATATAGTAAGTAATAATTCCTTCACTAAATAGATTTTTTCCTCGCAAATTTTCATCATAAATTGGCTCCAAAAATCTTTCTATCGCCCCAATTTTGCGAGGAAAAAAATATAAATTGTGAAGGATGTTTCTTTCGCTAATAACTATATTATCACTATACTTTTTTCCTTCACTGTTCCTTTCCTAAACAACTCCTCATGTGAAGGAATAAATTCCTTCACAAAAATTCCTTCGCTATAGGCCAATTTTGGTGTAGTGTAAAACCCTAATTAGGGAACTCAAAGGCTTAAGTGTTTATGATTACGTATTTAATTAGGGAAAACCTAACAAATTAGTTAGAAAACCCTAAATTCTAAATTAGAAACCCTAATCGATAATTAGGAAAAACCCAATTGGTAATTTAACGATTTTAATGTTAATAAAAAATATTGATCCTAATTAACAAGCCCTAATGCGATTAGGAAACATTAATATAATTAGAAAACCCTAATTATAATTTAGAAATCTTAATTTTCTAATTTTAAAACCTAATTAGAAAATCTAAAAATTAATAATAATAGTTTTTAAAACCTTAGGGTTAAACACTAAGGGTCAAACCCTAAGGGTTGGATAAAATGATAACATTGCCATTAAATTTAAAAGCCAAATGACATTATTACCCTTCTTGCATTATTGAAGATAACTTGTATATCTTGCCAAATTTGAATTGATGAACCACTCCATGTGCTAAAAAACTCTAGCAATCAACCATTTATATCATCCAACTTCATTACATTAATTATATAAATAGATTAAGGGAGAGAAAAGTCACTAAAATTAGCCATTTGTTCATCAAACATTCAACCAACACTCTCTCTCTAGACCCACGAAAATATTAAGTGGATCACTCTCTCTAATGATCCTTAGCCAGCCATGAACAGATCATAAAGATCAGAATCAAGATCAAACTTTAAAAGAGTTATAAACTCTAAAATTTGAAATCCTTATGATTCATGTTAATCTTTGTGTTTAGATGTATAAAGTTGTGTATAAGGATGTTATTGATTGATCTGGGTTGTTACATCCTAGATCCATAACATCTAGATGCACGAAAATCATATTTTTCAAACTGACTTAAAACCCTAATTTGTTGTCTGACAAGCTAATGTCAGAAGCCTTAGATCTTTACCTGTTAGTTGTTTATAGTGTTTTAAGTTATAGTTTTGTTTTATGCCATGTTGGCTATGATCTGGAACTGGAATCAGGGTAAGATCTGGTATAGATTGTAAGTTATTGATGGTCAAAGTCGATTGAAAGACCATGACCAACCGGTTTCTGGGCAACCCATGTTGTTATGTTTACGTTGTTTAGCCATGTCGTTGTAATATACTTGTAGACTAGCATGAGTACTATCAATCCATGCCTCTATAATCCTTAGATCCTACACAGAGTCAAAGAAATCAGTGGTCCAAGCTGGGATGACGAAACTGCCAGATGAAGTTTCTGGGTAACCCAGAAATCTTCAAAGGCAGTTCCTGACATGCACTTTGACCGGCTTAGATCTGTTATATGTTGCGTTGTTAGGTTGATCTAGTGTTGGATAAATGTACCCTGACATCTTGTCTACATGTTTGAACCTTTAGAACATACAAAGCAAGCCCAGAACTTAAAGATTCAAGGCCTAGAAAATAGACCCACGAACTGTTCTTCATTTCTGGTTAACCCAGAAATGAAGAACATCCTCTGACAGCCACTTTGATGGCTTATAATTCTCTGTTGTGATATGATCTGGTCATGAAATTTGTTTAGAGTTGTATTACTACATCAATGCTACAACATTAACATCTAAGCTACCCAGAAAACATTGAGATCAAGAAATGGTGACTGGTCATAGTAGGGACCTTGGTGTCTGACATGAATATTCATGAGGGACTCAAGAACACCTTTAGCCACGGTTTTGTCGCCTAAAGCCTCTTTAGCGACAGTTTAAATATAAAATTAATTATTTTATTTAATAAATAGAGAAAAATGGTTTTAATTATTAAAAAATAATATTAAATTCCTAAAATTATTTTAAAGCCTAAAAATGGGTTTTAATAATTTTGAATATATTTCATTAATATTTAATATTTTTGAATATTATTAGTATTTAATTTATTTAATTATAATATTAAATAAATTACTTTAAAATGATTTTAATACTTGAAAATCATGAAAAATTATATTATGGTATAAGAAAATATTTTAAGTTATTTTTAATGACTTTTGATATTTTGTGATGAATTTCATTAATAAATTAATATTAATGGTAATTAATTTATTTAATAATTATATTAAATAAATTATGGAAAATAGAATTATTGATTTAAAAATCATATAAAAATGATTTAAAGGTTTAGAAAATATTTTTAGTTATATAATATAATTTTTGATATTTTGTCATGAAAAATATTAGTATTTAATATTAAAGGTAGTTATTTAATAATGGTTTTAATTACTTTAAAATCATTTAAAGGAAATAATAAAGTATTAAATTTTACTTTGAGATATTATAAATATATTATAATATTATGAAATATATTTCATTAATATTAGATATGAAATAAATATTAATGATATTAGAATATTGTGGTATTTAAATTAGATAAATACGATATTAATGATTGAAAAATCATTATAAATGATAATAATTATCTAAAAATTATTATGAGCTTATGAAAAATATTTTGAATGATAATAAAATTATCTAAGATATTTTTGAACCAGTTTAAGTAGAGTCTTAAGTAAATTAGACTCGATATTTTTCCGACTAGGCCGTCGGGATATCGAATTGTGTCGGGTTCAACTCAGACTGCAATAATTTTACTTGATGCTAGGTTTTATGTGTTGTATAGACTGATAGGATTATATGTTAATGTGTTTAGGTTATTTTATAATTGTGATGATATTATTCTAATTTGTAGATCAATATTATTTATAATAGGTCTTCAGGCAAAGCTAAATAAATTGCGTAACAGTAATCGACCGATCAGGCAAGTTTTCTCTAACTCAAACCTGAGTTATAATTTTGCGTATATGCTTCTGATTAATCATTGATGATTATCACGTCTATGAATTAGTGAATCGCACTTTGTGCATATTGCATATGTTCATCAGGTATGTAAGGTTGATCACCTTCATTACCATTTGGTCTAGATACAGTTATTCATGTTTATGTTCGTTCAGCTATGAAAATTTGTTCATGCTAGTTCACAATGTATATATTGTTGAATGTTAGCCAGCTTGTTATTCAATTCTTTCAATCATGATATATTCTTTATTGAACTTAAACTTGTTGGGCAAACTTGTTGCTTACCCTTGCTATATCATGATAAACATTGCAGATTAAGACGAATACGTCGAATACAGGAAAAGACAAAGATAAGTCCAGCTTTGGATTATATGTGCAGATATATTTGTAACAATAGTGTATGATAATAGTGTTGTATGTTAGATATGATATTGATTCAGGTATTATGTGAAGGTTTTTGACCTTGGGGATAGTGTGTAAAGTTTATTGTATAAACAATTTATGTTTATATCTTCCGCAATAGTTATAGAATGATTGTACCAGATCCGCGGTGATTTGGGACCCGGATCTGGGGTCCTCACAATTGGTATCAAAGCTGTAGGTTATAAACCTTAGGTAGGGTTACCTGAGACTAATAACCGTAGTGATTAGGATAAGTACTAACTCAAATAGAGTTAGTGAGTCGGTAAGATTCAAAGACGAATCTCGGCGAGTTATAAAGATACAGAGTTCCCTAACTCTGATAATAAAGGTGAATAGTAGTGATAAATGGATAGAGTCTAAAAGACTAAAAGTACAGGGATAGGAGATCATAAAACAAAAAGATCATAGTATAGAAATGAATCGTAATATATATGATGGGATCACCCCGTGATCTAATAAGGTGATAGTAGGGAGGAGAATCAATCAAATGATTGAAAAGTTTACAGCAAGATTGTTGTGTATCAGTTGTTCTATAAATTAGTACGAGACAAATTCAGGAAAGGACTATGAATACAGATTGAACAAAATTCATATTGAGAAGGGATTTAAGATTGGGTGGGGATTTCAATTGAGGACTCATTTCAGCAGCTGAGTTGTATGATTCCTTGTTATGGGCGGGGAATTGTACTTGGTTTAACGACCACTTAGTTTCTGGTACTGATAACATTGAAATGTATGTGTCGCGTTATTTTCTATATACATGTTGAGAAGGTGATTCTTTTCTTAAGTGTATAACAGATACGTAGGGTATAGTTAGAGAATATAAGGTTAAGTACGAGTTCTTAAAACTCATACTTATGGTACGTTCGTGACTCATAATTATATGAAATGTTTATGAACCCCTTAGCGAATGGACGCCAAAGGTCTGACTAGGACAAGTTCTTAAACTCATATGATTGTGGAAAGTTCCTGAACTCATAAGTGTGGTAAGTTTGACGAACTGGGTAGAACTAAGTATGAATGGAATATTGAGGATAATAGGAACAGATAGATTGATTAAGCAATTGATTATTAGAGGAGAAATAGGTTTTCCAAATCTCCTAGCAATGCTAGACTTCGAAATTTTTGACATCAAGCTAAATACGCACTATGTGCTTTTGGAAATGAATTTTTATTCTCAACTTCTGGTGACCATTGTGTATGTGTGGACTTCTGGCCAGCGACACATCGTTACCTGTTGAGATGACAAAACTGAATTACAACAGTTTTTGAATGGTTTAAAGTATAGTCTATGCTACTTGTTTCGGCTAGACGATAATGATTTGAAATATCAAAATATATTTTTATTTATCACTTATGTACCATGTAACCTGGTGCAGAGATGATAAAAAGTTGATGGAGTTGTAAATACAAGAATACTTAGTGTTGAATTTGATCTAAAATCGTTGTTCCACTATTGTATGATGTGTTATAACAAAGTCACTCGATGACGGCATCCTCAAACGGGTAGTTAATACAGTACGGCATCATGACGTCGTTTTAAAACAAATTTTAAAATTTTAATTTGCAAACGAGGTTTGGCTATACCTAAATATTTCGATTAAATTGAATTATTGATATGAGTCTATGTTATTTGATTCGGCTAGACCAACGTTTATAAAATTCTAAGTGTTTTTTGAAAATTTTCCCGAACCAAATTATTTTGGTGCGGAATCCAATAAGACTGAGGTACAATTTTTGTGCCTATGGCAGTGACGAGAAACATATCCAACCAGCAGTACTTAACAAGTACAGGGCATAACGGGCTAATTATCTTATATGTTTGTAGGTTATGAAGGTTTGTGGATGAATTTCCATATAACCTTTTCGAAAATGAAAGTTTATAGTCTATATGACTCCTCAGCACGATTTGAATAATTTAACTCTTGTGAGTGATGTTTTGGGTAACATGTGGTAATGAGTATGAAAAGTGTAAGGTGTAAGGTAAATTTTGGGGATCAAATTTTTAGAAGAAGGGGTGAATGTGACAACTCGAGAATTTGGACAATTTAATAAAATCTTAAAAGATTGAATTGAGTTTAAATAATAAACCTAGACATAAAATAAGTCAATGGATTTGACATTTCTGGGAAGAAATTTTTTTGATTTAAAATTTTTGTGGTGAATTATTCAGGATTAAGTGTATAAGTGTATATGTTCTGTGTATATGGTTGTATATGTGTACATTATGTGAATAAGGGTCAAGGGTTGACTAGATAACCTATATCAGTGGTAAACCCTAGTATTATATTAAGAACGTCAACGTTCAGTTCGAAAACCCTAGCAATGGGATAAGAAACCCTAATACCGGATCTGGAAACCCTAATTTTAGTTTCGGGAATCCGTAACCCTAATTCGGAATCATAAAACCCTAATTAGTGACCTCAAAGGCTTAAGTATTTATGATTATGTATTTAATTAGGGAAAACCTAACAAATTAGTTAGAAACCCCTAAATTCTAAATTAGAAACCCTAATCGATAATTAGGAAAAACCCAATTGGTAATTTAACGATTTTAATGTTTATAAAAAAATATTGCTCCTAATTAACAAGCCCTAATGCGATTAGGAAACTTTAATATAATTAGAAAACCCTAATTATAATTTAGAAATCTTAATTTTCTAATTTTAAAACCTAATTAGAAAATCTTAAAATTAATAATAATAATTTTTAAAACCTTAGGGTTAAAAACTAAGGGTCAAACCCTAAGGGTTGGATAAAATGACAACATTGCCATTAAATTTAAAAGCCAAATGACATTATTACCCTTCTTGCATTATTGAAGATAACTTGTATATCTTGCCAAATTTGAGTTGGTGAACCACTCCATGTGCTAAAAAACTCTAGCAATCAGCCATTTATATCATCCAACCTCATTACATTCATTATATAAATAGATTAAGAGAGAGAAAAATCACTAAAATTAGTCATTTGTTCATCAAACACTCAACCAACACTCTCTCTCTCTCTAGACCCACGAAAATATTAAGTGGATCACTCTCTCTAATGATCCTTAGCCAGCCATGAACAGATCATATAGATCAGAATCAAGATCAAACTTTAAAAGAGGTATAAACCCTAAAATTTGAAATCCTTATGATTCATGTTAATCTTTATGTTTAGATGTATAAAGTTGTGTATAAGGATGTTATTGAGTGATCTGGATTATTACATCCTAGATCCATAACATCTAGATGCACGAAAATCATGTTTTTCAAACTGACTTAGAACCCTAATTTGTTGTCTGACAAGATAATGTCAGAGGCCTTAGATCTTTACCTGTTAGTTGTTTATTGTGTTTTAAGTTATAGATTTGTTCTATGCCATGTTGGATATGATCTGGAACTGGAATCAGGGTCAGATCTGGTACAGATTGTAAATTATTGATGGTCAAAGTCGGTTGACCGACCATGACCAACCGGTTTCTGGGCGACCCGAAACCCGTAAAAATCTGTCCCGATAATTTTTTTAAGGCTTTAATCTTGCTATGTTTACGTTGTTTAGCCATGTCGTTGTAATATACTTGTAGACTAGCATGAGTACTAACGATCCATGCCTCTATAATCCTTTGATCATATACAGAGTAAAAGAAATCAGTGGTCAAAGCTGGGATGACGAAACTGCCGGATGAAGTTTCTGGGTAACCCAGAAATCTTCAAAGGCAGTTCCTGACATGCACTTTGACCAGCTTAGATCTCTTATATGTTGTGTTGTTAGGTTGATCTAGTGTTGGATAAATGTACCCTGACATCTTGTCTACATGTTTGAACCTTTAGAACATACAAAGCAAGCCCAGAACTTAAAGATTCAAGGCCTAAAAAATAGACCCATGAACTGTTCTTCATTTCTGGCTAACCCAGAAATGAAGAAACGACCTCTCAACACCCACTTTGATGGCTTATAATTCTCTGTTGTGATATGATCTGGTCATGAAATTTGTTTAGAGTTGTATTACTACATCAATGCTACAACATTAACATCTAAGCTACCTAGAAAACATTGAGATCAAGAAATGGTGACTGGTCAAAGTTGGGACCTTGGTGTCTGACATGAATGTTCCAAAAGGACTCAAGAACACCTTTAGCCACGTTTTTGTCGCCTAAAGCCTCTTTAGCGACAGTTTAAATATAAAATTAATTATTTTATTTAATAAATAGAGAAAAATAGTTTTTAATTATTAAAAAATTAATATTAAATTCCTAAAAATTATTTTAAAGCCTAAAAATGGGTTTTTAATAATTTTGAATATATTTCATTAATATTTAATATTTTTTGAATATTAACGGTATTTAATTTATTTAATTAAAATATTAAATAAATTACTTAAAAATGATTTTAATACTTAAAACTCATGAAAAATTATATTATGGTATAAGAAAATATTTTAAGTTATTTTTAATGACTTTTGATATTTTGTGATTAATTTCATTAATAAATTAAAATTAATGGTAATTAATTTATTTAATAATTATATCAAATAAATTATGGAAAATAGAATTAATGATTTAAAAATCATATAAAAATGATTTAAAGGTTTAGAAAATATTTTAAGGTATAAAATATAATTTTTGAAATTTATCATGAAAAATATTAATATTTAATATTAAAAGCGATTATTTAATAATGGTTTTAATTACTTTAAAATCATTTAAAAGGCAATAATAAAGTATTAAAATTACTTTGAGATATTATAAATATATTATATTATTATGATATGTATTTCATTAATATTTGATATTAAATAAATATTAATGATATTAGAATATTGTGGTATTTAAATTAGATAAATACGATATTAATAATTGAAAAATCATAATAAATGATAATAATTATCTAAAAATTATTATGAGCTTATGAAAAATATTTTGAATAATAATAAAATTATCTAAGATATTTGTGAACCAGATTAACTAGAGTCTTAAGTAAATTAGGCTCGATATTTATCCGACTAGGCCGTCGGGATGTTGAATTGTGTCGGGTTCAACTCAGACTGCATTAATTTGACTTGATGTTAGGTCTTATATGTTGTATAGACTGATAGGATTATATGTTAATATGTTTAGGTTATTTTATAATTGTGATGATATTATTCTAATTTATAGATCAATATTATTTATAATAGGTCTTCAGGCAAAGCTAAATAAATTGTGTAACAGTAATCGACCGATCAGGCAAGTTTTTTCTAACTCAACCCTGAGTTATAATTTTGCGTATATGCTTGTGATTAATCATTGGTGATTATCACGTCTAGTAATTGTTGAATCGCACTATGTGCATATTGCATATGTTCATCAGGGCTGATCACCTTCATTACCATTTGGTCTAGATACAGTTATTCATGTTCATGTTCGTTCAGCTATGAAAATTTATTCATGCTAGTTCACAATGTATATATTGTTAAATGTTAGCCAACTTGTTGTTCAATTCTTTCAATCATGATATATTCTTTATTAAACTTAAACTTGCTAGGCAAACTTGTTGCTCACCCTTGCTATATCATGATAAACATTGCAGATTAAGACGAATACGTCGGATACATGAAAAGAAAAAGACAGGTCCAGCTTTGGATTATATGTGCAGCTATATTTGTAACAGTAGTGTATGATAATAACGTTGTATGTTAGATAGGATATTGATTCAGGTATTATGTGAAGGTTTTCGACATTGGGGATAGTGTGTAAAGTTTATTGTATAAACAATTTATGTTTATATCTTCCGCAATAGTTATAGAATGATTGTACCAGATTTGCGGTGATTTGGGACCCGGATCTGGGGTCCTCAAAGGGCCAAATTAGACAGAGTCGCCAGTTGATATGAGTTTTAATTGATGTATCATCTCATCCGAATTTTGAAAGATTTGTGCAATATGGCCCAATACGTGACTCTATTTAATTGGCCTGGAACTCGATATTCATAAAGTTCGGAGGCTTGCTTAAGCGAGGAGATGTTAGGCACCCTCCGACTTCTGTGAAACACGGTTACCGCTACTTTTTCATTCCCTATGCATTGTGTGTGTGAGTGATGCAGATAAATGTGCTCGAAGTGCTTCATTTGAAAGTAGTGTTATGCCTCTTTGAACCTATATATAAAGGGGCTTAACTTATTGAAAAATTCAATTTTAACAGGTAATGAAAGTGAAGTTTTGAAAAGCTATTTTCAAACCCTTTCGCTCGCATAGGAATTGAGGCCTTTGATACTTCCATTTTAATACATATTCGGCTTGATTTGATTTTATTTAAGATACGAAGCATCTTTGATAGTATATATATATATATATATATATATATATATATAAAAGTGTCACTTCTTATGGGCAGAAGAACCATCGAAGTAAGCCCGAGCACTACATGCATGATTTTCACTATTTTGAGACCTTAAATCCAGATAACCGTTTTAAGGCCCCTTGATTACACAATCGGATTGCAAAATTTGGTACGTATAACTTTAACAAGTCCATCATGGGAACCGGATCTAGATCCATTGATTGAATAGTCGACCTTGTGGCTCCTAGGCTCACACGATATCATTTAAACAACCTACACGATGAATATATTGAAATAAAATGCATATTTACTTCTAAACGACGCAAAACAAAGGATTCATCAGTTAAATCCTTGCATGCGGGTAATCAAGCTTCTCGTTTCCTCTAGATACAGATCTAGGGTCACGTGGTTGCTTAATATTTACAAAAACTAAAAAGTAAACTTGATCTATCTAGATCTTAGCCATTCTAACTCAACGGTTTAAGTTTTATGACTTTTGAACCGGTTATAAGCTAGATCTAGCTAGATCTAGTCAATACACCTCAAATACTGACTATTTACACAAAATGAACGGTTAAAATGATGCATCTATGCAATATTAACTAAGATCTATATATATAACACATATATATAGTAAAGTAAAAAAAAGACACATATCTGAAGAGATCTTACAGCCTTGCACGAGATGGGCTATCGAATGGCTTTTGGCGCCTTTAAACTCGATTTTCACAAGTTAAAACATGATATGTTGTAGTATATGTTTATATGAGGGTTTACAAGTGAGATTTACATGTTTAAAAGCAAGATTTGAGCAGTTTTGCACAGTAAGGTTTGGATTTCTCTCTATTAGGCCCTTCTCTCTCTATAAACTTTTTTTATGAGCTGATGGGGGCTGATATTTAAAGACTCAGGCTTTCGCAGGTAGACCTGTGGCTTCCGCACGTACACCTGCTAAAATGCCCTGGTGGGTCCCGCTGTCTCAAAGTTCATACACCTCGATTGACGCGATGTTTGCTGAAACGTCTATAACTTGTAATTCGGGAATTCTATGGAGATGTGTCATACCATTCCGGAAAGCTCTTTTCGAGAGCTACATAATGACATTGGGCTTGCCCTTTTCCGAATCTAGGAAGATTGGTCCATGACCAAACTGGCATCTTCGGGTCTTCGTAGTAAGTCCGTTGAGCTATTTTTGCATAGTTTGAGCTTCGAAGTGATGCAATGGCTCTTTGTGACCCTATCTACAGCTGTACTGTGGTTGTTGGCGTTATCTTGTCAAAATGACCTTTTCGCCTTCCTGGGGTTGTTTCCAGGGTTGATGGGGCTTTTGACTGTCTGTCGGAGTTGTCTTCGGGGTTTGATTGCAGTCGATTCTATTCTTCCTCATGATTGTCTCCGAGGTTGATTTTATATCCCCCATGGCTGTTTTTGGGGTTTGATTTGATATATTATATATGGGGTTGTCTCCAGAACGAATGTGTGAACCTCTGGGGTTGTCTCCAAAGTGGGAAAAGACATTTTTGCCCTTTCTACATGGGTTAGTAACAGGAAAATAAAATTTCAAGTGTCTACACCTATTACAAGGTTATCCGATTCTCTCGGGTCATCACATTTTCACCCTTATAAGGATTCTGTCACCGAAATTACAAAATAAAACTATGAAAATATTTAGGGATAACTTTTCAACTAATTTTCGTGTTGCCTTTACCGATTATGATCAACGTACTTCTTCGGTTGGTTTTAAGTTGCTATAAGCCTTGAGCTTATTACTTTAACGATTTTCATAATCTGCTACCTCAATGACTTTCAATAATTTTCTACGTACAAAACTCCATAAGACGACGTGCCTACATTCGTGTAATAATAATTATTATTATTATATGTGAATTCTACTCTAAACAGGGGGTCAAATGTGCTACCATTTTCTCGTGCATGCTATTCTAAAAATTCATCGCGAACCAAATTGTTTTGGTGTGGAATCCAATAAGACTAAGGTACAATTTTTTGTGCCTATGGCAGTGACGAGAAACATATCCAACCAGCAGTACTTAATAAATACATGGCATAACGGGCCAATTACTTTATATGTTTATAGGTTATGACGGTTTGCGGATGAATTTTCATATAACCTTTTCGAAAATGAAAGTTTATAGTCTATATGACTCCTCAGCACGATTTGAATAATTTAATTCTTGTGAGTTATGTTTTGGGTAACATGTGGTAATGAGTATGAAAGGTGTAAGGTAAATTTCGGGGATGAAATTTTTAGAAGAAGGGGTGAATGTGACAACCCGAGAATTTGGACAATTTAATAAAATCTTAAAAGATTGAATTGAGGTTAAATAATAAACCTAGACATAAAATAAGTGAATGGATTTGACATTTTTGGGAAGAAATTTTTTTGATTTAAAATTTTTGTGGTGAATTATTCAGGATTAAGTGTATAGGTGTATATGTTCTGTGTATATGGTTGTATATGTGTACATTATGTGAATAAGGGTCAAGGGTTGACGAGATAACCTATATCAGTGGCAAACCCTAATATTATATTAAGAACGTCAACGTTCAGTTAAAAAACCCTAGCGATGGGATAAGAAACCCTAATACCGAATCTGAAAACCCTAATTTTAGTTTCGGGAATCCGTAACCCTAATTCAGAATCATAAAACCCTAATTAGGGAACTCAAAGGCTTAAGTGTTTATGATTATGTATTTAATTAGGGAAAACCAAACAAATTAGATAGAACCCCTAAATTCTAAATTAAAAACCCTAATCGATAATTAGGAAAAACTCTAGCAATCAGCCATTTATATCATCCAACTTCATTACATTCATTATATAAATAGATTAAGAGAGAGAAAAGTCACTAAAATTAGCCATTTGTTCATCAAACACTCAACCAACCCTCTCTCTCTAGACCCACAAAAATATTAAGTGGATCACTCTCTCTAATGATCCTTAGCCAGCCATGAATAGATCATAAAGATCAGAATCAAGATCAAACTTTAAAAGAGGTATAAACCTTAAAATTTGAAATCCTTATGATTCATGTTAATCTTTGTGTTTAGATGTATAAAGTTGTGTATAAGGATGTTATTGAGAGATCTGGGTTGGTACATCCTAGATCCATAACATCTAGATGCACGAAAATCATGTTTTTCAAACTGACTTAGAACCCTAATTTGTTGTCTAACAAGCTAATATCAGACGCCTTAGATCTTTACCTGTTAGTTGTTTATTGTGTTTTAAGTTATAGATTTGTTCTATGCCATGTTGGATATGATCTGGAACTGGAATCAAGGTCAGATCTGGTATAGATTGTAAATTATTGATGGTCAAAGTCGGTTGACCGACCATGACCAACTGATTTAAAAAGCGTGAGAAACCCGAAAAGATGTCGACAACATTTTGAAGGCTTTAATCTTGCTATGTTTACGTTGTTTAGCCATGTCGTTGTAATATACTTGTAGACAAGCATGAGTACTATCGATCCAAGCCTATATAATCCTTAGATCCTACACAAAGTCAAAAGAAATCGATGGTCAAAAATTGGGATGACGAAAGCTATAGAATGAAGTTTCGGGTAACCCGTAAATCTTCAAAGCGATTCTGACATACTCACTTTAATGGCTTAGATCTCTTATATGTTGTGTTGTTAGGTTGATCTAGTGTTGGATAAATGTACCTTGACATCTTATCTACATGTTTGAACCTTTAGAACATACAAAGCAAGCCCAGAACTTAAAGATTCAAGGCCTAAAAAATAGACCCATGAACTGTTCTTCATTTCTGGGTAACCCAGTAATGAAGAACAGCCTCTGACAGCCACTTTGATGGCTTATAATTCTCTGTTGTAATATTATCTGGTCATGAAATTTGTTTAGAGTTGTATTACTACATCATTGCTACAACATTAACATCTGAGCTACCTAGAAAACATTGAGATCAAGAAATGGTGAGTGGTCAAAGTAGGGACCTTGGTGTTTGACTTGAATGTTCCTGAGGGACTCAAGAACACCTTTAGCCACGGTTTTGTCGCCTAAAGCCTCTTTAGCGATAGTTTAAATATAAAATTATTTATTTTAATTAATAAATTGAGAAAATTTGTTTTTAATTATTAAAAAATTAATATTGAATTACTAAAAATTATTTTAAAGCCTAAAAATGGGATTTTAATAATTTTGAATATATTTCATTAATATTTAATATTTTTGGAATATTAACGGTATTTAATTTATTTAATTAAAATATTAAATAAATTACTTAAAATGATTTTAATACTTAAAAATCATGAAAAATTATATTATGCTATAAGAAAATATTTTAATTTATTTTAATGACTTTTGATATTTTGTGATGAATTTCATTAATAAATTAATATTAATGGTAATTAATTTATTTAATAATTATATTAAATAAATTATGGAAAATAAATTAATGATTTAAATATCATATAAAATGATTTAAAAGTTTAGAAAATATTTTAAGGTATAAAATATAATTTTTGAAATATATCATGAAAAATATTAATATTTAATATTAATGGCGATTATTGAATAATTGTTTTAATTACTTTAAAATCATTTCAAGGCAATAATAAAGTATTAAAAAATTACTTTGAGATATTATAAATATATTATATTATTATGACATGTATTTCATTAATATTTGATATTAAATAAATATTAATGATATTAGACTATTGTGGTATTTAAATTAGATAAATACGATATTTATGATTAAAAAATCATAATATATGATAATAATTATCTAAAAATTATTATGAGCTTATAAAAAATATTTTGAATGATAATAAAATTATCTAAGATATTTGTGAACCAGTTTAAGTAGAGTCTTAAGTAAATTAGGCTCGATATTTATCCGACTAGGCCGTCGGCATGTTGAATTGTGTCGGGTTCAACTCAAACTGCAATAATTTGACTTGATGCTAGGTCTTATGTGTTGTATAGACTAACAGGATTATATGTTAATGTGTTTTGGTTATTTTATAATTGTGATGATATTATTCTAATTTGTAGATCAATATTATTTATAATAGGTCTTCAGGCAAAGCTAAATAAATTGTATAACCCCAACTTTTTAAATAAAGTTGAATTTTCTATAAATATTATTTTTGAATATTATGGAGTAAAATTGATATAATGTTATAGTTGTGGGTAATATTTATAAATTTTGCAAAGTATGCATGAAGTTGTTATATAATATTCGATTGGTGGGGAATATTAATTTTAACGAGGAATAATCGTAACAACGCAAGACAATCATTGGTGGACCCCACAACGGAATTATTGTCGGATTGAAAAAATGACAAAATACTTTATGAAAATAACGGCGGATGTTTCTGAGTTAATCTGTTGAAACACCGGTGTTAAAAATCTGATGTCTACGCGTAGTAGTTGCGATGCTTTACACTTATTGATTATTGATGCTTACGTGAGAAGTCACTCAGTTTTGTTCAATTATTGCTATAGTAATTGTTGTAAATTTTGCTTATTTTATGGATCCCTATTTACCCATTTTTCAAAATAACCGGTAGAAAACTATTCATTATATATATATATATATAAGTCTTGTATATATAATATATCTATATATATATATATATATATTCTGGTTGGCATGAATTATTGGGGGGGGGGGGGGTAATCTGATTGTAGGAGGGAGTTATTATTAGTATTATTATATATATAAGATACTAAGTATTAGTTTATATATATATATATATATGATGATGTTGATTAGTAAAAGCAAAGGAAAAGTCACGGGAGTGTATCCCGTGAATTAATTAGACACATGTGATATATATATATATAATATATTATATATTATATTTTATTTAAAAGATTTTGCTTTAAATATGAACCGTCAGATTAAAGTAAATCAATCTGGACCGTTCATGAGTTGGTTACTATGCAGTCCATTTTTTTATAAATAGAAGCTCATTCCTTCATTATTTTCTTACGAATTCACTGAAGCTTTAGAGAGAGAAATTATAGAGAAACTATAGAAAAGTATTCTGCTACTTCCCTACTCTTATATCCAGTTTTTTTTACGGTGAGGGGTGTTATTCTTTCATATTCATGAAGAGAACTGTTGTTATTCCATTGCTTATTATTACATTGGAATAACTTTGTATAAAGCGATCTACCCTATACTTGGTGACATTCTTCTATTATTACATTGGAACATCATGTCTACATGTTTTACACCTGGACCTTGTTAAAATCTTTATTATTATTCATTAGAACATCCTGTCATGTGTTTTACAGGGACTGGTTCCGCTCTTTATTATTATTACATTGGAACATCATATACATGTGTGTTTTACATCGGACTTGGTTAAAATCTTTATTATTCTGTTGGGACATCCATCCGGTGTAAATTTTGCCTGACCTGGTTCCGTTATTATTATTCTGTTGGAATAACCTGTCTATGCGAAGTACCGCTTGCATGGTGATTTCTTATGTTAATCCATTCTTTATTATACTTAGTTGGTTAAAGTTTTGACTTCTATACTCCATGAAATTAGTGGAGTATCCTTGATATTTGCGCTTCATCCAGTATCTTTTCATGGAACTATTCTTCTGAGCATTCTTAAATTTTACTCTACAAAGCAGTATCATGTTGACAATTTGGACGTTATCATTTCCTAGATAAATTAATTCTTGAACTTGTTTTATTGAATTCTTATATCATTGTCATCATCCTCATGTTTATATTTTGTTGAAAGTCATTTGTGGCCTGTAGTGCATAGATGGACTTGGTATGATTATGACCAGGGATTATTCGGTGTAATTATGACCGTAATGTTACAAATGATGTGGTAAAAGTCCTCAACGGCCCGTAGTGCATTGATGGACGATTGTTGGCATGATCATGACCATTAATGAATACACAAATATTCTTGGCCCGTGAGTGCATGGATAATTATGGTCGTGATACTAAAGAATATCATTGGTAAAGTGCGGGGTGATTCGATGATGTGGAATATTTATTAAGCTGAGTCTCAGCGATAAAAGTGATGAAAAACCTTTTAAATCATAAAAGATAGTAGATTTTATTTTCTACTTGACTCTTTTAATGGATTGCTTGTTCCGCTAGAGTTAAACTTGATGTCTATTATATTTTATCAGTTTAACATTGTTGGAGACTAATGATAATTTATTCTGCATTATCTTAGTCATAATATTTCTTACTGGGCTAGTTGAGCCCACCCTTTCTTTCACTGTTCTCTTCAGGAAATGAGAATATAGCTGGGATGAGTCGAGGAACGGAGTGATGGTCCAGAGGATAGCATTAGTAGTCCTCACTATTCTGTGAAATAGTGTGATAATAATTGTAATGAGGACTCCTTTTGAGTTTGTATAATCTCTAGTAGACAATATTTGTATTCAAACTCATAGTTTATGTTTTGTCATATTGTACACGACAGTTGTATTAGGAAGTTGTATTTGAATTCTGTACCATGTACTTGGCGACCCAAGATGGGTGACGTTTACCTAATTTTGGGGGCGTCACATAAATTGTGTAACAGTAATCGACCGATCAGGCAAGTTTTCTCTAAGTCAACCCTGAGTTATAATTTTGCGTATATGCTTGATATTAATCATTGGTGATTATCACGTCTAGTAATTGTTGAATCGCACTATGTGCATATTGCATATGTTCATCAGGGCTGATCACCTTCATTACCATTTGGTCTAGATACAGTTATTCATGTTCATGTTCGTTCAGCTATGAAAATTTATTCATGCTAGTTCACAATGTATATATTGTTAAATGTTAGCCAGCTTGTTGTTCAATTCTTTCAATCATGATATATTCTTTATTGAACTTAAACTTGCTAGGAAAACTTGTTGCTCACCCTTGCTATATCATGATAAACATTGCAGATTAAAATGAATACGTCAGATACATAAAAAGACAAAGACAAGTCCAGCTTTGGATTATATGTGCAGCTATATTTGTAACAGTAGTGTATGATAATAACGTTGTATGTTAGATAGGATAATGATTCAGGTATTATGTGAAGGTTTTCGACCTTGGGGATAGTGTGTAAAGTTTATTGTATAAACAATTTATGTTTATATCTTCCGCAATAGTTATAGAATGATTGTACCAGATTATTTGTGATTTGGGACCGGATCAGGGGTCCTCAAACGGTAGAATTAGACAGTCGCCATTGATATGAGTTTTAATGGATGTATCAACTCATCCGAATTTTGAAAGATTTGTGCAATATGGCCCAATATGTGACTCTATTTAATTAGCCTGGAACTCGATATTCATAAAGTTCGGAGGCTTACTTAAGCGAGAAGATGATGTTAGGCACCCTCCGACTTCTGTGAAACACGGTTACCGCTACTTTTTCATTCCCTATGCATTGTGTGTGTGAGTGATGAAGATAAATGTTCTCGAAGTCCTTCATTTGAAAGTAGTGTTGTAAAACCCCAACTTTTTAAATAAAGATGAATTTTCTATAAATATTATTTTTGAATATTATGGAGTAAAATTGATATAATGTTATAGTTGTGGGTAATATTTATAAATTTTGCAAAGTACGCAAGTTGTTATATAATATTCGATTGGTCGGGGAATATTAATTTTAACAGGGAATAATCGTATAATAGGCACAATCATTTGTGGACCCCACAACTAATTATTATTTGGATTGAGAAAATGACAAAAATACTTTATGAAAATAACGGCGGATGTTTTACAGTTAAGCTGTTGAAACACCCGGTGTTAAAAGTAAATCTGATACTGGCGTAGTTACTTGCGATAGCACTCAGTATTGATTATTGATGCTTACGTGAGAAGTCACTCAATATTGTTCAATTATTGCTATAGTAATTGTTGTAAATTTTGCTTATTTTATGGACCCCTATTTACCCATTTTTCAAAATGACCGGTAGAAAATTATTCATTATATATATATAAGTCTTGTATATATAATATATATATATATATATATATATATTTATGGTTGGCATGAATTATTGGGGGGGGGTAATCTGATTGTGGGAGGGAGTTATTATTAGTATTATTATATATATATATATATATATATATAAGGTACTAAGTATTAGTTTATATATATATATATATTATGATGTTGATTAGTAAAAGCAAAGGAAAAGTCACGGAGTGTATCCCGTGAATTAATTTGACGATGTGATATATATATATATATATATATATATATATATATATATATATTTTATTTAAAAGATTTTGCTTTAAATATGGACCGTCGATTAAAATAAATCAATCTGGACCATTCATGAGTTAGTTACTATACGATCCATTTTTCTATAAATAGAAGCTCATTCTTTCATTATTTTCTTACTTAATTCAATTTGAAGCTTTAGAGAGAAAATTATAGAGAAACTATAGAAAAGTATTCTGCTACTTTCCTACTCTTATATCCCATTTCTTTTACGGTAAGGGGTGTTATTCTTTCTTATTCATGAAGAGAACTATTGTTATTCCATTGCTTATTATTACATTGGAATAACTTTGTGTCATGATCTACCCTATACTTGGTGACATTCTTCTATTATTCTCATTGGAACATCATGTCACATGTGTTTTACACCTGACTGGTTCCGCTCTTTATTATTATTACATTGGAACATCATATCATGTGTTTTACATCGGACACTGGTTAGTCTTTATTATTCTGTTGGAACATCCCGCCGATTGTAAATTTTGCACGACTTTAGTTCCGTTATTATTATTCTGTTGGAATAACTTTATACATCTGATCCGCATGCATGGTGATTTCTTATGTTAATCCATTCTTTATTATACTCAGTTGGTTAAAGTTTTGACTTCTATACTCCATGAAATTAGTGGAGTATCCTTGATATTTGCGCTTCATCCAGTATCTTTTCATGGAACTATTCTTCTGAGCATTCTTGAATTTTACTCTACAAAGCAGTATCATGTTGACAATTTGGACGTTATCATTTCCTAGATAAACTAATTCTTGAACTTGTTTTATTGAATTCTTATATCATTGTCATCATCCTCATGTTTATATTTTGTTGAAAGTCATTTGTGGCCTGTAGTGCATAGATGGACTTGGTATGATTATGACCAGAGATTATTACCGGTGTAATTATGGCCGTAATGTTACAAATGATGTGGTAAAAGTCCTCAACGCCCGTAGTGCATTGATGGACGATTGTTGGCATGATCATGACCATTAATGAATACACAAATATTCTTGGCGTCGTAGTGCATGGATAATTATGGTCGTGATACTAAAGAATATCATTGGCCGTAGTCAGTGGGGTGATTCGATGATGTGGAATATTTATTAAAAGTGAGTCTCAAATGATAAAAGTGATGAAAAACCTTTTAAATCATAAAAGATAGTAGATTTTATTTTCTACTTGACTCTTTTAATGGATTGCTTGTTCGCTAGAGTTAAACTTGATGTCTATTATATTTTATCGGTTTAATTTATTGTTGGAGACTAATGATAATTTATTCGCATTATCTTAGTCATAATATTTCTTCTTTGGGCTAGTTGAGCTCACCCTTTCTTTCACTGTTCTCTTGAAAATGAGAATATAAATTTGGGATGAGTCGGGAAGCAGTGATGGTCCAAAGGATAGCATTAGTAGTCCTCACTATTACGTGAAATAGTGTGATAATAATTGTAATGAGGACTCCTTTTGAGTTTGTATAATCTCTAGTAGACAATATTTGTATTCAAACTCACAGTTTATGTTTTGTCGTATTGTACACGATAGTTGTATTAGGAAGTTGTATTTGAATTCTGTACCATGTACTTGGCGACCCAAGATGGGTGACGTTTACCTAATTTTGGGGGCGTCACATAAATTGTGTAACAGTAATCGACCGATCAGGCAAGTTTTCTCTAAGTCAACCCTGAGTTATAATTTTGCGTATATGCTTGATATTAATCATTGGTGATTATCACGTCTAGTAATTGTTGAATCGCACTATGTGCATATTGCATATGTTCATCAGGGCTGATCATCTTCATTACCATTTGGTCTAGATACAGTTATTCATGTTCATGTTCGTTCAGCTATGAAAATTTATTCATGCTAGTTCACAATGTATATATTGTTGAATGTTAGCCAGCTTGTTGTTCAATTCTTTCAATCATGATATATTCTTTATTGAACTTAAACTTGCTAGGAAAACTTGTTGCTCACCCTTGCTATATCATGATAAACATTGCAGATTAAAACGAATACGTCAGATACATAAAAAGACAAAGACAAGTCCAGCTTTGGATTATATGTGCAGCTATATTTGTAACAGTAGTGTATGATAATAACGTTGTATGTTAGATAGGATAATGATTCAGGTATTATGTGAAGGTTTTCGACCTTGGGGATAGTGTGTAAAGTTTATTGTATAAACAATTTATGTTTATATCTTCCGCAATAGTTATACAATGATTGTACCAGATTCGCTGTGATTTGGGACCCGGATCTGGGGTCCTCAAACGGCCGAATTAGACAGAGTCGCCAGTTGATATGAGTTTTAATGGATGTATCAACTCATCCGAATTTTGAAAGATTTGTGCAATATGGCCCAATATGTGACTCTATTTAATTAGCCTGGAACTCGATATTCATAAAGTTCGGAGGCTTACTTAAGCGAGAAGATGATGTTAGGCACCCTCCGACTTCTGTGAAACACGGTTACCGCTACTTTTTCATTCCCTATGCATTGTGTGTGTGAGTGATGAAGATAAATGTGCTCGAAGTCCTTCATTTGAAAGTAGTGTTGTAAAACCCCAACTTTTTAAATAAAGATGAATTTTCTATAAATATTATTTTTGAATATTATGGAGTAAAATTGATATAATGTTACAGTTGTGGGTAATATTTATAAATTTTGCAAAGTACGCAAGTTGTTATATAATATTCGATTGGTCGGGGAATATTAATTTTAACAGGGAATAATCGTACAATGGCACAATCATTTGTGGACCCCACAACGGAATTATTGTCGGATTGAGAAAATGACAAAAATACTTTATGAAAATAACGGCGGATGTTTTACCGTTAACTGTTGAAACACCCGGTGTTAAAAAATCTGCGATGTCTGGCGTAGTTACTTGCATGCTTTACGGTATTGATTATTGATGCTTACGTGAGAAGTCACTCAATATTGTTCAATTATTGCTATAGTAATTGTTGTAAATTTTGCTTCTTTTATGGACCCCTATTTACCCATTTTTCAAAATGACCGGTAGAAAATTATTCATTATATATATATATAAGTCTTGTATATATAATATATATATATATATTTATGGTTGGCATGAATTATTGGGGGGGTAATCGATTGTGGGAGGGAGTTATTATTAGTATTATTATTATATATATATATATATATATATATTATGATGTTGATTAGTAAAAGCAAAGGAAAAGTCACGGGAGTGTATCCCGTGAATTAATTAGACGCATGTGATATATATATATATATATATATATATATATATATATATATATATTATATTTTATTTAAAAGATTTTGCTTTAAATATGGACCGTCAGATTAAAATAAATCAATCTGGACCATTCATGAGTTAGTTACTATGCAGTCCATTTTTCTATAAATAGAAGCTCATTCTTTCATTATTTTCTTACGAATTCACTGAAGCTTTAGAGAGAGAAATTATAGAGAAACTATAGAAAAGTATTCTGCTACTTTCCTACTCTTATATCCAATTTCTTTTACGGTAAGGGGTGTTATTCTTTCTTATTCATGAAGAGAACTGTTGTTATTCCATTGCTTATTATTACATTGGAATAACTTTTGTATCTGTGATCTACCCTATACTTGGTGACATACTTATTATTCTTTGGAACATCATATACGTGTGTTTTACACCTCGGACACAGTTCCGCTCTTTATTATTATTCTGTTGGAACATCATGTCTATGTGTTTTACATCGGACCTGGTTCCGTCTTTATTATTCTGTTGGAACATCCTGTCGGTGCAAATTTTGCCTGACCTGGTTCCGTTATTATTATTACATTGGAATAACTTTTCTGTCTGAATACTGCATGCATGGTGATTTCTTATGTTAATCCATTCTTTATTATACACAGTTGGTTAAAGTTTTGACTTCTATACTCCATGAAATTAGTGGAATATCCGTGATATTTGCGCTTCATCCAGTATCTTTTCATGGAACTATTCTTCTGAGCATTCTTGAATTTTTCTCTACAAAGCAGTATCATGTGACAATTTGGAGGTTATCAGTTCCTAGATAAATTAATTCTTGAACTTGTTTTATTGAATTCTTATATCATTGTCATCATCCTCATGTTAATATTTTGTTGAAAGTCATTTGTGGCCTGTAGTGCATAGATAGACTTGGTATGATTATGACTAGGGATTATTCGGTGTAATCATGACCGTAATGTTACAAATGATGTGGTAATAGTCCTCACTGGCCCGTAGTGCATTGATGGACAGTTGTTGGCATGATCATGACCATTAATGAATACACAAATATTCTTGGCCCGTAGTGCATGGATAATTGTGGTCGTGATACTAAAGAATATCCTTGGCCGTAGTGCAGGGGTGATTCGATGATGTGGAATATTTATTAAGCTGAGTCTCAGCGATTAAAGTGATGAAAAACCTATTAAATCATAAAAGATGATAGATTTTATTTTCTACTTGACTCTTTTAATGGATTTGCTTGTTCCGCTGCAGTTAAACTTGATGTCTATTATATTTTATCAGTTTAACATTGTTGGAGACTAATGATAATTTATTCTGCATTATCTTAGTCATAATATTTCTTCTTGGGCTAGTTGAGCTCACCCTTTCTTTCAACTTTGTTCTCTTGAAATGAGAATATAGGCGGGACGAGTCGGGAAGCGGAGTGATGGTCCGAAGGATAGCATTAGTAGTCCTCACTATTCTGTGAAATAGTGTGATAATAATTGTAATGAGGAATCCTTTTGAGTTTGTATAATCTCTAGTAGACAATATTTGTATTCAAACTTACAGTTTATGTTTTGTCGTATTGTACACAACAGTTGTATTAGGAAGTTGTATTTGAATTCTGTACCATGTATCTGGCGACCCAAGATGGATGATGTATACCTAATTTTGGGGGCGTCACATAAATTGTGTAACAGTAATCGACCGATCAGGCAAGTTTTCTCTAACTCAACCTTGAGTTATAATTTTG
The DNA here is from genome assembly GCA_020205615.1 of Panax quinquefolius. Taxonomy (NCBI): domain Eukaryota; kingdom Viridiplantae; phylum Streptophyta; class Magnoliopsida; order Apiales; family Araliaceae; genus Panax; species Panax quinquefolius. The sequence goes on along the minus strand of CM035171.1, from coordinate 91,397,874 downwards.
CGGTTATGCTTGTGATTAATCATTGGTGATTATCACGTCTAGTAATAGTTGAATCGCACTATGTGCATATTGCATATGTTCATCAGGGCTGATCACCTTCATTACCATCTGGTCTAGATACAGTTATTCATGTTCATGTTCGTTCAGCTATGAAAATTTATTCATGCTAGTTCACAATGTATATATTGTTGAATGTTAGCCAGCTTGTTGTTCAATTCTTTCAATCATGACATATTCTTTATTGAACTTAAACTTGCTAGGCAAACTTGTTGCTCACCCTTGCTATATCATGATAAACATTGCAGATTAAGACGAATACGTCGGATACATGAAAAGACAAAGACAAGTCTAGCTTTTGATTATATGTGCAGCTATATTTGTAACAGTAGTGTATGATAATAACGTTGTATGTTAGACAGGATATTGATTCAGGTATTATGTGAAGGTTTTCGACCTTGGGGATAGTGTGTAAAGTTTATTGTATAAACAATTTATGTTTATATCTTCCGCAATAGTTATCTGATGATTGTACAGATTATTTGTGATTTGGGACCCGGATCTGGGGTCCTCAAAGGGCCGAATTAGACAGAGTCGCCAGTTGATACGAGTTTTATTGGATGTATCAACTCATCCGAATTTTGAAAGATTTGTCCAATATGGCCCAATATGTGACTCTATTTAATTGGCCTAGAACTCGATATTCATAAAGTTCGGAGGCTTGCTTAAGCGAGGAGAAGATGTTAGGCACCCTTCGACTTCTGTGAAACACGGTTACCACTAATTTTCATTCCCTATGCATTGTGTGTGTGAGTGATGCAGATAAATGTGCTCTAAGTGCATCATTTGAAAGTAGTGTTGTAAAACCCCAACTTTTTAAATAAAGATGAATTTTCTATAAATATTATTTTTGAATATTATGGAGTAAAATTGATATAATGTTATAGTATGGGTAATATTTATAAATTTTGCAAAAATGCATGAAGTTGTTATATAATATTATTCGATTGGTGGGGAATATTCCTTTTAACGAGGAATAATCGTGACAACGACACAATCATTGGTGGACCTCATTAACGGAATTATTGTCGAATTGAGAAAACGACAAAAATACTTTATGAAAATAACGGCGGATGTTTTACCGTTAAGCTGTTGAAACACCGGTGTTAAAAAACAATAATCTGGCGTGAGTTACAAAGCGTAGCACACGGTATTGATTATTAATGCTTACGTGAGAAGTCACTCGGTTTTGTTCGATTATTGCTATAGTAATTGTTGTAAATTTTGCTTATTTTATGGACCCTATTTACCCATTTTCAAAATAACCTAGGTGAAAATTATTCATTATATATATATATAAGTCTTGTATAATATATATATATATATATATATATATATATATATATATATATATATATACTATTGGCATGAATTATTGGGGAGGGTAATCTGATTGTGGGAGGAGTTATTATTAGTATTATTATATTTATATATATAAGGTACTAAGTATTAGTTTATATATATATATGATGATGTTGATTAGTAAAAGGAAAGGAAAAGTCACGGGAGTGTATCCCGTGAATTAATTAGACGCATGTGATATATATATATATATAATATATTATATATTATATTTTATTTAAAAGATTTTGCTTTAAATATGGACCGTCAGATTAAAGTAAATCAATCTGGACCATAAATGAGTTAGTTACTATGCAGTCCATTTTTCTATAAATAGAAGCTCATTCCTTCATTATTTTCTTACGAATTCACTGAAGCTTTAGAGAGAGAAATTATAGTGAAACTATAGAAAAGTATTCGCTACTTCCCTACTCTTATATCCAGCTCTTTTTTATGGTAAGGTGTTATTCTTTCTTATTCATGAAGAGAATGTTGTTATTCCATTGCTTATTATTACTTTGGAATAACTTTTGTATCTGTGATTTACCCTATACTTGGTGACATTCTTCTATTATTACATTGGAACATCATATACATGTGTTTTACACCTACCTAGTTCCGCCTCTTTATTATTATTCTATTGTAACATCTTATGCGTGTGTTTTACATCGGACGAGTTAAAATCTTTTTATTATTCTGTTGGAACATCATATACATGTGTTTTACACCGACACAGTTACATCTTTATTATTACATTGGAACATCCCAGCTTGTGTAAATTTTGCACGACTGGTTCCGTTATTATTATTTTGTTGGAATAACCTGTCTATGTGAAGTACCGCATGCATGGTGATTTCTTTTATTAATCCATTCTTTATTATACGCAGTTGGTTAAAGTTTTGACTTCTATACTCCATGAAATTAGTGGAATATCCTTGATATTTGCGCTTCATCCAGTATATTTTCATGGAACTATTCTTCTGAGCATTCTTGAATTTTACTCTACAAAGCAGTATCATGTTGACAATTTGGACGTTATCAGTTCATAGATAAATTAATTCTTGAACTTGTTTTATTGAATTCTTATGTCATGTAGTGCATAGATGGACTTGGTATGATTATGACCAGGGATTATTCAGTGTAATCATGACCGTAATGTTACAAATGATGTGGTAAAAGTCTTCATTGGCCCGTAGTGCATTGATGGACAGTTGTTGGCATGATCATGGCCATTAATGAATACACAAATATTCTTAGCCCGTAGTGCATGGATAATTGTGGTTGTGATACTAAAGAATATCCTTGGCCGTAGTGCAGGGGTGATTCGATGATGTGGAATATTTATTAAGCTGAGTCTCAGCGATAAAAGTGATAAAAAAAATCTTTTAAATCATAAAATATAGTAGATTTTATTTTATACTTGACTCTTTTAATGGATTGCTTGTTCCACTGTAGTTAAACTTGATGTCTATTATATTTTATTAGTTTAACATTATTGGAGACTAATGATAATTTATTCTGCATTATTTTAGTCATAATATTTCTTACTGGGCTAGTTGAGCTCACCCTTTCTTTCACTGTTCTCTTCAGGAAATGAGAATATAGCTGGGATGAGTCGGGGAACGAAGTGATGGTCCAGAGGATAGCATTAGTAGTCCTCACTATTCTGTGAAATAGTGTGATAATAATTGTAATGAGGACTCCTTTTGAGTTTGTATAATCTCTAGTAGACAATATTTGTATTCAAACTCACAGTTTATGTTTTGTCGTATTCTACATGACAGTTGTATTAGGTAGTTGTATTTGAATTTTGTACCATATATCTGGCGACCCAAGATGGGTGATGTATACCTAATTTTGGGGCGTCACGATTTAGTATCAAAGCTTGAGGATATGATCCTGGCTAAGATGTGAGACTAGAACTAGGAGGGAGACACGGGAATTCCTTCGCTAGTATGACCTACCTAAGTTTATTTGGTATTTAATTGGTCGGTCAAAGTATATGGATAATATGTTATATGTTAATGAACCTTTGTTTTGTGGCAGTATCTGAAAATGACATCCGAGAATGTTGAAAATAGCAATGGAGCACAAGAGGCCGCTTGAGTCTCCACATATCAATAATCGAGAGAATGTGCATCGAAGGCGACAATCCTCATGCAAACAACAACACCGACCAAATGATGAATGATGGACTATTCAGGAGGCTTTATGCAATTCATTCAACATCGGTAAGTAGAGCGGCTCTGTCCAAAATGTAGGTGGAAACACTAGAAACTCTCGACGGTCCTTTGCTAAGCAGTTCAGGAGCTGGGACCACCGGAGTTTATAGGAGAGCCAAAACCACTTAAGCGGAAGCATGGATAAAGCAGATCACCAAGATATTTGATGTTTTGGGATGCTCCGATGAGTAAAAGGTTCCCTTCGCCACCTTCATGTTGTGTAAAGAGGCAGATTACTGGTGGAAATCTGTAAAACGTACCCAGCCTGAGGCACTCAAGATGTCTTGGGAGAAGTTCCAAGAGCTATTCAACAACAAGTACTTTCCCGAGAGTATTCGTCACATGAAAGAAGTGGAGTTTATCAAATTTGAACAAAACAATATGACCGTGTCGCAATACGAGGCTAAATTTATGGAGTTATCCCGGTTTGCATCCCATTTGGTCGATAATGAGGAGCGAATGACGCGAATGTTTTTAAGAGGTTTGAAACCGGAGATACGTCAATATCTTATTTCTCATAAACTGTGTTTGTACTCAGATGTTGTAAATAGGGCTCAATTATTGGAGCGCGGTAACGAGTTAATGCAACTAAGAGAAAGCAGCCGGCAGCATGAAAATACCAGTGGTATCAGTCATCGAAACGGCAACAATAAACGTGGAGGGAATCAATATGTCAGAAATGGTAACCACTTCGGTGGTAATCATGGCCAAGACAGTAAAAATGGACATTTCAAGAAGAGGAGATTCAACAATGATGGAAAGACGTCAGCACCAGCACCCATTGTTAAGGAAGGAGAACGAACACCTATCATATGCTTCAAATGCGGGGGAGAGGGACACATCAGTTCAAACTACGCGATGCCGTCCAAAGCATGTTATAATTGTGGAAGAGAAGGTCACGTAGCCCAATTTTGTCGTTCACTGAAGACAAGTTCAGCTAGGATAGAGGTACCAAAGGCCGTCCTAGAAAAGTCAAAATCGGTTGTGCAAGGGAGAGCGTTTGTTGTGACATCCCAGAAAGCAAGGAACCCGAACGAGGTCATCACGTGTAAGCTTATCATAAACTCTAGCTAAGTTTATACCTTATTTGATACCGGTTCTGCCCATTCTTTTATTTCTCCTACTTGCGCTCAACGTTTAAATTTGACTCCGGAGAAAATGGACTTTGACTTATCTGTTCAAACTCCGTTGGGAGAAACCTTCATTACATCCATTGTTTATAAGTCTTGTTTAGTTCAAATCGGTACCCGCGCGTTACCTGTCAATCTTATTTCATTGAAAATACTTGCATTTGATGTAATTCTAGGGATTGATTGGTTAACTACACATCATGCAAAAATTAATTATTTTCGTAGGGTTGTTAGCTTTCATATTCCTAACCAACCTATTATGCAAATTCAAGCAACTAAACCATTAAAATCAATCACTGTCATCTCAAGCCATAAATTTATTCGTTTATTGAAAAACAGATGTCAAGCTTTCTTAGCTCATGTCACAGATCTAAACAAAAATGCGTCAGTTTTGAATGATATTTCTATTGTTAATGAATTTCTGACGTATTCCACGAAGAACTTCCCTCGCCTACCCCGAGCATGAAATTGAATTTTGTATCGACCTTGAACCCGATCTGAAAACCTATTTCCAAAGCCCCATATCGAATGGCTCTTATTGAACTTCAGGACTTAAAGACCCAACTGCAGGAATTGTTAGACATTGGCTTTATTCATCCTAGTACTTCTCCTTGGGGTGCTCATGTTCTATTTGTGAAGAAGAAATATGGCAGTATGCGACTTTGTATTGATTATCGGGAGTTGAATCATGTCACCATCAAAAATAGGTACCCATTGCCACGTATTGATGATCTGTTTGACCAGTTGCAAGGAGCCAAATTCTTTTCAATGATTGATCTTCGTTCCGGATATCACCAGTTGAAGATTAAAACCGATGACATTCCAAAGACGGCTTTCAGAACTCGATACGGGCATTATGAATTCCTAGTCATGTCTTTTTGATTGACTAATGCTCCTGCTGCCTTCATGGATATGATGAACCGAGTATTCAAGGAATATTTGGATCACTTTGCGGTCGTCTTTATTGATGACATCCTTATTTATTCCAAAAGCCGTGAAGATCATGAGCAACACTTAAGGCTGATACTCCAAAAGCTTCGTGAATACAAGCTTTATGCCAAGTTGAAGAAATGCGAGTTCTGGCTTGAGGAAGTAGTATTCCTTGGGCACGTGGTATCAAGTCATTGAATATATGTTGACCCAGCAAAGATTGAAGCTATTCAAAGCTGGGAGAAACCTAAATCAGTGACCGAAGTACGTAGCTTTCTCGGCTTAGCTGGTTATTATCGGATATTCGTAGAAGGGTTTTCTCGAATCGCTACTCCACTAACTCAAATACTCGAAAAGATACAAAGTTCGGTTGGAGGCGAAGAATGTGAGAAGAGTTTTCATGAACTCAAGAGGAGACTCATTTCAAAGACTGTTACGACAATACCATCCGGTTCGGAGGATTTGTCATCTACGATGATGCTTGAGCAAAGGGTTAGGATGTGTTCTCATGCAACATGGGAAAGTCATAGCCTATGCCTCACGACAACTCAAAGAATATAAGAGGAATTATCCTACTCATGACCTAGAGTTAGCAGCTGTTTTCTTCGCACTTAAAATTTGGAGGCATTACTTGTATGGGGAGAAGGTGGAGATCTTTACGGATCATAAAAGCCTCAAATATTTCTTCACTCAAAAGGAACTCAACATGCGACAACGACGTTGGCTTGAACTGTTGAAAGATTATGATCATACCATCCAATACCATCCTGGAAAAGCGAACGTGGTAGCCGGCGCATTGAGTAGAAGATCATATTCAAGTGCAGATGCGATATTGTCAACACAAAAAGGCCCATTTTGTGTGACTTGCAAAGGATGGAGATAGAGTTAAAGACTCCGAGGGACCCATGTGATGATGGCGAATATAACTGAGTAGAACCGAGAGTTTAATTGATAAAGTTAAAGTTGCTTTCGAGCTACGGGACACTGGAGCCGATCGTATGAGGAAGAAAGTGCAAGAAGGTGCTATCTTGGGAAATAAGAAACGCGATGAAGAAGGAATACTTGAGTCAACTCCGGACTTTGTGTTCCTAACAACCCCGATTTAAAGTATAAAATCATGATGGGCGCTGACACACCGCTGTTTACAATCCATCACAGGAGTACCAAAATGTATCATGATCTTGACGATACATATTGGTGGGACAATATGAAGAGGAGATAATCTTTTTTATCTCAAGGTGTCTAACGTGTCAACGAGTCAAGGCGGAGCATCAAGTACCAAAAGGTCCGTTGCAACCACTTGAAATTCCAGAATGGAAGTGGGAGCACATTACCCGTGTTAAAAGTACAGTAATACGCGTAGTTGCACAGTAGCACACGGTATTGATTATTGATGCTTGCGTGAGAAGTCACTCAGTTTTGTTCAATTATTGCTATAGTAATTGTTGTAAATTTTGCTTATTTTATGGACCCCTATTTACCCATTTTTCAAAATAATCGATAGAAAATTATTCATTATATATATATATATATATAAGTCTTGTATATATAATATATATATATTTACGGTTAGCATGAATTATTGGGGGGGGGAGGGGTAATCTAATTGTGGGAGGGAGTTATTATTAGTATTATTATTATTATTATATATATATATATATAAGGTACTAAGTATTAGTTTATATATATATATATATATATATATGATGATGATGTTGATTAGTAAAAGCAAAGAAAAAGTCACGGGAATGTATCCCGTGAATTAATTAAACGCATGTGATATATATATATATATATAATATATTATATATTATTTTTTATTTAAAAGATTTTTCTTTAAATATGGACCATCAGATTAAAGTAAATCAATCTGGACCGTTCATGAGTTAGTTACTATGCAGTCCATTTTTCTATAAATAGAAGCTCATTCCTTCATTATTTTCTTACGAATTCACTGAAGCTTTAGAGAGAAAATTATAGAAAACTATAGAAAAGTATTACGCTACTTCCCTACTCTTATATCCAGTTTTTTTATGGTAAGGGGTGTTATTCTTTCTTATTCATGAAGAGAATTGTTATTCCATTGCTTATTATTACATTGGAATAACTTTTGTATCTGTGATCTACCTTATACATGGTGACATTCTTCTATTATTTTGTTGGAACATCACATGCATGTGTTTTATCTGGGACTGGTTAAAATCTTTATTATTATTACATTGGAACATCACATGCGTGTGTTTTACACCGACTGGTTCCATCTTTATTATTATTACATTCCAACATCACATGCATGTGATTTACAGGACTGGTTAAAATCTTTATTATTTTTGTTGGAACATCCAGCCGGTTACCAAATTTTGCCATGACACGGTTCCGTTATTATTATTACATTGGAATAACTTTTCTGTCATCTTGAATCTTGCATGCATGGTGATTTCTTTTGTTATTCCATTCTTTATTATACTCAGTTGGTTAATGTTTTGACTTCTATACTCCATGAAATTAGTTGAATATCCTTGATATTTGCGCTTCATCCATTATCTTTTTATAGAACTATTCTTCTGAGCATTCTTGAATTTTACTCTACAAAACAGTATCATGTTGACAATTTGGACGTTATCAGTTCCTAGATAAATTAATTCTTGAACTTGTTTTATTGAATTCTTATATCATTGTCATCATCCTCATGTTTATAATTTGTTGAAAGTCATATGTGGCTTTGTAGTGCATAGATGGACTTGGTATGATTATGACGAGGATTATTCGATTATAATCATGGTAGTAATGTTACAAATGATGTGGTAAAGTTGTGGCGCCCCAAAATTAGGTATCGTCACCCATCTTGGGTCGCCACTTACATGGTACGTAAATTTAAATACAACTTACTAATATAAGCTGCCGTGTACAATCGACATAAACTGTGAGTTTGAATACAAATATTGTCTACTAGATATTATACAAACTCAAAAGGAGTCCTCGTTACATTTATTGTAACACTATTTAACAAAATAGTGAGGACTACTAATGCTATCCTCTGGACCATTACTCTCGTTCCCAGACTACTTCCCGACTATATTCTCATTTCACGAAGAAAAACGGTGAAAGAAAGGGTGAGCTCAACTAGCCCGATGAAAAATATTATAACTAAGATAATGCGAATAAATTATCAATAGTCTTCAACAATGTTAAACGATAAAATACAATAGACAACCGGTTTAAGCTGCGGTGAATATCTGATCCATTAAAAAAGAGTCAAGTAGAAAATAAAATTCTATTATCTTTTAGGTTTTAAAAGGTTTTCATCAATTTTATCACTAAGACTTAGTTTAATGAATAAACCACAATATCTAATCATCCTTGTACCACGGTCGAGGATTTTCATCAAATCATCAATGGTCAAATGACTATCTTTGAATCACCCCAGTCATAATCATACCAAAAACTATCCATCATTTGCATTCTTACAGGCCATTGAGGACTTTTGTCACATCATTTATATCAAGCCATGATTATCTTACCGAATGAACCACGGTCATAATCATACTAAGTTCATCTATGCATGCGTAAGCCAAAGATAACTTTCAACATAATATAAACATGAGGATGATGACAATGACATAATAATTCAATAAAACAAGTTCACGAATTAATTTATTCGGGAACTAATAACGTCCAAATTGTCAACATGATCTTTGCTTTGTAGAGTAAAATTCAAGAATGATCGGAAGAATATTTCCATGAAAGATCTTTGGATGAAAGCATAAAATATCAAGAATATTCTACTAATTTCATGGAGTATAGAAGTCAAAGTTTAACTTATTTGGGTATAATAAAGAATGGAATAACAAAGGAAATCACCATGCATGCGGTACTTCGCATGCAGGCGAGTTATTCAACAGAATAATAATAACAGAACGAGGTTAGGTGAAATTCACAAGCGGCGGATGTTCAAACAGAATAATAAAGATGGAACCGGATCCGGGTGTAAAACACACCGAATAGGATATTCCAACAAAATGATAAAGACGAACCAGTGTCCGTGTAAAACACCAGAATAATAATGTTCAACAGAATAATAATAAAAAGCGGAACCAGGTCCGGTGTAAAACACACGAGACGGATGTTCCAACGGAATAATAGAAGAATGTCACCAAGTATAGGGTAAACCACGTGTCTGAGATTATGTATAGGGTATCTGGCGTATCTGAGTTATTCAACGAAATAATAAAGAATGGAATAATAGAGGGTTTCACCAAGTATAGGGTATCTGGCGTATATACTGAGTTATTCAATGAGAATAATAAAGAATGGAATAACGAAGTTCTCTTCTTGAATAAGAAAGAATAACACCCTTACGGTACAACAAATAATATCCCTTACCTTAGAAAACCAATATTGGAAAAGTGAAGTAGCGAATACTTTTCTTCTTTCTCTCTATAGTTTCTCTCTAGAGTTTCAATGAATTAAGTAAGAAATAATGAAGGAATGAGCTTTCTATTTATAGAAAAAGCGAGGGTGGCTCTTGGTCTTAACGAAGGGTCAAAATGACTCTTGGTAATATTGAAGAGACAACTACTATTTGCATGAAGGGTAATTAACCCTTGGAACAGATCAAGAGGCGATTAACTCTTGGTAATATTGAAGGGCAACTTTGCGATGAAGGTAATTACTATTGTGAAGGTAAATACTATTGACGAAGGTAAATACTATTCACAAAGGTAATTACTATTTGATGAAGGTAAATACTATTGACGAAAGTAAATACTATTCACAAAGGTAATTACTATTTGACAAAGGTAAATACTATTGACGAAGGTAATTACTATTCACAAAGGTAATTACTATTAACGAAGGGACTCTTAGATGATGACATATGGGCCCCCCATAAAATAATCAAACTTACCACAAACGTCTCATAACAGACTCTTTATATACATCAAGGATTGAATAAATATTACCACAAATCATTTTATGTTTAATCAACTCATATTTAATCTTTCAACAATTATTAATCATTTATAACTTGTCGTCTCAATTAATAATATAACATATTATCTGGATGATCTTGTGACAATAATTGAATCAATAATATAAGAGATATGATCGCAATTCTTGTAGCCATTCTTATATAGTGACTCTCACGTAAGCATCGATAATCAATACTGTGTATTACTCTTATGCAACCACGCGTATTCATGTACTTTTTACTCTAGGGTAGTTCAACGGTTTTAACGGTAACACCTCTGCTAGTTATTTTTATAGAAAGATAATTTTGTCGTTTTAAACTACGACAATACTTCCGTTAATGGGGTCCACCAATGATTGAGCCGTCGTCACGAATATTCCCAAACAAAAAGAATATTCCCAGAGCAAACGAATATTTTATAACAACTTGCTTACTTTGCAAAATTTATAAATATTACCCACAACTATAACATTATATCAAATTTATTCCATAATATTCAAAAATAATATTTATAGAAAATTCATCTTTATTTATAAAAGTTTGGGGTCTTACAACCTCCCTTCTTATGAAATTTAAGCCCTCGAAATTAGAATTGCGTACGTACGATATGATAAAGAGATGAGGATACCTTGAATACCTTTATCGTTAAAAATATTAAATTCATCTTATGCAATCCTACCGAAGATATTCATTAACAATTCATCTTTGCACTACTGGGCAAAGATATACAACTATAAAACCAATAATCTTTGAGATGCGACTTAATAGTATCACGACCACGAATTATCCATACACTTCTTGGCGAAGGATATTCGTGTTTTCAATCTGATCATTATCTTACCGAATAATCCTTGGTCATAATCATACCAAGTCTATCAATGCGCTACTGACCAAAGATGACTTTTACCACATCCATGAATTAATATTTCATTCTTTGAGACTCATTTCAATAATTAATCCATATCATCGAATCATCCACCACTTCTGAGGCGAGGATATTCATTAGTATCACGACCACGAATTATCCATACACTACTGTACCAAAGATAATCGTGTATTCATTAGTATTATCGACCACAAATTATCCATGCACTACGGCCAAAGATAATCGTGTATTCATTAGTATCACGACCACAAATTGTTCATGCACTACGAATAATGACGAAAGATAATCGTGTATTCATTAGTATCACGACCACAAATTATCCATACACTCTGACCCAAAGATAATCGTGTATTCATTAGTATCACGACCACAAATTATCCATGCACTACGGCCGAAGATAATCGTGTTTTCAATTACGGTTATGATTATACCGAAACAATCCTGGTCATAATCATACCAAGTCCATTTATGCTTGCTTATAGGCCACGTAGATGACTTTCAACATAATATAAGCATGAGGATAATGATATAAAGAATCAATCAAATGAGATAAAGGATAAATATTAAACATTTATAATATAATTTATCCGAGTTCAAGAATATCCCCATGTTATCAATCACTTAATAATCTCATAATCTAATATCATTAATATTATAACAATATTTTAATCACTTCTTAAATTTATAAATAATTTATCTCAATTGTTTACGCTTTACCATATAATGCATTTAATCATTCAAAAATGCCATACTCATAAGATATCATCACCAATTATCAAATCCCTCAAAAAATATGCATATACTCTATATAGGATTCTCTAGCCATAAAATCCTATTTTCAACTTTGTTACTTCACATAACATATTTAACTCATATGTTCGTAACTAAACTATTTTCATGAAAAATACCAAATCAGTCCCAAAATATTTCTTTTACGGGATCTAGCATAATATAGTCCCATAATGAAAATATATTTTTCTCGAATTTTTAAAATTCATTTACTATTTTTCAAAATCAATTTCTAATTAATTCCTTAAGAAATTAGCTACCTTAAGTTTAACTCCAAAAATTCCCAAATCTTGGCAGGACCTTACACATGTTAATGTGAGCCTCCGATTTAAATTTCATGGTCATCCAGAGTTATAGAACTCCGGTTATAGCATTTTCGTCAAAAAAACCTAAATATTGAAATGGTCATAACTTGCTCATTTTAAGTCGGAATGAGCTCATTTTTGGACACGATGTTCTTTATACCATATAATTTTATGTCCCAAAAGGCCTGAATTTTTCTCACTAATTAATTGGCCGAAACAGCCCTTACAAAAATGTGGCATGACTTTTTGGACATTTTGAAGTTTTGACTCCTTTGCTAAAATCAGTCCACACGAAAATCTACAACACCTTTTCATTGATTCCACTTGGATTAGTTAGGTAACTCATAGATCTAACTCTAGGACTTAACCACACTCAAAAATTCAAAATATAATAGGAGATTTGGTCAATTGAATTTCATATTACGTTTTTCACCAAAATCGGTTTTAACTCCTTGTGATTTTTAAGAAACTTTCATGCTTTCACATACTAACAAACATAACTCATCATAACATTTACTAATACCACGTATACCCATGATTTTCATTAGTCCAATGCTTTTATTATGACTTTCATCATAAACCACGTAAAGCTGTTCATTTTAGTTGAAGAAATATTTGAGGTTTAAGAAATGGGTTTTATCTTTGGGGTCAATCTGAAATTCGATTTCACGCTCTAAGTAGGCTAAGAAGTCTTCAAGAATCGCCGAGAATTTTATTAATAATAGAAATATCATTCAAAATCTGTGACTCTCATCCAAGACTTGGATAGTCGTCACATTGATACCAACTGTGACTTCATCCCTTAACCTAGATAGCACCTCACAATGATACCTATAAACTTGTCATCTTCATTCACGATGTAAGCCTCTGAGAAAGTCGGCTTGATTGCATTCCACACAAGGAAGTCAACAACGAAATGTTCGGGGCTCTTTACTTATGGCTTGATATGACAATAATTGACTTTAGTAGTTTGGTTACTTGAATTACGCTACAACAAGTTGGTTATGAATATAAAAGCTAACAACCTTACGAAAAGCATGATGAGTAGTTAACCAATTGATTCCTAAAATCACATCAAAGGCAAATATTTTCAAAAGATAAGATCGACGAATGGCGTGAAAATGTTTATTTGAATCAAACAAGATTTAAAAATAGTAGTGGTAACTAAGGCTCCTACTAACAAAGTTTCAACCAATAAGTCAAAGTTTAACTTCTTGAGTCAAATTTAAGCGTTGAGCATAAGCAAGAGATAAAATAATGGGTAGAACCGGTATCTTATAAGGTATAGACTTATGATTTATAATTAACTAACCCGTGCTAACCGTTCGGTTTACTACGCTTTTTGAGAAGTCGTGAAAAATGCACTTCCTAAAACCAACGACTTTGTTTTGTCCATATCCACCTTTGGTGCCACCGTCCCGACTAGACTTGACTTTGGTGTGTAACAAAATTGAGCTAAATGACCTTCTCTTCTTGCAATTTCCACTTCTATTATCTTTGCCATGATTACCAAAAAGTGGTTACCATTCTTCGCATGATAATTTCCCCACGATGGTTATCATTGTTACGATGATTGGTGCCACCGATATGATTATTATCGTATTGTTGGTCGTTACCTTTTGTTTGAAATGAATCAACACTCTCATGTGCTTCATTGCTTATCTCGGCATTTTCGGATGTCATTCTCAAACACTATCACAAAACAAGGGTTAATTAACATATCACATATTATCCTATACTCGTGAGCCAATTAAATACCAAATAAATTTAGGTAGGTCATACTAGCGAAGAATTCCCGTCTCTCCCTCCTAGTTCTTATCTAACATCTCGGCCGGGGATCATATCCTAAGCTACGATACTGTTGTGGCGCCCCAAAAATTAGGTATCGTCACTCATCTTGGGTCGCCACTTACATGGTACATAAATTCAAATACAAACTTAATTATACATACGTATGCGTGTAACATACGACAATACATAAACTGAGAGTTCTAATAGGAATATTGTCATTTAGACAATATCCATACTCAAGGAGTCCTCATTACATTTATTGTAACACTATTTAACAGAATAGTGAGGACTACTAATGCTATCCTCTGGACCATTACTTCGTTTCGCGACTCGTCCCAGCTATATTCTCATTTCCTGAAGAGAACGGTGAAAAAGAAAGGGTGAGCTCAACTAGCCCGATGAAATATTATAACTAAGATAATGCGAATAAATTATCAATAGTCTTCAACAATGTTAAACCGATAAAATACAATGAGACAACCGGTTTAAGCTGCGATGAATATCAATCCATTAAAAGAGTCAAGTAGAAAATAAAGTCTACTATCTTTTAGGTTTTAAAAGGTTTTCATCAATTTTTATCACTAAGACTCAGTTTAATGAATAAACCTCAATATCTAATCATCTTTGTACCACGGTCAAGGATTTTCATCAAATCATCAATGGTCATGACTATACCGAATCACCCCTGGTCATAATCATACCAAAAACTATCCATCACTGCATTACAGGCCACTGAAGACTTTTGTCACATCATTTATACAAGCCATGATTATACCGAATGAACCCTGGTCATAATCATACTAAGTTCATCTATGCACGAAAGCCAAAGATAACTTTCAACATAATATAAACATGAGGATGATGACAATGACATAATAATTCAATAAAACAAGTTCACGAATTAATTTATTCAGGAACTAATAACGTCCAAATTGTCAACATGATACTGCTTTGTAGAGTAAAATTCAAGAATGATCAGAAGAATATTTCCATGAAAAGATACTGGATGAAACGCAAATATCAAGAATATTCTACTAATTTCATGGAGTATAGAAGTCAAAGTTTTAACCAACTGGGTATAATAAAGAATGGAATAACAAAGGAAGTCACCGTAAATGCGGTGCCCATGAGGCGAGTTATTCCAACGAGAATAATAATAACGGAACCGGTCGGTGAAATTCACACGCAAGCGGGATGTTCCAACAGAATAATAAAGATGGAACCCGGATCCGGTAAAACACATGAATAGGATATTCCAATGAGAATGATAAAGAGGCGGAACCAGTGTCAGTGTAAAACACACAGACGGGATGTTCCAAAGAATAATAATAAAAATTTTACCCAGTCCGGTGCAAAACACACAGAACGGGATGTTCCAATGAATAATAGAAGAATGTCACCAAGTATAGGGTAAACCACGTATCTGATTATGTATAGGGTATGCTGGCGTATATAGGTTATTCAATGAGAATAATAAAGAATGGAATAACAGAGGATTTCACCAAGTATAGGGTATGTCAGCGTATACGAGTTATTCAATGAATAATAAAGAATGGAATAACGAAGTTCTCTTCATGAATAAGAAAGAATAACACCCTTACTGGTACAACAAATAATATCCTTACCTTTGAAGAACCTGAATATTGGAAAAGTGAAGTAGCGAAATACTTTTCTTCTTTCTCTCTATAGTTTCTCTCTGTAGAGTTTCAATGAATTAAGTAAGAAATAATGAAGGAATGAGCTTTCTATTTATAGAAAACCTGAGGGTGGCTCTTGGTCTTAACGAAGGGTCAAAATGACTCTTGGTAATATTGAAGAGACAACTACTATTTGCGAAGGGGTAATGAACCCTTGGAACACCGAAGAGGCAATTAACTCTTGGTAATATTGAAGGGGCAACTACTATTGACGAAGGTAATTACTATTGACGAAGGTAAATACTATTGACGAAGGTAAATACTATTCACAAAGGTAATTACTATTTGACGAAGGTAAATACTATTGACGAAGGTAAATACTATTCACAAAGGTAATTACTATTTGACGAAGGTAAATACTATTGACGAAGGTAATTACTATTCACAAAGGTAATTACTATTGACGAAGGGACTCTTAGATGATGACATATGGGCCCCCCATAAAATAATCAAACTTACCACAAACGTCTCATAACAGACTCTTTATATACATCAAGGATTGAATAAATATTACCACAAATCATTTTATGTTTAATCAACACATATTTAATCTTTCAACAATTATTAATCATTTATAACTTATCGTCTCAATTAATAATATAACATATTATACGATCTGATATCTTGTGACAATAATTGAATCAATAATATAAGAGATGATGATTCACAAGATAATTGAGCATTTGTAGCTTCTCACGTAAGCATCAATAATCAATATCGTGTGCTACTCTTATGCAACCACGCCAGTATTCTTATACTTTTACTAAGGGTAGTTCAATGTTTTTAACAGTAACACCTCTGCTTAGTTATTTTTATAGAAAGATAATTTTGTCATTTTCTAACTACGATAATACTTCCGCTGTGGGGTCCACCACTGATTGAGCCGTCGTATGAATATTCCCCGACAAAAAGAATATTCCCCGACCAAACGAATAATTTATAACAACTTGCTTACTTTGCAAAATTTATAAATATTATCCACAACTATAACATTATATCAAATTTATTCCATAATATTCAAAAATAATATTTATAGAAAATTCATCTTTATTTATAAAAGCTGGGGTCTTACAAAAGTCCTCATTGGCCCGTAGTGTATTGATGGACAGTTGTTGGCATGGTCATGACCATTAATGAATACACAAATATTCTTGGCCCGTAGTGCATGGATAATTATGGTCGTAATACTAAAGAATATCCTTCGCCGTAGTGTAGGGGTGATTCGATGATGTGGAATATTTATTAAGCTGAGTCTCAGCGATAAAAGTGATGAAAAACCTTTTAAATCATAAAAGATAGCAGATTTTATTTTCTACTTGACTATTTTAATGGATTGCTTGTTCCGCTGCAGTTAAACTTGATGTCTATTATATTTTATCAGCTTAACATTGTTGGAGACTAATGATATTTTATTATGCATTATCTTAGTCATAATATTTCTTACTGGGCTAGTTGAGCTCACCCTTTCTTTCACCGTTTCTCTTGAAAAATGAGAATATAGGCGGGACGAAAGTCGAGGAACGGAGTGATGGTCCGAGAGATAGCATTAGTAGTCCTCACTATTCGCGTGAAATAGTGTGATAATAATTGTAATGAGGACTCCTTTTGAGTTTGTATAATCTCTAGTAGACAATATTTGTATTCAAACTCACGGTTTATGTTTTGTCGTATTATACCACGGCATGTTGTATTAGAAAGTTATATTTGAATTACATACCATGTATCCAAGGCCCCAAGATGGGTGATGTATACCTAATTTTGGGGCGTCACAAGTGTTATGCCTCTTTGAACCTATATATAAAGGGCTTGACTTATTGAAAAATTCAATTTTAACAGTAATGAAAGTGAAGTTTTGAAAAGCTATTTTCAAACCCTTTCGCTCGCATAGGAATTGAGGCCTTTGATACTTCCATTTTATTACATATTTGGCTTGATTTGATTTTATTTAAGATACGAAGCATCTTTGATAGTATATGTAAATATATATATAAATATATATATATAAAGTGTCACTTCTTATGGGCATAAGAACCATCGAAGTAAGCCCGAGCACTACATGCATGATTTTCACTATTTTGAGGCCTTAAATCCAGATAACCGTTTTAAGCCCCCGCAGTTACACACTGGATTACAAGCTGGCTGTTCAACTTAAACAAGTCCATCATGGGAACCGGATCTAGATCCATTGATTAAATAGTCGACCTTGTGGCTCCTAGGCTCACACGATATCATTTAAACAACCTACACGATGAATATATTGAAATAAAATGCATATTTACTTCTAAACAACGCAAAACAAAGGATTCATCAGTTAAATCCTTGCATGTGGGTAACCAAGCTTCTCGTTTCCTCTAGATACAGATCTAGGGTCACGTGGTTGCTTAATATTTACAAAAACTAAAAAGTAAACTAGATCTATCTAGATCTTAGCCATTCTAACTCAACGGTTCAAGTTTTATGACTTTTGAACCGGTTATAAGCTATATCTAGCTAGATCTAGTCAATACACCTCAAATACTGACTATTTACACAAAATGAACGGTTAAAAAGATGCATCTATGCAATATTATCTAAGTTCTATATATATAACACATATATATATAGTAAAGTAAGAAAAAGACACATATCTGAAGAGATCTTACAGCCTTGCACGAGATGGGCTATTGAATGGCTTTTGGCGCCTTTAAACTCAATTTTCACAAGTTAAAACTTGATATGTTGTAGTATATGTGTATATGAGGGTTTACAAGTGAGATTTACATGTTTAGAAGCAAGATTTGAGCAGTTTTGCACAGTAAGGTTTGGATTTCTCTCTCTTAGGCCCTTCTCTCTCTATAAACTTTTTTTATGAGCTGATGGGGGTTGATATTTAAAGACTCAAGCTTTGTAGTAGACTAGCGGCTTGTGACGTCTGACACTGCTAAAATGCCCTGTTGGGTCCCGCTGCCTCAAAGTTCATACACCTCGATTGACGCGATGTCTGTTGAAACGTCTGTAACTTGCAATTCGGGAATTCTATGGAGATGTATCATACCATTCTGGAAAGCTCTCTTTTCGAGAGCTACGTAATGACATAGGGATTTCCCTTTTCCGAATCTAGGAAGATTGGTCCATGACCAAACTGGCATCTTCGGGTCTTCGCAGTAAGTCCGTTGAGCTATTTTTGCATAGTTTGAACTTCGAAGTGATGCAATGGCTCTTTGTGACCCTCTTTGCAGCTGTAGTGTGGTTGTTGGCGTTGTCTTGTCAAAATGACCTTTTCGCCTTCCTGGGGTTGTCTCCAGGGTTGATGGGGCTTTTGACTGTCTCTCGGAGTTGTCTCCGGGGTTTGATTGCAGTCGATTCTATTCTTCCTCATGGTTGTCTCCGAGGTTGATTTTATATCCCCCATGGATGTTTTTGGGGTTTGATTTGATATAGTATATCTGGGGTTGTCTCCAGAACGAATGTGTGAACCTCCGGGGTTGTCTCCAGAGTGGGAAAAGACATTTTTGCCCTTTCTACATGGGTTAGTAACAGGAAAATAAAATTTCAAGTGTCTACACCTATTACAAGGTTATCCAATTCTCTTGGGTCATCAAATTTTTCCCCCTTATAAGGATTCTGTCACCGAAATTACAAAATAAAACTATGAAAATATTTAGGGATAACTTTTCTACTAATTTTCGTGTTGCCTTTACCGATAATGATCAACGTACTTCTTCGATTGGTTTTAAGTTGCTATAAGCCTTGAGCTTATTACTTTAACGATTCTCATAATCTGCTACCTCAATGACTTTCAACAATTTTCTACGTACAAAACTCCATAAGACGACGTGCCTACATTCGTGTAATAATAATTATTATTATTATATATGAATTCTACTCTAGACAGGGGGTAAAATGTGCTTCCATTTGCTCGTGCATGCTATTCTACAAATTCATCACGAACCAAATTGTTTTGGTGCGGAATCCGATAAGATTGAGGTACAATTTTTGTGCCTATGGCAGTGACGAGAAACATATCCAACCAGCAGTACTTAATAAGTACATGGCATAACGGGCTAATTACCTTATATGTTTATAGGTTATGACGGTTTGCGGATGAATTTTCATATAACCTTTTCGAAAATGAAAGTTTATAGTCTATATGACTCCTTAGCACGATTTGAATAATTTAACTCTTGTGAGTGATGTTTTGGGTAACATGTGGTAATGAGTATGAAAGGTGTAAGGTGTAAGGTAAATTTCGGGGATGAAATTTTTAGAAGAAGAGGTGAATGTGACAACCTGAGAATTTGGACAATTTAATAAAATCTTAAAAGATTGAATTGAGGTTAAATAATAAACCTGGGCATAAAATAAGTGAATGGATTTGACATTTTTGGGAAGAAATTTTTTTGATTTAAAATTTTTGTGGTGAATTATTCAGGATTAAGTGTATAAGTGTATATGTCCTGTGTATATGGTTGTATATGTGTACATTATGTGAATAAGGGTCAAGGGTTGAACAGATAACCTATATCAGTGGCAACCCCTAATATTATATTAAGAACGTCAACGTTCAGTTAGAAAACCCTAACGATGGGATAAGAAACCCTAATACCGAATCTGAAAACCCTAATTTTAGTTTCGGAAATCCGCAACCCTAATTCGGAATCATAAATCCCTAATTAGGGAACTCAAAGGCTTAAGTGTTTACGATTATGTATTTAATTAGGAAAAACCTAACAAATTAGTTAGAACCCCTAAATTCTAAATTAGAAACCCTAATCGATAATTAGGAAAAACCCAATTTGTAATTTAGCTATTTTAATGTTAGTAAAAAAATATTGATCTTAATTATCAAGCCCTAATGCGATTAGGAAACTTTAATATAATTAGGAAACCCTAATTATAATTTATAAATCTTAATTTTCTAATTTTAAAACCTAATTAGAAAATCTAAAAATTAATAATAATAATTTTTAAAACCTTAGGGTTAAACACTAAGGGTCAAACCCTAAGGGTTGGATAAAATGACAACATTGCCATTAAATTTAAAAGCCAAATGACATTATTACCCTTCTTGCATTATTGAAGATAACTTGTATATCTTGCCAAATTTGAGTTGGTGAACCACTCCATGTGCTAAAAAACTCTAACAATCAGCCATTTATATCATCCAACTTCATTACATTCATTATATAAATAGATTAAGAGAGAGAAAAGTCACTAAAATTAGCCATTTGTTCATCAAACACTCAACCAACCCTCTCTCTCTAGACCCACAAAAATATTAAGTGGATCACTCTCTCTAATGATCCTTAGCCAGCCATGAACAGATCATAAAGATCAGAATCAAGATCAAACTTTAAAAGAGGTATAAACCCTAAAATTTGAAATCCTTATTATTCATGTTAATCTTTGTGTTTAGATGTATAAAGTTGTGTATAAGGATGTTATTGAGAGATCTGGGTTGGTACATCCTAGATCCATAACATCTAGATGCACAAAAATCATGTTTTTCAAACTGACTTAGAACCCTAATTTGTTGTCTGACAAGCTAATGTCAGAGGCCTTAGATCTTTACCTGTTAGTTGTTTATTGTTTTTTAAGTTATAAATTTGTTTTATGCCATGTTGGATATGATCTGGAACTGGAATCAGGGTCAGATCTGGTATAGATTATAAATTATTGATGGTCAAAGTCGGTTGACCGGCCATGACCAACCGGTTTCTGGGTTGACAACATTTTTGAAGGCTTTAATCTTGCTATGTTTACGTTGTTTAGCCATGTCATTGTAATATACTTGTAGACTAGCTTGAGTACTATCGATCCAAGCCTATATAATCCTTAGATCCTACACAGAGTCAAAGAAATTAGTGGTCAAAGCTGGGATGACGAAACTGCCGGATGAAGTTTCTGGGTAACCCAGAAATCTTCAAAGGTAGTTCCTGACATGCACTTTAACCGGCTTAGATCTCTTATATGTTCTGTTGTTAGGTTGATCTAGTGTTGGATAAATGTACCCTGACATCTTATCTACATATTTGAACCTTTAGAACATACAAAGCAAGCCCAGAACTTAAAGATTCAAGGCCTAGAAAATAGACCCATGAACTGTTCTTCATTTCTGGGTAATCCAGTTTTAGCGACAGTTTAAATATAAAATTAATTATTTTATTTAATAAATAGAGAAAAATGGTTTTTAATTATTAAAAAATTAATATTGAATTCCTAAAAATTATTTTAAAGCCTAAAATGGGTTTTTAATAATTTTGAATATATTTCATTAATATTTAATATTTTTGGAATATTAATGGTATTTAATTTATTTAATTAAAATATTAAATAAATTACTTTAAAATGATTTTAATACTTAAAAATCATGAAAAATTATATTATGGTATAAGAAAATATTTTAAGTTATTTTAATGACTTTTGATATTTTGTGATGAATTTCATTAATAAATTAATATTAATGGTAATTAATTTATTTAATAATTATATTAAATAAATTATGGAAAATAGAATTAATGATTTAAAAATCATATAAAAATGATTTAAAGGTTTAGAAAATATTTTAAGGTATAAAAATATAATTTTTGAAATTTATCATGAAAAATATTAATATTTAATATTAAAGCCAGTTATTTAATAATGGTTTTAATTACTTTAAAATCATTTAAAGGCAATAATAAAGTATTAAAAATTACTTTGAGATATTATAAATATATTATATTATTATGACATGTATTTCATTAATATTTGATATTAAATAAATATTAATGATATTAGAATATTTTGGTATTTAAATTAGATAAATACGATATTAATGATTGAAAAATCATAATAAATGATAATAATTATCTAAAAATTATTATGAGCTTATGAAAAATATTTTGAATGATAATAAAATTATCTAAGATATTTGTGAACCAGTTTAAGTAGAGTCTTAAGTAAATTAGGCTCGATATTTATCCGACTAGGCCGTCGGGATGTTGAATAGTGTCGGGTTCAACTCAGACTGCAATAATTTAACTTGATGCTAGGTCTTATGTGTTGTATAGACTAATAGAATTATATGTTAATGTGTTTAGGTTATTTTATAATTGTGATGATATTATTCTAATTTGTAGATCAATATTATTTATAATAGGTCTTCAGGCAAAGCTAAATAAATTGTAAAACCCCAACTTTTTAAATAAAGATGAATTTTCTATAAATATTATTTTTGAATATTATGCAGTAAAATTGATATAATATTATAGTTGTGGATAATATTTATAAATTTTGCAAAGTATGCAAGTTGTTATATAATATTCGATTGGTCGGGGAATATCCGTTTTAACAAGGAATATTCGTATAACGGCACAATCATTAGTGGACCCCACAACGGAATTATTATCGGATTGAGAAAACGACAAAAATACTTTATGAAAATAACGGCGGAAGTTTTACCGTTAACTTGTTGAAACACACGGTGTTAAAAAATACGATGTCTGGCGTAGTTACACAAAGATGACGCCAGATTGATTATTGATGCTTGCGTGAGAAGTCACTCAAGATTGTTCAATTGTTCTTTATAGTAATTGTTGTAAATTTTTCTTATTTTATGGACCCCTATTTACCCATTTTTCAAAATAACCTAGTAAAAATTATTCATTATATATATATAAGTCTTGTATATATATAATATATATATATATATATTTTACTGTTAGAATGAATTATATGGGGGGGTAATCTGATTGTGGGAGGAGTTATTATTAGTATTATTATATATATATAAGGCACTAAGTATTAGTTTATATATATATATATATATATATATATATATATGATGATGTTGATTAGTAAAAGCAAAGGAAAAGTCACGGAGTGTATCCTGTGAATTAATTGACGCGATGTGATATATATATATATATATATATATATATATATATATATAATATGTATTATGTATTATATTTTATTTAAAAGATTTTGCTTTAAATATGGACCGTCGATTAAAGTAAATCAATCTGGACCGCTTTCATGAGTTAGTTATCGTATAAAGTCATTTTTCTATAAATAGAAGCTCATTCCTTCATTATTTTCTTACTTAATTCAATTTGAAGCTTTAGAGAGAAAATTATGAAAAAATAGAATAGTATTCTCGCTACTTCCCTACTCTTATATCCAGCTTTTTTACTACGGTAAGGGTGTTATTCTTTCTTTTCATGAAGAGAACTGTTGTTATTCCATTGCTTATTATTCTCATTGGAATAACTTTTGATATGCTGATCTACCCTATACTTGGTGACATTCTTCTATTATTCATTGGAACATCCTGTCTGCATGTGTTTTACACCGACTGGTTCCGCCTCTTTATTATTATTATGTTGGAACATCATGTCTCAGCAGTGTTTTACACCGACTGGTTCCGCTTTTTATTATTCTATCGAACATCCCGTCTTGCAAAATTTTGCCCCGACCTGGTTCCGTTATTATTATTCTGTTGAATAACTCTGCTACATCAAGTACCGCATGCATGATGATTTCTTTTGTTATTCCATTCTTTATTATACTCAGTTGGTTAAAGTTTTGACTTCTATACTCCGTGAAATTAGTGGAATATCCTTGATATTTGCGCTTCATCCAGTATCTTTTCATTGAACTATTCTTCTAAGTATTCTTGAATTTTACTCTACAAAGCAGTATCATGTTGACAATTTGGACGTTATCAGTTCCTAGATAAATTAATTCTTGAACTTGTTTTATTGAATTCTTATATCATTGTCATCATCCTCATGTTTATATTTTTTGAAAGTCATATGTGGCACCTTGGTATAGATGGACTTGGTATGATTATAACCAGGATTATTCGGTGTAATCATGACCGTAATGTTACAAATGATGTGGTAAAGTCCTCATTGGCCCGTGAGTGCATTGATGGACAGCTTGTTGGCATGATCATGACCAAATAATGAATACATAAATATTCTTGACCCGTAGTGCATGGATGATTATGGTCGTGATACAAAAGAATATCCTTGGCCGTAGTGCAAGGGTGATTCGATGATGTGGAATATTTATTAAGTCGAGTCTCGGCGATAAAAGTGATGAAAAACCTTTTAAATCATAAAAGATAGTAGATTTTATTTTCTACTTGACTCTTTTAATGGATTGCTTTTCATTGCGCAGCTTAAACTTGATGTCTATTATATTTTATCGGTTTAACATTGTTGGAGACTAATGATAATTTATTCTGCATTATCTTAGTCATAATATTTCTTCTTGGGCTAGTTGAGCTCACCCTTTCTATCACCGTTTGTTCTCTTGAAATAAGAATATAAATTTGGACGAGGTGGGGAACGGAGTGATGGTCCAGAGGATAGCATTAGTAGTCCTCACTATTCTGTGAAATAGTGTGATAATAATTGTAATGAGGACTCCTTTCGAGTTTGTATAATCTCTAGTAGACAATATTTGTATTCAAACTCACAGTTTATGTTTTATCGTAATGTACACGACAGTTGTATTAGGAAGTTGTATTTTAATTCTATACCATGTATCTGGCGACCCAAGATGGGTGATGTATACCAAATTATGGGGGCGTCACAGTTGGTATCAAAGCTTGGGGATATGATCCCTGACTAAGATGTGAGACTAGAACTAGGAGGGGAGAGACGGGGAATTCCTTCGCTAGTATGACCTACCTAAGTTTATTTGGTATTTAATTGGTCGGTCAAAGTATATGGATAATATGTTATATGTTAATGAACCTTTGTTTTTTGGCAGTATCTGAAAATGACATCCGAGAATGTTGAAAATAGCAATGGAGCACAAGAGACCGTTGAGTCTCCACATATCAATAATCAGGAGAATATGCATCAGGAAGGCGACAATCCTCATGCAAACAACAACACTGACCAAATGATGAATGATGGACTGTTCAGAGGCTTTATGCAATTCATGCAACATCAAAGTAGAGCGGCTCTGTCCAAAATGTAGGTGGAAACACTTTGGAAACTCTCGAATCTGCAGTCCTTTAAAAGCAGTTCAAGGACACAGGACCACCGAAGTTTATAGGAGAGCCAAAACCACTTAAGGCGGAAGCATGGATAAAGCAGATCACCAAGATATTTGATGTCTTGGGATGCTCCGAGGAGCTAAATTTTCCCTTCGCCACCTTCATGTTGCGTGAAGAGGCAGATTACTGGTGGGAATCTGTAAAATGTACCCAGCCTGACGCACTCAAGATATCTTGGGAGAAGTTCCAAGAGCTATTCAACGACAAGTACTTTCCCGAGAGTATTCGTCTCATGAAAGAAGTGGAGTTTATCAAATTGGAACAAAACAATATGACCGTGTCATAATACGAGGCTAAATTTACGGAGTTATCCCGGTTTGCATCCCATTTGGTCGATAATGAGGAGCCAATGACGCGAATGTTTTTAAGAGGTTTGAAACCAGAGATACGTCAATATCTTATTTCTCATAAACTGTGTTTGTACTCAGATGTTGTAAATAGGGCTCGATTATTGAGCGCCAGAACGAGTCAACGAACTAAGAGAAAGCGGTAAATGACAGCATGAAAAAACCAGTGGTATCAATCATCGAAACGGCGACAACAAACGTGGAGGGAATCAACATGCTAGAAATGGTAACCACTTCGGTGGTAATCATGGCCAAGATAGTAAAAATGGACATTTCAAGAAGAGGAGATTCAACAATTATAGAAAGACGTCAGCACCAGCACCCATTGTTAAGGAAGGAGAACGACCACCTATCATATGCTTCAAATACGGAGGAGAGGGACACATCAGTCCAAACTGCGCGATGCCGTCCAAAGCATGTTATAATTGTAGAAGAGAAGGTCACCTAGCCCGATTTTATCGTTCACCGAAGACAAGTTCATCTAGGATGGAGGCACCAAAGGCCGTCCCAGAAAAGTCAAAACCGGTAGTGCAAGGGAGAGCGTTTGTTGTGACATCCCAGAAAGCAAAGAACCCGAACGAGGTCATCACGGGTAAGCTTATCATAAACTCTAGCGAAGTTTATACCTTATTTGATTTGATACCGGTTCTACCCATTCTTTTATTTCTCCTACTTGCGCTCAACGTTTAAATTTGACTACGGAGAAATTGGACTTTGACTTATCTGTTGAAACTCCGTTGGGAGAAACCTTCATTACATCCACTGTTTATAAGTCTTGTTTAGTTTAAATCAGCACCCGCACGTTACTTTTCGATCTTATTTCATTGAAAATACTTGCATTTGATATAATTCTAGGGATTAATTGGTTAACTACACATCATGCAAAAATTGATTGTTTTCGTAGGGTTGTTAGTTTTCATATTCCTAACAAACCTATTATGCGAATTCAAGCAACCAAACCATTAAAATCAATCACTGTCATCTCAAGCCATAAAGCTATTCGTTTATTGAAAAACGGATGTCAAGCTTTCTTAGCTCATGTCACAGATCTAAACAAAAATGCGTCAGTTTTGAATGATATTTCTATTGTTAATGAATTTCCGACGTATTCCACGAAGAACTTCCCGGCCTACCCCAGAGCGTGAAATTGAATTTTGTATCGACCTTGAACCCTAGAAAAACCCATTTCCAAAGCCCCATATTGAATGGCTCCTATTGAACTTCAGGAGTTAAAGACCCAACTGCAGGAATTATTAGAAATTGGCTTTATTCGTCCTAGTACTTCTCCTTGGGGTACTCCTATTCTATTTGTGAAGAAGAAAGATGGGAGTATGCGACTTTATATTGATTATCGGGAGTTGAATCATGTCACCATCAAAAATAGGTACCATTGCCACGTAAGATGATCTGTTTGACCAGTTGCAAGGAGCCAAATTCTTTTCAAAAATTGATCTTCGTTCCGGATATCACCACTTGAAGATTAGAACCGATGACATTCCAAAGACGGCTTTCAAGCTCGGTACGGGCATTATGAATTCCTAGTCATGTCTTTTGGATTGACTAATGCTCCTGCTGCCTTCATGGATATGATGAACCGAGTATTCAAGGAATATTTGGATCACTTTGTGGTCGTCTTTATTGATGACATCCTTATTTATTCTAAAAGCCGTGAAGATCATGAACAACACTTGAGGCTGATACTCCAAAAGCTTCGTGAATACAAGATTTATGCCAAGTTGAAGAAATGCGAGTTCTGGCTTGAGGAAGTAGTATTCCTTGGGCACGTGGTATCAATTCATGGAATATCTGTTGACCCAGCAAAGATTGAAGCTATTCAAAGCTGGGAGCAACCTAAATCAGTGACCGAAGTACGTAGCTTTCTAGGATTAGCTGGTTATTATCGGATATTCGTAGAAGGGTTTTCTCGAATCTCTACTCCACTAACTCAGCTGACTCAGAAAGATACAAAGTTTGGTTGGAGCGAGGAATGTGAGAAGAGTTTTCAAGAACTCAAGAGGAGACTCATTTTAGCACTTGTTCTGATAATACCATCTAGTTCGGAGGGATTTGTCATCTACAGTGATGCTTCGGGCAAAGGGTTAGGATGTGTTCTCATGCAACATGGGAAAGTCATAGCCTATGCCTCACGATAACTCAAAGAATATGAGAGGAAATATCCTACTCATGACCTAGAGTTAGCAGCTGTTGTCTTCGCACTTAAAATTTGGAGGCATTACTTGTATGGGGAGAAGATGGAGATCTTTACGGATCATAAAAGCCTCAAATATTTATTCACTCAAAAGGAACTCAACATGCGACAACGACGTTGGCTTGAACTATTGAAAGATTATGATCATACCATCCAATACCATCCTGGAAAAGCGAACGTGGTAGCTGACGCATTGAGTAGAAGATCATATTCAAGTACGAGTACGATATTGTCAACACAAAGGCCCATTTTGTGTGACTTGCAAAGGATGGAGATAGAGTTAAAGACTCCAGGGACCCATGTGATGTTGGCGAATATACGAGTAGAACCAGACTTTAATTGATAAAGTTAAAGTCGCTTTCAAGCTACTGAGACACGGAGCCGATGCGTATAAGGAAGAAAGTGCAAGAAGGTGCTATGCCGAAAGCAAGAATCGATGAAGAAGGAATACTTCGAGTCAAATCCAGACTTTGTGTTCCTAACAACCCTGATTTAAAGTATAAAATCATGATGGAGGCGCACAACACACCGTTTGCAATCCATCCTGGGAGTACCAAAATGTATCATGATCTTCGATATACATATTGGTGGGGCAATATGAAGAGGGAGATAGCGTTGTTTATCTCAAGGTGTCTAACGTGTCAATGAGTCAAGGCGGAGCATCAAGTACCAAAAGGTCCATTGCAACCACTTGAAATTCCAGAATGGAAGTGGGAGCACATTACCATGGATTTCGTTACAGGTCTTCCTAAGGTTTCTCAAGGTATAGATGCGATTTGGGTCATTGTTGATAGATTAACCAAGTTTGCTCATTTCTTTCCGATACGAGAAACTTATACACTTAAACGTCTTGCTCGTATGTACATAAAAGAGATTGTAAGACTGCATGGTATGCCAGTATCCATAGTTTCTGATCGAGACCCAAGATTCACTTCACAATTTTGGGTTAGTTTGCGAGAAGCTATGGGCACAGATTTACGATTTAGCTTCGGCATATCATCCTCGAGATTAGACGACGAGCGGAGAGAGGACTATTCAAACTCTTGAAGATCTATTAAGACTACGTGTCCTTGATTTCAAGGAAGTTGGGACAAGTTCTTACCATTGGTGGAGTTTTCCTACAACAACAAGCTTATCAAGAAAGTATTGGCATGGCTCTATTCGAGCGTTGTATGGAAGAAAATGTCGCTCTCCAAGTATCTTTGGGATGAGGTGGGTGAAAGCAACGTTGTTGGGACCGGAGTTGGTACGTATGACTATGAAAAAGATTCAAACGATCCGGCAACGTATAAAAACCTCACAAGATCGATAAAAGAGTTATGTTGATCTTCATCGAAAGGACATGGAATTCGATATAGGAGATCATGTGTTGTTACGTGTTGCTCCATAGAAAGGAGTTATGAGATTTGGAAAAAGAGGAAAGCCCAATCCTCGATTCATCGGCCCATTTTTAATCCTTGATCGAGTAGGAATTGTGGCCTATAGACTCGCTTTACCGCCAAGTATGTCTCGTGTTCATAACGTTTTTCACATATCCATGCTACGTAAATATATGGAAGACCCGAACCACATTATTGAGTTAGAACCGGATGAAATAGCGGAAGATTTGACGTATGAAGAGGTTCCTGTTCAAATCTTGGATAAGAAGGAACATATTCTACGCACCAAGGTTATAACTCAAGTCAAAGTTTTGTGGAGAAACCACGAAGTTGAGGAAATGACTTGGGAGTTAGAATCTGAAATAAAATCAAGGTATCCTTACCTCTTCGACATACTAGGTACGTACCCTAATTTCAAGGGTAAAATTTCATAAGAAGGGAGATTTTAAAACCCCAACTTTTTAAATAAAGATGAATTTTCTATAAATATTATTTTTGAATATTATGGAGTAAAATTGATATAATGTTATAGTTGTGGGTAATATTTATAAATTTTGCAAAGTACGCAAGTTGTTATATAATATTCGATTGGTCGGAGAATATTCATTTTAACATGGAATATTCGTACAACGGCACAATCATTGGTGGACCCCACAACGGAATTATTGTTGGATTGAGAAAACGACAAAAATACTTTATGAAAATAACGGCGGAAGTTTTACCGTTAACTGTTGAAACACCCGATGTTAAAAGTACAGTAATACGCGTAGTTACACAATAGCACACGGTATTGATTATTGATGCATACGTGAGAAGTCACTCAGTTTTGTTCAATTATTGCTATAGTAATTGTTGTAAATTTTGCTTAATTTATGGACACCTATTTACCCATTTTTCAAAATAATCGGTAGAAAATTATTCATTATATATATATAAGTCATGTATATATATATATATATATATATATATATATATATATATACTTGTTGCATGAATTATTGGGGTAACTGATTGTGGGAGGAGTTATTATTAGTATTATTATATATATATATATAAGGTACTCGAGATTGGTTTATATATATATATATATATATATATATATATATATATATATATATATGATGATCTTTGATTAGTAAAAGCAAAGGAAAAGTCACGAGAGTGTATCCCGTGAATTAATTAGACGCATGTGATATATATATATATAATATATATTATATATTATATTTTATTTAAAAGATTTTGCTTTAAATATGGACCGTCAGATTAAAGTAAATCAATCTGGACCGTTCATGAGTTAGTTACCATGCAGTCCATTTTCTATAAATAGAAGCTCATTCCTTCATTATTTTCTTATGAATTCACTGAAGCTTTAGAAAGAGAAATTATAGAGAAACTATAGAAAAGTATTATGCTACTTTCCTACTCTTATATCCAGTTTTTTTTATGGTAAGGGGTGTTATTCTTTCTTATTCATGAAGAGAACTGTTGTTATTCCATTGCTTATTATTCTCATTGGAATAACTCAGTATCTGTGATCACACCTATACTTGGTGACATTCTTCTATTATTACATTGGAACATCCATGCATCATGTGTTTTACACCTGACCGGTTTCGCCTTTATTATTATTCTCGTTGGAACATCATGTATACGTGTATTTTACACCGACTGGTTCCATCTTTATTATTATTTTGTTCGAACATCCATCATGTGTTTTACACCTGACCAGTTCCGCTCTTTATTATTCTCGTTGAACATCCTGCCAAAAATTTTGCCCGACACGTTCCGTTATTATTATTCTCATTGGAATAACTTTTATCCTATCTGGTACCGCATGCATGGTGATTTCTTTTATTATTCCATTCTTTATTATACTCAACTGGTTAAAGTTTTGACTTCTATACTCCATGAAATTAGTGGAATATCCTTGATATTTGCACTTCATCCAAAGATATCTTTTCATGGAACTATTCTTCCGAGCATTCTTGAATTTTACTCTACAAAGCGAAGATCATGTTGACAAATTGGGCGTTATCGGTTCTAGATAAATTAATTCTTGAACTTGTTTTATTGAATTCTTATATCATTTTCATCATCCTCATGTTTATATTTTGTTGAAAGTCATCTGTGGCCTGTAGTGCATAGATGGACTTGGTATGATTATGACCAGGGATTATTCGGTGTAATCATGACCGTAATGTTACAAATGATATGGTAAAAGTCCTCATTGGCCCGTAGTGCATTGATGGACAGTTGTTGGCATGATCATGACCATTAATGAATACACAAATATTCTTGGCCCGTAGTGCATGGATAATTATGGTCGTGATACTAAAGAATATCCTTCGCCGTAGTGCAAAGGTGATTCGATGATGTGGAATATTTATTAAGCTGAGTCTCAGCGATAAAAGTGATGAAAAACCTTTTAAATCATAAAAGATAGTAGATTTTATTTTCTACTTGACTCTTTTAATGGATTACTTGTTCATTACCGCAGCTTAAACTTGATGTCTATTATATTTTATCGGTTTAACATTGTTGGAGACTAATGATAATTTATTATGCATTATCTTAGTCATAATATTTCTTCTTGGGGCTAGTTGAGCTCACCCTTTCTTTCACCGTTTCTCTTGAAATGAGAATATAATCGGACGAAGCCTCGGGGAACGGAGTGATGGTCCGAGGATAGCATTAGTAGTCCTCACTATTCTATGACATAGTGTGATAATAATTGTAATGAGGACTCCTTTTGAGTTTGTATAATCTCTAGTAGATAATATTTGTATTCAAACTCACAGTTTATGTTTTGTCGTATTGTACACGACAGTTGTATTAGGAAGTTGTATTTGAATTCTGTACCATGTATCTGGCGACCCAAGATGGGTGATGTATACCTAATTTAGGGGGCGTCACAAGTGTTATGCATATTTGAACCTATATATAAAGGGGCTTGACTTATTGAAAAATTCAATTTTAACAGGTAATGAAAGTGAAGTTTTGAAAAGCTATTTTCAAACCCTTTCGCTCGCATAGGAATTGAGGCCTTTGATACTTCCATTTTATTACATATTTGGCTTGATTTGATTTTATTTAAGATACGAAGCATCTTTGATAGTATATGTAAATATATATATATATATATATATATATATATATAAAGTGTCATTTCTTATGGGCATAAGAACCATCGAAGTAAGCCCGAGCACTACATGCATGATTTTCACTATTTTGAGGCCTTAAATCCAGATAACCGTTTTAAACCCCCGCAGTTACACACTGGATTGCAAGCTGGCTGTTCAACTTAAACAAGTCCATCATGGGAACCGGATCTAGATCCATTGATTGAATAGTCGACCTTGTGGCTCCTAGGCTCATACGATATCATTTAAACAACCTACACGATGAATATATTGAAATAAAATGCATATT
Source organism: Panax quinquefolius (assembly GCA_020205615.1). Lineage (NCBI taxonomy): Eukaryota > Viridiplantae > Streptophyta > Magnoliopsida > Apiales > Araliaceae > Panax > Panax quinquefolius. The sequence continues at coordinate 91,364,354 of CM035171.1, read as the reverse complement.
TACTTTTAAACGACGCAAAACAAAGGATTCAACAGTTAAATCCTTGCATGCGGGTAACCAAGCTTCTCGTTTCCTCTAGATACAGATCTAGGGTCACGTGGTTGCTTAATATTTACAAAAACTAAAAAGTAAACTAGATCTATCTAGATCTTAGCCATTCTAACTCAACGGTTCAAGTTTTATGACTTTTGAATTGGTTATAAGTTAGATCTAGCTAGATCTAGTCAATACACCTCAAATACTGACTATTTACACAAAATGAACGGTTAAAAAGATGCATATATGCAATATTAACTAAGATCTATATATATAACACATATATATAGTAAAGTAAGAAAAAGACACATATCCTTTAGAGATCTTACAGCCTTGCACGAGATGGGCTATCGAATGGCTTTTGGCGCCTTTAAACTCAATTTTAACAAGTTAAAACTTGATATGTTGTAGTATATGTGTATATGAGGGTTTACAAGTGAGATTTACATGTTTGGAAGCAAGATTTGAGCAGTTTTGCACAGTAAGGTTTGGATTTCTCTCTCTTAGGCCCTTCTCTCTCTATAAACTTTTTTTATGAGCTGATGGGGGCTGATATTTAAAGACTCAGGCATTCGCAGGTAGACCTGCGGCTTTCGCACGTACACATGCTAAAATGCCCTTGTGGGTCCCGCTGCCTCAAAGTTCATACACCTCAATTGACGCGATGTCTGCTGAAACGTCTGTAACTTGCAATTCGGGAATTCTATGGAGATGTGTCATACCATTCCGGAAAGCTCTCTTTTCGAGAGCTACATAATGACATAGGGCTTTCCCTTTTCCGAATCTAGGAAGATTGGTCCATGACCAAACTGGCATCTTTGGGTCTTCGTAGTAAGTCCGTTGAGCTATTTTTGCATAGTTTGAGCTTCGAAGTGATGCAATGGCTCTTTGTGACCCTCTTTGCAGCTGTACTGTGGTTGTTGGCGTTGTCTTGTCAAAATGACCTTTTCGCCTTCCTGGGGTTGTCTCCAGGGTTGATGGGGCTTTTGACTGTCTCTCGGAGTTGTCTCTGGGGTTTGATTGCAGTCGATTCTATTCTTCCTCATGGTTGTCTCCGAGGTTGATTTTATATCCCCCATGGATGTTTTTGGGGTTTGATTTGATATAGTATATCTGGGGTTGTCTCCAGAACAAATGTGTGAACCTTCGGGATTGTCTCTAGAGTGGGAAAAGACATTTTTGCCCTTTCTACATGGGTTAGTAACAGGAAAATAAAATTTCAAGTGTCTACACCTATTACAAGGTTATCCGATTCTCTCGGGTCATCACATTTTTCCCCCCTTATAAGGATTCTGTCACCGGAATTACAAAATAAGACTATGAAAATATTTAGGGATAACTTTTCTACTAATTTTCGTGTTGCCTTTACCGATGATGATCAACGTACTTCTTCGATTGGTTTTAAGTTGCTATAAGCCTTGAGCTTATTACTTTAACGATTCTCATAATCTGCTACCTCAATGACTTTCAACAAATTTCTAAGTACAAAACTCCATAAGACGACGTGCCTACATTCGTGTAATAATTATTATTATTATTATATGTGAATTCTACTCTAGACAGGGGGTCAAATGTGCTTCCATTTGCTCGTGCATGCTATTCTACAAATTCATCACGAACCAAATTGTTTTGGTGCGGAATCCGATAAGACTAAGGTACAATTTTTGTGCCTATGACAGCGACGAGAAACATATCCAACCAGCAGTACTTAATAAGTACATGGCAAAACGGGCTAATTACCTTATATGTTTATAGGTTATGACGGTTTGCGGATGAATTTTCATATAACCTTTTCGAAAATGAAAGTTTATATTCTATATGACTTCTCAGCACGATTTGAATAATTTAACTCTTGTGAGTGATGTTTTGGGTAACATGTGGTAATGAGTATTAAAGGTGTAAGGTGTAAGGTAAATTTCGGGGATGAAATTTTTAGAAAAAGGGGTGAATGTGATAACCCGAGAATTTGGACAATGTAATAAAATCTTAAAAGATTGAATTGAGGTTAAATAATAAACCTAGACATAAAATAAGTGAATGGATTTGACATTTTTGGGAAGAAATTTTTTTGATTTATAATTTTTGTGGTGAATTATTCAGGATTAAGTGTATAAGTGTATATGTTTTGTGTATATGGTTGTATATGTGTACATTATGTGAATAAGAGTCAAGGGTTGACCAGATAACCTATATCAGTGGCAAACCCTAATATTATATTAAGAACGTCAACGTTCAGTTAGAAAAACCTAGCGATGGGATATGAAAACCTAATACCGGATCTGGAAACCTTAATTTTAGTTTCGGGAATCCGTAACCCTAATTCGGAATCATAAAACCCTAATTAGGGAACTCAAAGGCTTAAGTGTTTATGATTATTTATTTAATTAGGGAAAACCTAACAAATTAGTTAGAACCCCTAAATTCTAAATTAGAAACCCTAATCGATAATTAGGAAAAACCCAATTGGTAATTTAGCGATTTTAATGTTAATAAAAAATTATTGATCCTAATTAACAAGCCCTAATGCGATTAGGAAACTTTAATATAATTAGGAAACCCTAATTATAATTTATAAATCTTAATTTTCTAATTTTAAAACCTAATTAGAAAATCTAAAAATTAATAATAATAATTTTTAAAACCTTAGGGTTAAACACTAAGGGTCAAACCCTAAGGGTTGAATAAAATGACAACATTGCCATTAAATTTAAAAGCCAAATGACATTATTACCCTTCTTGTATTATTGAAGATAACTTGTATATCTTGCCAAATTTGAGTTGGTGAACCACTCCATGTGCTAAAAAACTCTAGCAATCAGCCATTTATATCATCCAACTTCATTACATTCATTATATAAATAGATTAAGAGAGAGAAAAGTCACTAAAATTAGCCATTTATTCATCAAACACTCAACCAACCCTCTCTCTCTAGACCCACAAAAATATTAAGTGGAGCACTGTAAGACCCCAAATTATTAATAAATGAAATTTATTTTCCTCTATTTATTATTTTGAAATAGTAAGGGTTGATTTGATTAATGTGGATAGTTATGGGTAAAATACACAAATATTTTGAATAAGCAAGTGGTTATAAAATATTCATTATTGTCGGGGAATATTCGTTTGGTCGTGGAATATTCATCCTGTCGGGGAATACTTTATGAAATTATTGTTGGATTGAGAAAACGACAAAAATACTTTATGAAAATAACGGCGGAAGTTTTACCGTTAACTGTTGAAACACCCGGTGTTAAAATACGATACAGTCTGGCGTAGTTACAAGATGCACTGGGTATTGATTATTGATGCTTACGTGAGAAGTCACTCAGTTTTGTTCAATTATTGCTATAGTAATTGTTATAAATTTTGCTTATTTTATGGACCCCTATTTACCCATTTTTCAAAATAACCGGTAGAAAATTATTCATTATATATATATATATATAAGTCTTGTATATATAATATATATATATATATACTGATTGGCATGAATTATTGGGGGTAATCTGATTGTGGGTAGGAGTTATTATTAGTATTATTATATATATATATAAGGTACTAAGTATTAGTTTATATATATATATATATATATATATATGATGATGTTGATTAGTAAAAGCAAAGGAAAAGTCACGGGAGTGTATCCCGTGAATTAATTAGACGCATGTGATATATATATATATAATATATAGTATATATTATATTTTATTTAAAAGATTTTGCTTCAAATATGGACCGTCAGATTAAAATAAATCAATCTAGACCGTTCATGAGTTAGTTACTATGCAGTCCATTTTTCTATAAATAGAAGCTCATTCCTTCATTATTTTCTTACGAATTCACTGAAGCTTTAGAGAGAGAAATTATAGAGAAACTATAGAAAAGTATTCTGCTACTTCCCTACTCTTATATCCAGTTTCTTTTATGGTAAGGGGTGTTATTCTTTCTTATTCATGAAGAGAACTGTTGTTATTCCATTGCTTATTATTCTGTTGGAATAACCAGTATACGCGGTCTACCCTATACTTGGTGACATTTTTCTATTATTCTGTTGGAACATCTTGTCTGTGTGTTTTACACGGGACCTAGTTCCGTCTTTATTATTATTCTGTTGGAACATCCTGTCTGTGTGTTTTACACCGGACCTGGTTCCATCTTTATTATTATTCTGTTCGAACATCCTGTCTGTGTGTTTTACACCGGACCTGGTTTCGTCTTTATTATTCTGTTGGAACATCCTGTGGGTGCAAATTTTGCCTGACCTAGTTCCGTTATTATTATTCAGTTGGAATAACCTGTCTATGCGAAGTACCGCATGCATGGTGATTTCTTTTGTTATTCCATTCTTTATTATACTCAGTTGGTTAAATTTTTGACTTCTATACTCCATGAAATTAGTGGAATATTCTTGATATTTGCGCTTCATCCAGTATCTTTTCATGGAACTATTCTTCTGAGCATTCTTGAATTTTACTCTACAAAGCAGTATCATGTTGACAATTTGGACGTTATCAGTTCCTAGATAAATTAATTCTTGAACTTGTTTTATTGAATTCTTATATCATTGTCATCATCCTCATGTTTATATTTTGTTGAAAGTCATCTGTGGCCTGTAGTGCATAGATGGACTCGGTATGATTATGACCAGGGATTATTCGGTGTAATCATTACCGTAATGTTACAAATGATGTGGTAAAAGTCCTCATTGGACTGTAGTGCATTGATGGAAAGTTGTTGGCATGATCATGACCATTAATGAATACACAAATATTCTTGGCCCGTAGTGCATGGATAATTATGGTCGTGATACTAAAGAATATCCTTCGCCATAGTGCAGGGGTGATTCGATGATGTGGTATATTTATTAAGCTAAGTCTCAGCGATAAAAGTGATGAAAAACCTTTTAAATCATAAAAGATGGTAGATTTTATTTTCTACTTGACTCTTTTAATGGATTGCTTGTTCCGCTGCAGTTAAACTTGATGTCTATTATATTTTATCAGTTTAACATTGTTGGAGACTAATGATAATTTATTATGCATTATCTTAGTCATAATATTTCTTACTGAGCTAGTTGAGCTCACCCTTTCTTTCACTGTTCTCTTCAGAAAATGAGAATATAGTTGGGACGAGTCGGGGAACGTAGTGATGGTCCAGAGGATAGCATTAGTAGTCCTCACTATTCTGTGAAATAGTGTGATAATAATTGTAATGAGGACTCCTTTTGTGTTTGTATAATCTCTAGTAGACAATATTTGTATTCAAACTCACATTTTATGTTTTGTCGTATTGTACACGACAGTTGTATTAGGAAGTTGTATTTGAATTCTGTACCATGTATCTGGCGACCCAAGATGGGTGATGTATACCTAATTTTGGGGGCGTCACAAGTGTTATGCCTCTTTGAACCTATATATAAAGGGGCTTGACTTATTGAAAAATTCAATTTTAACAGGTAATGAAAGTGAAGTTTTGAAAAGTTATTTTCAAACCCTTTCGCTCGCATAGGAATTAAGGCCTTTGATACTTCTATTTTATTACATATTCGGCTTGATTTGATTTTATTTAAGATACGAAGCATCTTTGATAGTATATGAATATATATATACATATATATATATAAATGATCACTTCTTATGGGCATAAGAACCATCGAAGTAAGCCCGAGCACTACATGCATGATTTTCACTATTTTGAGGCCTTAAATCCAGATAACCGTTTTAAGCCCCCGCAGTTACACACTGGATTGCAAGCTGGCTGTTCAACTTAAACAAGTCTATCATGGGAACCGGATCTAGATCCATTGATTGAATAATCGACCTTGTGGCTCCTAGGCTCGCACGATATCATTTAAACAACCTACACAATGAATATATTGAAATAAAATGCATATTTACTTCTAAATGACGCAAAACAAAAGATTCATTAGTTAAATCCTTGCATGCGGGTAACCAAGCTTCTCGTTTCCTCTAGATACAGATCTAGGGTCACGTGGTTGCTTAATATTTACAAAAACTAAAAATTAAACTAGATCTATCTAGATCTTAGCCATTCTAACTCTACGGTTCAAGTTTTATGACTTTTGAACCGGCTAGATCTAGCTAGATCTAGTTAATACACCTCAAATACTGACTATTTACACAAAATGAACGGTTAAAAAGATGCATCTATGCAATATTAACTAAGATCTATATATATAACACATATATATAGTAAAGTAAGAAAAAGACAAATATCTGAAAAGATCTTACAGCCTTGCACGATATGGGCTATCGAATGGCTTTTGGCGCCTTTAAACTCGATTTTCACAAGTTAAAACTTGATATGTTGTAGTATATGTGTATATGTGGGTTTACAAGTGAGATTTACATGTTTAGAAGCAAGATTTGAGCAGTTTTGCACAGTAAGGTTTGGATTTCTCTCTCTTAGGCCCTTCTTTCTCTATAAACTTTTTTTATGAGCTGATGGGGGCTTATATTTAAAGACTCGGGCTTTCGCAGGTAGACCTGCGGCTTCCGCACGTACACCTGCTAAAATTCCTTGGTGGGTCCCGCTGCCTCAAAGTTCATACACCTCGATTGACGCGATGTCTGCTGAAACGTCTGTAACTTGCAATTCGAAAATTCTATGAAGATGTGTCATACCATTCCGAAAAGCTCTTTTCGAAAGCTACGTAATGACATAGGGCTTTCCCTTTTTCGAATCTAGGAATATTGATCCATGACCAAACTGGCATCTTCGGGTCTTTACAATAAGTTCGTTGAGCTATTTTTGCATAGTTTGAGCTTCGAAGTGATGCAATGGCTCTTTGTGACCCTCTCTGCAGCTGTACTGTGGTTGTTGGCGTTGTCTTGTCAAAATGACCTTTTCGCCTTCCTGGGCTTTTAACTAACCCAAGCTAACTTCGTTCGGATTCCTCGCATTTTGACCGGTCACGACAAACGCTCTTCCAGGAACCGTTGACTTTGACTTTTCTGGGACATCCTTTTGAGTCACCATTCCCGGCTGGATCTGGTTTCGATACCGCATAATCTTGAGCGATATGTCCTTCTTTTCCACAATTATAGCATACCTTAAAGCTGTTATGGGCGCTTTTGGTAGATATCCCTCTTTCCGCATTTGTAACATCTGACCGGTGGTCTTTCTCCTCCTTGGAACCATTCTTTGCCGGCGACTTTATCGTCTTCACATGATCGTTGTTAAATCTCCTCTTTTAAAATCTCATCCCCGACTCGCTTCTTCTATTTTCATGGCCATGATTACCACCGAGTAGTGGTTACCGCTTTGTCCGTATTCTTCTTTCTTATTTGGTTATCGTTATTACGATGACTCGCTATCTTGATATAATCCTGATTTATGGTCCCTCGGTTGAACGTACTCATTATCTCACTCTAACAATCGAGCCTGCTGATAACATCCGAATAGAGAAAATTTTATGAGAAATGAGATATCTTGGCGTATCTTAGGGTTTCAAACCTCTTAGAAACATCCGCGTCATACGTTCCTCATTCTCCACCAAATGAGGTGTAAACTCGGATAACTCCGCCGAACTTCGCCTCGTCTTTGGGACACCGCCTTGTTATTCTGCTCCGGTCTAATAAACTCCACTTCCTTCATATAGACGAATACTTTCGGGGAAGTACTTGTCATTGAACTGCTTTTCAAATGTCTCCCATGACATCTTTGAGTGCAAAATGGATGGAGTGCGCTTCACGATTCCCACCAAGATGTCTGCCTCGTTATGGAACATAAAAGTAGCGAATGGAACTTTCTGTTCCTCCGTGCATCCCAAGACATCGAATATCTTGGTAATTTGTTTGACCCATGTCTCCGCCTTGATCGGATTTGGCTTTCCCCAGAATTCTAGTGGTCCCAACTCTTTGAACTGCTTGGCTGTGACCACCCGTGAATTGCTATCATTTCCTCCTATATTTTGAACATGAGTCTCCCTCATCTGATTTTGCATGAACTGCAAAAAGCTTCTAAACATCCCCTCGTTCATCATCTGCTCAGTGGTGTTGTTCACAGGAGGTACATTGCCAGCCTGTTGCACGTTCTCCTCGTTGGTAAATACATGCATCTCCACGGTCTCATTTACTCCACTATTAATATTCTCGATCGACATTCTCAAATCACCGCCATAAAATAAGGGTTAATTAAGGAAATCAATATATCACATAATATCCCTATATACTAACCAACTAACAAATAAGCTTAGGTAGGACACACTAGCGAAGGATTTACTCGTCTCTCCCCTCCTAGTTCTATTCCCCGATCTCCGCCAGAGATCATATCCCTAAGCTCTGATACCAACCGTGGCGCCCCCCAAATAGGTCTATTCCATCCAACCCATTCTCGAGTCGCCAAATACATGAGTACGAAATAACTACAACTTTATTAATACATTTGTCGTGCAAAATACGACAACATATATACTGTGAGTTTAAATACAATTATTGTCTTCTAGACAATATACATACCCAAATAAATCCTCATCACAATTATTTATACATTATTTTACAAAAATGGTGAGGACTACTAAACAACTCTCTCTATAACCATCATTCCATACCCCGACTCGTACTCGCTACATTCTCGCCTCCTGAGAAGAAAAATGGAACAAAAAGGAAAAGGGTGAGCTCAACTAGCCCAGAAAAGAATATTATGACTAAGATAATATACAACAAATTATCGTTAGTCTCCAACAGGGAAAAATCTAATAGAATACAATAGACAACCAGTTTTAAATCAATCTTCGCAGAGGAAATAATAATTCATTAGAAGAGTTAAGTAGAGAATGCAAACTACTATCTTCTTTATATATGAATTTAAAAGTTCATCGTCGATATTTTATCCCTGTAACATCAATCAATATATATCTGGAATCAAATATTCATCTTTGCACTACAGGCCAAAGATATTCATCAGTTGGTCATGTTCATCTAAACACATGTTCATCTTTGTACTACGGGCCAAAGATATTTATCGATGGGTCATGTTCATCTCAACACACTGCTCATCTTTTGCACTCACGGCCAAAGATATTCATCAAGAAATCATTCATCTTTGCACTACTGAGCCAAAGATATTCAAGAATATCATCATTTAGGGTAGAGGATGATGAAAAATATTTTAAAGGAAACGAATCCGGTGAAACCAAAGAACAAATATTAAGGATTAAGTATTTTAAACAATCCAGTTCAAAATACTTCATAAGTAATCAGAGTGGAGTAAAATTCAAGAATGAAGACCAAAACATAGATCCAATCCAAGATAGGAATCATAACAGACGATCTTGGACACAAAAAAAATTTAATTTTTCTGTGAATAGTGTCGTATTCGTGAATAGTGTCGTATACGTGAATAGTGCCGTATACGTGAATAGTAACTCCGACCTCAAAAGATAGAAATTTCACAAAAAAAACATCATCACGCTTCGTGAATAGTACTCGTGAATAGTAACTCGTGAATAGTAACTCATGAATAGTAACCCCAACATGAAAAAGTTCCAAATTTGATAAAAATTTCCAACCAATATTTCGGCATAATGATATTGAAGAAATAATATCATTTTCGAATAAAATAACATCCCTTACCTCGAAGATCAGTACTTATAGTTGAAACACCGGATATAGGCTATGACTTGAACTTGCACCGTATAGCAATACTCAAAGTATACTAAAAATACTCACAAGAATACGCTCGATAATATAGAGAGAGAAAACTTCAGTTTCTGGTGTGATTTTCAATTCTAACCTAAGCACCCTATTTATAGGAAAATGCTTAGAACACCAAAGTAGAAAATTTAATAAATTAATATTATTTATTTTTTTCTACATCTTCCTACGCATCAAGCATCTGAATTCAGCAACTTGACATGTGTTAAAGATGCCCACCTAACACAAAAAACGTTTTTCTTATTTAAATTATTTTAAACTTCCAAAAATCAATTATTTCGGAGCTTCGGAACTTCAATAATTTATAATAAATAGCCCTTTTATCAAAAAATTCGAATCTCGCGAGTTTTTATAGGAAATTCCATTATCTACAACTTTACAGAAGGAAGTATTTCCAAATTCCAAACAGAAATTGACCGAAATCCACAAATGGGCGATTTTATAGGCTATAATCAAATTTTGGTCAATAATTGTGTCCACCAACAAACAAAATATGTGTTAAACATTTAATGCCATAAAAATACTCTTCATCCTCATATACTCATATATCCCACATTCATTATAAAAATATCACCGTTAATATATTATTAAAATAATATATTTAAATGAATTATTTTATCAGAAAAAGATAAAATATTAATTTTCAACAATTGTCACATTAAAATTTTCTCCATCTATATCCACATAAAATCAATATTTTCCTCATCATATAAATCAATAATTAATTATTCACAAATAATATTACTGAGAATCACAAAGATCTTGTGAACCGGTAGTTCGGGAAAGAGGGGCTTTCAATAAGAATTTCTCTTCTTCAGCGTATTGATTAGGTGACCAAACCTCTCCTTAAGACAGAACTTTCTAGACATTGCCAATAATGTTATCTAATAATATTATTCAGATAATATGAATTATTGCTTCGATAATGGAAAATCTTGTGTAATGACAATTTATTGAAACAACAAGTAATATAAAATATTAATGCAAACAATTATTGAATCAATAAAATAAAATCTTTGAATAATAATTCTTGTAACCATTATTGAGTAGTGCCTTCTTTACGTAAGAATCAATAATTGGTGCAATACCGTGCTATTGTTCAACAACGCGTATTAGTGTGTTTTAACCAACGGGTATTCAACAATATTATAATTCAGTATAACTTCTGCCAGTTATTTATAAACAACTTATATTTGTCGTTTTCTTCATCCAATCGCTTTCCGTTATGGGGCCCACAAAAGAATGCGTCGTCGTACGAATATTCCCCGACAGTACGAATATTCCACGACCAAACGAATATTCCCTGACAATAATGAATATTTTATAACCACTTGCTTATTCGAAATATTTGCGTATTTTAACCATAACTATCCACATTAATCAAATCAACCCTTACTATTTCAAAATAATAAATAGAGGAAAATAAATTTTATTTATTAATAATTTGGGGTCTTAAAATAAGTACATGGCATAACGGGCTAATTACCTTATATGTTTATAGGTTATGACGGTTTGCGGATGAATTTTCATATAACCTTTTCGAAAATGAAAGTTTATAGTCTATATGACTCCTCAGCACGATTGGAATAAATTAACTCTTGTGAGTGATGTTTTGGGTAACATGTGGTAATGAGTATGAAAGGTGTAAGGTGTAAGGTAAATTTTGGGGATGAAATTTTTAGAAGAAGGGGTGAATGTGACAACCCGAGAATTTGGACAATGTAATAAAATCTTAAAAGATTGAATTGAGGTTAAATAATAAACCTAGACATAAAATAAGTGAATGGATTTGACATTTTTGGGAAGAAATTTTTTTGATTTAAAATTTTTATGGTGAATTATTCAGGATTAAGTGTATAAGTGTATATGTTTTGTGTATATGGTTGTATATGTGTACATTATGTGAATAAGGGTCAAGGGTTGACCAGATAACCTATATCAATGGCAAACCCTAATATTATATTAAGAACGTCAACGTTCAGTTAGAAAAACCTAGCGATGGGATATGAAAACCTAATACCGGATCTGGAAACCTTAATTTTAGTTTCGGGAATCCGTAACCCTAATTCGGAATCATAAAACCCTAATTAGGGAACTCAAAGGCTTAAGTGTTTATGATTATGTATTTAATTAGGGAAAACCTAACAAATTAGTTAGAACCCCTAAATTCTAAATTAGAAACCCTAATCGATAATTAGGAAAAACCCAATTGGTAATTTAGCGATTTTAATGTTAATAAAAAATTATTGATCCTAATTAACAAGCCCTAATGCGATTAGGAAACTTTAATATAATTAGAAACCCTAATTATAATTTATAAATCTTAATTTTCTAATTTTAAAACCTAATTAGAAAATCTAAAATTAATAATAATAATTTTTAAAACCTTAGGGTTAAACACTAAGGGTCAAACCCTAAGGGTTGAATAAAATGACAACATTGCCATTAAATTTAAAAGCCAAATGACATTATTACTCTTCTTGTATTATTGAAGATAACTTGTATATCTTGCCAAATTTGAGTTGGTGAACCACTCCATGTGCTAAAAAACTCTAGCAATCAGCTATTTATATCATCCAACTTCATTACATTCATTATATAAATAGATTAAGAGAGAGAAAAGTCACTAAAATTAGCCATTTATTCATCAAACACTCAACCAACCCTCTCTCTCTAGACCCACAAAAATATTAAGTGGAGCACTGTAAGACCCCAAATTATTAATAAATGAAATTTATTTTCCTCTATTTATTATTTTGAAATAGTAAGGGTTGATTTGATTAATGTAGATAGTTATGGGTAAAATACACAAATATTTTGAATAAGCAAGTGGTTATAAAATATTCATTATTGTCGGGGAATATTCGTTTGGTCGTGGAATATTCATCCTGTCGGGGAATATTCGTACGACGGCGTAGTCTTTTGTGGGCCCCATAACGTAAAGCGATTGGATGAAGAAAACGACAAATATAAGTTATATATAAATAACGGCGTAGTTGTTACCGTTAATACTGTTGGAATACCCGGTGGTTAAAACACACTAATACGCTTTGTTGAATAGTAGCACACCAGATTGCACCAATTATTGATTCTTACGTAAGAAGACACTACTCAATAATTGTTACAAAGAATTACTATTCAATATTTATTTTATTGATTCAATAATTCTTTGCATTGATATTTTATATTCTTGTTGTTTTGATAAATTATCATTACACGATATTTTCTATTATCGAAGCTAATAATTCATATTATTTGAATAATATTATTAGATAACATTATTGGCAATGTCTAGAAAGTTACATCTAAGGAGAGGTTTGGTCACCTAATTCAAGCTGGCTAAGTAAGGAGAAATTCTTATTGGAAAGCCCACTCTTTCCTGGGAACAGCCTGGTTGCCAGTACTGTGATTCTGTAATATTATTTGTGAATAATTAATTATTGATTTATATGATGAGGAAAATATTGATGTTATGTGGATATAGATGGAGAAAATTTTTAATATGACAATTGTTGAAAATTAATATTTTATCTTTTTCTGATAAAATAATTCATTTAAATATATTATTTTAATAATATATTAACGGTGATATTTTTATAATGAATGTGGGATATAAGAGTATATGAGGAGGAAGAGTATTTTTATGGCAATAAATGTTTAACACATATTTTGTGTGTTGGTGGACACAATTATTGACCGAAATTTGATTATAGCTTGTAAAATCGCCCGTTTGTGGATTTCGGTCAATTTCTGTTTGGAATTTGGAAAAACTTTCTTCTGCAAAGTTGTAGAGAACTGAATTTCCTATAAAAACACACGAGATTCGAATTTTCTGATAAAAGGGCTATTTATTATGAATTATTGAAGTTCCGAAGCTCCAAAATAATTAATTTTTGAAGTTTAAAATATTTTTAATATGAAAACGTTTTTGTGATTTGAGTGTGGTTCTTGTATGTGTTTTAATAGCTGAATTCAGATTCTTGGTGCGTAGGAAGTTTTAGAAAATAATAATAAATATTTTAATAAATTTTCTACTTTGGTGTTCTAAAGCATTTTCCTATAAATAGGTGCTTAGGTTAGAATTGAAAATCACACCAGAAACTGAAGTTTTCTCTCTATATTATCGAGCGTGTTCTTCTTGTGAGTATTTTGAGTATACTTTGAGTATTGCTATACGGTGCAAGTTCAAGTCACAGCCTATATCCAAAGGTTTCAACTAAATCTTGTCTTTCGAGGTAAGGGATGTTATTTTCTTCGTAAGTGATATTATTTCTTCAATATCATTATGCCGAAATATTGGTTGGAACTTTTTATCAAATTTGGAACTTTTCCATGTCGGGGTTACTATTCATGAGTTACTATTCACGAGTTACTATTCATGAGTACTATTCACGAAGCGTGATGATTTTTTTTTGTGAAATTTCTATCTTTCGAGGTCGGAGTTACTATTCACGTATACGGCACTATTCACGTATACGGCACTATTCACGAATACGACACTATTCATAGAAAAATTAAATTTTCTTTTCTGTGTCCAAAATTGTCTGTTATGATTCCTATCTTTGATTGGATCTATGTTTTTATCTTCATTCTTGAATTTTACTCCAATCTGGTTATTTATGAAGTATTTTTGAACTTGGATTATTTAAAGTACTTAATCCTTAATACTTGTTCTTTTGTTTCACCGGATTCGCTTTTCTTTAAAATATTTTTCATCATCCTCAGTCCTAAATGATGATATTATTAATATCTTTGGCCCTGTAGTGCAAAGATGAATGATTTCTTGATGAATATCTTTGGCCCGTAGTGCAAAGATGAATAGGTGTTGAGATGAACATGACCGACTGATTAATATCTTTGGCCCGTAGTGCAAAGATGAACAGGTGTTTAGATGAACATGACCAACTGATGAATATCTTTGGCCTGTAGTGCAAAGATGAATATTTGATTCCAGATATATATTGATTGAAGTTACAGGGATAAAATATCGATGATGAACTTTTAAATTCATATATAGAAGATAGTAGTTTGTATTCTCTACTTAACTCTTCTAATGAATTGTTGTTTCCGCTGCAGTTGTTGATTTAAAACTGGTTGTCTATTGTATTCTATTAGATTTTTCCCTGTTGGAGACTAACGATAATTTGTTGTATATTAACTTAGTCATAATATTCTTTACTGGGCTAGTTGAGCTCACCCTTTTCTTTGTTGTTCCATTTTTCTTCTCAGGAGGCGAGAATGTAGCGAGTACTAGTCAGGGTATGGAATGAAGGTTCTAGAGAGAGTTGTTTAGTAGTCCTCACCATTTTTGTAAAATAATGTATCAATAATTGTGATGGGAATTTATTTGCGTGTAGATATTGTCTAGTAGACAATAATTGTATTTAAACTCACAGTATATATGTTGTCGTATTTTGCACGACAAATGTATTAATAAAGTTGTAGTTATTTCTGTACCATGTATTTGGAGACTCAGAATGGGTTGGATGGAATGGACCTATTTTGGGGTGTCATCGCGGTTGGTATCGAGCTTAGGGATATGATCTCCAAGCGGAGATCGGGGAATAGAACTAGGAGGGAGAGACGAGTAAATCCTTCACTAGTGTGTGCTACCTAAGCTTATTTGTTAGTCGGTCAAGATATAGGGATATTATGTGATATATTGATTTCCTTAATTAACCCTTATTTTATGGCGATTTTGAGAATGTCGACCGAGAATATTAACATGGAGTAAATGAGACCGTGGAGATGCTGTGATTTACCAACGAGGAGAACGTGCAACAGTCGGGCAATGTACCTCCCCTGTGAACAACACCAATTGGAGATATGATGAACGAGGGGATGTTTAGAAGCTTTTTGCGCTTCATGCAAAATCGATTTAGGGAGACTCATGTTCAAAATACAGGAGGAAATGATAGCTATTCACGGTGGTCACAAACCAAGCGATTCAAAGAGTTGGGACCACTGAATGCAGGAAAGCCGGATCCGATTAAAGGCGAGACGCGGGTCAAACAAATTACCAAGATATTCGATGTCTTGGGATGCGGAGAACAGAAAGTTCCATTCGCAACTTTTATGTTCCGTGGCGAGGCGATTCTCGGTGGGAATCTATGAAGCGTACCCTTCCAAACCGTTCACTCAAAGATGTCATGGGAGACATTTCAAAAAGCAGTTCAATGACAAGTACTTCCTTGAAAGTATTCGTCATATATGAAGGAAGTGGAGTTTATTAGACCGAGCGAAATAACAAGGCGGTCCCAAAGACGAGGCGAAAGTTCGCGGAGTTATCCGTGTTTGCACCTCATTTGGTGGAGAATGAGGAACGTATGACGCGGATGTTTCTAAGAGGTTTGAAACCCAAAGATACGCCAAGATCTCATTTCTCATAAATTTTCTCTATTCGGATGTTGTCAGCGTGGCTCAATTGTTAGAGCGAGATAACGAGTATGTTCAACAGAGGGACCATAACCTGGATCATACCGAAGATAGCAGTCATCAGAATAACGATAACCAACGGAGAAAGAAGAATACGGACAAAGGCGGTAACCACTCTGGTGGTAATCGTGGCCATGAAAATAGAAGAAAGCGAGTCGGGAGGAGATTTTAAAACGAGGAGATTCAACAACGACCATGTGAAGACGTCGATGCCGAAGAGCAACTAATTCCAAGGAGGAGAAAGACCACCGGTCAGACAATGTTACAAATGCGGAAAGAGGGACATATCATTGAAACCGCCCACAACAGCTTTAAGGTATGCTATAATTATGGAAAAGAAGGACATATCGCTTCGAGATTATGCGATGAACGAAACCCAGATCCAAATGGGAATGGTGATTCAAAAGGATGTCCCGTAAAAGTCAAAGTCAACGGTTCTCGGAAGAGCGTTTGTCGTGACCGGTCAAAATGCGAGGAACCCGAACGAAGTTAGCACAGGTTAGTTAATTATAAATTCTTGCGAAGTTTATACCTTACTAGAATCTGGGGTTCTACCCATTCTTTTATCTCTCTTGCTTTAGCTCAACGTTTGAACTTGACTACGGAGAAATTAGACTTTAACCTATTTATGGAGACTCAGTTAGGAGAAACTTTCATTACATCCGTTGTTTAGAAATCTTGCTTGATTCAGTTTGGCACTATCACATTACACATTAACCTTATTTCTATAGAGATATTTGCTTTTGATGTGATTTTAAGGTTAACTACTCATCATGCCGAAATTGATTACTTTACGTAAGGTTGTTAGTTTTCATATTCCTAAGCAACTTTGTTATTGAATTCAAGCAATCAAACCATTGTAGTCAAACATTTTCATATCAAGCCATGAAGTCATTCGTTTATTATGGATGTCAAGTTTTCTTAGTCCATGTTATGGATTTGAATAAAGACACGTCAGATTTGAATAATATTCCTGTTGTTATTAATTTTTCTTAACGTATTTCCCCGAAGAATTCCTTGGCTTACTCCTAAAGCCTGATATTAAATTTTGTATCGACTTTGAACCTGGTACAAAACTCATTTCTAAAATCTCATATCAAATGGCTCCTATTGAACTTCAGGAGTTAAAAATTCAACTATAGAATTTGGTACCTGAGCCTTTATCTGGTGACTTCCTTTGTGGAATACACCGGGCCGCACTCTCCGTAGGGGACACCATATTCGTCGCGATAGTAAACCGATAGGTGTCATTGTAACGTCTTATCCAAGGTTGGGATATGAGTCACGCTTGAGAATAACCTAAGCTCGGTAATCGAAATACGTGGTATGCTTCAGGCTTAGTTAGTTATTATTGGAGATTCGTTGAAGGATATTCTCGAATCGCTATTCCATTAACGCAAATGACTCGTAAAGATACAAAATTCGAATGGAGCAAGGAATGTGGGAAGACCTTCGAAGAACTCAAGAGGAGACCCATTTCAAAGACATGTTACGACCATGCCATCCTGAAAAAGCGAACGTGGTAGCTGACGTGTTGAGTAGAAGATCGTATACAAGTACGAGTACGATATTGTCAAAGACTCATTTTGTATAATTTACAAATAATAGAGATGGAGATGAAAACTCTAGGTACCCACGTGATGATATACGAGTATAATCGACTTTAATCGATAAAGTTAAAGCTGTTCAAGCTACACACCGGAGCTGATGAATTTGAAGAAGGAGGTGCAAGAAGTTGTTATTTCAAAAGCGAGAATCGGTGAGGTGAGGAAAGCCCAAACCTTCGATTTATTAATCCATTTGAAATTCTCGATCGAATAGGAACTGTGGCCTATAGACTCGTTTTACCGCCAAGTATGACGTGTGTTCATAACGTTTTTCACGTATCGATGTTACGTAAATATGTGGACGACCCGAACCACGTCATTGAGTTAGAACCGGACGAGATAGCCGAAGACTTAACGTACGAGGAGGTACCTTTCAAGATCTTGGATAGGAAAGAACATGTCCTATGTACCGAGGTTATACCACAAGTTAAGTTTTGTGGAGAAACCGTGCTATTGAAGAAATGACCTGGGAGTTAGAAACGGAAATGAAAGCGAGGTATTCTCATCTTTTCGAAACACCAGGTACGTACGTTAATTTCGAGAACGAAATTTCATAAGGAGGGGAGGTTATAAGACCCCAAATTATTAATAAATGAAATTTATTTTCCTCTTTTTATTATTTTGAAATAGTAAGGGTTGATTTGATTAATGTGGATAGTTATGGGTAAAATACGCAAATATTTCGAATAAGCAAGTGGTTATAAAATATTCATTATTGTTAGGAAATATTCGTTTGCTTTCGTGGAATATTTGTCTTGTCGGGGAATATTCGTATGCATCACTAGATCTTTTGTGGGCCCCATAATGGAAAGCGATTGGATGAAGAAAGCGACAAATATAAGTTGTTTATAAATAATGGCGAAGTAGTTATTAACAATTATCTTGTTGGAATACCCGGTGGTTAAAACACACTAATACGCGTTGTTGAACAAAGAGTAGCACGGTATTGCACCAATTATTGATTCTTACGTAGAAGAAGGCACTACTCAATAATTGTTACAATAATTACTATTCAAGATTTATTTTATTGATTCAATAATTGCTTTGCATTGATATTTTATATTATCGTTGTTTCAATAAATTGTCATTACACAAGATTTTCTATTATCGAAGCAATAATTCATATTATCCTAATAATATTATTAGATAACATTATTGGCAATGTCTAGAAAGTTCTCATCTAAGGAGAGGTTTGGTCACCTAATTATGCTACCAATGAAGGAGAAATTCTTATTGAAAGCCCCTCTTTCACAGGAAACTACCGGTTGCCCGATGAGTGTGATTCTGTAATATTATTTGTGAATAATTAATTATTGATTTATATGATGAGGAAAATATTGATTTTATGTGGATATATATGGAGAAAATTTTTAATGTGACAATTATTGAAAATTAATATTTTATCTTTTTCTAATAAAATAATTCATTAAATATATTAGTTTAATAATATATTAACGGTGATATTTTTTTAATGAATGTGGGATATATGAGTATATGAGGAGGAAGAGTTTTTTGTGGCAATAAATGTTTAACACATATTTTGTGTGTTGGTGGACACAATTATTGACCAGAAATTTGATTATAACTTGTAAAATCGCCTGCTTGTGGATTTCGGTCCAATTTACGCTTGGAATTTGGAAAAACTTTCTTCTACAAAGTTGTAGAAAATTGAATTTCCTATAAAAACACACGATTTCAATTTACGATAAAAGGGCTATTTATTATGAATTATTGAAGTTCAAGCTCCAAAATAATTAATTTTGAAGTTTAAAATATTTTTAATATGAAAACGCGTTTTGGTGATTTGAGTGTGGTTCTTGCATGTGTTTTAATAGCTGAATTCAGATTCTTGGTGCGTAGGAAGTTTTAGAAAATAATAATAAATATTTTAATAAATTTTCTACTTTGGTGTTCTAAGCATTTTCCTATAAATAGGGTGCTTAGGTTAGAATTGAAAATCACACCGTAAATCAAGTTTTCTCTCTATATTATCGGCGTATTCTTGTGAGTATTTTGAGTATACTTTGAGTATTGCTATACTCGCATAAAGTTAAAGTCATAGCCTATATCCTGTTGTTTCAACTAAGTATCTTGTCTTTCGAGGTAAGGGATGTTATTTTCTTTGTAAGTGATATTATTTCTTCAATATCATTATGCCGAAATATTGGTTGGAACTTTTTATCAAATTTGGAACTTTTTCATGTCGGGGTTACTATTCATGAGTTACTATTCACGAGTTACTATTCACGAGTACTATTCACGAAGCGTGATGATTTTTTTTGTGAAATTTTTATCTTTCGAGGTCGGAGTTACTATTCACGTATACGGCACTATTCACGTATACGGCACTATTCACGAATACGACACTATTCATAGAAAAATTAAATTTTCTTTTGTGTCCAAAATTGTCTGTTATGATTCCTATCTTTGATTGGATCTATGTTTTGATCTTCATTCTTGAATTTTACTCCAATCTGGTTATTTATGAAGTATTTTTGAACTTGGATTATTTAAAGTACGAATCCTTAATACTTGTTCTTTTGTTTCACTGGATTCGTTTTCTTTAAAATATTTTTCATCATCCTCACCCTAAATGATGATATTCTTGAATATCTTTGGCCTCAGTAGTGCAAAGATGAATGATTTCTTGATGAATATCTTTGGCCCGTAGTGCAAAGATGAACAGGTGTTGAGATGAACATGACCGACTAATTAATATCTTTGGCCCGTAGTGCAAAGATGAACATGACCAACTGATGAATATCTTTGGCCTGTAGTGCAAATATGAATATTTGATTCCAAATATATATTGATTGATGTTACAGGGATAAAATATCGACGATGAACTTTTAAATTCATATATAGAAGATAGTAGTTTGCATTCTCTACTTAACTCTTCTAATGAATTGTTGTTTCCGCTGCAGTTGTTGATTTAAAACTAGTTGTCTATTGTATTCTATTAGATTTTTTCTTCCTGTTTGAGACTAACGATAATTTGTTGTATATTATCTTAGTCATAATATTCTTTACTGGGCTAGTTGAGCTCACCCTTTTCCTTGTTGTTTCATTTTTCTTCTCAGGAGGCGAGAATGTAGCGAGTACTAGTCGGGGTATGGAATGAAGGTTCTAGAGAGAGTTGTTTAGTAGTCCTCACCATTTTTGTAAAATAATGTATCAATAATTGTGATGGGGATTTATTTGCGTGTGGATATTGTCTAGAAGACAATAATTGTATTTAAACTCACAGTATATATGTTGTCGTATTTTGCACGACAAATGTATTAATAAAGTTGTAGTTATTTCTGTACCATGTATTTGGCGACTCAGAATGGGTTGGATGGAATGGAACTATTTTGGGGGTGTCACAAGCACTCTCTCTAATGATCCTTAGCCAGCCATGAACAGATCATAAAGATCAGAATCAAGATCAAACTTTAAAAGAGGTATAAACCCTAAAATTTGAAATCCTTATGATTCATGTTAATCTTTGTGTTTAGATGTATAAAGTTGTGTATAAGGATGTTATTGAGAGATCTGGGTTGGTACATCCTAGATCCATAACATCTAGATGCACGAAAATCATGTTTTTCAAACTGACTTAGAACCCTAATTTGTTGTCTGACAAGCTAATGTCAGAGGCCTTAGATCTTTACCTGTTAGTTGTTTATTGTGTTTTAAGTTATAAATTTGTTCTATGCCATGTTGGATATGATCTGGAACTGGAATTAGGGTCAGATCTGGTATAGATTGTAAATTATTGATGGTCAAAGTCGGTTGACCGACCATGACCAACCGGTTTCTTGGCAGCCCAGAAACCCAGAAAGGGTCTGACAACATTTTTGAAGGCTTTAATCTTGCTATGTTTACGTTGTTTAGCCATGTCGTTGTAATATACTTGTAGACTAGCATGACTACTATCGATCCAAGCCTATATAATCCTTAGATCCTACACAGAGTCAAGGAAATCAGTGGTCAAAGCTGGGATGATGAAACTGCCGGATGAAGTTTCTGGGTAACCCAGAAATCTTCAAAGGCAGTTCCTGACATGCACTTTGAACAGCTTAGATATCTTATATGTTGTGTTGTTAGGTTGATCTAGTGTTGGATAAATGTACCCTGACATCTTATCTACATGTTTGAACCTTTAGAACATACAAAGCAAGCCCAGAACATAAAGATTCAAGGCCTAAAAAATAGACCCATGAACTGTTCTTCATTTCTGGGTAACCCAGAAATGAAGAACAGCCTCTGACAGCCACTTTGATGGCTTATAATTCTCTGTTGTGATATTATCTGGTCATGAAATTTGTTTAGAGTTGTATTACTACATCATTGTTACAACATTAACATCTAAGCTACCTAGAAAACATTGAGATCAAGAAATGGTGACTGGTCAAAGTAGGGACCTTGGTGTCTGACATGAATGTTCCTGAGGGACTCAAGAACACCTTTAGCCACGGTTTTGTCGCCTAAAGCCTCTTTAGCGACAGTTTAAATATAAAATTAATTATTTTATTTAATAAATAGAGAAAAATGGTTTTTAATTATTAAAAAATTAATATTGAATTCCTAAAAATTATTTTAAAGCCTAAAAATGGGTTTTTAATAATTTTGAATATATTTCATTAATATTTAATATTTTTGAATATTAACAGTATTTAATT
Source organism: Panax quinquefolius (assembly GCA_020205615.1). Classification (NCBI taxonomy): domain Eukaryota; kingdom Viridiplantae; phylum Streptophyta; class Magnoliopsida; order Apiales; family Araliaceae; genus Panax; species Panax quinquefolius. The sequence continues at coordinate 91,341,934 of CM035171.1, read as the reverse complement.
TATTTAATTAAAATATTAAATAAATTACTTAAAAATGATTTTAATACTTAAAAATCATGAAAATTATATTATGGTATATGAAAATATTTTAAGTTATTTTTAATGACTTTTGATATTTTGTGATGAATTTCATTAATAAATTAATATTAATGGTAATTAATTTATTTAATAATTATATTAAATAAATTTTGGAAAATAGAATTAATTATTTAAAAATCATATAAAAATGATTTAAAGGTTTAGAAAATATTTTAAGGTATAAAATATAATTTTGAAATTTATCATGAAAAATATTAATATTTGATATTAAAGGCGATTATTTATTAATGATTTTAATTACTTTAAAATCATTTAAAGGCAATAATAAAGTATTAAAATTACTTTGAGATATTATAAATATATTATATTATTATGACATGTATTTCATTAATATTTGATATTAAATAAATATTAATGATATTAGAATATTGTGATATTTAAATTAGATAAATACGATATTAATGATTGAAAATCATAATAAATTATAATAATTATCTAAAAATTATTATGAGTTTATGAAAAATATTTTGAATGATAATAAAATTATCTAAGATATTTGTTAACTAGTTTAAGTAGAGTCTTAAGTAAATTAGGCTCGATATTTATCCGACCAGTAAAATCGGGGATGTTGAATTGTGGCTCAGTCCAACTCGCATCGCAATAATTTGACTTGATGCTAGGTCTTATGTGTTGTATAGACTAATAGGATTATATGTTAATGTGTTTAGGTTATTTTATAATTGTGATGATATTATTCTAATTTGTAGATCAATATTATTTATAATAGGTCTTCAGGCAAAGCTAAATAAATTGTAAAACCTCAACTTTTTAAATAAAGATGAATTTTCTATAAATATTACTTTTGAATATTATGGAGTAAAATTGATATAATATTATAGTTGTGGGTAATATTTATAAATTTTGCAAAGAACGCAAGTTGTTATATAGTATTCGATTGGTCGGGGAATATCCGTTTTAACAGGGAATATTCGTACAACGGCACAATCATTGGTGGACCCCACAACGAAATTATTTTCGGATTGAGAAAATGACAAAAATACTCTATGAAAATAATCTAATAAAGTTTTACTGTTAACTGTTGAAACGATTCGATTATTAAAAGTACAAGAATATGCCTGCGTGGTTACACAAAGAAGCACACCAGGTATTGATTATTGATGCTTACGTGAGAAGTCACTCGGTTTTGTTCAATTATTGCTATAGTAATTGTTGTAAATTTTGCTTATTTTATGGACCACTATTTACCCATTTTCAAAATAACCTAGGTGAAAATTATTCATTATATATATATATATATATATATATATATATATATATATATATAAGTCTTGTATATATAATATATGTATTTACGGTTAGCATGAATTATTGGGGGGGGGGGGGGTAATCTGATTGTGGGAGGGAGTTATTATTAGTATTATTATATATATATAAGGTACTAAGTATTAGTTTATATATATATGATGATGTTGATTAGTAAAAGCAAAGGAAAAGTCACGGGAGTGTATCCCGTGAATTAATTAGACGCATGTGATATATATATATATATATATATATATATATATTATATATTATATTTTATTTAAAAGATTTTGCTTTAAATATGGACCGTCAGATTAAAGTAAATCAATCTGGACCGTTCATGAGTTAGTTACTATGCAGTCCATTTTTTTATAAATAGAAGCTCATTCCTTCATTATTTTCTTACGAATTCACTAAAGCTTTAGAGAGAGAAATTATAGAGAAACTATAGAAAAGTATTCTGCTACTTCCCTACTCTTATATCCAGTTTCTTTTACGGTAAGGGGTGTTATTCTTTCTTATTCATGAAGAGAACTGTTGTTATTTCATTGCTTATTATTCTGTTGGAATAACCTGTATACGCGGTCTATTCTATACTTGGTGACATTCTTCTATTATTCTGTTGGAACATCCACATGCATGTGTTTTACAGGACTGGTTCCGTCTTTATTATTATTCTGCTTGGAACATCCTGCATGCATGTGTTTTACACCGGACCGGTTCCGTCTTTATTATTCTCATTGGAACATCCCATCGCTTGCAAATTTTGCACGACTGGTTCCGTTATTATTATTCTCATTGAATAACATGTCTATGCTGGCACCGCATGCATGGTGATTTCTTTTGTTATTCCATTCTTTATTATACTCAGTTGGTTAAAGTTTTGACTTCTATACTCCATGAAATTAGTGGAATATCCTTGATATTTGCGCTTCATCCAGTATCATTTCATGGAACTATTCTTCTGAGCATTCTTGAATTTTACTCTACAAAGCAGTATCATGTTGACAATTTGGACGTTATCAATTCCTAGATAAATTAATTTTTGACTTGTTTTATTGAATTCTTATATCATTGTCATCATCCTCATGTTTATATTTTGTTGAAAGTCATCTGTGGCCTGTAGTGCATAGATGGACTTGGTATGATTATGACCGAGGATTATTCGATTGTAATCATGGCCGTAATGTTACAAATGATGTGGTAAAAGTCCTCATTGGCCGTAGTGCATTGATGGACAATATTGTTGGCATGATCATGACCATTAATGAATACATAAATATTCTTGGCCCGTAGTGCATGGATAATTGTGGTCGTGATACTAAAGAATATCCTTGGCCGTAGTGCAGGGGTGATTCGATGATGTGGAATATTTATTAAGCTGAGTCTCAGCGATAAAAGTGATGAAAAACCTTTTAAATCATAAAAGATAGTAGATTTTATTTTCTACTCGACTCATTTAATGGATTGCTTGTTCCGCTGCAGTTAAACTTGATGTCTATTATATTTTATGAGTTTAACATTGTTGGAGACTAATGATAATTTATTTTACATTATCTTAGTCATAATATTTCTTACTGGGCTAGTTGAGCTCACCCTTTCTTTCACTGTTCTTTTCAGGAAATGATAATATAAATTTGGAACAGTCGGGAGAACTGAGTGATGGTCCAGAGGATAGCATTAGTAGTCCTCACTATTCGTGCGAAATAGTGTGATAATAATTGTAATGAGGACTCCTTTTGAGTTTGTATAATCTCTAGTAGACAATATTTGTATTCAAACTCACAGTTTATGTTTTGTCGTATTGTACACGACAGTTGTATTAGGAAGTTGTATTTGAATTCTATACCATGTATCTGGCGACCCAAGATGGGTGATGTATACCTAATTTTGGGGGCATCACAGTTGGTATCAAAGCTTAGGGATATGATCCCTGGCTAAGATGTGAGGCTAGAACTAGGAGGGGAGAGACGGGGAATTCCTTCGCTAGTATAACCTCCCTAAGTTTATTTGGTATTTAATTGGTCGGTCAAAGTATATGGATAATATGTTATATGTTAATGAACCTTTGTTTTTTGGCAGTATCTGAAATTGACATTTGAGAATGTTGAAAATGGCAATGGAGCACAAGAGACCGTTGAGTCTCCACATATCAATAATCAGGAGAATGTGCATTAGGAAGGCGACAATCCTCATGCAAACAACAACACTGACCAAATGATGAATGATGGATTGTTCAGAGGTTTTATGCAATTCATGCAACATCGGTAGAGCGGCTCCTCATCCAAAATGTAGGTGGAAACACTTTGAAACTCTCGGACATCCCAACGCTAAACAGCTTCAAGGAGCCGGGACCACCGGAGTTTATAGGAGAGCCAAAACCACTTAAGGCGTAAGCATGGATAAAGCGAGATCACCAAGATATTTGATGTCTTGGGATGCTCCGAGGAGAAAAAGGTTCCTTTACCACCTTCATTATTGCGTGAAGAAAGCGGCAGACATCTTGGTGGGAATCAGAAAAGCGTACTGACTGGACGCTTCTCAAGATATCTTGGGAGAAGTTCCAAGAGCTATTCAACGACAAGTACTTTCCCGAGAGTATTCGTCACATGAAAGAAGTGGAGTTTATCAAATTGGAACAAAACAATATGACCGTGTCGCAATACGAGGCTAAATTTACGGAGTTATCCCGGTTTGCATCCCATTTGGTCGATAATGAGGAGCGAATGACGCGAATGTTTTTAAGAGGTTTGAAACCGGAGATACGTCAATATCTTATTTCTCATAAACTATATACGTACTCGGATGTTATAAATAGGGCTCGATTATTGGAGCGCCGTAATGAAATGTCAACGCAACTAAGAAAAGCGGTGGCAAAGATGAAAATACCGATGGTATCACCATCGTAAACGGCGACAACAAACGTGGAAGGAATTAACATGCCAGAAATGGTAACCACTTCGGTGGTAATCATGGCCAAGACAGTAAAAATGGACATTTCAAGAAGAGGAGATTCAACAATGATGGAAAGACGTCAGTACCAGCACCCATTGTTAAGGAAGGAGAACGACCACCTATCATATGCTTCAAATGCGGAGGAGAGGGACACATCAGTCCAAAGCATGTTATAATTGTGGAAGAGAAGGTCACCTAGCCCGATTTTGTCATTTGTCGAAAACAAGTTCAGCTAGGATGGAGGCACCAAAGGCCGTCCTAGAAAAGTCAAAACCGGTAGTGCAAGGGAGAGCGTTTGTTGTGACATCCCAGAAAGCAAGGAACCCGAACGAGGTCATCACGGGTAAGCTTATCATTAACTCTAGCAAAGTTTATACCTTATTTGATACCGGTTCTACCCATTCTTTTATTTCTCCTACTTGCGCTCAACGTTTAAATTTGACTCCGTAGAAATTGGACTTTGACTTATCTGTTGAAACTCCGTTGGGAGAAACCTTCATTGCATCCACTGTTTATAAGTCTTGTTTAGTTCAAATCGGCATGCGCACATTACCTGTCGATCTTATTTCATTGAAAATACTTGCATTTGATGTAATTCTAGGGATTGATTGGTTAACTACACATCATACAAAAATTGATTGTTTTCGTAGGGTTGTTAGCTTTCATATTCCTAACCAACCTATTATGCGAATTCAAGCAACCAAACCATTAAAATCAATCACTGTCATCTCAAGCCATAAAGCTATTCGTTTATTGAAAAACGGATGTCAAGCTTTCTTAGCTCATGTCACAGATCTAAACAAAAATGCGTCAGTTTTGAATGATATTTCTATTGTTAATGAATTTCCTGACGTATTCCCTGAAGAACTTCCTGGCCTACCCCCAGAGCATGAAATTGAATTTTGTATCGACCTTGAACCCGGTACAAAACCCATTTCCAAAGCCCCATATCGAATGGCTCCTATTGAACTTCAGGAGTTAAAGACCAAACTGCAGGAATTGTTAGACATTGGCTTTATTCGTCCTAGTACTTCTCCTTAGGGTGCTCCTATTCTATTTGTGAAGAAGAAAGATGGGAGTATGCGACTTTGTATTGATTATTGGGAGTTGAATCATGTCACCATCAAAAATAGGTACCTATTGCCACGTATTGATGATCTGTTTGACCAGTTGCAAGGAGCCAAATTCTTTTTAAAAATTGATCTTCGTTCCGGATATCACTAGTTAAAGATTAGAACTGATGACATTCCAAAGACGGCTTTCAGAACTCGGTACGGGCATTATGAATTCCTAGTCATGTCTTTTGGATTGACTAATGCTCCTGTTGCCTTCATGAATATGATGAACCGAGTATTCAAGGAATATTTGGATCACTTTGTGGTCGTGTTTATTGATGACATCCTTATTTATTCCAAAAGCCGTGAAGATCATGAGCAACACTTGAGGCTGATACTCCAAAAGCTTCGTGAATACAAGCTTTATGCCAAGTTGAAAAAATGAGAGTTCTGGCTTGAGGAAGTAGCATTCCTTGGGCACGTGGTATCAAGTCATGGAATATATGTTGACCCAGCAAAGATTGAAGCTATTCAAAGCTGGGAGCAATCTAAATCAGTGACCGAAGTACGTAGCTTTCTCGGCTTAGCTGGTTATTATCGGATATTCGTAGAAGGGTTTGCTCGAATCGCTACTCCACTAACTCAAATTGACTTTAAAGATACAAAGTTCGGTTGGAGCGAGGAATATGAGAAGAGTTTTCAAGAACTCGAGGGAGACTCATTTCAAAGACTGCTACGACAATACCATCTGGTTCGGAGGGATTTGTCATCTACAGTGATACTTCGGGCAAAGGTTAGGATGTGTTCTCATGCAACATTGGGAAAGTCATAGCGTATGCCTCACGATAACTCAAAGAATATGAGAGAAATTATCCTACTCATGACCTAGAGTTAGCAGCTATTGTCTTTGCACTTAAAATTTGGAGGTATTACTTGTATGGGGAGAAGGTGGAGATCTTTACGGATAATAAAAGCCTCAAATATTTCTTCACTCAAAAGGAACTCAACATGCGACAACGACGTTGGCTTGAACTGTTGAAAGATTATGATCATACCATCCAATACCATCCTGGAAAAGCTAACGTGGTAGCTGACGCATTGAGTAGAATATCATATGCAAGTACGAGTACGATATTGTCAACATAAAGGCCCATTTTATGTGACTTGCAAAGGATGGAGATAGAGTTAAAGACTCTAGGGACCCATGTGATATGGCGAATATACGAGTAGAACCGACTTTAATTGATAAAGTTAAAGCTGCTCAAGCTACAGACCTGGAGCTGATGCGTATGAGGAAGAAAGTGCAAGAAGGTGCTATGCCGAAAGCAAGAATCGATGAAGAAGGAATACTTCGAGTCAACTCCAGACTTTGTGTTCCTAACAACCTTGATTTAAAGTATAAAATCATGATGGAGGCGCACAACACACCATTTGCAATCCATCCTGGGAGTACCAAAATGTATCATGATCTTCGACATACATATTGGTGGGGCAATATGAAGAGGAGATATAGCGCCTTTTTATCTCGAAGGTGTCTAACGTGTCAACGAGTCAAGCGCGAGCATCAAGTACCAAAAGGTCCATTGCAACCACTTGAAATTCCGTAATGGAAGTGGGAGCACATTACCATGGATTTCGTTCTGGGGTCTTCCTAAGATTTCTCAAGGTATAGATGCGATTTGGGTCATTGTTGATAGATTGACCAAGTCCGCTCATTTCTTACCGATCGAAAACTTATACACTTGAACGTCTTGCTCATATGTACATAAACGAGATTGTAAGATCGCATGGTATGCGGATCCATAGTTTCGATCGAGACCCAAGACTAACTTCACGATTTTGGGTTAGTTTGCGAGAAAAGCTATGGGCACAGATTTACGATTTAGCTTCGGCATATCATCCTCGACGAATTTTAGACGAATGGAGAGGACTATTCTAACTCTTGAAGATCTAGTAAGACTCTGTGTCCTTGATTTCAAGGGAAGTTGGGACAAGTTCTTACCATTGGAGGAGTTTTCCTACAACAACAGCTTATTATAAGCAAGTATTGGCATGGCTCCATTCAAAGCGTTGTATGGAAGAAAATGTCGCTCTCCAAAGATATCTTTGGGATGAGGTGGGTGAAGCAACGTTGTTGGGGCCGGATTTGATACGTATGACTACGGAAAAGATTCAAACGATCCGTGAACGTATAAAAACCTCACAAGATCGACAAAAAAGAGTTATGTTGATCTTCATCGAAAGGACGTGGAATTCGATATAGGAGATCATGTGTTGTTACGTGTTGCTCCATGGAAAGGAGTTACGAGATTTGAAAAGAGAGGAAAGCTCAATCCTCGATTCATCAGCCCATTTTTAATCCTTGATCGAGTAGGAACTGTGGCCTATAGACTCGCTTTACCGCCAAGTATGTCTCGTGTTCATAACGTTTTTCACATATCCATGCTACGTAAATATGTGGAAGATCCGAACCACATTATTGAGTTAGAACCGGACGAAATAGCGGAAGATTTGACGTATGAAGAGGTTCATGTTCAAATCTTGGATAAGAAGGAACATATTCTACTCACCAAGGTTATACCTCAAGTCAAAGTTTTGTGGAGAAACCACGATGTTGAGGAAATGACTTGGGAGTTAGAATCTAAAATGAAATCAAGGTATCCTTACCTCTTCGACATACCAGGTACGTACCCTAATTTCGAGGGCATTAGTAGTCCTCACTATTCTGTGAAATAGTGTGATAATAATTGTAATGAGTACTCCTTTTAAGTTTGTATAATCTCTAGTAGACAATATTTGTATTCAAACTCATAGTTTATGTTTTTTATTAAGTATTGTATACCATAATTGTATTAGGAAGTTGTATTTGAATTCTGTACCATGTATCTGGCGACCCAAGATGGGTGATGTATACCTAATTTTGGGGGCGTCACAAGTGTTATGCCTCTTTGAACCTATATATAAAGGGGCTTGACTTATTGAAAAATTCAATTTTAACAGGTAATGAAAGTGAAGTTTTGAAAAGCTATTTTCAAACCCTTTCGCTCGCATAGGAATTGAGGCCTTTGATACTTCCATTTTATTACATATTCTATTGATTTGATTTTATTTAAGATACTGAAGCATCTTTGATAGTATATGTAAATATATATATATATATATATATATATATATATATATATATATATAAAGTATCACTTCTTATGGGCATAAGAACCATCGAAGTAAGCCCGAGCACTACATGCATGATTTTCACTATTTTGAGGCCTTAAATCCAGATAACCGTTTTAAGGCCCATGATTACACCTTCGGATTGCAAGTCGGGTTTGTATAACTTAAACAAGTCCATCATGGGAACCGGATCTAGATCCATTGATTGAATAGTCGACCTTGTGGCTCCTAGGCTCATACGATATCATTTAAACAACCTACACGATGAATATATTGAAATAAAATGCATATTTACTTTTAAACGACGCAAAACAAAGGATTCAACAGATTAAATCCTTGCATGCGGGTAACTAAGCTTCTCGCTTCCTCTAGATACAGATCTAGGGTCACGTGGTTGCTTAATATTTACAAAAACTAAAAAGTAAACTAGATCTATCTAGATCTTAGCCATTCTAACTCAACGGTTCAAGTTTTATGACTTTTGAACCGGTTATAAGCTAGATCTAGTCAATACACCTCAAATACTGACTATTTACACAAAATGAACGGTTAAAAAGATGCATCTATGCAATATTAACTAAGATCTATATATATAACACATATATATAGTAAAGTAAGAAAAAGACAAATATCTGAAGAGATCTTACAGCCTTGCACGAGATGGGCTATCGAATGGCTTTTGGCGCCTTTAAACTCGATTTTCACAAGTTAAAACTTGATATGTTGTAGTATATGTGTATATGAGGGTTTACAAGTGAGATTTACATGTTTAGAAGCAAGATTTGAGCAGTTTTGCACAGTAAGGTTTGGATTTCTCTCTCTTAGGCCCTTCTCTCTCTATAAACTTTTTTTATGAGCTGATGGGAGCTGATATTTAAAGACTCAGGCTTTCGCAGGTAGACCTGTGGCTTCCGCACGTACACCTGCTAAAATGCCCTGGTGGGTCCCGCTGCCTCAAAGTTCATGCACCTCGATTGACGCGATGTCTGCTGAAACGTCTATAACTTGCAATTCGGGAATTCTATGGAGATGTGTCATACCATTCCGGAAAGCTCTTTTCGAGAGCTACGTAATGACATAGGGCTTTCCCTTTTCCGAATCTAGGAAGATTGGTCCATGACCAAACTGGCATCTTCGGGTCTTCGCAGTAAGTCCGTTGAGCTATTTTTGCATAGTTTGAGCTTCGAAGTGATGCAATGGCTCTTTATGACCCTCTCTGCAGCTGTACTGTGGTTGTTGGCGTTGTCTTGTCAAAATGACCTTTTCGCCTTCCTGGGGTTGTCTCCAGGGTTGATGGGGCTTTTGACTGTCTCTCGGAGTTGTCTCCGGGGTTTGATTACAGTCGATTCTATTCTTCCTCATGGTTGTCTCCGAGGTTGATTTTATATCCCCCATGGATGTTTTTGGGGTTTGATTTGATATAGTATATCTGGGGTTGTCTCCAGAACGAATGTGTGAACCTCCGGGGTTGTCTCCAGAGTGGGAAAAGACATTTTTGCCCTTTCTACATGGGTTAGTAACAGGAAAATAAAATTTCAAGTGTCTACACCTATTACAAGGTTATCCGATTCTCTCGGGTCATCACATTTTTCTCCCTTATAAGGATTCTGTCACCGAAATTATAAAATAAAACTATGAAAATATTTAGGGATAACTTTTCTACTAATTTTCGTGTTGCCTTTACCGATGATGATCAACGTACTTCTTCGGTTGGTTTTAAGTTGCTATAAGCCTTGAGCTTATTACTTTAACGATTCTCATAATCTGCTACCTCAATGACTTTCAACAATTTTCTACGTACAAAACTCCATAAGACGACATGCCTACATTCGTGTAATAATAATAATAATTATTATTATTATATGTGAATTCTACTCTAGACAGGGGGTCAAATGTGCTTCCATTTGCTCGTGCATGCTATTTTACAAATTCGTCGTGAAACGAATCCCGATCTGATACGATTGAAATTAACATTCCATATTTAACCGGTATATCTTAACCTAATTGTTAACATAACTCAAATTCCTCCTTCAAAAAATACTTTTCTTAACGAGTTATATTTAACCCATTTCTTTTACTAAAAATCTCTTCCTTATTTCTATCCTATGGCAAAGTAAAACTAAAGATAATAGTCATCTCAGAGTTCATCACAGTACCATAATATTTTCTGGCACAATCAGAGTTGTTCCTAAGCACAAACAGTGCTCAAGCGGACCGCCCTAGGAACCCAATCAGAGGAGCCCCAAATTTTATATATATAAAATTTTGAACATTTGATCGAAAATTTTGGCTCTAAAAATACTAAAAGAAATATTTTTCAATAAATATATTCTCATATATATTATTGTAGTCAAACTTCTCATATATTTTGTTATAGTCAAAATTCTTATATATTTTGTTGTACTCGAACTATTATGTTTTAAGCTTCAAAAATACACTTTTTTAAATATAACTTGTATTTTTTATTATTTATTTTTACCTTTTTTTAGATAAAGACAATGTTTCGAAAAGGTACTTGTTTTTATTTTTCGCTCTGAACCACCAAAATCTCGACAACGGCCCTAGACACAATCATCTCGCATCAGTTGATAGTGCATAATGCTGCAGTGTCAGCCAACTGATAAATTCTTCTGTTTTTAATAAAAAGAAGAATAAGAAAAACAAACACAGGCAAATCCAATTGCTATGAACACTCCCAAGTAAAGATAGAATATAGTGAACCAAGAAAATAATTACTTTCAGTTTCTCACTGAGAATTCTATCATTCAGTAACCTCCACGACAAAAAATTCATGGCATGTCCAGTTAAGAAGTTCAACCTTTTATTTACGCATATATTATAGTTTAGCCCCTCAACATAATTAAGAAGCATTCTCACCACTAAGGGAATAAAGAATATAACAAATTAGATACACTTTTGCTGGCTGTAGCGTAGTAATCCATTAACATCTACAATACCGGGAGGGAAAACAGGATCAGTTGCTGCTCTAACAGCAACCTTTGCCACGGCTATAACATTGACAGGAGGAGTTAACAGAGGACCAACAAGAGGCACCTGAGTCAGGGGTTTTGCATACTGGAGGACCTGTGTTCATCAAAAAGTGTCATCAGTAACTAACAAAAGAAAAACAATTCTCCGGCTTCAGTTCATTATTGTTTTAAAAAGAGAGACCCTTCTTGTTGCATTATGTGTATGCTTTCGATATTCAGAAAATGTCGGTTTTGCCCCTGGAGGGTGGGAGGGATGGAGGGAAGGAGAAAATACAAAATATTGTATTGTATTTACAATTGTCTGAACCTTTAATATACAGGGGGATTGCGCGACCTACAACTCATTTCCTTAACCCCAAAATAGCAACTTGGTTATAGCGGACAGAAAGTAGAAACACGAAAAAAAAGAGAAAAAGCTAGACTATTGCCTTCGCTTGTCTCCAACTTTGTTCGTTGTTGTTTGAAAATCTTTCAAATTAACTTTTAAAAAGTCAATAATTAATCTTGTAATTTGGAACGGAGGTAGTATTTACAATTGTCTGGTGGTTTGTACAAGGTTTTCTTTATTCACCTTCTTACGCGAGACTAGTCCTACCAAAAAGTAAATTGATGTTGAAAGGTAGTCGCATAAAATTAGACATCCCAAAGTTTAAACGTGGCAACACAAACTTGGATGGACCCAATCCTTGCACATTACTACTCCCTTCATCACAAATTAGTTGTCATTCTTTTCTTATCGCGAAGACATTTCAACGTAAAATTGGAGAAACAAGTGGACCACCATATGATAAGATAGATATACGTTATGACTTCTTTCTTAAACTAGGTGCCATGTTGACCCAAACACTTAAATATGGTTGGCGCAAGAATTAGACTGAAGCCAATATCAGAATATGAAGTAACATAATAGTTAGGACTTGGTAATAGTAAAATATGCATATTGCAACAAAATATTTACCATCTCCATTGGAGAACCAATAACACCAAGAGGCAGCTTCATATTCCCAACGCGCCGAGTTCCATACATGAACCCAGGCCTTAGAATTACTCCTGAAAAAAACATATGGCTTATGAATTTTGACTTGCATGCAGCCTGTAAACCTCAAAATCAAAGTAAATTCGCATGCAGATGGACAAAGTGTGAATTAAGGTTCGATATATTAAGGTAGTGTTCTGTGCAACCTACTGGGAGCTTTTGGAATAAATAAGCACATCTACACAACTAATGTTCGCTTGGTAAAGTAACCAGATGGCTTGTACTCAGATATGTGGCTCTTTGGGTGCCCATGTAGAGAAAGCACCAAAAATGACTTTTGAAATCAACAAATCAGAATTTCAACATTGTTAAATTTGTTCAAGTATAAATCAAATACCAACTATATTCCATGCTTTAGAAGAAATAACGTGGCCAGGGTGTATTTTTAGCCTAATAATTGTTCAGCCAGTATATTCTTAGATTCTACAAATCTCATTCATTTTTAAACTTATATGCTAGTTCCCAAGTTAAAGTTGAAGTAGAACGCCCACCTCCATATGGAAATTTAGTTAGCAACTCTGTTTCAGCAGCTCTCTGCATTGCACATTAAACATGAAGTAGTCATAAAAGGAGGATGAAAGGAGAGAGTAACTTATCGACCATAAACTTTTTCTGAAATTCTTCTCTAAGATTAGTTGAACTTTCCAATGTTGCTAAATTTGATACTAAAAACACAATTTCCCAAGTCACATGTTGTGAAATAGTGATAAATATCAACGAGTACTAAAAACATGTGTAAAGGTATGTACTTTCAAGATTGAATAGTGAAGCACAAACTCCACATTGATGCTGATATCAACTACAATCAAATTTACTGTCAGTACAACAGAAAACACATATGATGTAGGATTCCTCCACAATCATCATCAAACAGATATAATGCGATCACCATTAGTTAATTAACTCGCAACATAATTCCTATTCAAAATTTTAGGATAACTTGGAAGTCTAAAATTTTATGAATATTAACAATCCTAATGAGTACATAGTTTATGATATTCATAATTGGGGAGGAATAGGAATTAATTATGTTACGAGTTTATGATATTCATAATTGTATTGAATTTGAAAATGTTTCATGTTGATTTGTAAGAAGTCAATATTGATTCTATAATTTGGAATGGAGGGAGCATTAAATTAAATTATTACAGAGAAGTAATAAATTATGTTACCTGTCGTAGGAGAATTAGGGTTTTTTATTCAGTATTTAAGTGATCCAATCCATAATTGAATGCAGAGAGTTTAACATATTGATTTGATTTGAGGCTTTATGCCATTGTGGCCTTCAAGAACAAATTTTTCTCCCATCTCCCTTCTTTATTCCCTTTATCATAATCCTAAACCCTCTAAATCTTATCATGCATCAAATTCATATTAGAACCAAACTTGGTATAATTGGATTCAACATTATGTCTTTACATTTTTCATCACATTTCAATCCCACTGTTGGTAAGAACTTGAAACTTCGACCTTGTGGTTAACAAACACACACCCTAACCAACTGAACTACCCTAATCCTACCCTTCTTTATCAAAACCTTGCCTATTTGATTTCCAGTACTATATACTGTCTCTACCTCAAAAACCCCAACACTAAACCCTGGCTATCAAAACCAATCATTTTAACCGATGCCCACAGCCCCAAACAACCCCTAATCATCACCAAATCCTTAAAAAATAATTCCAGTTCTAAGAAAAAACACCAAATAATTGTTACAGCTGGTAGTTTCAAAAAAAAGAAAGAAAAGAAACCCCGGGAAAAAAAACTTGGGCAAATTAGAAATTGTTTCCTCATGATGATAGTATATTGCAATATAGACGCTAATATTTCAGTTTTTGCAATGTCATACCAAATGTTTCAATTTTTTGCAAAACTACACCCTTTGATAAATTTTGGTCAAAATAAGTCAATTATTTGCATATCATGTTGGTGTTTAAGGGACAAAATAATTAGTTTGTACACTAAAATGTATTCCCTCGACATAGAGAGATAAAACTATCAGCACAATGAAGAGCCACCAACAAATATATATGATCGACATATTTGGGGATAATGTTGGGGCTTGTGTTCCTATTGATATTCCTTATGTTCTTGTTTTGTTCTCAGTTGGTCAATATATCAATGACAAGCACCATTCCTAGTCATTCACGGTCTGGTTACGTGAATCATTCACCTTATATTCGGCAAGTCTAGAAATATTTGTTGGTGGCTCTTTATTGTGATAACAATTTTACCCCACTGTTTAGAGGGAATATATTTTATTATAAAAAATGACTAGTTTCCCCCTTAAACAGGCACATGTGCACATAACTAACTTATTTTGACAAAAAAAATGTCAGAGGGAACAGGGAAAGTTTTGCAAAAAATTGAAACATTGGCTATGACATTGCGAAAATTGAAACATTAGTGTCTATATTGCAATTCAGTCGCAACATGAGAGGACAGTTTTGCAACTTGTCTAAAAAACTTCTGCTTTTTAATTTATTTTTATTTTTTTTTACCAATTATGGTGAACTGCGAGAACGTGATTATGAAGCTCAAGTCTTTTATGCAAGCAAGAGAAGAAAGAACGAAGGAAACTAAGGAGTCCAACAAAGCACTTTCAACAGCTATTCAGTCCTTTGTCAGTAAGGTTACAGGAGGAAACCTCGGGAGGGATGGCAAAAGTAACGTTCAAGTGAATCCTTTCTCAGTGGCAGGTGGTCGACTTATCCATAATGAGGCTGGGCAATGGTGAAATGGATTTCATGATAGAATTGGAAACAACAATACTCTTACCGCTGAACTTTTGGCGATTCATGAAGGATCAACTCTAGCATAGGAAATGAGAATACAGAACTTAGAAATAGAGACGGATTCGGAAGTGACTGTTAAGTTGATCAAGCATGGTGAGACAGAGTCATCCGGATGGAAACTTGATCCAAGACTGCCAACAACTCATGAGGAAGCCATGTAATACAAGAATCATGCATGCCCGGCAAGGAGGAAATAAAAGTGCCGACTTTCTTGCTGCTTTGGGACATTATTCAAATCTTGTAATAAATTATAGTAAGGAAACTCCCTTTCAGATCCTAGCATTGCCAGATGAAGACTGTATGAACTCCTATTATTTACGTCTTTTAGGCCTGATGGCCTCCTTTGCACCCACAAAACAAAACAAAAAAAAAGAGAGAGAGAAAGAGAAGGACAAGACCTTTCACATGTTGATGCTCCCACGAATCCTAATGAAGAAAAACTAAGGTCGCTGAACAAACTGAAAATCCAGACGGTGGGTTCACAAAAAAGAAATTGATGTACAAGAGCTAATAATGTTGTAAACAAAAAGTAAGTCAAAATTGAGATGGAAAATGTTGATTTTCTCTTTAATCTTTTTAGATGGCAGATTTGAGTCCCAAGCATCTTTGAGATTCTCTATTATGTAGCCATATGATGTATGACAAATTTTGGAGAAGAATAATGGCTAGAAATAATTGATAAAAACATGAAATAATTAACTTGGGTAAAGCTCCGCACCTCACTACCCCAGGAGGGATCATTTACTTGGGTTAGACTCCGCACTACAATACCCCTAAGGATTTCTCAACAGTAGAAGAGACGAAAATAGATCATAGCTCCTTATCAATAATCAATATCCTATCATGTAATTAACTTTTTTGGGGATTACATCACTATTTAAAATATTTGAACCCAAATTTTACTCGGGGAACAATAAAAGTACTAAATGATTAAAATACCCTTCATAAGTATTAAAATTTCCTAATTAATATTAAATGTCCTAAATCTCGACTAATAAATAAAATAAACAATTACATCATTTAAAAGGCAATAAGATGTTATAAAATTTTCATAAAATAATTAAATTAATTTCTTCTTTGACTCTTTACTTGTCGTCCTCATCACTATAGTTCCTAAAAATTGTGCTAAACAAATTGGGATGAGGGATTCTCAAGTTTCACGGGAAGACATCACTGTGACTGTGATTCTCATTATCAAACTCGAGGACGAGTTTCTCTCAATGGAGGGGTTGGACGAATCTTGAAAATTATATTTGTTGGGGACGTGATTGATTGGGCTTGGCGATTCGGTGGACCATATTCCACATGGAGGAACTTTCCCCACGTAGGAGTCTATTTTGGACAGTGGAAGAACTTTAAGAAATCTAAGATTCCTAACTACATTTAATTTTCAATTCCTAAGGAAAGAGTCAGGATAATATTCGACTTCCTTTCTTTAAGAAGATTCGATTCTATCCCATTATGGTATCCACCATAATGAGGATATCTATTCCCATTCGGGGACAGGGCACTTAAGGAGGTGTGATCATTATAAATACAAGGTTATACCCTAATTCACAGGTACTTGATTACTTTTCAGCACTACAGCATTAAGCCCCCATTGTTAACCTTTATTCAGCCTGTATTTATTCTCACACCGGAGCTA
Source organism: Panax quinquefolius (assembly GCA_020205615.1). Classification (NCBI taxonomy): domain Eukaryota; kingdom Viridiplantae; phylum Streptophyta; class Magnoliopsida; order Apiales; family Araliaceae; genus Panax; species Panax quinquefolius. The sequence continues at coordinate 91,324,925 of CM035171.1, read as the reverse complement.
TCCACAGGCGGCCCAAGCCGTCAAGTTCCTACGTGTGACTGTTTCTATACAAAGATTGGACGCGTTGTTGGTGATTAGACGTGTGGACGAATCTTGGCATTAACATTGGCGCTAGAAGAAGGGCCCTTTAGTGCTAGATAATTTTTCAATCTCCCAGGACTTTAATCGGAGTAATGGCGACAAGTATGCGAAAACAGTTTCAGCACGGGACAAATCAACGGCCAATCCATCTTCTCAACCCTGGGGTTCAGTCAAGGACAGGTTGGGTCCTTCCGATCACATCTCGGACAGGCTCGAGCCCCATAGTCACTCTGTGGGTCCAACGAAGACTTAAATGACACTGGTCAGAAGAAAATTGTTCTCGGACACACAGAAGACGGCATGCCACAATAGTCGTGTCAAGGATCAGAACTCTAAACGTGATGGTTAGGACAAAAGGGAGTTGATTCTGGCTAGGAAGATGCAGGAAAACAAGGATGCCATGGAGGCCCTATGCTTTCAGCAGAAAGAATTGGATGCCCAGATAGCAGCACTATTGGGTGGTGAGGAGGTTTCATCCAGTCATATTCGACGCCGGGAAGCATCGCCAGAGAACCGATCTAGGACACATTGTTCGAACGGTTCTCGGCGCGAAAAGAGTAGGCGTAGGAGCCGCTCTCATGAAGGAAGTAGCGATGGGAGAGGACGTCAACGACGAGTGGCTTCTCCAGAAAATGATCGGGATAGGCATAAGTCATCCCCCAACAAAGATGAGTCTGAAGCCCTTGCCCGAAGAGTGGCAGAACTGAAGAAGAAATTAACGGTGACCAATCAGGAGGAGGTTACGGTCGACTCGACATCACCCTTCTCTCCAAAGATAGATCGGGTTCAGGCCGACCCCATAAAGAAGGTCCCGCATATGGAGAGTTACGATAACACATGGGATCTGTAAGACCACACCCAGACGTACAATCGGCTTAGGAAATTTTATTACTCTGATGCCGCCAAGTGTCAGATGTTCATTACAAACCCTGAGGAAGGAGGCTCGACAGTGAATGACGTTGCTTGCCCCAGAACTCGATCTCATCGTGGAAGGAACTTTGTGACAAATTTCATGGCCGATTCGGGAGCAATAAGAGGAGAGGAAAGCCAACCAGTTCCCTAGTGCAGATAAGGCAGTACTCTAATGAGACTCTGAGTCAGTATGTGAAGCGATTCCTAGAGGCGGTCGAAACGGTGACGGATTTAAATGGTCCTCAGGCCCTCGGATACTTTCAAACCTGGTTGGACGTGGTGAGGTCAAAGAAACTGGTAAAAGACATGATGTTTAACACCCCAAAGGATCTCGCTAAAGCATATAACCGGGCGGAGGGTTTCATTGCAATCAAGGAGGCAACAGGGAGCCTAAGGCCGAATGCACCATCTTCGGAGAAGCCCAGAGATCGGGATAGGAATAGTCGTCGCAAGTCAGATAACAATAATAACATATCAGAGAATCAGTCAAAGAACAATTTCAACAATGGGGGTTGGGAGGAGCCCGACCACCCTTCCTGAAGCGTGGAGTCAACAAAGTCTATACCCCACTCAATATGGATCGGGCAAAAATATTAGAGGAGATAAGAGATGAGCCTTATTTTGAGCCCTGCCTGACCGTACCGAGGAAATCTAAATCAATATTACGACTACCACCAGACCGCCAGACACTCCACAGAAGATTGTCGGAATTTAAAGAACTTGATCAAGAATAATGTCCAAAGTGGGGAATTGGTCCAGTACGTCGATGGACGTGAGGGTTCGAGTAAGAGACTAATCAATACTAACCAAGAGCATAACCCGAACCCCCAGCCACAACAACAACCCGAACAAGGTCAAACAATTAGGCGAGTGGTAGATGTGATAATAGGTGACTCGGTTGGAAAGGTGATCGGGAAGAAAAGGCGAGGGATTCTGGACTCCATACTAACTGTTTTCGAACAGCCTGCCAGGAGAGATCGACAGTACCCTGACACAATCATTTCTTTCACCAATGAGGACTACCCATCGGAACCTATCGAACCGCACAAGGGAGCTTTGGCTATCACTACGCAAGTTAGCCGGTGGATATGAAGCGAATTATGATTGACAATGGCTCTTCGGTCGACATATTATATGCCCATGCATACCAGAGATTGGATTTGGAGGGAAGAAGGATGGAGGTCGGGCAAGAGCACCCTTCAGTAACGATCTAGTTCGGGTAGCGTGAACTATTGAATTGTCAGTTATCTTCGGAACAGCTCCCCAGCAGGTTGAAGTGAATGTCAGATTCTTTGTAATGCATGTAGACTCGGCGTACAATGCTATTTTGGGACAGCCGACATTAACATTTTGCAGGCAGTGACTTCCATCCCCCACTTCAAACTAAAATTTCCTACACCAAATAGGGAAGTCAAGGGAGACTTGGATATAGCTCGAAGATGCTACAGGAGTTCTTTGATATCATCGAGAGTTGGAGTTAGTAAACAGAGGCAAATTATGGCAATTGAGGTGGAACCATTTACTGAGGGAAGTACAGAATCCCTCGTTTTATCGGCTGAAGGGACCGAAGACATCGAGTTGATCCCGGGGAACAAGGAGAAAACAATCAAGATTGGTTCGGGCTTGCAAGAACCCTTTCAGGCGGGATTGATCGAGTTGCTTCTAGTGTATGCGGACATTTTTGGGCGGGTGCCCAGTGATATATGTCTACGATAGATGAGTCTTTCGCTGTGCACCGTTTGAATGTAGACCCTGCCAGTAAACATGTCCAGTAAAAGAGGATCTTTGCCTCGGAGAGGCAGAAGATCATTGATGATGAGATGGACAAATTATTAGCGGTCGACTTCATATTTGAAATAGACAACCCCGAATGGTTGGCGAACGTAGTGTTGGTTCGGGAGCATAATGGAAAGTAGAGAATTTGCATTGACTACACGGATCTGAATAAAGCATGCCCGAAAAATTTCTACCCACTTCCACATTGACCAATTGATTGATGTCACCCCGGGGTATACTCTGTTAAGTTTATGACGCCTTTTCGGGATACAATCAAATTTCGATGCATAAAGAAGATACCCCTAAGACGACTTTCAACACGCATCAGGCGATCTATGCTTACAAAGAGATGACTTTCGGATTACTGAATGTTGGTGCTACCTATCAGAGGATGATGAACTACGTATTTCGGAAGCTGTTGGGCCGAAGAATGAATGTGTATGTGGACGACATGATCGTCAAGAGCTTGTCCGTTCGGGAACATCTAGATGATCTAGAAGATTGCTTTCAGACTGTTCGACATTATAACATTCGGCTAAATCTAACGAATTGTACTTTTAGCCTTGGATCGAGAAAGTTCCTCGGGTATTTGGTGAGCAAGCGAGGAATTGAGGCAAATCCAAAGAAGATTAGGGAAATACTACACATGAAGTCTCCCCAATCTTTCAAGGAAGTTTTGCGTTTGACAGGTCGAATAACAGTGTTAAGGAGATTCATGTCCAAGTCTACATAAAGGTGTTTGCAGTTTTTTGATACTCTAAAGGGACCAAAAAACGAGAATGTGAACTTCGGAATGTGAAAACGATTTTCAAAGGATCAAAAAATACTTGTCCTCGGCGCCACTGTTGATGAAGTCTATCCCTTCAGAACCTCTATACTTATACTTGGCAGCCAGTTCATTGGTTGTTTGTGCAGTCTTGGTAAGAGAAGCAAGAGGAAAATAGTTCCCCGTCTATTATGTCAATCATGCCCTTCAAGACGTAGAGACTAGATATCCAAACTTGGAAAAGTTCGCCTACGCATTAATGGTGGCTAATAGGAAGCTTCGACACTATTTCCAAGGTTGGTTAATAGTGGTGTATACGGATCAGGCCTTGTAGAAGGTATTGCACAAACCAGACGTGTCAGGCAGTGTTCTAAAAGTCGGCCTAGTCGGCGACTAGGTCGGAGTCGGAGGCTCGCCGAGTCGACCAGGCCCTAGTCAGTTGATTTAGTCGCTGGCCGACTTAGTCGGCCTCAAGTCGGCGACTAGTCGGTAAAATCGGGGTAAATCGGAACAAATCGGAGCATATGAGGGTAAAAAACAAAACATATGAAATGTTTGGGGCCATAGTGTAATTTATGAATTTTAATTATTAGTTTTAAACCCTACCCGATCATCGCTATGCTTGTTCTCTCGACATCATCGCTTCTTCCTTCGAGGCTTCGACCGACGACGCCGACTCCTTCTCGCTTCAACCGACGACGGCGACACACTCATCGCTTTCTTCTTCCTTCGACCGACGACGACGCCGACGACCACGCTTACTCACGACTCCTTCTCGCCTTCTACTTTGAAAGCAGTTTGACGCACTTTCTTCTTCCTTCTTCTTGACACGCCTTTGATCGCTACTCGTGTAGTACTTTTCCATTGCCTCTCTCTCGCCTTCTCTAAAAAAAATTTGTAAACATACTGATATAAGGTAATCGATATAAGGCTTATAAGCTTATATGCTTATATAAAAGGTAATCGATATAAATATAAGCTTAATAGTTTTTTCTATAAAAAAAATTGTAAATGCTTTTACAATTTTTTTTTTGTTTTAGTTAATTAGAGAAACTTAAATTAGTTAATTTTTTTAGTTAATTGTAATATTTCATTTTAATTTTTAAATTGTTTCAACTTAAGTTATAAATTAAATTATTAAAATCAATCGGGGTTTGAGAAAATGACCGATTTTATATTTTTATGCATAGTATAATATCACTATCATCAATGGCTCAATCACCATCTTTGTCTTCTAAGACCTCTCTATACTTCGATTGTTCAAGATTAAAAGAGCTTCAGATGATATTGGATGGGAAAATGGCTTCCTTGTAAATCTTAACAACAAGGATCGTTGGAGATGCAAATTGTGTGACAAAGAGTATGGTGGAGGAGTTTATAGATTGAAACAACATATAGCAAATATCAAGGGAAATGTAGCATCATGCCCCAAGTCAACCACGGAAGATAAAGAAAAGTGTAAGATGGCACTTGACAAGGTAGCAACTAAAAAGAGAGACAAGAGGATAGATGACGTGAATGTTAGAGCGGAAGTGGAAGTGGAAGTGGAGGCAATTCCAGAAGGAAATGAAGACGAAGAAGTTGAAGTTTTAGGGTCAAGGAAGAGGCCCCATTATCTTGGTCCCATAGATAGATATGCAAGGGCCATCAATCCGGATTTGAGTGCAAGTAAGAAGATGCGACAACAAAACATGAATGATGCACTTTGGAAAGAGAGAACTCATGATGTGAATAGGTACTTGGCTCGATGGATGTACGAAGTTGGTATTCCATTTCATGCTATTGACAATGATAGCTTTAAACGCTTTGTTGAGGCGGTGGGTATATTTGGCCAAGACTTCCAACCCCCAAGTCAATACCAATTAAGGGAGCCGTTGTTGAAGGAGGAGGTGGAGAGAACCAAACAATCACTCAAGAAACAAGAAGGAGAGTGGACTACAACGGGATGCTCTATCATGACCGATGCTTGGACCGACTGAAAAAGAAGCATCATGAATTTATGTGTTAATTGTAGGACTGGGACTTGTTTTCTTTCTTCTAAGGAAGATTCGGAGGTGTCGCACACGATTGAATATATATTCGCTATGTTGACAAGTGCATCATGAAGTCAGCGCAAAATGTAATCCAAGTAGTCACGACAATGTCTCTCTAATAATACGGCAGTGCAAGGGCATTGTTGAAGGCCAAGAGACCACATATGTTTTGGACCTCGTGTGCAACCCACACAATAAACCTCATGCTTGAGGGATTGAAAGCAACAAAAGTTCAAAGACACTATTGAAAGGGAAAAGAAGTTCACTATATTTATTTACGGTCATCATAGAACATCGGCATCGATGAGAAAACATACAAAAAGAGAGAGATAGTGAGGCCGGGTGTTACTAGATTTGCAACCGCCTTCTCGACAATGCAAAGTATGATGGAGAAGAAACAAGAGTCAAGATGATGTGTACTACCAATGAATGGGGAGCCCTTCCATGGGTGAAGACCGCAGCGAAGGGAAAGCCGATTTGCTACGGTGATGAGTACGGCGCGTTGGAATAGTGTAACTCTTTGCTTGAAAGTGTTTGCTCCATTAGTGATGGTTCTTCGCCTTGTTGATGGGGATTGAAGCCCTCAATGGGCTTTGTGTATGGAGAGCTCAAGAAAGCGAAAGAAGATATCAAAGAGGCATACAAACAAAATGAGGGTAACTACCGGGCCAATACTACAAGTCATCGACACAAAAGCTTAGGTCACTTGATAGTCCATCAGATTCGACTTCGCTTACTTTTTGAATCCATTTTACCTCTTCAAGGATCCTACCATGAAAGATTATCCAATTATCATGGATGGTGTTTTTACTTGTGTTGAATCTTTCTTTCCCGATGATTTTGAAGTTCAAAATGAGGTTATCAATAAAGAGTTGTTGAAGTACAAGAACAAAGAGGGTGGATTTGGTAGACCATTGGCCGCAAAGGGATGTGAGGAGAACAATGACACTTATGATCCGGGTAACTTAGTAATTACTTTTCTAGTTTTCTTTTCTTAGTTAGTAACTTAGTTTTTTTTTCCCAATCAAGTAACTTATAGTCAATACTAAATTACTCATCAATCAGGCTTCTTTCATGATTAGTTGGATGTTAGTCTAACTATGGCAATCATACACCCAACTTGAAAAAATGGCCATTAGAATTCTCTCTTTGACTTCGAGTTCATCCGGTGTGAGAGAAATTGAGCACTTTTGATGGAGTAAGTACATATTCCCTCTCTTTTATTATATGTTGTAATTTTTAATAAGGGTATTAGAATTATTAACTCGAGAATTTTCTTTAATGTATAAATACATACGAAGAAAAGGAATAAACTTGATGCAACAAGGTCAACAACCTAGTGTATGTCCAATTCAATGCCAAACTTGTCAACAAGAAAATAAGGGTAAAGGAGAAGGATGTCTTAATTACTAGTGAAGCAACAAATGCACAAGGATGGATTGTTGAAGGTGGTGACGATGAAGTCGAGCCGGGTTCGGGACTTCATACGGGATACGGTCAGGGAAGCTATGGGAGCGGATGAGGTCCTTCTACCTGTAAGAAGTGGTAGAAATGTGCGAGAACTAGATGAAGACGAGTTTGTGTCAGAAAATGATGACAACGAAGAGGAAGATGAGAATTATGAGTTTGAGTCCGATGGAGAGCAAGTCTTGGAGGGATATGGAGAAGAGGAGGAGGAGTGATTTACTATTGATTTTGTGCTACTTAGTTTCATTTGGTTAATTTGTTTTCATGTTTTGAACTTAGAGCGTCGAACTATTTGGTTTTACTTAGTTTCCATGTTTTTATTTGATGATTTGTGTTACTTATGTTATTCTACTTATTCAAAACTTATGAAGGAGGAAGGAGAATATATATTTTTTTAAAAAAAAATTAAAAATCCGACTAGCCGATTAATCCCCTAGTCGCTAGTCGGTAGCCAACCGACATGGGACCGACTAGCGACTTTTAGAACACTGGTGTCAGAGTAACTTGCTGCTTAGGCAATGGAGTTAACTTAGTTTTCTTTGGAGTATAACCCCCGAACGACGATAAAGGGTCAGGCTGACTCAGGCATTGGTCGACTTCTTGGTGGAGTGCTCTTTTTTTGTACCCGACTCAACTGATCAGTCAAAGGAAGTTGTGGGTTCGATTTCAGACGTTCGGCCGAATCAGACTTCGTGGACACTGATCGACTTCGGATGTCAATAGAGCAAGGGTACTTCTGACAAGTTCAGAAGGGTTCAAGATGCAGCTGGCCATCCGGTTCCAGTTCCGGTTCCGGTTTCGGTTCAAAGCGACAAACAATGAAGCTAACAATGAGGCTGAATACAAGGCGATTTTGGCCGGATTACGTCTGGCCAAGAGTTTAGAGGTTCAACGGCTGGTCATCTTCAGTGACTCCCAGTCAGTAGTTAAACAGATTTTGGGGGAGTATGAGGCTCGGGGGGCAATGATGACTAAATACTTGGCTGAAGACAAGGATCGGTTCCACTATTTCAATTTTTATGATTTCCAAGGAGTGGATCGGTCGAACAACATCATTGTTGATGCCTTGTCCAAGTTGGCTACGACGAATGCGAGTTCATTCAGGGGTTCGGTATATTTGGAAGTTCTCGATGTTCCCAATGTTCAGAGGGCAGAGATTTTGATGGTAGAAAGGTCGAACTGTTGGCTTATTCCCTACATAGAGTATCTTGCGGACAGTAAGCTCCTTTCAGATCGGATGCTGGCAAATAAAATAAAGTATAGGAATTTAAATTTCATATTAATTGATGGAGATCTGTATCGGCGTGCTTTCTCTTCACCCTTACTGAAGTGCTTAGTTTCGTCCGAGGTAAGGTACGTACTTCGGGAAGTCCATGAAGGGATTTGTGGTTAGCATATAAGGTGATTCGACAAGGTTATTACTGGTCGTCGATCTTTCAGGAGGCAAAAGAATATGTTAAGAAGTGTCCTAAATGTCAGCTAAATAGTCATATTCCTTATCAGCCACCCGAGGAGTTTTTTTCAGTCTTATAACCGATCCCTTTCGATGTTTGGGGTATTGATATCTTGGGACCATTTTATTCTTAGGTGATGTGTCGGGTTTAAGTGGTGGTAGCAATAGATTACATGACTAAATGGGTGGAGGTCAAACCACTTCGGACGATCACAGAGCAAGAGTGCTTGAAATTTCTTAAAGAATTTGTAGTTTTCCGATACGGTATTCCTATGGTACTAGCATCAATACTCAATTATATTATATTGTTCTTTTATTTTGTTTAAAGGTCTTTCAAAGTCATGAGACTAGCATATGACTTTTAATGAGCTTCAAGAGTTGAGGGTCATTTCAAGTATACCATAAATAACAATCCTATCTTTTTTGTTGTCGTATAGATTCATTTGTAGCCTCCCCAACTAGTATAGGATAAAAGGTGGTGTTGAGTTGAGTTTAGTATAAATAGAATCCTAAAGTCCTTAGCAGGCATATTTATGATAATTTTATTACTCTATTAGGATATAGAGGTTTCTTTGCTCTTTGACCTAAGAAACTCAATTTTGTCATTCTAGCTTTAAATATTCTGTTATTTTCTCTATTATGTTGTTCATTGGTAATTTCTGATTTATACTCCTTCCATCCAAGTTTACTTGTCCTAATTTCATTTTTGGTTTGTCTAAAACTATTTGTCCGCTTTCCATTTTAATATTATTTTGACCTTATTTTTCTAATAATACCCTCATTTACTTTATTAAATTTCTTTATTGAAATCAACATGACAAAAAAGTAAAACTATTAACTTTGACATTGGAAGTACAACCACACTCTTTTTTTCTCCTCTCGTCTATTTTATTATTCCAAAAAAGAGTTAGGAGATTAATTAAAACAAACAAGATGATAATAAAGTAATTAAAATGGATAATTTGGAGATAAAAAATTTCTTAATACGCGTGTATTTTCAAACTATGACAAGTAAAATTGGACGGAGGGATACTTGCTACGCTTTGTTAACAAAGTAGCACTAAATAACCTCCTTTTTTCTTCTTTTCCAAATAAGTCCAATAAGATTACATAAGATGAGGTTTAAAACTTATGTCAACTTTATTGTGTAACAGTAGAAGTTTCATCATGTACCATAACCAAGCCCTTTAATAATTGGCTTCTAAATGTGTCAGTATGCTATAGCAAAGTCGCATACAATAGCACGGGTAAGAATGAGAGGAGTGGCAACTTAATAATTGTACTCCGTACTAGTAAATGAAGAATATAATTCTGTAAGTTAAGACTACATTCTTATATGTAATAAATTAATCAGTAAATTAAACAGAAAAACACTAGACTAGTTTCTTTCGGAGTAGGTAGCACACAAGCACATGCATTTCAACTAGAACATTAAATGAGGCCTAATTCCTCCAAACATAATGAAGAGCTTGAACTACATACCTGTACTATTAGTTTCCAAAAAATTCTTTTATTGTTATACTACGACACTCAAGTGCCCTCCCTTTATATATTGGAATGTTCCAAATTAAGTTATTATAATCTGGTTATTGTTGGGTCTCCACCTATTAGGGAATTAATTTTGATAATAACAAATAGATAACAAAATAGATAAATATTAGGTATATAAGAAAATGAGTAAAACAAATTAGAATCTTCCCCATAAGTTTAATATATATAGGGCTTGGGAGATACCTAGAGGTATATAAGTTATATATCTTAGTTTTATAAAATGAGTTTATCAAAAGATTTTTAGTAAAATTTAACCTTAAGAATGGAAAGATCATGCAAAATATGAGCAAAAGTAAATTTTTATTTAATTTGAGGTTGTGTAACACTATTATTATAACATTGTAAAATAAGTAAATCTTTTGACGACTAAGATTAATTGAACTTTTATTACCATAAAGTCGATAATAAACATTACCAAATCACATGAAAATTTATATGTTCAAATATGTTTATATGTTCTTTAAATTTGTAAGGTTGGATTTATCTAAAAAACCCTAAAAATTGACGTATTAACTCTATGGGTATACAAGTTAGATACCCTCAGGGGAATATCCCTTTTTCACTATAAATTATTATATTGTTTTTAGCATAATCAATTTTGACCAAGTTTTCAAAAGTATTAAAGTTTTATCTTTCACATGACCTTGATAAATTCATAAAATAACATTTCCTAAGGCAATGAAATGCTCTATTCTCAAATGATTTTTTGAACACTCCAAAATGCTATATATTATAAAGTATTTTCCAGAAAAATCACTCCAATTCTCACTCACACAGAGTATTTTGGGTAAGCCATATGGAAATTAAATTCAAAGTCAAACTTGCTACAAACATGTGGGAAAATGAAAAAGGCATATAGGTTGCCTACTAAATTCATGTTTCACCTAAAATATCAACCTAGCCTTTGTCCAAAGGGAAACTAAAATAAAATGAATTAGCCAAGGGACAAAAAGTTATCTTCCTTTTTATTTTACTCCAACCGAGCCAATATATGGGAAATTAATTTGAAATCCTAGCCCTTAAATCCAAAATGACTTTGATCAGGTGGGAAACTCATACCAGTACTCGGAAAACTAACACCTGAAGAGAACATTCTTCTTTTGACTTAGGAGCACCCTTCTGCTAAGCTGGGAAAACCATGTTGATATTGGCACACCAGAAAGAGTAACTCCTCCAAGTAGGTAAGCGTCTGGAAGAGTTTTTTGAAGGCTTTCAGCAGAAGGTCTGCTAAACAAGTATGTATGACCATCAGAATCAATGCCCAGATATTCACGGATAAAACTACCCTCACTCTTGGTTTTACTATAAATAGGAGATCATTTCTCCTTTCTATACTCGTCAGTTTACAAAATAATTCTCAAATTCTCTCAAGAGCTTTCTCCCCCTTGCCTATATTTTTGTTAGCTAACAAAGCTCTTTTCAAAACTAAAATTCTATCACTTACTAGTGAAGAGAAATTGGTCAACTTTGGTTGAGATAAGTTTTTCATTGATATGACTTGTGAGTATCTCTTTAACTGTTATATCTTGAGATATTGTTATACACACTTATATATTCTCATATTTTATCTCTAAATGTTTACAAGGACAATACCTCTGGCATACCGACTATAGCGGAGTTACTCTCTTAATTGAGGTAACAAGTCAAACGAGCGAAAACTCAAGTTTCTCCTTATAAATATAATTTGCGAAAACTTTTTAATTGATACACTTTCACAGTGACTAAAACCCAAGTCCTCAACAAATTATAAAGTGATCAATTTTACGATCTCACAAGCATTGATAAAATATATTGGAATATATGTTTTGAGTTGAGCAATATATTTGTGCTCATATCAAGTATCATATAAATTGCTATAACTGTTATACTTGATACTGTGACTGCAAGTACTTGATTCCTAATTAACATCTGAATTACTTGCAAACTAATATAAAAGTTACTTAAACTTCTATATCAAAACTTACTTGATATATCTACTTACAAAGAAGCATAATACACGTAAAAGTTACAACTTTATAAATATTTGTATTAAACTTATATATCTACTTATATAAGAAGCATATCACATATAAAGGTTATGTATGTAAAGTTTATGTAATTTTTATAGGGCTAATGACAAAATTGTCCTCCCAAGTTTGGACGAAAGTCAATTTGATACTCAAAGTTTGAAAATCGTCAATCAATACCTCTAAGTATTTTAAAACAACAAATTTGTTCCCTTTTGGCCGGTCTGACCAACTTTTCGCCGAATACAGTTTGACTACTTTTTCAATACTTTGAGCTTGTCAATACATTTTTGAACTTGTATTTAACCAATATTTTTCTAAATATATTATTATTCATTAAGTTCATTTTCCCTTTTTAACATTTAAAATTCAAAAAAAGTCCTAAAAGTATTTATACAATCAATTGCAAACTAACCGCTTATTTGAAAAGTCAATAACAAATAAATCAAGAATTAAATATATATTTATGAAATCTATAATTACAAAACTAAAAAAAAGTTCAATAACAAAATAAAAGGAAAACATATTAAGTAACAAACTATATTTTGTAAACCTCTCTTTACAAAAGAAAAAAAAATAAAACAAATTAAATAAATAAAAAGTAATAGCAAGAAAACAAAATCAAAAACAAATTAAATAACAAAAGCATAAGAATTCCAGTATAGGTAATAGATAACTCAAACCGATCTCTCATACGAGCCAATCACAAAGCTGCAAAATTTTGATTACCTCCATTGTTACTGGCAAGGGCATCACCCCACGGCAGCGATTAATGGCGGATGCCAACCCCAACAATTGGACCATATAAGGCACAAGCTAGTACCTAGTAAGGTTTGGACACTACCTCACTCTCTTCACCAACTAAATAATAGAAATAAATGGGGGAGGCAGATTCATACCCTGAAGCAAAGTCGTCGGATCTCCTGAACCAATTGGAATTTATTTTGGAATCTGATTCTTTAATGTAAGTCACTTTTCTTCTTCAACTCCATAGCTATATATAATGCAATTGCTGAGATGGTGTTTGTTAAAATGTCCAACTGAACTTTAGAAATGGTCTTTTCATATAGGTACCCACATGACCGGCACTCTGAAATTCCAGTATTCAACATCGCAAACTTCTCCTCCGGCCGGCGTTTGTCAAAATTTTCAGTCCCTTCTAGTTCTGCAAAATCGGAATCTATTGCGGAATTGGGTTCCTCTAAAATAGGTTTTTCCAAAATTGGTTGTTCTGAAATGGGCTCGTCTTCTTTGGAGACATCAATTGATTTATAGGTGAATTGGGGGTTTTGTGAAGAAATTGAGAGGGATTTGAGGAGGAAGAAGAAGACAGTTAAATTTGTTTTAAATAAAGAATTTTGGTTTACTATATTTAATTAAGTTAATTTGATAATATAAAACATATATGCAGATTGTATATGTATTTTAAAAGTCAAATACTTTAATTGTAGTCAATTAGTACTCATTTCACCAAAAGATGACATGTGGTGATTTCAGACCTAAAAATGGACACACCGGTTAAAAGGGAACACAATTGTTGTTTTAAAATACTTAAAGGTATTGATTCACGATTTTCAAACTTTGAGTATCAAATTGATTTTCATCCGGGGGCAGTTTTGTCATTAGCCCATTTTTATATATGACAGATATTTGTATTAAACTTATATATGACAGATAGTTGTATTAAACTTATATATATGCTTATTTGAGAAGGATCTTTACAAAACAAACTTTTTGAAAATGGGATTTTTGAGGAGTTAGTTTATTTTGTGTATCTGTGAGAAAAATAGTAATCCTAAGACCAAGACCAGAGTCATAAAGAGGTCAACAGGGAGAGTTGAGTCTTTAGCTTACTTGTGAGGTAAGGGATAGACTATTAAAGAATAGAACTCAACTCAACTCAAAGGAACATATGTAACTATGCTCAAGGAATGAGCGGGGAGCTTGTTGTCCAAGATAGTTACTTGTATGTAGTTAAAAGTTGAGCTTTAAAATTTTATAAAAGTTTCTCCACCTGTTGAAGGAGTGAAAAATATTATTACTGATAGTAATATGATCCCAAGTCCTGAAGAGGAGCTTGGGATTGGATGTAGCAACATACATGTTGTGAATCAGCTAAATCTATGTCCATTGTGTGCTTGAATTTGTGTCTATTTATCTTGCATACATTAATTATCAAACACAAATTAAGGAATTAAAATTTAAAAAGGCCAAGAAATTTTTTAAACTAATAATAATCTATTCAACGCCCCCCCCCTCCCCTCCCCTCCCCTCCCCTCCTCTATAATTTATTGGACTTTCAGTTATCAACACTAATGAACCATAGGTGGACTACTAGGACGAGCCCAAATCTACCATCAAACACTAGAAAAAGGTATCAAAACATGCATAAAGTTAAGTGGGGTTTAGTACATAAGAAGCTGCTGACTAATCATTCCAATTGGAGTTAACTAATTTAAAATGGAATTGTTCACTACTACACTCTCTCCTCTTTTCATGACATAAATATTCATTTCTCTCTCCTCCTTTAGAGGTTCTGTTAGGTGGCTCTCAAACCCAGCATATTGTGTGGATATAAGATTACTAAAAAAACCAAGACTCAAATTCATTTAGACCTACACAGGATTTGATAGAGTGAGTGCATTTTGAGTTCTGAACAGGACTCCACGGAGTGGGTGCACCAGATGTGGGGGTGGGGTTAATATTTTTGTTCAACCTTTGACAGTCAACAAAAGAACATAAAGGGTAGGTCCACTTACAGACCAAATGCTTAAATACAAATATACAGTAAAACCTCTATTTAGAAATAGATTTGGGACCAAACTATTTATATTCTAATTGAGAGGTTATTACTAAATAGAGGTATTAGTACAAAATATTTTCCGAACACTCAAAAATATCCACTTTAACAAAAAAATATCAATAAAAATTCCCTAATAATTATTATTCAAAAAATATTTATGCAAAGTACGTAGTCTTTTATAGGAAAATGTAGTCTTTTATAGAAAATGTAGTCTTTTATAGGAAAATGTAGTCATTTATAGGAAATGTAGTCTTTTATAGCTAGGAAAATGTAGTTCTTTGTAGGAAATATAGTCTTTTATAGAAAATGTAGTCTTTTAAAATTAATATTGTCTCTCTCATATATATATATATATATATATATATATATATATATATATATATATATATATATATATATACGTCCCGGATCCCGTAAGGGATCCTTACTTTTTAAAATGAGAGACTTTTTTTGTTTTTTTTTAAACAACTAAAAAAAAGTTTAATATTTTATAAACTGAAATTTTATATAATACAATGTTTTGGATGTGATTTGGATCGTATAACAAAATTGGTATATGCATATGCATGCATGCATATATACATTTTTGTATAGGTATCCAAATTACGCCTAAAACACTGTATTATGGAAAAATTTCAGTTCATAAAATATTAAACTTTTTTTAGTTGTTTTAAAAAAAAGCAAAAAAAAAAAAAAAAAAGTCCTCATTTTAAGAAAGTAAGGATCCTTACTGATCATTTCAGATATATATATATATATATATATATATATATATATATATATATATATGAAATTATTGTTATATAGAGGTATAGTTTCTTAATACGGGACATAAAAAGTACTCCCTCCGTCCCAGGATAAAAGTCCTTATTACTATTTTGGGTTGTCCCATGTTAAATGTCCACTTTCTTTTAATAGCCAAACTTTTACACATTTTTTTCTATTATGCCCGTAGCATTAAATATCTCATACTTTTCTTATTCTAATTCTCTCTCCATATTTAATGACATTATTATGGGCAATTTTGTCATTTTATTCCTCTTCTTAATATGCGTGAAAAGTCCACCAGGACTTTTATCCTGGGACGGAGGGAGTATATAACATATTAGAATTTAGAAGTTATTCTTATTTATAACTGGCCCAAATTGGGACCAAATTTTTTTATAATATTGTAGAGGTTATTCTTATATAGAGTATTCCTAAATAGGGGTTTTACTGTATTTAGAATAAAATTGTTGGAATTCCAATTATTTGAAATTAGATACGGTAATGGCACCATTATTATGTATTGCAAACAAGTCCTCAAAATCAAAAATGAACATTGAAATTACTGGATCGTAATAACGGTGTTAGATAGTACCTTCCCCTCATAATACCCTTGTAGCAAGTAATTCACAACACCAAAATCAGCAGCAGATATGTACGCAAATCTTTTTACACCTACATACAAGAATAAAGCATTGATTTTCTGTACTACTTGGCCAAACCCATGTATAAGACACAAGTTGAACTTAAAGGGAAACCAGTGCAATAAAGTCGAAGATAAGAACACCCCATAATGAACAATAAAACTCAGATGTGTCTAAAAGTTGAACAATATTGTATGGAAAACAGTATAGTGCAATTGGAGGTTTTATTTATTTATATATTCATTATTCATAGTTGGGGGTGTGAGGGGATGTATAGTGAAACAGACTATCACATTTCATTACCTTCCTCTGCAGCAGCTCTAATTGCATTGATGTTTGCAGTTCCATTGATCTTGTACATATATGAGTTGGACCCAAAACCACCAACACAAGAGATCTGCACGAGGTGATTTCAACTAACAAATTTTTTAACCATTATATACATTGAAGCATAAAGACAATAAAATATTCTATCTATATCTCTCTACAAACTTGACAATATTACAAAATGAACCAAACACAACAAAGAATGAAATAAAATATATGAGCGTGCATTAAGTCTCTGCAAAAAAGGTGAACTTTCACTTCTTTCATTAAGGAATAGGCATGTATAGAAGTGAAAATCTTCCCTTGTGTAGAGTGAGGAAACCATTTTCGATCATTCAATTCAATAACCACAATCCATACAAACTTCTAGGCTTATGAATGAATAATCGGCCAAATACATTTTTTACGTAAAAGAAATTTACTACTAGTCTAGAACGCTTTGCCACAACAAATCAATTGACAAGAAAAACTTTACCCAAAAATAGCCAAAATAGAAGGGCCGCCAAATCAAGAACAAGTTGAAAGTACTAATAATACTAAGTACTCCTTAGTCTCTTCATTTCACTTACTGGCATGGTTCTATCTAATCAACCTATTAAAAATATTCACTCAAATGTAAATAAGAAAGGGGAACATTGAATCTCCTTACCCCGACTTCTAAAGGCTTTTAGATTCACCAATGACAATAACATAGAATTCAGAGGAGAAAAACCACCCTAACCAAAATCTCCACGACTCCACCTAACCCCAATACCTCTTTCTATACAGCACTTTATCCACAAAGCCCCACCTCACCTGTCATAAGCTTTGTCAATCAACTTACGATCAAGATCCGACACCCCTCCTTTTACCATACCACCTCCTTTCAGCAACTAAGGTCAGATCCAGAATTTACACCAAACAAAAGCACTTTTACATCTCGAGAAAATCTCATTATTGACATCTCCCAACCATTTAGTCAACACTTCATCAAGAATCTTATACATAATGTAACATCCCCAAATCCGGGTACTAATCACCACGAACCTGGTATACTAATTCTATAACTATTGCGGAAGATATAAACATAATTTGTTTATACATTAACCTTTACACAGCTCCCAAGGTCGATAACCTTAACTTATTACCTAAATTCAATATTCTATCCGACATACAATGTCATTTGTCTTCGCCTATATCCGAAGTATTCGTCCTAATCTGCAATGTTTATCATGATATAGCAAGGGTGAGAAACAAGTTTGCCCAGTAAGTTTAAGTTCAAGAAAAGATATATCATGATTGAAAGAATGAATAATAAGCTAACGAACTTTCAACAATATAATCATTGTGAAAGAACATAAATCAATTTTCATGGCTAAACGACCGAGACAATAAAAATGAGTGGCCAACAATGAACATGAATAAATCAACTAGACCAAATGGTAATGAAAGTGATCAGCCTTTCATACCTGATGAACACATGCAACATGCACAACGTGCGAATCAACAAAATCATAGACGTGATATAATCAACAAGGATTAACCACTAGCATAATTGAAGAATCATAACTCAGGTTTGAGTTAAAGAACTTGCTTAATTAAAAGTAAAGTTCGAGAACTTGCCTGCACCATCGACTACTGCAACGCAATCTATTTAGCTTCATCTGAAGACCTAATATTAATAATATTGATCTCCCAATTAGAAATAATATCATCACAGTTAATTTTGTTAATTACAGTTATAAAATAACCTAAACACATTACCACATAATCCTATCAGTCAATAAAACACGTAAGACCTAGTATCAAGTCAAACTATTTCAGTCTGAGTTGAGTTCGGTACTATTTCGACATCCCGATTGCCTAATCGGATAATTATCGAGCCTACTATCAATAAGACTCTATAAAACACTTCACAATTATCTTAGATAATTTATTAATCAGTAAAAATATTTTTCACAAAGTCAAAATAATTTTCAAATAATTATTATCATTTATAATGATTTTTCAATCATAAATATCATATTTATATGATTTAAATACCATATAATTCCATTATCATTAATATTTATTTAATTTCAAATATTAATGAAATACTTAACATAATATTATAAGTCATTTATAATATCTCAAAGTATTTTAATACATTAATATCACATTTAAATGATTTTAAAATATTTAAAACCATTATTAAATAACCTGTCATTAATATTAAAATATTAATGTATTTCATGACAAAATATTAAAAGTAATGTTTTATAACTTAAAACATTTTTAAAACCTTTAAATCATTTTTATAGGATTTTTAAATCATTAAAACTATTTTCCATAATTTATTTAATACAATTATTAAATAAATCAATTATCATTAATATTTAATTATTAATGAAATTCATCCCAAAATATTAAAAGTCATTCAAAATAACTTAAAATATTTTCTAACACTTTAATATATTTTCAAATGATTTTTAAAATATTAAAATCATTTTTAAATAATTTATTTAATATAATTATTAAACAAATTAAATATCACTAATATTTAAAAATATTAAAATATTAATGAAATATATCCCAAGTTATTAAAAATCAATTTTTATGACTTCAAATAATTTTTACAAATTAATTATGAATTTTTCAGAATTATTATTCTAATTATTTAATCAATATAATTAATTTATATATAAACTGTCGTTAAAGGGTGCTATAGTGACAAAACTGTCGCTATAGGTGTTCTTGAGCATTCAAGAACATGCAAACACAATTACCTGGGTGTCATGTTTGACCACATGTAGATCTTTGATCTTAGAGTTTCTGGGCATGCTAAAGTGTTATACATGTAGTATTGATGTAATACTACAATAACAAACAAATTCCATGGCCAAATTACATCATATCAGTAAGTTATAGGCCATCAAAGATCTTGTCAGACATGTTCTTTATTTTCTGGATTACCCAGAAATGAAGAACAGTGCAAGGTCTCACTTTCTAAGCTTTGAATCTTGGATTCTGGGCTTACTCAGTGTGATTGAGTGGTTCAATCTTGTAGTAGAGATGTCAAGGTACAAAAGTAATGCACTTTTGTAGCTTAACAACATCACAACAGAAAGATCTAGGCCGGTCAAACTGCTGTCAGAAACGTGTTCTTGAGAAAGAAAACTCATCCGGGCAGTTGGTCAACCCAAGTTTGACCATCATGAACTTTGATTCTGTTCAAGATCTAAGTGTTATAATGGCATGATCGTGTAGCCTGTATGTCAGTCTACAAAACCCATACATTAACATGGCCTAAAACATTAACAACAACAAGATTCAAGCCCTGCGAAACGTTGTCAGAAATTTCTAGGTTTCTGGGAAATTTCTGGGTTTTCCAGAAATAAGTTCCTATGGTTGGTCACCCATGTTTGACCATCAATATCTTGAGATCTAGACATGATATGGACTTCATTCCACTTCCAGTCTACTCTCCTCATGGCATAGAACATCTCTATAACACTAATCCATCCTAACAATTAACACAGACAGATCTATGGGCCCTGACATATGGCTGTCAGACCATATTTTTAGGGTTCATGATCAGTCACTAAAACTCTATTTTCTTGCATCTAGATGTTATGGATCTATGATGTAACATCATAGATCACTAAATAATACCTTATAACACAACTCTAAACATCAAATCACAACATTAACATAAATCATAAGGATTTAGATAGAGCTAGGGTTTTATACCTTTTATGCTTTAATTCTTGATTTCTGATCGTGGGCTCTGTTCTTGGCAAGCTATGAAGTTAACATGACTTTATTTTTGACTGACTTCCTCTCAAAATTTCGGAGGTTGAAGAGAGAGAAAGGGTCTTGGCTAAATGAACATAAAAGTAAGATTTTTCTTACTTTAATCTTCTAACTTTTTGATTCCATGGCCAAGAATGTTGTTATGTGGCCTTATTGCTTATTTGTGGTGGAGTTGGGACACTTGGAAAGTTCAAGTGGTGTTTCACCACACATTCAAAATATCTTTTACTTTAACATTAAGTAAAAGGGCATTTTAGTCATTTCGCACTCACTAAGGGTATTTTGGTAATTTCCCCTACAATTTGAAGGGTAATTTGGTCTTTTCCCATATATCCCATAAATCTTACCCTTTAGGGTTTTATACTTAGCATTTGAGCTCCCAATTTAGGGTTTTGATATTCCCGATTAGGGTTTCGAATTCCCGAACTGAAATTAGGGTTTCCAGAGCCGATATTAGGGTTTCTAACAAATCGTTAGGGTTTTCTTACTGAACATCGAAGTTCTTAACATAACATTAGAGTTTGCTAATGTTACAACTTATCTGATCAATCCTCAATCCTTAATCACAAACTGTACACATATATAATCACATACTGATACACAAACCATAGTCTTATCACAATTTTTTTTTAAATCCTTCACATATTTCTTATTCAATATTCTATTTCCCAATCTAGGTTTTATTATTTAACCTTCATTTAATCTTTTTAAGATTTTATAAATTCAAGTTGTCACACATAATACCCACCAAACTAACAAGCCTGAAACTTACTAGTTCAAATCTGCTTGACGCCAAGGTGATATAGATTGATACTCTTAGAGACCACCCCGTGAGCCTAAAAACGAATCTCAACAAATACCCCTCTATCATCCCCCAACATTGATGAAAGAAGACAAAAAGAATCCATTGGGGGTCCTAGAGACTCGTCTCTGCCGATCTCGAGCACCACTTTAATCTCCTATTCATCAATAGACCTCTCTAACCAAGTACTTCTCACCACCAAAATAGAACTTCATATAGGTCTATCCGCACTCCTCAGGTGAACTCTTAAGATACTCAGATCGCTACAAACCACTCTCATGACCTCAATCTAAATCAACTCCTCCAAATCAGTTTCACTCTACTTAAAGTAACTAAGTCTCATCATACTGTTAGTTACCTTCTGAAACATCTACAACTGAAATCACCCTTTCCAACCCAGTTAATTTTTTGACTCCCTACCCCATATAAACCTAACCTTTTGCCTCAAATTGAATTCCTCCAACAAAGATAACTCCTCAAAAAGTATACAGAACAAATGTCCAAATTAAGACTGAGTATATCATAATTCATAGGGTGGGAAAGAAAAAGAGAGAAAAAAATATTCAAGATAATGTTTCTTGGTTGCCAAGTAAAGTTAGGATTCATTCTCTTCAGGGCTTTGCTACAATAACATTAAAGGGTCAAGGTACTACATACAACAGAAGTCACTCCATTCAATGCTTCCTTCCATGTGTCGACTGAGAGTAGGTTTCCTGCCGGTGAGTAAAAACAATAATTAGAGGCCATGAACATACCACAAATAGGAAAGCAAAAGAATGAAAAATATACAACAAAAGACAGCGTACCTTGATGCCAAATCACATTGTTAGCCCATGCTTCTTGTAAAGATGACCTACCAGATCTACAAGGAAGAAATGACAAGTTAAGAGACATGGCGTAGACTGTAGAGAAAGTTGCAAAACCATTGAAGTTGCGTAGGGCATAAACATAGTGGGGTCGGGGTAGGGGTACAGACAGTGGGTCAAAGGATATAGGGGTAGGGACAATGGGTAGAGGTAGGGGTAGGTGTTAGGGTTAGGGATTACGGATTACGAGTAGGGGTAGGGTAAGAAGGTAGGATACATGGTTCAAAGGAGCGATCGCATTGCCGAACTATTGGCGACTCGGTTTGGTGTTTTTAGTCATCGCTCCGATAACGAGACACAAATCGTAATTTGAAGCATTATATATTGTAAAGGCTATGTATAGGCGAAATTTCAAAGTAATGGAGAGAAATAACGCCCTAGCGGGAAGAAATAATAGCGTAACGGGAAATAAAGGCGAAATAACGATGTAATAATAATTAATAAATAAAATATTTACATATTAACTTCTCAGTAATAACAATTACAAATTTTAATAAATATATATATATATACATACATACTAACTTATCAAAAAATAATAACTATTACCGAGGAACAAGAGGATGATGATGATGTAGAGGAGAAGTAGGATGAGGAGGATTAATTAAAAATTATTTAGATAATTTTATTGTGTTTATGTACTTTTTACAGTGTCTTAAAAATTTATTGTTTAATTATTATGCAATATAGAATTAGACAACTCGATCTGTATTATCATTTAGACAATGCTATGTATGCTAGATGGTACTTTAGTGTTTATATGATTGATCCATCTTGTTATTATTATCATATTTAGAAGGAAAAAATTCATATTTTTAATTGAAGCTTCTAACTAGCATAATGGTGTGTATCGCTCGATACAAAAACCAATACCGAGTCAAAAAAAACCCTTCGAGACCTAGTCCTGTATCGCGACTTTGAATCATGGTAGGGTAGTAGGAGTAGGGGCATGCGATTGGACTAAAATTAGAGGAAGCATTAAATAAGGGAAAATGTTGGTAGGGGTAGGGCTGGGGTTTGGGTTGGAGGTGTGACATAGCAGCCTTAAATAAGGAACACTACACCAGATTGGTATGATATATATATTTTTCATTTTCCAGATAAGATATATAAAGTAATAACATAGTTTAGGCCTCAGGTTACAACTAAAAATTCTGACAGCAAAAGCGTAGCTTCATAGAAGGGAATTTATGATGCAGTTTATGATTCAAATAATAACTATTCTGCGGTTTTGATTATTTCTTACCTTCACACGTAGTGATTTCCTTGCATCACAAAAGGATCATGCAAAATATATACCTATAAGTAATTGCAAACATGCTTGAAATTTCATACTCCCTCCGTTCCATATTAAATGTCCTAATTTCCTTTTCTGGATGTTCCAAAATAAATGTCCTATTTCTATATTAGTAACTATATTTATCATATTCTTCCTCTTATACCCTCATAATCTATTTAATATATTTATTGGGAATGTAAGAGTTACAAAAAAATGTATCTAGAGAACTAAATGACATAGGAAAGAGTAATTATTAGGGTCATAGAAAAGTGAAAAAACAATTCTTGGGGTCATTGAAAAGTGAAAAAGTAATTAATGGGGTCATTGAAAAGTGAAAAAGCAATTATTGGGGTCATAGGAAAGTGAAAAAAATACTTCAATTAATAAGTAATCAAAAAGAGTAATTTAGGTAAAAGAAAACTTTATTAATCAGTGTGCCGAAACTAATTAGGACGTTTATTTTGGAACGGAGGGAGTATATTTTAAATCAAACCATGATTTGACAGCAATTTCAGACAATAACAATGGTTCAACTTTAATAATAGCAAGAGCCCAACAATGAGCTACTCTAAAATGACCAGATGAGACAGGCATCTAAGTTCATTACTTGTAGTCGAGGACTTATGCATCACTATTCAATTAATTTATTATATATCACTGTATAGAAAGCATCTCTATACAGCATCAATGACTACAACAAATATGTTATGTCAAGGACAAATCTGTCCTGGGAGAATCATACATGAAAGCAACAGTGAAAAACAAGGCATGATCTGACAAGCTGATGTTATTCATACTATAGGCAAGTTTGTTGTAAGAGAATGAATATTCAGTAGTAGCGTAAGAAATTTTCGATTATAAAAAAAGGGTAGTCAGGTAGTTAGCCTGGAAATATGTGTCAGTGATTCTAAGGCTCCTTTGGCATCAACATATGTGCCAAGCTTACATTTACTATGACATAAAATGTAATACAAGGAAACCAAACTAGAATTGACACAATTATAGACGAGCAATACCTGCTAAGGCTATGAATCGACAAACCACGAGCTAAAGCTTCTTGGCATATATGTGAGCCTAGAAATCCATTTCCACCGAGCACAAGTAACTGAATTGACAAACATAAGAATCACAACATCTAATCTGCGAGTAAATCAAAGCATTTTCTAATGTTGAATGTCATAACTTATAGCTTCCTGCTGAGTACCTTCTCTGATGGTGGTGGCCGAACATTTACCGTTTCTGTTTCCTCGACTTCTAAGGGTTTATCAAAATTACTATCTTTTGTAGATAGAAATCGACTATTTTTTAATGCACGCGTTGTACTGTTTCAATAAAATAAGAATTCTGGTCAAGTACAAGATTATTCTTTAACAAAAAGTAAAAAATGAGGTCTTTTTTTTCCTTTTTTTGCTAGATATGTTAGCCCCAAGTATGGGATTGGAACCAGTAAATCAAAAATGAGGCTAGCACTTCTATTGAAAATAAATAATCAAACAAAACCATACTCCACAACAAGCAAATCCAAAGCAATAATAGTAAGCCAATATTTAAAACTAGTTATGGAGCTATTGCATCCTAAAAAAATCCTCAACAAACACAATTAGGTAAAATAACAGTAACACGTGAGAGAAAATCAGAAAATGACATTTAATTTTATACATTATAAGATTATCTTGATAAAAGCCGACAATCAAAAGCAGTTTAATTTTATAAGCAACTGTGGACTTATATATTTCTCAGCATGGTAGAGTATTCACTATCTCATTTTTTTCGATACCCCACAGCTTAATTATATCAACAGCATTAGGCACGGAACTGGATTATTCCTCTCATTCAATGTTCTCATCCTCATTCAAGAGCTTGTGTCTTATTCAAAATCTGATAGCGGCTTATTGGACTCTCCAGTAGCAAATCTTGATAGTATAAGCAGAAGCATGACTGTTGTCAAAGATTAGGTCCAAAAAGAAAGATAAGTGGAGGAATTAAAGAGGAATCAAACAGAAAAATTGCCTGTCAGATACCCGCTTTTTGTGTAGGCTTTGTTAGTTCAGATGATACATAAACAGGGAAAGAATATGAAAATTGGAAGGCAATGGATGAAGCCAAATACAATAGAATGCACACCAAAAGATTCTATGGGTTATTCTAATAGCGTCTGTAAAATTAGCAAATCACAAGGATAAAAAATAATCACCATTTACTGACAATTAATAGTCACACCAATTATAAAAAATAAATATACATACCAAAGAAAGTAGCTTCTAATAACTCAGCGTGTTATCAGGAAAAAGTAAAATACAATAACTTAAAATAATACTATGTACATCCCAAAATGAGGGTCTACTTTCGATATACAAGAGTTTTTTAAGGAAATATCATTAGGAATATTGGGGGCAGATGCATAATCCAGCCAGTGAAGAAGGTTTGGATAAAAATTTTATAATATTGAATACTACTTTGAGGGAGAAATGGTTGTGGATGTTTGTTACTTTGTTTCGGAAAAAGACAAGTTGTGAAAGAGAACTGTGCAGGCTTGGGATGGATCAAGGTGGATGGATTATTAAAAGATTGAGACTGCCTTATGGTGTTTGGGTGTAAAAGACCCATAGCTGGTTTGAGATATGTTTGTGCGATGTCTTTCCTTTGTGATAGGGGATGGTCGGCAGATTAGGTTTAATTTCACTTTTTTATTCTTCTTCTTTTTTCCAGAGGATACAGAGGTGATAGGAATTATGTCTCTTTGGATGGTCGTCAGATGTCTTGACAACCATTCTTCAGGCATCATTTTCAGGATTGGGAGTCGGATGAGGTGCAGTGGTTTTTTCTAATTTTGGAGGATGTGGGTCAGCTTAGGGATGACGCAGATGTTTTGCATTGGGATGTACATCATTAAATCCTATTATCAAAGTCACATGGAGTATTTGGAGAGTTTCCACGGAAGGTTAACTTCTTTACTTTGACAACATCTCATGGTAAGATTTCAACCTTTATTCGGTATGGAAGAGGGGTAACGTTGTCATGAATAAATTTTGTACGTGTCGGCAGGGATGGAAGTCAGTTGAGCATCTACTTTTGCATTGCGAGTTTGCACAGCAATTATGGATGATGGTTTTTTCTCTGTGGGGAATGGTTTGGACTATGCCTTATTCAGTTGTTGAATTCTTGGTTATATGGAGGGGTGGTAGGTTTGGAAAGCATTAATTCAAAATGGGATATGATTTTGCATTGTCTTTGGTGGGTGATATGGCAGGAAAGACAATGTAGATACTACAGGGGAAGGGAGCAATCACTTTTGCAGATAAAGTACTTGGTGCTGAGTCTTTTATTTTCTTGAAAAAATGAGATTTATTCGGGTTCTTTGTTGATTTCTTCTCAAGGTGGTGATGTTTGTATACTGAGTTTTTCTTCTTTCATTTGTACATGGGTGGCACCCCCTTGGTGCCTCTAGGAAAAAAATTATTACTTATTGGAAAAATACAAATATTGAGCTTGACATAATCACGACCAATATCAAAACTACTTAAAGCATAATGCAATCCAATTCAGTGCATTGACTTTGAGAATGGATTCTCATTCTGAGACGTCCAGAACAGAACAATTGAGCTATCAATTTGGGACAGAGGAGGTACTTCCTATAAATATGTATGCATACCAAATTTTTGGATTTAGTAGTGCTAATATTTATATATATATACAAATACACACACGCATATATATATATATATATATATATATATAGAGTGAGGATCAGGTCCGGACTCCCCCGGACCTGATTAAAATACGGACCTTATTTTTTTTTTTAAAATTTTTTTTAAATAACTAAAACACTGTACATACATACTTATTTTGTTATATGTATCCAAATCACACCCAAAATATTGTATTATGAAAATTTTCAGTTCTATAAAATATTAAACTTTTTTTTTAGTTGTTTTAAAAAAAAAAGCAAAAAAAAAAGTCCTGACGATACTAAAATCCGGAGTCCTGACCGAACCGGACTCTATATCTATCTATATATATATATATATATATATATATATATATATATATATATATATACGAAGGATCAAGAGTAGACCTCTTAAGTAGTAGAACTCTCTTAAATAATAGAACTTTATCAAAGCGACGTAGTTTTGATAAGATATGCGATGGCATTTTGTAAATACCATGCCACCGCGTATTTACAAAAATGCCACTTGCCTTATCAAAACTACGCTGCTTTGATAAAATTCTATTATTTAAGGCGTTCTGCTATTTAAGAATTCTACTTTGATCCTTTTCAGATATATATATATATATATATATATATATATATACATGTCCATAGATACCAAGCAATGTACCTACATCTTATTAAACTCCATTTGCCAATTTCAAAAGTCATCTTCACTGAAAACCAGCAAAGCTAAATGGTCTGCTCAGTTGCTATTTGGAAGAGCAAGAAGAAAGCACTAACACTGATTTCAATTAACTAGAGTCTCAACAGAGAACTTTTTAAAACAATAATAAAGTAAATACTGTTCTATTGAAACTACAACTCTTTTTCTCCGGCTTCAGAAAGTTTAACCAAATGAAATTCAGGTTCCTGCCCACATTCCACAATTTTTCCAGCAGCCAAACAAAGGCCAAAACATATGCGCAAATCATCTGGACTTGTATATATGAAAACCAATAACGTGTAAAAATTCAACAAAATTCAAGACAATTCAAAAAACAAAACACAGCATTAACGAAGTTCGACAAAATTAATAAAAATTCAAGAAAAAAAATCATAAAAAGTAGACAATTCAAAATTATACATTCTTTAATAATAAAATTCGATTTGATTTTATATGCCGAATTCCGTTTCCTTTACAATTATTTTCTCACCAAACAAAACACGGCATTAACGAAATGAGATATTGCAATTAGGGCAAAAGCTTACTAGATTCTGGATTGAGAAGTCCTTGAATTGAGTAACCGTGACATGATCACCTTCATAGCAGAAGCCTAGCGAACACGAGGAGTCTAGTTAGTTCAAATATCAAAAAGGAATCAGTAAGCGAGACTAGTGAGGACAGATGGCGTGTAATAGTAGCGAGAGGTATAAGTACATGTGGCTCAATGTGTGCCTATAGCAAATATTTGGGCCTAGCGAATTGGGAGAATATTTTTTCCTCCGGTACAATCTTGCCAAGAACGATGTATTGTATATTGTTAAATCCACAACAGAAAATGTTATTTTCACAATAAAAGTGTCGCTATAGATCCTATAGCAACTGTTTTCATCGTCGCTATATATCTACAACGACACTTTTGTTATGAAAATAACAAAAAGTATTGTGGATTTTATAAGACCCCAACTTTTATGAATAAAGATGAATTTTCTATAAATATCATTTTTGAATATTATGAAGTGAATTTGATATAATATTATAGTTGTGAGTAATATTTATAAATTTTGCAAAGTATGCAAGTTGTTATTTAATATTCGATTAGTCGGGGAATATTCGTTTTAATAGGGAATATTAAATGACAATGACAATCAATCGTTAATGGACCCCACAAATGTAATTATTATCGGATTGAGAAAATGACAAATTATCTTTTTATAAAATAACGGCGAAAGTTTTACCATTAACACTGTTGGAATACCTAGTGGTTAAAATACAGTAATACGTGTTGTTGCACAAGAAAGACACCAGATTGCACATTTTTTGAATTATTAATTCTTACGTAAAAGCACTACTCAATAATCGTTACATAATTCTTTATTCAATATTTTATTTTATTGGTTCAATAATTGTTGCGTTGATATTTTTATATTATTGTTGTTTCAATAATTGTCATTTGCATGATTTCCCATTATCAAATCAATAATTCATATTATTTGAATAATATTATTAGATAAAGATTATTGGCAATGTCTGAAAGTTACATCAACGAGAGGTTTGGTCACCTAATTGCATGTCGATGAAGGAGAAATCCTTATCTAAAACCCCTTTTCCTAGGATCGGCCTGGTTGTCATTATTGGGATTCTGTAATATTATTTGTGAATAATTAATTATTGATTTATATGATAAGTGTGAGACCCCGAATTTTATGAAATGAAAGTATTTAATTTTCTTATAATTATTATGTTATTTAGTAAATAGTTAAATTGATAAAAGGATTAAAGTTAAGGGTGATATTTGAAAGTTTTGTAAAGTATGCAAGTTGTTATAAAATATTTGTTTGGTCGGGGAATATTATTTTTGTCGGGGAATATCCGTACGACGGCACAATCATTAGTGGACCCCACAACGAAAGTATTGTCGTAGTTAGAAAACGATAGAACTATCTTTTTATAAAAATAACAAATGAAAGTATTCTTTATTAAAACCGTTGAACTACCCAAGAGTAAAAAACACGAATACGTGTGGTCGTTGCAAGAGTAGACACTCAGATTGATTATTGATACTTACGTGAGAAGTCACTCGCTTTTGTTCAATTATTGCTACAATAATTCTTTGCATCATATCTCTCTCTCGTATTATTGATTCAATTATTGTCACAAAGATTATCATCTCGCATTATATGATATACTATTAAATCAATAATTGAGATGGCAAAGTTATTCATATTATTATTTGCGTAATATCGACAATGTCTAAGTTCATCGAGGAGAGGTTTGGTCACCTAATCAAGCTACCAATAAGGAGAAATCCTTATCTGAAAGCCCTATCTTTCCTGGAAACGACCTGGTTGTTAAATATTGTGCGTTATAATATTAATGATGAATAAGTTCGTGTTGATTAAAGATGAAATTGATAGTTCCATTGTGTGAAAATTATTAGTGTTAGTAGAAATCGATATTTATTTCGATAATAATTGATGTCTGGAGGTTATATTGACCAATCGGGTATTTGGGACACTTTTTGTGTCGGGATACTATTCCTGAAGTACTATTCACGGGGTATTATTCACCCAAAAAATATATTTCTTTTCGGTCTAAATCATTTTTAGGTACAATATTATTCCATGAGGAGATGTAATAATTTTTCAGACCGTTGGTTGAAGATATAATAGTAAATCAATATGGACCGCTGGTGGAAAGTTATAATAGTAAATCAATATGGATCGCTGGTTTAAAGTTTTAATAGTAAATCAGTATGGACCGTTGCTTTAAGTTTTAATAGTAAATCAATATGGACCGTCCGTTTAAAAGTAAATCAATATGGACCGTTCATGAATTAGTTACTATTCAGTCCATTCTCCTATAAATAAAATAGAAGCTCATTCCTTTATTATTTCTTACGAATTCACTGAAACTCTAGAGAGAGAAATTATAGAGAGAAAAAAGAAGAGAAGTCTGCTACCTCACTTTGCCAATATCCAGTTTCTTCTAAGGTAAAGGATATTATTTGTTGTACTCGTAAGGGATGTTATTTTCGTTTGGTAAGGGATATTATTTGTTGTATTCGTAAGGGATATTATTTGTTGTACTTGTAAGGGATATTATTTGTTGTACTCGTAAGGGATATTATTTGTTGTACTCGTAATGGATATTATTTGTTGTACTCGTAAGGGATATTATTATTATAGTAAGGGGTATTATTCCTTCGTATTCATGAAGAGAGTTATTTTCTTTCAATACTCGTAAAGGTTGTTATTCCATTATTTATTATTCTGTTGGAATAACCTGTATGTGCAGTCTATCGCATGCCTGGTGAATTCTGTTTTTATTCCATTCTTTATTATTCTCGCTGGAATATCCTCATGCATGCGAATTACGCACGACACGGTTCCATTCTTTATTATTCTCATTGGAATAACTCTGCCTGCAAGCGGGCTCATCGCATGCCCGTGAATTCTCGTTGTTATTCCATTCTTTATTATTACGTTAGAACATCCTCGTGCTGTAAGCGATTACGCGTGACCGTTCCATTCTTTATTATTCTATTGGAATAACTCGTCTCGCGCGGCCTATCGAATGCCCGTGAATTCATTATTATTTCATTCTTTATTATTCTGTTGGAACATCCTGTCTGTGCGGATTACGGATGACCTAGTTCCATTCTTTATTATTCTGTTGAAATATCCTGTCTATGCGGGTTACGCATGACCTGGTTCCATTCTTTATTATTCTATTGGAATAACATGTCTGTGCGGATTACGCACTCCTGATGAATTCTTTTGTTATTCCATTCTTTATTATTCTGTTGGAATAATCTGTCTACGTGGATTACCGCATGGCGGCAAAAATCCATTTGCGATTTCATATATTCTATTATACTTAGTTGGTTAAAGTTTTGGCTTCTATACTCCATGAAATTAGTTGAATATCCTTGATATTTGCGCTTCATCCAGTATCTTTTCATGAAAATATTATCCTGATTATTCTTGAATTTTACTTCACAAAGCAGTATCATGTTGACAATTTGGACGTTATTGGCTCCTGGATAAATTAACTTATAAATCTTTAAAATTTATTCTTGAACTTGTTTTATTGAATTGTCATCATCCTCATGCTTATATTATGTTGAAAGTCATCTCGTGGCAGTGTAGTGCGTATGATGGACTTGGTATGATTATGACTGTGGATTATTTGTATAATAATCATGATCGTAATGTTACAAATGATGTGGAAAAAGTTCTCATTGGCCCGTAGTGCATTGATGGACAGTTTTTGGTATGATTATAGCTATGGATTCTCTTCGACCAAGGGTGCAAAGGTGAATTATTTTATGGCATGATCAGAACCTTTAATGAAAACACGATTATCTTTGGCCCGTAGTGCATGGATAATTCGTGGTCGTGATACTAATGAATATCATTGGCCTGT
This sequence comes from Panax quinquefolius, assembly GCA_020205615.1. Taxonomy (NCBI): domain Eukaryota; kingdom Viridiplantae; phylum Streptophyta; class Magnoliopsida; order Apiales; family Araliaceae; genus Panax; species Panax quinquefolius. Next base: position 91,292,819 of record CM035171.1, on the reverse strand, counting down.
AGTGCAGGGATGATTCGATGATGTGGATTAATTATTGAGCTGAGTCTCAGCGATGAAATATTAATTCATAGATGTGATAATAATGACTATCCTTGGCCGTAGTGCATGGATAATTCGGTGATGTGGATTATTTATTGAGCTGAGTCTCAGCGATAAAATATTGATTATACACTTTTAATTCATAAAAGATAGTAGATATCATGCTCTACTTGACTCTTCTAAAATACAGTTGTATGTCTTTGGCCTGTAGTGCAAAGATGAATTGTTAATGAATATCTTTGGCTATAGTGCAAAGATGAATTTACTAGTATGATTATGAGCAGAAATTGTGATTTGGTATAACCATGATTTTTGATGTTTCAGGTAAAGATAGGTGATGAAAATTATCTTCGTCCTGGGTGCGAAGAGGAATTTAGAACCACAATTATGATTATGAGTTATTCATATGATTATGGATAGGAACTGTTGATTGATGTTATAGGGATAAAACATTGTTGGTAGACTTTTAACATGGAGGAAATAATAGACTTTATGGTCTATTTGATTCTTTTAATGGATTGCTCGTTCCGCTGCAACTATGGTTGAAAAGTTTTATCATCTACCATATATTCTAAATCTCTGATTTATTATTGATGAAAGTTATTGATAATTTAATTATCTTTAGTCATGATATTCTTTACTGGGCTAGTTGTGCTCACCCTTTTGCTTCACAATTCCTTTCAGGTAATAAAAGTGTAGCTGGGTCGAGCGTGGTATTAAGAGGATTAGAACGGTGGTCTATAGTTGTTGAGGTTCTCCCTAAATAGTATGAAAATAATTTTATTGAGAACTTTAGATAAGTGTGTCGTATTGTATACGTCATTTGATATTTAATATTGGTGAATCGAATAGGGTGAGGTGAACTCAACGTTGGAAGGGTGGTTTGCCACTATCATACAAGATGTCTAATGACATACAACCTCGTGTTATCATAAGACATGGTTGTGCACATCCACTTGCTGAGTATATCTACGAGCACTACCTATATGATCTTGGAATATATTTGAAATATAATTTTCACTTGGAGACAACGGAGATAATTATATGTCAAGAGAAGACTCACCATTAGAAAGAAGATGATAGTAATCTTCTTGTTTTTCTTTGGGGACTTTTGGTCAACCAAGGATAATTTTGTGGACATATGATATCTATCATAACCTAGACGCATGGCCTCCCATGTACGAAGGTTTCCTTGAGTACTTCCCAAAGATTTTAATTTCTAAAATAGTTTTTGACTGTACTTTTATGTAAAGTACCATTGTAAGCTTGTGGTCGAGGCACCATAAGAGTTACATAAGTTTGTATTAAAACTCACACTTATATATCATTTGTCATACTACACGCACGTTCAACAATTTATATAAATAAAGTTTGTATTTGATTTTTATAATGTGATATCTCGCGACTCAAGATGGGTCGTGTGGACCTATTTTGGGGGCGTCACAATAAGAAAATATTTATTTTATGTGGAGATAAATGATGGATAGGAAAATATTTATTTTATGTGGTTATAAATGAAGGAATTAATGTTGAGGTGTTTTATCAAGATTTTTTTGTCGGTTTGAGGTATTAAAAATCAAATCCTGTTCTTAAAGCTCTATTGTGTGAGTTATAATTTTGATCCGACCGTTGAATCGTTGTGATTTTTGGATATGTTATGCATATATAAGTTGAGTATATATCCATAAATTTTGAACCGTTAAAAATTAACGTATGATTTGTTATGAATTTTAAGAGGTGTTGAAAAAGGTCCGTATGTGGATTTCAGATATTTTTTGTTTGGAATTTGGAACAACTTTCTTCTGCAAAGTTGTAGAGAATTCAATTTTGTGTGGAATGGACATAAAATTTGTATTTTTCTGATAAAAGGGCTATTTATTATGAATTATTGAAGTTTCAAAAATTAAAATGTTTTTATTAAAATTATGGGTGGGACCCACTTTTGTTTTGGTGGAAAAATGTGCTGAATTTTTGGTTCAAGAATGGAGTGCTTGAATTGGTCTAATACATGTGCGTAGGAAAAGAAAAGAATTAATATTATTATATTATTTTAGTCTCCTATGACGTTCTAGCATTTTCCTATAAATAGGCGCTTAAGTTAGAATTAAAAATCACACCAGAATTAGAGAATTCTTCTTCTATAATCTTGAGCGTATTTCTTTCGAGTTTTAGAAAGTTTTGAGTGTAGAAAATAGTGAAAGTTTTCTTCAAGAATATCTCCGCTATACCAGTTGGAATACTCTTCTTTTCAAGGTAAGGGATGCTATTTTGGTTCAATATTCGCTTGAAATAATATTTTTTCCATACTCTGTAGTATGTAAGTAATATTATTTCGTTTCAGATTTCGAATTTTATACTCATTTTGTTAAGTTTTGGCTTCTATGCTCCATGAAATTAGTAGAATATCCTTGATATTTGCGCTTCATCTAGTATCTTTTCATGAAAATATTATTCTGAGCATTCTTAATAGGTTTTAACTTTTTCTTGCCGGGGTACTATTCATGGGGTTACTATTCACTCTGTTACTATTCACCCGGGGTACTATTCATGACAAAAATTGATTACTTTTCGGTCCAAATCATTTTTGATACAATATTATTCTTGAATTTTACTCCACAAAGCAGTATCATATTGACAATTTGGACGTTATTGATTTCTGGATAAATTAAATTATAAATCTTTAAAAATTTATCCTTAAACTTGTTTTATTGAATTCTTATACCATTGTCATCATCCTCATGTTTATAATATGTTGAAAGTCATATGTGGCCTATAGTGCATAGATGGACTTGGTATGATTATGATCCGGGATTATTCGGTATAATCATGACCGTAATATTTCAAATGATGTCGTAAAAGTCATCATTGGCCCGTAGTGCATTGATGTACAGTTGTTGGCATGATCATGACAATTGATGAATACACGAATATCTTTGGCTCGTAGTGCATGGATAATTTGTGGTCGTGATACTAATGAATATCCTTGGCCGTAGTGCATGGATGATGTGGATTATTTATTAAGCTGAGTCTCAGCGATAAAAGTGATGAAAAACCTTTTAAATCATAGAAGATAGTAGATTTTATTCTCTAGTTAACTCTTCTAATGGATTGCTTGTTCTGCTGCAGTTAAACTTGATGTTTGTTGCATTTTATCAGTTTAACACTGTTGAAGGCTAACGATAAATTATTCTGCATTATCTTAGTCATAATATTTCTTACTGGGCTAGTTGAGCTCACCCTTTTGCTTTCATTGTCCTCTTTAGGAAATGAGAACGTAGCTGGGACTAGTCGGGGAACGGAGTGACGGTCCAGATGATAACATTAGTAGTCCTCACTACTCTATGAAATAGTGTGATAATAAATGTATTGAGGACTCCATTTGAGTTGAATACTGTCTAGAAGATAATATTCGTATTAAAACTCTCAGTTTATGTTTTGTCGTATTTTACACGATAGTTGTATTATTAAGTTGTATTTAAGTTTTGTACCATGTATTTGGCGACTCAAGATGGGTGATGTATACCTATTTTGGGGGTGTCACAGTTGGTAACAAAGCTTAGGGATATGATCCCTGGCTGAGATGTGAGACAAGAACTAGGAGGGGAGAGACGGAGAATTCCTTCACTAGTATGACCTACCTAAGTTATTTGATATTTAATTGGTCGGTCAGAGTATAGGGATAATATGTTGCATGTCAATTAACCTTTGTTTTGTGGCAGTATTTGAAAATGACATCCGAGAATATTGAGAATAGCAATGGAGCACAGGAGACCGTTGAGTCACCATAGATCAATACCCAGGATAATGTGCAATAGGAAGACAATAATCCTAAGGTAAACAAAAATGATCAAATGATGAACGATGGAATGTTCAGAGGCTTTATGCAATTCATGCAACATCAGGCGAGAGCGGCGCCTGTCCAAAATGTAGGTGAAAACACTGGAAACTCTCGAACGGTCACCACTAAACAGTTCAAGGAGCTGAGACCACCGGAGTTTATTGGAGAGCCAAAACCACTTAAGGCGGAAACGTGGATAAAGTAGATCACCAAGATATTTGATGTTTTGGGATGCTCCGAGGAGCAAAAGGTTCCCTTTGCCACCTTTATTTTGCGAGGAGAGGCAGATTACTGGTGGGAATCGGTAAAGCGTACTCAACCTGCCCCACTCAAAATGTCTTGGGAGAAGTTCTAAGAACTATTCAACGACAAGTACTTTCCCGAAAGTATTCGTCACATGAAGGAGGTAGAGTTCATCAAGTTGGAGCAGAATAATATGACCGTGTCGCAGTACGAAGCTAAGTTTGCCGAGTTGTCCCGATTTGCGTCTCACTTGGTTGATAATGAGGAGAGAATGACGCAGATGTTTCTAAAAGGTTTGAAACCCGAGATACGTTAATATCTAATTTCTCATAAACTATATTTGTATTCAGATGTTGTAAATAGGGCTCAGTTGTTGGAGCGCGATAACGAGTCAACCCAACCAACAGAAAGCAGCCGGAAAAATGATAATATTAGTGGTAGCAGTCATCGAATCTGTGACAACAAACATGGAGGGAATCAATATGCCAGAAATGGTAACCACTTTGGTGGTAATCATGGTTAAGACAATAAGAATGGACATTTCAAGAAGAGGAGATTCAACAATGATGGAAAGACGTCAGTATCAGCACCTGTTGTTAAGGAAGGAGAACGACCACCTATCATATGCTTCAAATGCGGAGGGGAGGGACATATTAGTCCAAACTGTGCGCAGCAGTCCAAAACGTGTTACAATTATGGAAGAGAAGGTCACCTAGCTCGATTTTGTCATTCAGGGAAGGCAAGTTCAGCTGGGATGGAGACACCAAAGGCCGTCCCAAAAAAGTCAAAAGCGGTAGTTCAAGGGAGAGCGTTTTCCGTGACCTCCCAAAAAGCAAGGAACCCAAACGAGGTCATCACGGGTAAGCTTATCATAAACTCTAGCGAAGTCTATACCTTATTTGATACCAGTTCTACCCATTCTTTTATTTCTCCTACTTGCGCTCAACGTTTAAATTTGACTCTAGAGAAATTAGACTTTAACTTATCTGTTGAAACTCCGTTGGGAGAAACCTTCATTACATCCATTATTTATAAGTCTTGTTTGGTTCAAATCGGTGCCCTCACATTACCTGTCGATCTTATTTCATTGAAAATACTTGCATTTGACGTAATTCTAAGGATTGATTGATTAATAACTCATCATGCAAAAAATGATTATTTTCGTAAGGTTGTTAGCTTTCATATTCGTAACCAGCCTATTATGCGAATTCAAGCAACCAAACCATTAAAATCAATCACTGTCATCTCAAGCAATAAAGCTATTCATTTATTGAAAAACGGATGTCAAGCTTTCATAACTCATGTCACGGATTTAAACAAAAATACGTCAGTTTTGAATGATATTTCTATTGTTAATAAATTTCCTGACGTATTTCCTGAAGAACTTCTTGGCCTACCCCCAGAGCGAGAAATTAAATTTTGTATCGACCTTGAACCTGGTACAAAACCCATTTCCAAAGCCCCATATCGAATGGCTCCTATTGAACTTCAGGAGTTAAAGACCCAATTGCAGGAATTGTTAGATATTGGTTTCATTCATCCTAGTACGTCTCCTTGGGGTGCTCCTGTTCTATTCGTGAAGAAGAAAGATGGGAGTATGCGACTTTGTATTGATTACCGGGAGTTGAATCATGTCACTGTCAAAAATAGATACCCGTTGCCTCGCATTGATGACTTGTTTGACCAGTTGCAAGGCGCTAAATTCTTTTCAAAGATCGATCGTCGTTCCAGATATCATCAGTTAAAGGTTAGAACTGATGACATTCTAAAGACGGCTTTCAGAACTCGGTACGGGCATTATGAATTCCTAGTCATGTCTTTTGGATTGACTAATGCTCCTGCTGTCTTCATAGATATGATGAACTGAGTATTCAAGGAATATTTGGATCACTTTGTGGTCGTCTTTATTGATGACATCCTCATATATTTCAAAAGCCGTGAAGATCGTGAGCAACACTTGAGGCTGATACTCCAAAAGCTTCGTGAAAATAAGCTTTATGCCAAGTTAAAGAAATGCGAGTTCTGGCTTGAGGAAGTAGCATTCCTTGGGCACGTAGTATCAAATACTGGAATATCTGTTGACCCAGTGAAGATTGAAGCAATTCAAAGCTGGGAGCAACCTAAGTCAGTGACCAAAATACGTAGCTTTCTCGGCTTAGCTGGTTATTATCGAAGATTCGTGGAAAGGTTTTCTCGAATCGCTACTCCATTAACTCAGCTGACTCGGAAAGATACAAAATTCGGTTGGAGCAAGGAATGTGAGAAGAGTTTTCAAGAACTTAAAAGGAGCCTCATTTCAAAGACTTTTGCTCGACAATACCATCCGCTCTCGGAGGGATTTGTCATCTACAAAGATGCTTGAGCAAAGGGTTAGGATGTGTTCTCATGCAACATGGGAAAGTCATAGCCTATGCCTCTCGGCAACTCAAAGAATATGAGAGGAATTATCCTACTCATAATCTAGAGTTGGCAGCTGTTGTCTTCGCACGTAAAATTGGGAGGCATTACTTGTATGGGGAGAAAGTGGAGATCTTTACAGATCATAAAAGCCTCAAATATTTCTTCACCCAAAAGGAACTCAACATGCGGCAATGACATTGGCTTGAACTGTTGAAAGATTATGATCATACCATTCAATACCATCCTGGTAAAGCGAACGTAATAGCTGACACATTGAGTAGAAGATCATATGCGGGTACGAGTGCGATATTGTCAACGCAAATGCCCATTTTATATGACTTGCAAAGGATGGAGATAGAGTTAAAGACTACAGGGACCCATGTGATGATATCGAATATACGAGTAGAACTGACTTTAATCGATAAAGTTAAAGCTGCTCAAGCTACAGACCTAGAGTTGATGAGTATATGAGAAAGAAAGTGCAAGAAGGTGCTATCCTAGAAGCAAGAATCGACGAAGAAGGAATACTTCAAGTCAACTCTAGACTTTGTGTTCCTAACGATTCTGACTTGAAGTATAAAATCATGATGGAGGCACACAACACACCGTTTGCAATCCATCCTGATGGTACCAAAATGTATCATGATCTTCGACATACATTTTGGTGGAGCAATATGAAGAGAGAGATCGCGGAGTTTATCTCAAGGTGTCTAACTTGTCAACGAGTCAAGGCGGAGCATCAAGTACCAAAAGGTCCATTGTAACCACTTGAAATTTCAGAATGGAAGTGGGAGTACATTACCCTGGATTTCGTTACTGGTCTTCCCAAGGTTTCTCAAGGCATAGATGCGAGTTGGGTCATTGTTGATAGATTGACCAAGTCGGCTCATTTCTTACCTATACTAGAAACTTATACACTTGAACGTCTTGCTCGTATTTACATAAACGAGATTGTAAGATTGCATGGTATGCCAGTATCCATAGTTTCTGATCGAGACCCAAGATTCACTTCAAGTTTTTGGATTAGTTTGCAAAAAGCTATGGGCATGGATTTACGATTTAGTTCGGCTTATCATCCTCAAACGGAAGGGCAGGCAGAGAGGACTATTCAAACTCTTGAAGATCTATTAAGACTCTGTGTCCTTGACTTCAAGGTAAGTTGGGACAAGTTCTTACCATTGGTGGAGTTTTCCTACAATAACAGTTATCAAGCAAGTATTGGCATGGCTCCATTCGAGGCGTTGTATGGAAGAAAGTGTTGTTCTCCAGTATGTTGGGATGAGGTGGGTGAAGCAACATTGTTGGGATCGGAGTTGGTGCGTATGACTACGTAAAAGATTCAAACGGGCTTTATTACTTGTTTAATACTTGTTCAAGCAACGGGCTTTTGTAGTATATGTGATTATGAATACACCCTCCCCCTTCCCCCACCGCCCTCCCTAAAAAAAATTCTATACAAGCCCCACCTCACCCCACCACACACCCCACGCCGCTCAAAAAAAATATATTTACCGATTATATATACATCCCACCCCCTCTCAAAAAAAATAATATTTAGTGATTATTAAACTCTCACCCCTAAAAAAATTAATATTCACTGATTATGTATTCACTCCCACCTCCACCTCCACCCCCACTCCCACTCCCACTCCTAAAAAAAATATTCAGTGATTATGTATACAACCCCGCCCCCACCTCAGAAAAATAATATTCAGTGATTATGTATACACCCCATCCCCTCCCAAAAAAAATAATATTTAATGATTATTAAACCTTCACCCCTAAAAAATTAATATTCAGTGATTATGTATACACCCTCACCTCCACCCCCACTCTCAAAAAAAATATTCAGTGATTATGTATATATTTCTCACCCTCCACCCCCCAACCCCAAAAAAAGTATTGAGTGATTAATTGATTATGTATACACCCCCGTCTCTTGATAAGTAGATTTTACACCTACTTATCTGGTATCTATTACTTGAATTAGTTGCTTAAACATATGTGTCGTAGTTACTTTTCATGCATTTTGTATTCATTTTGTAGATCTTATGTGTGGGAACTGTGTGTGCGTTGATTGGTATAAGAAAGTAAGGAAAAGCAATCCGAATATCGTTTGGAGTACAATATGTAAGCAAATACAAGAAGGACAAAATATAAGGCTTTCAATGCCAAGTTGGATTCTTGGCTTGGAACTTAGATTTTATTGTAGAGCTATTTCTTAGCTTTCCAGAACATCTTGAATCATCCCAATCGAAGTTCGGATGCGAGAATTATGACCTTTGGACCAACTGCCGTTGAAACTCAAAATCTGGAATTGCCAATTGCACAACAGTCACTTGAAACCCAATTTCTTCCATAATCCAGGCATTATTTATCAAAACTCAAAAAATGAAAGTTGTAGAACTCGTTGAGATCTTCTATTTGATAAGTGGCAGGCCCCGTAACTCCTCCCGGATCAAAAGTTATGGTCACTTTACCAAATGACAATGCAAAAGACCTGGTGTACGGCGCAACTGCGCCCAAAATGGCCTATCGTGTGACGCCCCCAAATTAGGTATACATCACCCATCTTGGGTCGCCAAATACATGGTACTGGATACAAATACAAACTTAATTATACAACATGAGCTGAGAGTTTTTACATGAATATTGTCTCATAGACAATATCCAAACTCAAATTCAATCCTCATTACATTTATTATCACACTAAATAGTGAGGACTACTAAAACAATCATCTTAAACCATAACTCCGTTCCCTGACTAGTCCTAGCTACGTTCTCATTTCCTGAAGAGAACAATGAAAGTAAAAGGGTGAGCTCAACTAGCCCAGTAAGAAATATTATGACTAAGATAATGCATTATAAATTATCATTAGCCTTCAACAGTGTTAAACTGATAAAATACAATAAACATCAAGTTTAACTGCAACGGAACAAGCAATCCATTAGAAGAGTCAAGTAGAGCATGATATCAACTATCTTCTATGACTTAAAAAGTTTATCATTAATTTTATCACTGAGACTCAGCTTAATAAATAATCCACATCATCGAATCAGCCATGCACTACGGCTAAGGATATTCATTAGTATCACATCCACGAATTATCCATGCACTACGGGCCAATGATATTCGTGTAATCATCAATGGTCATGATCATGCCAACAACTGTCCATCAATGCACTACGGGTCATTGAGGACTTTTACCACATCTTTTGTAACATTACAGGTCATGATTATACCGAATAATCCCTGGTCATAATCATACCAATAAATAGTCCATTTGTGCACGTAAGCCAAAGATGACTTTTGTGACGCCCCCAAAATCGGTATACATCACCTATTCTGAGTCGCCAAATACATGGTACAAAATTCAAATACAACTTAATTATACAACAGTCGTGTAAAATACGACTAAACATATGCTGTGAGTTTTAATATAAATATTGTCATCTAGACAATATACAAACTCAATGGGGGTCCTCATTACATTTATTATCACACTATTTCATAGAATAGCGAGGACTACTAATGCTATTATCTGGACCATCACTCCGTTCCTCGACTAGTCCCTGCTACATTCTCATTTCCTGAAGAGAACAATGAAAGCAAATGGGTGAGCTCAACTAGCCCAGTAAGAAATATTATGACTAAGATAATGCAGAATAAATTATCATTAGCCTTCAACAGTGTTAAACTGATAAAATATAACAAACATCAAGTTTAACTACAGCGGAATAAGCAATCCATTAGAAGAGTCAAGTAGAGAATAAAATCTACTATCTTCTATGATTTAAAAGGTTTTTCATGACTTTTATCGCTGAGACTCAGCTTAATAAATAATCCACATCATCCCTACACTACGACCAAGAATATTCATTAGTATCACAACCACAAATTATCCATGCACCATAGCCAAGGTTATTCGTGTATTCATCAATGGTCATGATCATACCAACAACTGTCCATCAATGCACTACTGAATCAATGAGGAATTTTTCCACATCATTTGTAACATTACTACCATGATTACATCGAATAATCCATGGTCATAATCATACCAAGTCCATCTATGCACTACAGCCACGATTGACTTTCAACATAATATAAACATGAGGATGATGACAATGATATAAGAATTCAATAAAACAAGTTCAAGAATTAATTTATCCAGAACTAATAATGTCCAAATTGTCAACATGATACTTCTTTGTAGAAAGCAACACTCGAGAATGCTCGTAAGAATATTTCCATAAAAAGATATCTTTGGATGAAGCACAAATATCAAGGATATTCCACTAATTTCATGGAGTATAGAAGTCAAAACTTTAACCAACCGAGTATAAAAAAGAATGGAATAACAAAAGAAATCACCGTGCATGCGATAGAATCGCATGCATGTGTTATTCCAACAAAATAATAAATAATGGAACGAATCACGCGTAAACGCACCGGCATGATATTCCAATGTAATAATAAATAATGGAACCAGTCACATGCGTAAATGCACCGGCAGTGATATTCCAACGAAAAATAAACAACGGAACCAGTCATGCGTAAAAGCACGCATGTGATGTTCCAATGAATAATAAATAATGGAACTGTGTCATGCATAAATGCACGCATGTGATGTTCCAATGTAATAATAAATAATGGAATAATGTAAGAATTTCACCAAGTATAGGGTATCCCGCGATATACAAAAGTTATTCCAACAGAATAATAAAGAATGGAATAACAAAAGAATTTCACCAATAAGAAAGAAGGAATACCCTTAACGACTACAACAAATAATATCCCTTATCGTAAAAGAAGAGTATTTTGACTGGTAGGGCGAGGATATACTCAAAGAAAACTTGCACTACGCTCAAAGCTTTCTTAAACTCTAAAGGAATATTCTCAAGATTATAGAAGAAGAACTATCTCTATAGTTTCTCTCTCTAGAGTTTCAGTGAATTCGTAAGAAATAATGAAGGATGAGCTTCTATTTATTGAAGAATGGACTGCATAGTAACTAATTCATGAACGGTCCAGTATTGATTTACTTTTAAACGAATCTGGTCAGTATTGGTTTACAATAAAATATAATATATTCTATTTATAATCTAATAAAACGAATAACTTTATAAAAGTATTCTATTTTATATAAAAGATTTTACTATGCAAATCGCAGTACTATGCAAACACTATGCATAATAAAATATAATATATTCTAATTATTGTCTAATAAAATAGATAACCTTATAAAAGTATTCTCGCTTTATATAAAAAAGATTTTACTATTAGTCTAATAAAACGAATAACTTTATAAAAGTATTCTGCTTTATATAAAAATCTTTTCTGCTTTTATTACATTAATAATACTAATAAAACAAAACTCATCATCATTATTATAATTCACAATATTAATCGACCGTGTCGTTCCTGTGAAAGAGGGATTTCTAATAAGGATTTCTCCCCATCATGCCGCAATTAGGTGACCAAACCTCTCATCGACATAACTTCTGACATCGTTAATATTGCAAATAATAATATTAATAACTTTGTCATCTCAATTATCGATTATAAAATATTGACAATAATTGAATCAAATAACGTGAGATACTATCAAAGTTAATTATCGTAATAATAATTGAACAAAACCGAGTGACTTCTCATGTAAGCATCAATAATCAATACCGTAAAATGCCATCGCAAGCAACTCTGCCAGACATTATACTTTTAACACCGGTGTTTCAATAGTTAACGGTAAAACTTCCGCCGTTATTTTCATAAAGTATTTTTGTCTTTTTTCTCAATCCAACAATAATTCCACTGTGGGGTCCATCAATGATTGTGGTTATATTTAATATTCCCCGTTAAAATGAATATTCCTGCACCAATCAATATTATATAACAAATTGCGATTTTTTAAAATTTATAAATATTACCCACAACTATAACATTATATCAAATTCATTCAATAATATTCAAAAATGATATTTATAGAAAATTCATCTTTATTCATAAAAGTTGGGGTCTTACAACTTTCATCACAATATAAGCATGATGATGATGACAATGATATAAGAATTCAATTAAAAGAAAGTAGATGATAAATTTTTAACGATTTATAATTTAATTTATCCAGAATTTAATAATGTCCAAATTGTCAACATGATACTGCTTTGTGGAGTAAAATTCAAGAATAATATTGCATAAAAAATGATTTGGACAGCAAAGAAATCAATTTTGGTCATGAATAGTACCCTGGGAGAATAATACTCGAGTGAATAGTACTTTGTGAATTATACCCGTGAATAGTACTTTGTGTATAGTACCCGAGAATAGTAACTTATGAATAGTATCCTGTGAATAGGACTTTGTGAATTGTATCCCATGAATAGTATTCAAGTATGAAAAGATCAATAATTATCAAAAATGCTCAAAATAATATTTCCATGAAAAGATACTGGATGAAACGCAAATATCAAAGATATTCTACTAATTTCACGGAGTATAGAAGCAATTCTTTAACAGAATGAGTGTAGAACTAGGAATACGAAATAAAATAATATTACTCATATACTACAGAGTATGGAAGAAAATATTATTTCTTACGAACACTGAACAAAAATAATATCCCTTACCTTAGAAGAAGACTGTATACTGGAATAGTGAAGTAGTAGAATACTCTTTTTCTTTCTCTCTATAACTTCTCTATCTATAATTATTCTTGTGAGTCTTAGTGAATTTGAGACAGCCCCAAATCCGGGTCCAAAATCACCACGTATCTGGTACAATGATTCTATCACTATTGCGGAAGATATAAACATAAATTGTTTATACAATAAACTTTACACACTTTTCTCCAAGGTCGAGTAACCTTCACTTAATACACAATTCATAACTTATTTGACTTACATTAACATTAATATACAATACTGTTACAAATCTAATTGCACACGTAAACTAAAGCTGGAATTATCTTTGACCTTTCCTTGTATCCGATGTATTCGTCTTAATCTGCAATGTTTATCATTATACCAAGGGTGAGCATAAGTTTTCCCAGCAAGTATAAGTCTATTTAAGGATATATCATGATTTAAAGAATTTGAATAATAAGCTGGCTATAATTCAACAATATAGTTGTGAATTATCATGAACAAATTTTATGACTGAACAAACATTTAACATGAACAAATATATCTGGACCGAAGGGTAATGAAGGTGATCAGCCTTTCATACCTGAGGAATACATGTCATACGCATAGGGTGTAATTTAATAATTCTTAGACATGACAATCAGAAATGATTAACCACAAGTATAATTAAATAATACAACTCGAGGTCGAGTTAAGAAAGACTTGCCTAAACCGTTGATTACCGTTATGCATTTAAATAAGCTTTGTCTGAACCTAATATATAAATAATATCGATATACCAATTAGAATAATATCATCACAGTATTTAAAATAACCTAAACACATTATCACATATCCCTATCAGTCTATAACACACATAAGATTTAACCTCAAGTCAAACTTCTACAGTTTGAGTCGAGTTTGGTACAATTCTGACATCCCAACGGTCTAGTCGGATAAAATTTCGAGTTTAAGTTCAATTAAACTCTATCTAAACACTTACCCATTATCTATGATAGTTTTAATATCAGTCAAAATTATTTTTCATAAGCTCATAATAATTTTCAGATAATTACTATCATTTATCATGAATTTTTAATCATTAATATCGTATTTAAATGAATTAAATAGCACATAATTCCTTTATCATTAATATTTATTTAATACTAAATATTAATGAAAATCATAACATATAATATAATATATTTATAATATATCCAAGTATTTTTAATACCTTATAAATTTTAAACCGTTAAATTCATTATCTCTAATTATGCTTAATATTAAAATATTAATATTTTCATGACAAAATATCAAAAGTTATATTTTATAACTTAAAATATTTTATAACACTTAAATCATTTTTATATGATTTTTAAATCATAAATTCTAATTTTCCATAATTTATTTAATACGTTTAGTAAATAAATTAATTACCATTAATATTAATTAATTAATTAAATTCCTAACAAAATATTAAAAGTCACTAAAAAATAACTTAAAATATTTTCAGATATACCATAATATAATTTTTCATGTATTAAAATCATTTTAAATAATTTATTTATTATTATAATTAAATAAATTAAATACCATTTATATTCCAAAATATTAAATATTTTTGAAATATACTCAAAATAGTTAAAAACTAATTTTCAGACTTTAAAATAATTTTTAGTAATTTATTTTGTATTTTTAATAATTAAAAACTATTTTTATATATTTATTACTTAAAATAATTATTTTCTAAAATTAACTGTCGCTAAAGGGGCCTATAGCGACGAAGCTGTCGCTATAGGTGTTCTTGGCCAACGAAGAACATTCAAACTCAGTTAACATGGTGCTACGTTTGACCGCCCATATTTCCTTGATGATAAAGCTTCTGGGCCATCTAATACATTAATCTTGTAGACGATATGTAGTACTATTATTATCAATCATCATCAAGGTAATATGTCATCACAACCAGAAGATCTGAGCCATCAAACTACCTGTTAGACAGCTCCTGAGTTTTATGGGTAACCCAGAAACCCAGAAAGTTTCATGGTGTCCCTTTCGAGCTCGATTATCTTTAAGTTCGAGTCATTAGTTAAGTGTTCTGAAGGTTTAAACATGTAGTACTAATGTCAACGAACATGTATGAATCAACATCTAAGTCCACGTACATCAAGATCGCCAGATTTAATCCGGTCAAAGTTTGTCAGAATAACTGTTCTTGAGAAATCTGGGGTTTCCAGATTTCTTCATCAAGCTGGTGGTCAACGGTAGTTTGACCATGCTTATATTTGATTTTATGTACTTTCTGGATGATCTAAATGTTTGATTGTGTAGTCCTCATGTCAGACTACAACATGAAAACAACAACTTGGCCTAAACATTAACATACAGAAAGATCAGAAGCTTAGAACATGTTTGTTAGAGTTTCTAGGAATTTCTAGGTTACCCAGAAACAGTTTCCGTGATCGGTCAACGAGGTTTGACTTCTTATAACTTTTAATCTACACTTGATCTGGACTTGCTTCAAGTTCTAGATCAAAGTCCTTACTACATACTACAAGTACAAACTTTTAAAACATAAAAATAATTAACAGTTAAGGATCTATGAGCCCTGACATTTGGCTGTCAGGCCATGTTTTAAGGTTCATAGATCAGTTTAAAATTTTGGATTTTCATGTATCTAGATGTTATAGATCCATGATCTATCAACCCAGATCACTCAAAGACACCCTAATACACAACTTTAACCAACCAATTTCAACATATAACATAAGATCACATGATTTCGAAATTTTAGGGTTTATACCTCTTTTATACTTTGATTCTTGATTCTGACCTTTGATCCTGATCTAGGAAAGTTATGCACTGAGAATGGCTTTACACATGACCTTCTTTCACTCCAACTCTCGAAATTTTAGAGAGAGAATGGGTTTGGTTGGTTTGAGAAATAAAGTAAGTGATTTTTCTTACTTTTCTCTTTTAATCCATTTGATTCATTGTATCTAATTGCTAGGTGTCATTGTTGGATCAAATATGGCTGAGATGGCTGCCTTTAGTTGGTCATCAACTCTTATTTTGGTAAGATTTGCAAGCAACATACTAAATAATGTACAAAGAGTACTTTAGTCATTTTCCTTTTTATTTTAATGGCATACTAGTCTTTTGCCCTAACCCTTAGAGTTTAGGGTTTAACCCTTAGATCTTGTAATTTAATTTCTAAAATTTCCAAATTTCGGTTTCCAAAAATAGAAAATTAATATTTATAAATTATAATTAGAATTCTCTAATTATATTAAAATTTACTAATCATAAATCAAGCTTGCTAATTAGGATTAACATTTCCTAATTAAAATTACTAATTTAGCAATTAAGTTTCATAATTATGAATTAGGGTTTATAACCCAAGAATTAGGGTTTCCAATTTAAAATTAGGGATTCAAGTAAATCATTTGGGTTTTTCCTAATTCAGTTATAATTAATAACGTTTAACCTTATACTAGCATTTAAATTCCCAAATTACGGTTTCAAATTCTTGGAACTGAAATTAGGGTTTTCAGAACTGATTTTAGGGTTTCTTATTAAATCTTAAGAATTTTCTAACTGATCATTGACGTTCTTAATATAATACTAGGGTTTGCCACTGTCTGGTTAACCCTTGACCCTTAACCACATACTGTACATATATAATACCATATACACAGAACATATTCACGTACACCCTTAATCCTGAATAATTCATCATAAAAATTTTAAATTTCACAAAATTCCTTCCCGAAAATCTCAAATCCATTCACTTATTTTCTATCTAGGTTTATTATTTAACCTTAACTCAATATTTTAATATTTTATAAATATCCAAATTCTCGGGTTGTCACATTCACCCCTTCTTCTAAAAATTTCGTCCCCAAAATTTACCTTACACCTTACACCATACACCATTCATTATCATCATCACATGCTACCCAATACGTTCCTCACAAGAGTAAACATTTTGAAATATTGCTGAGGATTTTATAGACTATTGTCTGTCATTTTCGCAAAGGTTTTATAGAAATTCATCCGCAAAACCAATGCCAAACTTACTTTACATAGTGGGTAATTAGCTTTATGCCTGTGACTTGACTTACAAATATGAGTTTGAGTTTGGAGCGGAATTTAGAGACACGGTCTGCGTATTTGAGTCCGAAACGTCGAAATTAGTCAGGATAGATTGTAACCACGAAAATGTGTCACGGTTGACTTTTTGGTCAAAGTCAACTGGTTGACTTTTTCAGGGAAAAAGTCAACTACGAAATTTTGAAGTTGCGTTTGACGAAACGGATAGTTCCGTGACGTCTGGGACGTCGAATTTAGTAGGAATCGATATAGTATCGATACGCTTTTACTACTGAGGGCAAAATGGTCAAAATGGTTATTTAATCGATTAAATGGATAAATTTATAATTTAATAAATAGACCAAAGAAATTGGGGGAGTCTTGTGTCACACATATTGGGACAAGGAGGAAAAGAATACGTATATATCAACATAGCAATGATAGGAGTTAGTTTATTCCAGTGCAGATAATTGATAGAAAAGAACAAGTGTTAAGAAATAAAATAATACCTTCTGTTAAGGTAGTATGGAGGAACCACAACGCCGAGGAGGCTACGTGGGAACTCGAGGAGAAAATGATAAAAAACTACCCTAATTTGTTTGTTTGATGTGTAATGATTCCGGGGACGGAATCCTTATAAGGGAGGGTGAATGTAATATCCTAGATTTTTCCATGTAATTAAACAATTTCAATAAACAAACTTATGTGAAATTCTTATGTGACAATTATTTTTAGATGACAATTATTTTTAGATGAATTATTTATTTTTATTATAAGTTATGTGATAAGATGCATATTAATGGTTGTTATGGTTAGGCCAATTATTTAAATTGGTTAAGGATGGAATTAATTCTAATTAATTTCGTGGGATGACTTACAAATATGAGTTTGAGTTTGGAGCAGAATTTAGAGACGCGGTCTACGTATTTGAGTCCAAAACGTCGAAATTAGTCAGGATAGACTGTAACCACGAAAATGTGTCACGGTTGACTTTTTGGTCAAAGTCAATCGATTGACTTTTTCGGGGAAAAAGTCAACTACAAAATTTTGAAGTTGATTTTGACGAAACGGATAGTTCCGTGACGTCTGGGACGTCGAATTTAGTAGGAATCGATATAGGTATCGATACGTTTTACTACGAGGGGCAAAATGGTCAAAATGATTATTTAATTGATTAAATGGATAAATTTATATTTTAATAAATAGACCAACAGCTGGGGGGAGGGGGGGAGTCTTGTGTCACACATATTGGGACAAGGACGAAAAGAATACGTATATATCAACATAGCAATGATAGGAGTTAGTTTATTTGTCAAACCAAACAACTTTTCATTTTCTGTAACTCCCATTTGGTTGGTTTAATTATCAAGTGATCATGGGTTATGGCAAAGGTCTCTCAACTGATGATTTCAGATTACCCGTTACAACAAACATCTATGCTATCATCATATACATATATACACTCTTCACTTCTATATTCTTCTTTTTACTAAAATTCCTCCAAGCGAGTAAACTTGGAGAGAAATTGAGAGTGTTAGATAGTGTTAGAAGAATTCTGGAGATTGGGAGAGCCTAACAAGCGAGGTGTGAGTCTCAATCAGAGTTAAAACAAGGAAGAATTCGTCCAAGGTAAGCTATAAAACTCTCTTTTATGTGTTCTTAAGGAAATAGTGAAAACATGCATGGATAAGAATGATAGATGTTTGTTTTGGCTTGGTAATGCTATGCTATTGCTTTGTTTCTGATATTTGGTATTAGAGAATGAAAATTCTGGTTTAGTACATGTTCTAACTCATAGAAAGTCAAGAAATCATGCCATGTATGCTAAGTGTTTGATAAAATACCTCTTAGTTGCTAATTTGATCAAAACATGAAAAGTTAGAGGGTTTGATTGTTGTAACATGTGTATATATGTTAGTAAATGTGGACTGGACAGTAGGAATCAAATCCATGCATGCTAGAATCAAAATCATGATTTTCTAAAAAATTGGGTTAAACTAGTTTGCATGAGTTTTCAGGATTTTTGGTCACTCGAAATCTTGTCTTAGATAATCCATTTGTTGCATGTAATAATTTTGTAAAATAGTATGTAGCATGAGGTATAAAATGTCCAAATTTTATTCGGATCGAAGCTATATTGAGTGAGATATGAAAATCGTAAGGTCGTGAAATAAACATGTTAGAAACCGAAAAAAATTGTGAACTGCTGACCCTAAGGACAAATTCGGGGCTAGCTACACTTTCTAGAAAATTTTGGGCTTTTGGGTTATTATAGTACACTGAATAAGCTTTCCATAGACTAAGGAACGGACTAATTCCGACTTCGGAGCAAGGTGTTATGACTTTTCAAAGTAGTTGCGTCAAATCTGTCCAACAAATTCGGAGTAGTCCCCTTGAACGGATTTTCTGGAATTTTGTGCTTGGAATTTGAAGATGGTCCATGAACAAAAGTTGTAGCCCCAGAAGTTAGCTTCGCGTGGGCGCAAGAATCGCTCAAAAATGTTTTAAAACGAATTAGTTATGACTGTTTTAGCGAGATATGGTAAAGTGAGAGAAAAAAAATAAAATAAAAATCATTATGTTGGGCATTTTAAGTTCTGTTTGGGGCTGCCTATGATGTCTAAAATGGGTGGCATACATTTTCTAAATATATTCTCTTATGATGTTTATAGCATATCCAATAGGAGACCCTTATACTTCAAACTAGATTGTGTATGAATGGTGATTAATGAGACACATGTGATTAGGTTATGTGAAGGTTAATTGCTAGCGTTAATTGTAGCAGGCTTATCAGGCAAGTTTCCTAACCCTAATTTCTTTTGGGTATTTATTAAATCCTTACTAATATTATCGCAGTAAGGGTAAGTATTGGACTTGTGTTAGTTATTTATTCGTGCAAGTTTCTTCGTTGAAAAGTCATAAAAACTTCAATTATCTTGCAAGCTTATCGATGATTATTCAGTTATTGTTTTAACTGCCATATGTTTAAATTTCATTTCATTATTGAACTGTTCTAAGTATGTTCCTGGCCTTTATTTCCGGCTAGTTATTATTGATGGAAAAAGTGATTTAAAACAAATTTTTCGAAGCTATTAAATGTTTACCAATCCAAATTGCTTTAAAAGTGCGGTCTCACATGATTACTAAGATGAACAATCCAAATAAACGGGCAAAATGGATGTCGAGCAAATAGTCCCATTTCGCTTATGCGACTTTTAAACTTATTACTTATGCACAACGTAGGGTGATATAGTCGATCACCGGTGTACTTGCAGAGACCGCTTCTGATCTATTGGATTGTTAAACCGTCTCGATGATTTTTGATGAAAGAAAATATGTTCGTGGTATTTTACACCCTTAGTATGATATTGAAAATTCTTAAATTTCCATTCTTGATATTCCTATTTAACACTTGATAATCATTTCAACTATTGAGGTTTAGCTATTCAACCGCTTTCACATCATGTATGTTTTCAAATTTACGTATATACTTATTTTGGCAATTCGTGCTCATTCTTGTTTAAACCTTTCGCTAAGGGTGAGAAAATGAGGGTTCTGCAAGGACAAGGGAAAGTCCAAGATGAAGTGATGCTAATGGTTATGTAATAAGTTAATTATTTCCGCATATGTGTAATGTAGCGATAAACGCTAAGACTAAGTTCCAATATGTTTTAAGGTTGTAAAGACTTGGGATTTTATTTTGACTATTTATGTAATGGGTAATATAATATTATTATTATTGTTAAAGTTTACTTAGATAGATGATGTTGTATGTTGTATCGTGAGCACCAAGTCCTGTAGTCGATGTTACACGGATTTGGGGGCGTTACAACAAGTACAAACTTTTAAAACACAAAAACAATTAATAGTTAAGGATCTATGAGCCCTGACATTCGGCTGTCAGGCCATGTTTTAGGGTTCATAGATCAGTTTTAAAATTTTGATTTTCATGCATCTAGATGTTATAGATCCATGATCTATCAACCCAGATCACTCAAAGACACTCTAATACACAACTTTAACCAACCAATTTCAACATATAACATAAGATCACATGATTTCGAAATTTTAGGGTTTATACCTCTTTCATACTTTGATTCTTGATTCTGACCTTTGATCCTGATCTAGGAAAGTTATGCACTGAGAATGGCTTTACACATGACGCTCTTTCACTCCAACTCTCGAAATTTTAGAGAGAGAATGAGTTTGGTTGTTTTGAGAAATAAAGTAAATGATTTTTCTTACTTTTCTCTTTTAATCCATTTGATTCATTGTATCTAATTGCTAGGTGTCATTGTTGGATCAAATATGGCTAAGATGGCTGCCTTTAGTTGGTCACCAACTCTTATTTTGATAAGATTTGCAAGCAACATACTAAATAATGCACAAAGAGTACTTTAGTCATTTCCCTTTTTATTTTAATGGCATACTAGTCTTTTGCCCTAACCCTTAGGGTTTAGGATTTAACCCTTAGGGTTTAGGGTTTAACCCTTAGATCTTGTAATTTAATTTCTAAAATTTCCAAATCTCGGTTTCCAAAAATAGAAAATTAATATTTCTAAATTATAATTAGAATTCTCTAATTATATTAAAATTTACTAATCATAAATCAAGTTTGCTAATTAGGATTAACATTTCCTAATTAAAATTACTAATTTAGCAATTAAGTTTCATATTTATGAATTAGGGTTTATAACCCAAGAATTAGGGTTTCTAATTTAAAATTAGGGATTCAAGTAAATCATTTGGGTTTTGCCTAATTTAGTTATAATTAATAACGTTAAACCTTATACTAGCATTTAAATTCCCAAATTAGGGTTTTAAATTCTCGGAACTGAAATTAGGGTTTTCAGAACTGATTTTAGGGTTTCTTATTAAATCGTAAGAATTTTCTAACTGAACGTTGACGTTCTTAATATAATACTAGGGTTTTCCACTGTCTGGTCAACCTTTGACCCTTAACCACATACTGTACACATATAATACCATATACACAGAACATATTTAAGCACACCCTTAATCCTGAATAATTCATCATAAAAATTTTAAATTTCACAAAATTCCTTCTCGAAAATCTCAAATCCATTCACTTATTTTCTATCTAGGTTTATTATTTAATCTTAACTCAATATTTTAATATTTTATAAATATCCAAATTCTCGGGTTGTCACAGAATTGGTGAGAATTAACGAAGAATGAGCTTCTATTTATAGGAAAATATAGTTTCGATAATTGTACATTTTGGGGCTCGAATTATTATAGTATAATACCTTCATCTTTTCCTCCATTTTTAATTTAGTCTTTCAAGTATTATCAATCTTGCACCACCTCAACTAATAGTAATGCATGTGAACCAATAGTTCCATTCATGTGAGCAAATAGTTATATGCATGTGAACTAATAGCAATTAATTACTCATTTATTCGATTAATTACCCGATTGGTCAATGTAACCTCAAGAAATCAATTATTATCGAAATAAATGTCGATTTCCACTAACACTAATAATCCCAACACAATGGAAATATCAATTTCATATTTAATCAATACGAACTTATTCATCATTAATATTATAACTCACAATATTTAACAACCAGATCATTCCCAGGAAAGAGGGGGCTTTCCGATAAGGATTTCTCCCTATTATCGCGCAATTAGGTGACCAAACCCTTTTCCTCGACAGAACTTTCTAGACATCATCAATATTGCAAATAATAATATGAATAACTTTGTCGTCTCAATTATTGATTTAATAATATAAAATATTATGCAGATGATACATTGACAATAATTGAATCAATAATATGAGAGATATTATGCAGCAATTACTGTAGCAATAATTGAGTATAACTTAGTGACTTCTCATGTAAGCATCAATAATCAATACCGTGTGCTACTATACAACCACACGTATTACTGTTCTTTTACCACCGGGTATTTCAACAGTTTAACGGTAAAACTTTCGTCGTTATTTTATAAAAAGATATTTCTTATGTTTTCTAACTCCGACAATACTTCCGTTGTGGGGTCCACCAATGATTGTGCCGTCATACGAATATTCCCTGTTAAAATGAATATTCCCCGACCAATCGAATATTTTATAACAACTTGCTTACTTTGCAAAATTTATAAATTTTACCCAAAACTATAACATTATAACAAATCCATACCATAATATTCAAAAATATATTTCGAGAAAAATTAATCTTTATTCATAAAAGTTGATGTCTTACAACCTCCCCTTCTTATGAAATTTCGTCCTCGAAATTGGGGTACGTACCTGGTATGCCGAAGAGGTGAGGATACCTTGATTTCATTTTAGATTCTAACTCCCAGGTCATTTCCTCAACATCGTGGTTTCTCCACAAAACTTTGACTTGAGGTATAACCTTGGAGCGTATAATATGATCTTTCTTATCCAAGATTTTAATAGGTACCTCTTCATACGTTAAATTTTCCGCTATCTCGTCCGGTTCTAATTCAATAATGTGGTTTGGGTCTTTCACATATTTATGTAACATCGATATATGAAAAATGTTATGAACACGAGACATACTTGGCGGTAAGGCGAGTCTATAGGCCACAGTTCCTACTCGATCGAGGATTTCAAATGGGCCAATGAATCGAGGATTGAGCTTTTCTCTCTTTCCAAATCTTGTAACTCCTTTCCATGGAGCAACACGTAACAACATATGCTCTCCAATATTGAATTCTACGTCCTTTCGATGAAGATCACCATAACTCTTTTGTCGATCTTGTGAGGTTTTTATACGTTGTCGGATCATTTGAATCTTCTCCGTAGTCATACGTACCAATTCTGGTCCCAACAACGTTGCTTCACCCACCTCATCCCACCATATTGAAGAGCGACACTTGCATCCATACAACGCTTCGAATGGAGCCATGCCAATACTTGCTTGATAACTGTTGTTGTAGGAAAATTCCACCAATGGCAAGAACTTGTCCCAACTTCCTTTGAAGTTAAGGACACAAAGTCTTAATAGATCTTCAAGAGTTTGAATAGTCCTCTTCGACTGCCTGTCCGTTTGAGGATGATATGCCGAACTAAATCGTAAATCCGTGCCCATAGCTTTTTGCAAACTAACCCAAAATCGTGAAGTGAATCTTGGGTCTCGATCAGAAACTATGGATACTGGCATACTATGCAGTCTTACAATCTCATTTATGTAAATACGAGCAAGATGTTCAAGTGAATAAGTTTCTCGTATAGGTAAGAAATGAGCAGACTTGGTCAATCTATCAACAATAACCCAAATCGCATCTATGCCTTGAGAAACCATGAGAAGACCAGTAACAAAGTCTATGGTAATGTGCTCCCATTTACATTCTGGAATTTCAAGTGGTTGCAATGGACCTTTTGGCACTTGATGCGTCGCCTTGACTTGTTGACACGTTAAACACCTTGAGATAAACTCCGCGATCTCTCTTTTCATATTGCTCCACCAAAATGTATGTCGAAGATCACGATACATTTTGGTACTCCTAGGATGGATTGCAAACGGTGTGTTGTGCGCTTCCATCATGATCTTATACTTTAAATCAGGGTCGTTAGGAACACAAAGTCTGGAGTTGACTCGAAGTATTCATTCTACATCGATTCTTGCTTCCGGGATAACACCTTCTTGTACTTTCTTCCTCATACGCATCAGCTCGAGGTCTGTAGCTTGAGCAACTTTAACTTTATCGATTAAAGTTAGTTCTACTCGTATATTTGCCATCATCATGTGGGTCCTTGGAGTCTTTAACTCCATATCCATCCTTCGTAAGTCATACAAAATGGGCCTTTGCATTGACAATATCACACTCGTACCCGCATATGATCTTCTACTCAATGCGTCAGCTACTACGTTCGCTTTTCCAGGATGGTATTGAATGGTATGATCATAATCTTTCAACATCTCGAGCCAACATCGTTGTCGCATGTTAAGTTCCTTTTGGGTGAAGAAATATCTGAGGCTTTTATGATCCATACAGATCTCCACTTTCTCCCCATACAGGTAATGCCTCCAGATTTTAAGTACAAAAACGACAGCTGCCAACTCTAGATCATGAGTAGGACAATTCCTCTCGTATTCTTTGAGTTGTCGTGAGGCATATGCTATGACTTTCCCATATTGCATGAGAACACATCCTAACCTCTCTCACGAAGCATCATCAGAGATGACAAATCCCTTCGAACCAGATGGTATTGTCAGAACATGTGCTGAAATGAGCCTCCTCTTGAGTTCTTGAAAACTCTTCTCACATTCCTCTCTCCAACCGAATTTTGTATCTTTTTGAGTTAGCTGAGTTAATGGAGTAGCGATTCGAGAAAATCCTTCCACGAATCTCCGATAATAACCAGGTAAGCCCAAAAATCTACGTACTTCGATCACTAACTTAGGTTGCTCCCAGCTTTGAATTACTTTAATCTTTGCCGGGTCAACAGATATTCTTTGATTTGATATCACTTGCCCAAGGAATGCTACTTCTCTAGCCAGAACTCACATTTCTTCAACTTGGCATATAACTTGTTTTCACAAAGCTTTTGGAGTATCAAAATGATCCATAAAATGATCCAAATGATCCAAATATTCTTTGAATACCCGGTTCATCATATCCATGAAGGCAGCAGGAGTATTAGTCAATCTAAAAGACATGGCTAGGAATTCGTAATGCCCGTACTGAGTTCTGAAAGCAGTCTTTGGAATGTTATCAGTTTTAATCTTTAACTGATGATATCTAGAACGAAGATCGATCTTTGAAAAGAATTTGGCGCCTTGCAACTGGTCAAAAAGGTCATCAATACGAGGCAACAGGTACCTATTTTTGATGGTGACATGATTCAACTCCTGATAGTCAATACAAAGTCGCATACTTCTATCTTTCTTCTTCACAAATAGAACAGGAGCACCCCAAGGAGACGTACTAGGACGAATGAAACCAATATCTAACAATTCATGTAGTTGGGTTTTTAACTCCTGAAGTTCAATAAGAGCCATTCGATATAGGGCTTTGGAAATGGGTTTTGTACCGGGTTCAAGGTCAATACCAAACTCGATTTCACGCTCCGGGGGTAGGCTAGGAAGTTCTTCGGGGACTACGTAAGAAAATTTATTAACAATAAAAATATCATTCAAATCTGATGTATTTTTGTTTAAATCCGTGACATGGGCTAAGAAAGCTTGACATCTGTTTTTCAATAAACGAATAGCTTTATGGCTTGATATGACAGTGATTGAGTTTAGTGGTTTGGTTGCTTGAATTCGCATAATAGGTTGGTTAGGAATATGAAAACTAACAACCTAACGAACACAATCAATTTTAACATGATGAGTAGTTAACCAATCAATCCCTAAAATCACATCAAATGCAAGTATTTTCAAAGATATGAGATCAATAGGTAACGTGTAATACTCAAGAATTTCCATATATTAATAAATAGATATATTAATGGAAATGAGTATTTATTTAAATAGAAATAATTTCGTGTTATGAGACGAGTTAACTCAATTGTATTAAAATGAATAATTGTAATAAGTGAGGAAATGTGGAGTTGTAATAAACTCGTTGAAAGCCTGGTGTGGAAGAGTGATGGAAATATTAATAATGATATTAATCGACGAAGGAATTATTAAGTGAACAATTAATTTATATTAATTGTTAATTGTTATTGTAGAATATTAATTAATTATTGACGGTGATTAATTAATGATATGTGATTATTAATTGTTGTTGTGAGTAAAGTAAATTGCATAATTAGAATGGTATTATTTAATTAATTTATGTGTGTAAGGCATGTGATATTATATAGTTCTTACATTAAAAAGAAAATGTGGTGTGACACATTAATATAACTATGTAATATATATAAACTATAAATTTAGGGAATTATAAGTTACATAAACAATTGTTTATGTGACAATAAGTATAATGAAAACATTAAAATATGTACTCTATCAAGAATTTCAAACTATTCCAATAAGTGAGTCTATATAACTGGAATAATAAAGTTTTAAGGGGATATTAATTACTAGTGGGTAATTAAATGGAGTCCATACATATTATAAATAATAATTAGACAGGAATAATGTACATGAATTATATGATGTGATTATATAAATAATCCCTAACTTTCCATTATGTAGTAGCATTAAAACATTAAAATTGCATTTTGGGAATTAAAAGAAACAAACTAAGCATTATAAACATAGTTGCTGAGAATTAAACCTTGTCCCAAATTAAAAGTCTAAGTTGCTATTTACGTATTAGGCCAATGGCCTAACCCCTACTATTACGTGAAACTCAGCAAAATGAAAAAGGCTAAGAGGAAAATGATGAAGCTAGAGATGGCTGTTATGATGGCTAAGAATTGGCAGTTGGCTAACCCTTCTATACCCATCATTTCTTCTCAATCTCCATTGAATCAAACCATGGAACAAAGTCATGGACTGGGTAGTAATTTTTCTATAAATGGCAGCCAAATCCTTCTCATTCTCAGTTGCTTGAAAATTGTCTAATAAGTGTAGGTAGAGGGTGAGTTGCTGAGAAATTGAGGGAGTATAATCATTGTGTTGAGGAATTCAATTAAGCTTCAAGAGGTATAAAATTCTATTTTTGTGTTCTTGAGTTGAGTTTTGTCAATTTCTTGCAATTCTCATGAATTCTCTGTTGATTGGTGGGATATATCATGCCATTGTGTTAATTAAGTATGTATGCATGTCTAGAAGTAATTTGTGTTGCGGCAGAAGCTGTTAACAATGCTTGTGATTGAGGCTCTGTAGAAGTAGAGCCATATTTTTTGCCTTCGATTTAAGTGGCGCTACCGCGCCACTTCCTAATCCTTCATCGCTACGCACACATGCAGTTACCTATAACGATTCTTCGTTGTTGACTCTTAGGATGTCATGAGCATGCTACTTAAGTTGAACATTTATATAAATGAACTTAGGACATGAATAGGTGTTGTTATGAATATAGTAAGTTATTTTGGCTTGGGTTAGTATGCATTCAAAGAAAACTTAATGATTTGGAAACTAGTTTGATAAACATGGTGTAATGCATGTTCTGACCTTAAGCCTCAACATGTTAAGTCCTGATAATTGACCAAAATACTAGTTTATAATGTTGAAAGAGTATAAGATATTCAAGTATGATTAAAAGGGAAAATTTCAAGTAAAAGGCTATGTGTAAGTAAGCTATGTATACATTATGTTTTGAGCATGAAAGCATGCTATCATAATCTAAATCTATAAACGTAAAAGCACAACATAGAATACATGAACTTATTTTGTATGCTTAAGTTTTGATGATGTACTAAGGGAGACATAGGGTTTCAAATACAAACTTGATGAATTATATATGAACTTGTGAGTATGCTTATATGTTCTAATGTGTATATAGGAGAACATGATCATATTGACTTATTAGTAAGCTTTACTAATGAAAATATGAACTCTGAACGTGAATATTTACTTGCTACTTTGAGAGTTAGAATCTGATATTTGTGAACATGTTTAAATATACTCTTAGACTCACTCATGTATCATAAATATATATATACCATGCTTAGGTATCGTAATTCAAGTGAAGCATAAACGAAGTATATTTTCAAAACAAAAACTATGTTAATTACATATATGTGATATGAATACTCACAAGCATGTCTAATATGAGTTATATGACTACCTTATATGTTTAAGAATTAAGCATGTTTGACTTTGTGGTTTCATAACCTTGAATGACCTTAAATTGTTGAGATGTCCAACTTAGAACCACATTATGCAAGAAGGGACCTAGATTAAAGTTGAAAGATACGAAAGGACCCTTGACATGTTAATATATGTTATGTATGTAAGGATGGGAAAGCTAGGCCAAGCAAGTAATTGCTCATCCCTAGTTTGAACTGGGAGCCGCGCGTCTCCTTAGTACAAATCAGGCGCGGTCGTGCCATTCTACAGACTTGGAAAGTGACTTCTATGATTTTTGAAGTATGTAGCATGCTAGCATAACTTCATTATGCTTATTTCTATTCATGACACACTGATAGAGGTAGCCTTGCATGTTAACACCTATCTTAGCTTGAATTGACAAAGTGTTTTAAAATAATGAAGTCTAACGGTAGTTCCGAGCTACGTAATAACATAAGTTTATAATTTCATGATTGAGTCATGCGCGTACACTTGATCTATATATCAGGATTGTTTAATGAATATGTTTAACTAATGGGCATCCTATACTTGTAATACACTATAAATAGGATTCGAAAGTGTTGATTTCTTAAACGTCGATAAACTACGCTTAAGGCAAGTATCTGAACTATCCTTTACATTGTGCAAATATCCTAAACCCTTGCATTACTTTATTCAACAGATATCGTAAGCAAACCTTATCTCTTTGAATGCAAGTTATATTACTTTCTCGTTCAATTGAGCTAGTATGTTAAACTATTGAGAAAACTATTATTCAGGTTGAACTTGGTATTGTTCTTGAATATTGTGAAAGTGTCTATGCCATTTGATTCGGCTAGACTATATGCATGTTTATAAAACTGTCCAAACCAATTGATTGGTGCGGAAATCTTAAAAACTGAGTTGAACAACCCTTATGGTAAGGGGAATGTATGTTATTGGAACCCCAACACATGAGTAGATTATTACTGTGGTGTTATGCATAACTTATAGTATTGTAGACTGATCATCTATAGTACTTGATTCTTTTGGGTTATCAGTTTAATATTGATGATTCTAGTAGATGTTCAATAGTCCTTAGTGACTGCTCAGTATAAATTATTTATCCAGTTGGATACATTGATAGTCCTTGAATTCATATATATCTGTTGATTTATATTGAATTAACGTTCTTATTTCTAAGGATTTGATTCAAGAATTGTTGATATTTATTATTCATGATATTATTCTGAAACTCTGAACTATCTTAGAGATGATACTTTGATATTCAAAACTCGTGTTATAAAACTCTTTACCCTTGTTGTATATTAGTTGCTAGGCAATTTGTGCTCATTCTTGATTATTTAAAACCTTTCAGTTAAGGCAGAACAGGGAAGTGTCTCTAGGAAAGACAAGGGCAAGAGCAAGGCTACCGACTAGCTTGTCCCTTTATGTTTAAGACTATTATGTTGTATTAAGACTATTTTCAGACTATGCTTAAACTTAAGTAGGATTATGTAATAAGTCTTTATTCGATATGTAATCTATTAAGTACTGTAGGTTGCGAGACTTGGGGGAATAATTATAATAAATCATTGTATATTATTCTAAATTAAATTTTTAGTTGTGAATGGTGTGATTTAGTTATTATAGTATTACTTTGAGCATGTGACGAACCGAATTCGAGTGACCAAGTGGTGGTCTGAATTTGGGGGCGTCACATAACGTGCGATTACCGATTTGAATCAAACAAGACTTTATAAATAGTGGATGTAATGAAGGTTTCTTCCAACGGAGTTTCAATAGATAAATCAAAGTCTAATTTCTCCGGAGCTAAATTTAAACGTTGAGCGCAAGTAGGAGAAATAAAAGAATGGGTAGAACCGGTATGAAATAAGGAATAGACTTTGCTAGAGTTTATGATTAGCTTACCCGTGATGACTTCGTTCGGGTTCCTCATTTTTTGGGAGGTCACGACAAACGCTCTCCCTTGAACTACCAGCTTTGACTTCTCTGGGACGAAATTTGGTGTCACTATCCCAACTAGACTTGGCTTCACTGCACGACAAAATCGAGCTAGGTGACCTTCTTTTTCGCATTTGTAACACGTTTTGGACTGCATCGTGCAGTTTCAACTGATGTGTCCCTCCTTTCCGAATTTGAAGCATACAAGCGGTGGTCGTTCTCCTTCTTTATCAATGGGTGCTGGTGCTGACGTCTTTCCATCATTGTTGAATCTCTTTTTCTTGAAATTTCCACTCCTATTGTCTTGGCCATGATTACCACCGAAGTGGTTACCATTTCTGGCATGTTGATTACCTCCATGTTTGTTGTCACCGCTTCGATGACTGCTACCACTGGTATTATCATTTTGTCGGCTGCTCTCTCTTGGTTGGGTTAACTCATTATCGCGCTCCAATAACTAAGCCTTATTTTCAATAACTGAATACAAACACAGTTTGTGAGAAATGAGGTATTGACGTATTTCGGGTTTCAAACCTCTTAGAAACATTCGCGTCATACGATCCTCATTATCAACTAAATGGGATGCAAACCGGGATAACTCGACAAACTTAGCCTCGTACTACGACACGGTGATATTGTTTTGCTCCAACATGATGAATTCCACTTCCTTCATGTGACGAATACTTTCGAGAAAGTACTTGTCGTTGAACAGTTCTTGGAACTTCTCCCAAGACATCTTCAGTGAAGCAGGTTGAGTACGCTTTACTGATTCCCACCAGTAATCTGCCTCTTCTCTCAACATGAAGGTGGGAAAGGGAACCTTTTGCTCCTCGGAGCATCCCAATACATCAAATATCTTAGTGATCTACTTTATCCACGTCTCTGCCTTGAGTGGTTCTGGCTTTTCCAAGAACTCCGATGGTCCCAGCTCCTTGAAATGCTTAGCGGTGACCATCCGAGAATTGCCAGTGTTTCCACATGCATTTTGAACTTGAGTCTCTCTCACCTGATGTTGCATGAATTGCATAAAGCCTCTGAACATCCCATCGTTCATCATCTGGTCAGTGTTATTGTTTACCTGAGGATTATTGCCTTCCTGATGCACATTAGCCATGGTATTGATCATCGGTGACTCAACGGTCTCATGTGCTCCATTTCTTAACTCGACATTTTCAGATGCCATTTTTAAACAATGCCACAAAACAAGGGTTAATTGACATGCCACATATTATCTCTATACTCTGACCGACCAATTAAATACCAAATAAACTTAGGTAGGTAATACTAGCGAAAGAATTACCCGTCTCTCTCCTCCTAGTTCTAGTCTCACATCTTAGCCAGGGATCATATCCCTAAGCTTTGATACCAAATGTGACGCCCCCAAAATAGGTATACATCACCCATCTAGGGTCGCCAAATACATGGTACTGAATAGAAATACAAACTTAATTATACAACATGAGCTGAGAGGTTTTACACAAATATTATCTCATAGATAATATCCAAACTCAAATTTAATCCTCATTACATTTATTATCACACTAAATAGTGAGGACTACTAAAACAACCATCTCGGACCATCACTCCGTTCCCCAACTAGTCCCGGCTACGTTCTGATTTTCTGAAGAGAACAATGAAAGCAAAAGGGTAAGCTCAACTAGCCCATTAAGAAATATTATGATTAACATAATGCAGAATAAATTATCGTTAGCCTTCAACAGTGTTAAATTGATAAAATACAATAAACATCAAGTTTAATTGCAACGGAACAAGCAATCCATTAGAAGAGTCAAGTAGAGCATGATATCTACTATCTTCTATGATTTTAAAAGTTTATCATCAATTTTATCGCCGAGACTCAGCTTAAAAAATAATACACATCATCGAATCATCCCTGCACTACGGCTAAGGATATTCATTAGTATCACGTCCATGAATTATCCATGCACTACGGGCCAATGATATTCGTGTAATCATCAATGGTCATGATCATGCCAACAACTGTCCATCAATGCACTACGTGCCATTGAGGACTTTTACCACATCATTTGTAGCATTACGGGTCATGATTATACTGAATAATCCCTGTTCATAATCATACCAATCAATAGCCCATCTATGCACATAAGCCAAATATGACTTTCATCACAATATAAGCATGAGGATGCTGACAATGATATAAGAATTCAATTAAAAGAAAGCAGAGGATAAATTTTTAAAGATTTATAATTTTATTTATCCAGAATTCAATAATGTCCAAATTGTCAACATGATACTTCTTTGTAAAATTTAAGAATAATATTGTATAAAAAATGATTTGGACATCAAAGAAATTAATTTTTATCATGAATAGTACCCCGTGAATAATACTTTGGGAATAGTACCCGAGAATAGTACCTTTTAAATAGTACCCCGTGAAAAGTACTTTGTGAATAGTACCCCGTGAATAGTATTTCGGCATGAAAAGATCAATAATTATCAAGAATCCTCAGAATTATATTTTCATGAAAAGATACTGGATGAAGCGCAAATATCAAGGATATTCTACTAATTTTACGGAGTATAGAGGCAATACTTTAACAGAATGAGTGTAGAATTAGGAATACGAAATGAAATAATATTACTCACATACTACAGAGTATGGAAAAAAAAATATTATTTCTTACGAATACTGAACAAAAATAATATCCCTTACCTTAGAAGAAGACTGGATACTAGAATAGTGAAGTAGCAGAATACTCTTCTTCTTTCTCTCTATAGCTTCTCTCTTTATAATTGCTCTTGTGAGTCTTAGTGAATTGGTGAGAATGAAAGAAGAATGAGCTTATATTTATAGGAAAACATAGTTTCTATAATTGCACATTTTGGGGCACGAATTATTACAGTATAGTACCTTCATCGTTTCCTCCATTTTTAATTTAGTCCTACAAGTATTATCAAACTTGCACCACCTCCCCTAATAGTTCATGCATGTGAATCAATAGTACATACATGTGAATTAATAGTTTCATTCATGTGAACAAATAATTATATGCATGTGAACTAATAGCAATTAATTAATCATTTATCTGATTAATTACCCGATTGGTCAATATAACCTCTAGAAATCAATTATTATCGAAATAAATATTGATTTCCACTAACACTAATTGTAAGACCCCATCTTTTTAATAAATAAAATTTAATTTTCTCTATTCATTATCTTGAAATAATAAGGTGTTAATTTGATATAATACTTTGATTATGGGTGAAATGTGTAAATTTTGCAAAATAAGCAAATGGTTATAAAATATTCATTATTTTTGGGAAATATTCGTTTGGTCGTGGAATATTCTTGTTGTCGGGGAATATTCGTATGACGACGCAACCATTTGTGGGCCGCATAACGGAAAATGGTCGGATGAAGAAAATGACAAGTTTGAGTTTTTACAAATAACGGTGTAGTGTTACCGTTAACACTGTTGGAATACCCGGTGGTTAAAATACTGTAATACGCGTGGTTGCACAGTAGCACACGGTATTGAACAGTATTTTTGAATTATTGATTCTTATGTAAGAAGACACTACTCAATAATTATTACAATAATTACTATTCAATATTTTATTTTATTGATTCAATAATTGCTACGTTGATATTTTATATTATTGTTGTTACAATAATTTTCACTGCACAGTATTTTCCATTATCAGATCAATAATTCATATTATTTGAATAATATTATTAGATAGCATTATTGGCAATGTCTAAGGAAGTTCTATCTAGGAAAGGTGTTTGGTCACTTAATTACGCGCTAGTAAGGAGAAATTCTTATCGGAAAGCCCTATTCTTTCCTGTGAACGACCTGTAACGCCCGAGAATTTTGGATTTTTAATGAATTAAATTTTTATTCGATTATGTGAATTAAATGAATTTAATTGAGTTATTATGTGAGTAAGATGTTTAAAGGTCATTTTATGACCTAGAATGTGTGGATGTTGTTAGTATTCTGGCTTTGTGCTAGGATAAATTGTTGTGAATTATCAAGACGAAAACAAAGGTTTTCCGAGAATATTTGCGTAAAAACACTATTGATCCGATTTCGTTCGGAGCTAGGGTTTGAAATTTCGAGAAACGCGTATTAATGATAGAATATGAAGATATTATGGAATATCGCGAACTTAAAACCTAAGGGTTGTGAGAGAGATTTCTGAAAGGGAAATGCAATGCGTATAGTCATTTCGATGATTATACATATGAGATACGAGTATTATATTAGTATGAATACGAGTATGGTATGAAGAATAGTACGACATATAATACGAATATCGTATGAGTATTAGACGAAGAAAATACGGGAGTTATACGCGTAGAATACGAGAAGTATCAATGGAATATGAGTTGAGGACTTTGGTATAATCCAATTGGACTTAAACCAATATCAAGCCCAATGAAGTATATAAGCAAGCCCAAGTTAAGACCCAACATTAAATTATGTCAAGCCCAATCCAAAAAGTTAAACCGCGGGTCGAACCGGTGGGTCATGGGATGGGTAAAACCCATGAGGCAACCCATGGGAGGATCCATGAGAGAGTGGGCCGGCCACTTGATGGCCAAGTAAAGGCAATACTTGATCACCAAGTACTTTACTTGGTGATAAAGAAGTAAATAGTAAGGAGGTGGGGTTTGGACAATTTTGCCCTCATTTGGATTTCTATAAATACAAAGCTTGGGTTGAGAATTTGTTGTTTTGAAAATCTTGTTCAACCTATATTGAGAGAGAGAAAAGCTAGAAACGCTTAATCATTCTACTTCCAAGCAAATCATTATACGTTTATCAAGAACATGAATTACTTCAAAGGTAAATTCTCATAAACTGTAATCTTCATATTTTTTGATTTCTTTCTCGTAGAAGAATCGTAGATTGGTGGAGCATGTTGATTGAGGAGATATAAGGATGTCTATTAAATGACCAAATCATTGATAGGTCATGACCAAATAGAAATCATAAGTGTTTACGTGAGTTAAAATCGTAGAAAGTCTTGAACGTGAACTTAGTTATGAATGAACGATTTGAAAACCGTTATAGATATGGAATGTGACTATTGTTTGGTTAGGATGACTATGATGAATCAATGGAGTTTTACATTTGATTTGGCTTATAGAACACGAGTAACGAAGTTATGGCGAATTTTGCGAAAATAGACGTTAAACGTCGAAAACGTAGAAATCTCAGATTAAAAGTCAAAAGTTTACGTGTGACTTGAAAAAGTTGGTTTCCAATGTCAACACGTGAGATAAGGTAATTAAGAGTCGTTGGCGCAAGAATCTTCGCATTCCGACTTATAACGAAGAAAACGAGTATTGAACGGTCGAAAACGTTAAACGAACGCTAAAAAATGAACTCAAAGGTGAATTCCGAGTTAACAGATTCAAAAATGTGAAATTCTTATATGAAAACATAAAGGATGTAATTTGTGAGTTGCGGGCTTTCGAATGGGTCGATTCAGATGTAAAACGAACAAATTAGGAAGCTAGGAGTTTCGTTAGAAAAGTTTACTATTTTGGCCAATCAGTGCATGTAAGGGGCCATTGCAAATACCAACCCAAAGGTACTTATGTCATCATAGCCATGACGCCATGTATGGCTGAGAGAAAATAAAAACATCTGGAGACTCGCGCCACAGCACAAGAATTTGTACAAGGACTCGTCGTCAGCAGTACCGAGTCCCGCAAAACTCTCTGAGACTTAAATAAATGGCACATCAGAATAGGGATGCTTGCACCGCACATACCGAAGAGAAAAATGTTGATCGAGTTAGGTTTTGTTCTATTTGAATGTTGACCTAAGGTAATACATTGAAGGTACTTAATGTACATAATAAGACTGAACTTAAATCACATATAAGGTGATAATGTTAAAAGATTTAGTAAGGTATAATGGAAATTAAACGAAGAACGCGAGAACGTAATAAGTAAACTGTAAATAAAGTTCAACATTGGTAAATTCACCAATGATGATCGCATGACGGTTAGTAACTTAAGAATGTTAACGAGCCGTAACAAACTATAGAACGTCGACTTGACTTTAATAACGAAGTTAATGCAAATAAGACATAGAAGAGAAAGAAGTTGGTTATAGACAATAAAGTTAGTTTGTTTGATAACTAATTACAGCGTGCTATGTGAATATATCATGTAGATCCTGTAAAGGCTGAGAATTATTGAATTATATATTCGAAGACGCTTAAAGGCAAGTCGTTCTTAACGCTTGTCTAACCTTCGTGTTAGCCAAGTTTTCTATGATGCATGTTATAAGATACATGAATGGTTTTGAAGAAAGATTCGATGCCTGTTTTAACTTGGCTAGACAAGTATTGAAGAATGGATTGATTTGTTTACAAGTCTTTTGTTATAGAACTGTTAACGCTATCCTATGCCAAGTATTTGGTACGGATGAGAAGGTAAGTTTGTCTATGTACAAACAAAAGTATTTTTCATCGATTATTCGATGGGCACGCGAGGTTGCCAAATGTTAAGCGTAAATACGTTTAACATAAGAGTGTTGATCAACATAGAGTACAATAGGCTGATCACCTAGAAGTGCTCGTAAGTAAAGACGGGTGGATGGCCTTAGTGCTGGATATCCTTTTTAAGTATGAAAACGAAAAGAGTATGTTCATGGTCTATTGACCGGTTCATCATTCCTAAGCTATTATATATACTTTGGAATTGTTGTTATGACACGAGAAGTACTAGTCAAATGTTTCATAGTGCTTCGTAGTTAATTGTTCATTTATGGAAGTAAAGCATGTAATTGTTAATGTGATATTCATATGATTCTTTGTTAAGACTTGCTGAGCGAGTTATGCTCATTCTTGTTTGAACCATATGTTTTGCGACTAAAAGTTTCTAATGAACCGAGAGTTCTAAGAGAGAAAAGGCAAGGCTAAGATGGATAATTAATCGTCCTGTAATAGATTAGTGTATTTGGTTGTAATATACTTATGAAGAACAACGAATGTATTCGGTTTATGAACCTGGGAAAGGATTTATTACAAATGTAATACAAAGATAGTAATTACACTCATTTTGCTGTTATCTCAATGGAATGATTGTATGGATTGTAGTATCGTGGAGCACCATCATCCGGGTTGGAAGATACCCTTGGATTTGGGGTAAAATACACCAAGTTATCATAATTGTGATTACGTAATATTATTAGTGAATAATTAATTATTGATTTATATGATAAGGAAATATTTATTTTATGTGGATATAAATGAAGGAATTAATGCTGAGGTGTTTTATAAGTATTTTTTCAGAATGGAGGTATTAAAAATCGTCCGTATGTGGATTTCGGTCATTTTTCGTTTGGAATTTGGATAAACTTAGTTCTACAAAATTGTAGAGAATTTAATTTGCTATGGAATGGACATAAAATTCGTATTTTTCTGATAAAAGGGCTATTTATTATGAATTATTAAAGTTTCGGAAATAAATGTTTTTATTAAAAACATGGTGGGCCCCACTTTTAGTTGGTGAGAAATGTGCTAAAATTTTATTTCAAAAGTGGTGGGCGTGAATAGTAGCAGATAAAGCCATAAGGTAGCAGGTTAGTCTGCTATGGCATTCTAAGCATTTTCCTATAAATAGGGTGCTTAGTTAGAATTGAAAATCACACCAGAATCATAAGCTTTCTCTATCTATATTATCAAGCGTATTTTGTGAGTATTTAGATACTTTGTGAGTTGCTATTCAGTGCAAGTTTTTTTTAGCCTTATACCTGATATTTCAGCCATAAGTACTGTTCTTTTGAGGTAAGGGAAGTTATTTTCTTCGTAAATGATATTATTTTTTTCAATATAATTATGCCGAAATATTGATATTAATTTTATTGTGGAATTTCTACATTTTTCATGTCGGGGTTACTATTCACGTATAAGACACTATTCTCGTATACAACACTATTCACGAATACGTCACTATTCATAGAAAAATAAAACTTTCTCTTCTTTGTTCAAGATGTCTATTATGGTTACTATCTTTGATTGTATTCATATTTTGATCTTCATTCGTGAATTTTACTCCACTATAGTTTATTATAGAGCGTTTTTGAACTTGGATTATCTAAAGTATGAATCCCTAATTTTTGTCCTTTTATCTCACTGGATTCATTCTTTTAAAATATTTTTCATCATCCTCAGTCCTAAATGATTATATAACTGTATATCTTTGGCCTGTAGTGCAAAGATGAATGATTACCTGGTGAATATCTTTGGCCCGTAGTGCAAAGATGAATAGGTGTTGAGATGAACATGACCAACTGGTGATACAAATGAATATCTTTGGCCCGTAGTGCAAAGATAAATATTTGGTTCAAGATGTATATTGATTGATGTTACAGGGATAAAATATTGATGATGGACTTTTAAATTCATAGATGATAGTAGATTTCATTCTCTACTTAACTCTTCTAATGAATTATTATTTATGTTGCGAATATTGATCTAAAACCGGTTGTCTATTATATTTTATCTGATTTGTTGAAGGCTAACGATAATTTGTTGTTCATTATCTTAGTCATAATATTTTATCTGCTATTTTCTCAGGAGGTGAGAATATAGCAGGAACTAGCCTGGGTATGTAGTGATGGTTCTAGAAAGTTGTTTTAGCAGTCCTCACTATTTTTGTAAAATAGTGTTCAATAATTGTAATGAGGACTTATTTGAGTTTGAATACTGTCTAGAAGATAATATTTGTATTTAAACTCACATTATATGTATTGTCGTATTTTGCACGATAATTGTATTAATAAAGTTATATTTTTTTTTTGTACCATGTATTTGGCGACTCTGAATGGGTGATATATACCTATTTTGGGGGCGTCACAGTTGATATCAGAGCTTAGGGATATGGTCTCTAGCGGAGATCGGGAAATAGAACTAGGAGGGGAGAAACGAGTAAATCCTTCGCTAGTGTGTCCTACCTAAGCTTATTTGTTTGGTCGGTCATAATATAAGGATATTATGTGGCATGTTAATTTCTTTAATTAACCCTTGTTTTTTGACAGTATTTGAGAATGGCAGCTGCAAATATTAACAATGGAGTGAATGAGCCGTGGAGACACCTTTAATCACCAACCAGGGGAACATGCAACAGGAAGGAAATATTCCTTCTATAAACAACACTACCGAACAAACGATGAATCATGGAATGTTTAAAAGCTTTTTGCAATTCATGCAAAATCAGACGAGGGAGAGTCATGTACAAAATACGGGTGGAAATGATAGTAACGTGCGACTTGTCACAACTAAGCAGTTCAAAGAGTTAGGACCACCAGAATTTGTGGGAAAGTTGGATCCGATCAAGGCGGAAACATGGGTTAAACAAATTACCAAGATATTTGATGTCTTGAGATGCACGGAGGAATATAAGGTTCCATTCGCCACCTTTATGTTTCGTGGTGAGGCGACATCGGTGGGAATCATGAATCGCATCCACCCACCGCCCTTTTCAACATATCTTGAGAAACGTTTCAGAAACTGTTCAATGACAAGTACTTTCCTGAAAGTATTCATCATATGAAGGAGTTAGAGTTTATCATACTGGAACAAAACTACATGACTGTGTCTCAGTACGAGGCTAAGTTCACAGAGTTATCCAGGTTTGCACCTCATTTGGTAGAGAATGAGGAATGAATGACGCAGATGTTTCTGAGAGGTTTAAAACCCGAGATTCGGCAATATCTTATCTCTCATAAATTTTCTTTATATTCAGATGTTGTAAACAGGGCTCAATTATTAGAGCGAGATAATGAGTATGTACAACCGAGGGACCACAACCAGGGTCATACTGGTGGCAGTAGTCATCAGAACAATGACAACCAGTAGGGAGGAAAACATTCAGACAAAAGCGGTAACCACTCTGGTGGTAATCGTAGCCATGATAATAGAAGGAGAGAGTCGGGAGGAGATTTTAAAAAGAGAAGGTACAACAATGATAACGTGAAGACGTCAGCACCAACATCCACTGTTTCCAGGGGAGGAGAACAATCACCGGTCGTTTGTTATAAATGCGGGAAAGAGGGACACATCAGCCCAAACTGCCCACAACAATCCTAGGTGTGTTATAACTGTGGAAAGGAAGGTCATATAGCTAGAGATTGTCTTGTAGGAAAACTAAGTCCAACGGGGATGGTGACTCCAAAGGCTGTCCCGGATAAGTTAAAGTCGGTGGTTCCTGGAAGGGCGTTTGTCGTGACTACCCAAAACGCGAGGAACCCGAATAAGGTGATCACGGGTAAGCTAATTAGAAACTCTTGCAAAGTTTATACCTTATTAGATACCGATTCTACCCATTCTTTTATCCCTCCTGCTTGTGCTCAACGTTTGAACTTGACTCCGGAGAAATTAGACG
Source organism: Panax quinquefolius (assembly GCA_020205615.1). Taxonomy (NCBI): domain Eukaryota; kingdom Viridiplantae; phylum Streptophyta; class Magnoliopsida; order Apiales; family Araliaceae; genus Panax; species Panax quinquefolius. Next base: position 91,251,554 of record CM035171.1, on the reverse strand, counting down.
TTGACTTATCTATTGAGACTCCGTTAGGAGAAACTTTCATTACATATACTGTTTATAAATCTTGATTGATTTAAGTTGGAACCATCACATTACCTGCAAATCTTATTTCGTTGAAAATACTTGCATTTGATGTGATTTTAGGGATTGTTTGGTTAACCACTCATCATGCTAAAATTGATTGTTTTCGTAAGGTTGTTAGTTTTCATATTCCTAACCAACCTGTTATGCGAATTCAAACAACCAAATCACTAAAGTCAATCACTGTCATATCAAGCCATAAAGCTATTCGTTTATTGAAAAACGGATGTCAATATTTCTTAGCCCATGTCACGGACTTGAACAAAAACACGTCAGATTTGGATAATATTTCTGTTGTTACTGAATATCCTGACGTATATCCTAAAGAACTTTCTGGTCTACCCCCAGAACGTGAAGTTGAATTCTTTATTGACCTTGAACCTGGTACAAAGCCCATTTCTAAAACCCCATATCCTAGTACATCTCCTTGGGGTGCTCCTGTTTTATTTGTAAAGAAGAAAGACGGGAGTATGCGACTTTGTATTGACTACCAGGAATTGAACTATGTCACCATCAAGAATAGGTATCCGCTACCTCGCATTGATGACCTGCTTGACCAGTTGCAAGAAGCATAATTCTTTTCAAAGATCGATCTTCGTTCTTGATATTATCAGCTGAAGATTAAAACTGAGGATATTCCAAAGACTGCCTTCAGAACTTGGTACGGGCATTATGAATTCTTAGTCATATCTTTTGGATTGACTAATGCTCCTGCTGCTTTCATGGATATGATGAACCTTGTGTTCAAAGAATATTTGGATCAGTTCATTGTCGTTTTTATTGATGACATCCTCATCTATTCCAAAAGCCGTGAAGATCATGAGCGCCATTTGAAGCTAGTCCTTCAAAGGCTTCATGATAACAAGCTTTATGCCAAGCTAAAGAAATGCAAGTTCTAGCTTGAGGAAGTAGCATTCCTTGGGCACGTGGTGTCAAAACATGGAGTATCTGTCGACCTGGCGAAGATTGAAGCAATACAAAGTTGGGAGCAACCGAAGTACGTAACTTTCTGGGCTTAGCTGGTTACTATCGGAGATTCGTGGAAGGGTTTTCTCGAATTTCTACGCCGTTAACTCAACTGACTCGGAAAGATACAAAATTTGTATGGAGCGAGGAATACGAGAAGAGTTTCCAAGAGCTCAATAGGAGACTCATTTCGACACTTGTTCTGACAATACCATCTGGTTCTGATGGATTTGTTATCTATATCGATGCTTCAGGCAAAGGGTTAGGATGTGTTCTCATGCAACATGGGAAAGTCATAGCCTATGTCTCATGATAACTCAAAGAATATGAGAGGAATTATCCTACTCATAATTTGGGGTTGGCAGAAATCATTTTTACGTTGATCTGGACACACTACTTGTATGGGGAGAAAGTGGAGATCTATACAGATCATAAAAGCCTCAAATATTTCTTCACCCAAAAGGAACTCAACATGCGGCAACGACGTTGGCTTGAGCTGTTGAATGATTACGATCATACCATCCAATATCATCCTGGAAAAGCAAACGTGGTAGCTGACACATTGAGTAGAAGATCATACGCGGGTACGAGTGCGATGTTGTTAACATAAAGGCCCATCTTGTATGACTTGGAAATGATGGAGATAGAGGTAAGGCTCCAAGTACCCACGTGATGATATCAAACATACGAGTAGAACCGACTTTAATCGATAAAGTTAAAGCTGCTCAAGCTACGGACCTGGAGATAATGCGTATGAAGAAGAAAGTGCAGGAAGGTGTTATTCCAGAAGCAAGAATCGACGAAGAAGAATACTTCGAGTTAACTCCATACTTTGTGTTCCTAACGATTCTGACTTGAATCATAGAATCATGATGGAGGCACACAATTACCATGATATGTGTTGTCTATTGTGATATGTGTTGAATTACATAATTGCCTAGCTAACAATTACCATGATAATCCATATAAAATTGAGAAACAAATTATGGGTTCAGATATGATCATAATAGTACAAGTTCGTGACTTCTACATGGCGATGGAATTCGCGATTCGTGCCTAGGATAGAGATATACATATACACGACATGTAATCTAGTAAGAACTTGCGCTTAAACCCTCTTTAATTGTAATTCGCATAGAGATATAGTGAGTTAGTTAATTAGGGAGTTCAACTTGATTCTATCATCTGTGGATTTGATTTGTTATAGGTATGGTACATCGAGAGATGACCATACTTTACCTTCATGTTCTTGATTAACAATCCGTGATAATTAATTTGACTTAACGAGAAGTGTATTGATTTAAATAAGACAATAGGTGAAATTGTAGTCTCATGTCTTCATTATCTAGTTTCATTCTAGGGATAGTTAGTATTAGTTTAATTGCATACTATTATTCAAAATACTAAATCATTCGTTTAAATAGGATTAAGTTGATTATGAGTTAGTGTTTGGTAATTCTTGTTAAATAATTCTCTGTGTGATCGATACTCTACTTACTCTTTATTACTTGTTGACAATGTGCGCTTGCGTGTTATATATTGATTGTGGAAAAAACCAACAAGTTTTTGGCGCCGTTGCTGGGTAATTAGTTTAATAATTGTTGCCATCATTAATTTTAATCAATTTAGTCTTACTTTAAATATTTCTTATTTTATTTTAATTCTCTTCCTATATGTCTCTCTTTTCAGGTACCATTCGTGACTTTGCTTATCAATGGCTATATACGAGAATGACTCAACTAAGGGAAATAGAGAATGATAGACTTAATGCACTTTCTGCATTATCAACACAGCTTGAGACACTTTCGAAAAGGTTGGATGTTCTTGTAGCCCAACGTATTCGAAGGATAACAATAGTTTGTAATTATTGTGCTGGCAACCATCCGCATCATTAATGCACCATCAGTTTTGGACCGGGACAGTATGGTGGTGATTACCTCAACAACTATGATTATCCCCATTATCATCAAGATTGGGGGTATCGCCTGGATTCTTCATGGAACTACAATTATGAAAATCAAGTCTATGCTCCAAGTCCAACATATCCACCGAAATTCTCATGTCCACCTCCAATGCTGCAGGAAGGAAATTCAAAATTGGAGGAATTCATGTCTCAGATCATTGCAGACCAAGAAGAGGTGATGATGAGTCAGGAAATATCGAGCCAAAATCTTAATAATCAGATGGAACAACTCATCAATGCCTCAACCAATGGTCCTCAATACATAGATTCCGAGACTGAAATAGAAAATTCAAGATTGGAGGAATTGTGGTCCAAGTTTATAGTGTCGAATAAGGAGAGGATGATTAATTAAGAGATATCAATTCAAAATTTTGAGAACCAGATAGAGAAAATGTTCAAATCCTTAAACACATGTCCTCAAAACACTTGGCTTTATGACATGGATTTCGAAACAGATGGAGAGCCCAAACTAATTATGCAACTAGGTGAGCCACAAGATATCAAAAGAGAGGAGACAATTGGGGATAAGGAAAATGAGGCCAACGAAGATCTAGCTTTAAGTGCTTACGAAGATGAGCATATTTCATTAATACCTTAAGTGCCTTCTCTACCAAAGGTCAATAATCCAGTCATTTTTGCAAAACCCTATCCGCTTGGTAGTCACGTCGGCGACAAAGCTTTTTATGACATGAGAGCTAATACAAATGTGGAGCCATGGTGGGATGAAAAAGAGAATATAGAAGAAGATCCCATTGTGTTTGACAGTCCTCAACGCCCCAAGCTAATCACAGACAAAATGGAGGAAGCACCAAGCTATATTACATTTGAAATTGGGTACTTATCTACAAAAAAACATGATAGGTGACTTTGATTCACTATCCATTACAAATGGGAACCTTCTAAAGCATACATTGCTCCTGATGGATGTAGGGTTCCTTAATTATCGAAAAGGAATTGGATAACATTTACACGAAGTAGTTGAGCTGAACGACTATAAACCAAGCGCTCGATGGGAGGCACCCCATCCAATCTTTCTCCCTCATTGTTTAATTCTTATTTACATATACATTAATTTCTTTCTCTATGTTTAATTCTTTGTAGTTATAATATTAAGTAGATTTTTTAGTAGAATAAATAATCTTAATAGTTCATTTTTGATTTTCTTCAGGTACAATTCAGTTGGAACGTGCGTGCATGATCAGAAAAGTTGAAAAATCAAGATTGTCGTGAATAGATAAGCAGCAATTGCTACTTCTAGCCAAAGCACATTTGTGATGCCCCAAATCCGGGTAATTGAAACTCATACTTAGTGCTCCACGATAACATTCATTCCAACTACTTAATGTATTAATTAAAAAAAGGGTTATATCAAAGTTGTCTACACTCCCAGATTCGACAACCTTTAAGTAATTCATTACATGATAATTAGTAACTTATCAGAAATACTGTTATTACAATGAACATTATATAACCTAGTCCTTTAGCTTTCCCTTCCCTTTATCGTTGTCGGAACCTTCAGGTCAAGCTAGCTTAGCTGAAAACATTTAAATTTAAAGCAAGAATGAGCATTTAATTGCCCAGCAGGTAATAACAAATAATAAATATTAGCTAAAAGAAATAAATGTTTTCTTTGAACAATACTTCTACAATGAGGTAATAGATGTGAAGTAGACTGAAACAATACCGAACAACATATCAAAAAATTTACATTTTTGAAACTGCATACTAACTATGAATGCTGAGCGTTCGCTAGACTATGAACTTTTATTTTCAATTTTTGAAAAGGTTATACAGAAATTCATCCGCAAATCGTCATGACTTATGGGCACGGAGGGTGATCAGCCCGTTATGCCCTGTATTAATCAATACTACGTGTTAGAACGATATTTTCGCTCATCATATCCATCTTTGGCGCACAAAAGTTTCCCAAGGTTCGGGATGCTCATACTCAGTCTGGAATCCTAACCAAAACAATTCAGTTGGACGACAATAATGTTCTATCATGTTCAACGATATATTTTAATCTAGGTCTAGCCGAGTCAAATAGCTTATACTACTTTTAATCAATTTATACATACCGGAATTCAATAAGTACGAATCAACAAGTACAACAATTATCTAAACTTGTACAACAAGAATATATCTGGATCAATGAAAGTAGAGTTAAGAAACTTGTACAACAAGAATATAATTCAGTAACTTACTTACACATGTTCATTGCATAAAGTAAATGCAAAGGTTAAGATACTTGCCTGATTTTAGTTCTATCTTTTATACAAAGACCAATCATTAATAAGATTATTCTTTCGATTAGAATAATACATCGTAACACATAATACTGCTATTTGCAGTCATCACATAACTTAAGCACATTATCACATATTTATATCTTTTATTAGAACATAAACAACAACTTATCAGGTTAAACTATGTAGGTCCGAATTAATTTTGGAAACAATTCGGTGTACCGACGACTTTATGCAGCAGCCCCAAATCCGGGTCCCAAATCACCACGGATCTGGTATATTATTTCTATAACTATTGCGGAAGATATAAACATATATTGTTTATACATTAAACATTACACACTATCTCCAAGGCTGAGAACCTTCACATATTACCTGAATCAATATCCTATCTAACATACAAAATTATTATCATACAATACCGTTACAAATTTAGCTGCACCTATAATCCCAAGCTGGACTTGTCTTCGACCTTTCCTGTATCCGACGTATTCATCTTAATCTGCAATGTTTATCATGATATAGCAAGGGTGAGCAACAAGCTTTCCCAACAAGTTTAAGTTCAATAAATTTAGGGATATATCATGATTGAAAGAATTGAATAATAAGCTGGCTAACATTCAACAATATAATTGTGAACTAACATGAACAAACTTTTATAGCTGAACAAACATTGAACATAAACAAATATATCTGAACTAGATGGTAATGAAGGTGATTAGCCTTACATACCTGATGAACATATGCAATATGCACATAGTGCGATTCAATAATTCATAGACGTGATAATCATCAATGATTAATCACAAGCATATACGCAAAATTATAACTCAGGGTTGAGTTAGAGAAAACTTGCCTTTATCGCCGACTACTGCTACGCAATTTATTTAGCTTTGTCTGAACCTAATATATAAATAATATCGATATACAAATTAGAATAATATCATCACAGTTATAAAATAACCTAAACACATAACCACATAATCCTATCGGTCAATAAAACACATAAGACCTAATCTCAAGTCAAAACTATTTCAGTCTGAGTTGAGTTCAGTACTATTTCGACATCCCGATTAACTAATTGGATAATTACCGAGCCTAATTCCAAATAAGACTCTGCCTAAATGCTTTAATATTATCTTATATAATTTATTTATCATTCAAAATATTTTTCAAAGACTCATAATAATTTTTCAAGTAATTATTATAATTTATCATGATTTTTCAATCATTAATATCATATTTATATGATTTAAATACTTTAATCTTATATATTATAAGTTCTTCTTTAACATCTAATAAGTCAAATACCTATCCAGCAACCCAGATTGCAATCCAGCAATCTGGATTCCAAATCCAACATCTAGATGGCTAATCCAGCAAACCAAACTGCAATCCAGCAAACTGGATTACGAATCCAGCAACTAGATTGCAATCCAGCAAACTGGATTCAACATATTTTCAATTAAGTAAACTTGTGATGCCCCCAAAATAGGTATACATCACCCATTCTGAGTGGCCAGATACACGGTACAAAATCAAATACAAACTTCTTTTATATAATACGACAAAAGCGTAGCTGAGAGTTTTTACACGAATATTATCTTCTAGACAGTATTCAAACTCAAATGGAGTCCTCATTACATTTATTATCACACTATTTTTTAAAATAGTGAGGACTGCTAAACAACTATCTTGATCCATCATTCCATACCCCGACTAGTTCCCGCTATATTCTCTCCTCCTAAGAAGAAAAATGGAACAAAAAGGAAAAGGGTGAGCTCAACTAGCCCAGTAAAGAATATTATAACTAAGATAATGAACAACAAATTATCGTTATCCTTTAACAAATCAGATAAAATATAATGGACAACCAGTTTTAGATCAATATTCGTAGCGAAAATAACAATTCATTAGAAGGGTTAAGTAGAGAATGAAATCTACTATCATCTATGAATTTAAAAGTCCATCATCAATATTTATCCCTGTAACATCAATCAATATATATTTTGAATCAAATATTCATCTTTTCACTACGGGCTAAAGATATTCATTTGTATCACAAGCTGGTCATGTTCATCTCAACACCTGTTCATCTTTGCACTACGGCCAACGGTATTCATCAGGTAATCATTCATCTTTGCACTACAGGCCAAAGATATTCATCAAGTATCACCATTTAAGACTGAGGATGATGAAAAATATTTTAAAGAACGAATCCAGTGAGATGAAGGACACGATTAGGGATTCATAATTTAGTTTATCCAAGTTCAAGAATACTCCATAATAATCAATTGTGGAGCAAAATTCAAGAATTATGTACAAAACATAGATACAATCAAAGATTGGAACCATAACAGACAACTTGGATACAGAAAAGAAAACTCAAGGAATTTATGATCATTTCAGGAATTATAGAAGCAATACTTACCGTAGTAAGTTTAGAGTTAGGAATTTGAAATGAATAATATACGGAACTGTAAATGAATTTTCAAATGTCATGCATCAGTCCGAGTAGACAGATCATTTCCATAATTTAATAACAATTGAATACGAAGGGTTATTCACCAAGCATGCGATAGTCTGCGTACACATGTTATTCCCACAGAATAATAAAGAATGAAATAACAAAGGATTTCACCATACATGCGGTAGTCCGCGTAGAAAGGTTATTCCAACATAATAATAAAGAATGGAATAACGAAAAGATTTCACCATGCATGCGGTAGTCCGCGTAGACAGGTTATTCCAACAGAATAATAAAGAATAGAATAACAACCCTTACGAGTATTGAAAGAAAATAACTCTCTTCATGAATACGAAAGAAATAATACCTCTTACGAATACAACAACTAATATCCCTTACGAATATTGAACGAAGATAATATTCCTTACGAATACAAAAAATAATATCGTAAGCTAATATAAAATAAATAATACCCCTTACCTTAATAGAAGATTGAATATTGAAGTAGGGTAGTAGCAGAATACTCTTCTTCTTGCTCTCTATAGTTTCTCTCTCTAGAGTTTCAGTGAATTTGTACGAAATAATGAAGGAATGAGCTTCTATTTATAGGAAAAAGGACTGAATAGTAACTAATTCATGAACGGCCCAGATCAATTTACTTTTAAACGGACAGTCCATATTGATTTACTATTAAAACTTTAAACCAGCGATCCATATTAATTTACTATTATAACTTTCCACCAGCGGTCCATATTAATTTACAATAATATCTTCAACCAACGGTCTAGACATCGTCAATATTGTAAATAATAATATGAATAACTTTGTCGTCTCAATTATTGATTAAATAATATAAAATATTATGTAGATGATACTGTGAAAATAATTGAATCAAATAATATGAGATACTATGCAGTAATTATTGTAGCAATACTTGAGTATAACTGAGTGACTTCTCACGTAATCATCAATAATCAATACCGTGTGTTACTATACAATCACGCGTATTACTATACTTTTACCACCGGGTATTTCAACAGTTTAACGGTAAAAACTTTTGCCGTTATTTTTTTATAAAAATTTATTTCTATCGTTTTCTAACTCTGACAGTTATTCTGCTGTGGGGTCCACCAATGATGCTATCGTCGTAAAAATATTCTCCGAAAAAAAGAATATTCCCCGACCAAACGAATATTTTCCGACAGAACGAATATTTTATAACAACTTTCTTACTTTGCAAAATTTTCAAATATCATCCTTAACTTTAAACTTTTATCAATTTAACTATTTACTAAAATAGAAAAATTGATTACTTTTATTTCATAAAATTCGGGGTCTTACAATCTCCCCTCCTTATGAAATTTCGTCCCCGAAATTTACATACTTGGTATTTCGAAGTGTTGAGAATACCTTGCTTTCATTTCAGATTCCATCTTTCCTGTCATCCCGATTTCTCCATTGCTCATCTCCTGTATTTAAGATATCATTCTAGGATACAACTTTAAAACAAGGGTTAATTAACATATCACAATTTTGTCAATTTATCAAGTAAAATTTTTTAGCTTAGGTAAGTCACACACTAGCAAAGTATATTACTCATCTCTCCCCTCCTAGTTCTAGACTCAAATCTCCGTCAGTGACCATATCCCTAAGCTCTGATACCAACTATGACTCTCATCCCAACCTTTGATATCACCTCACAATGATACCTATCAGCTTGCCATCGCAGAACGTCGTCCCCTACGGAGAGTCTGGCTTCGGTGCATCTCCCATAAACAAGAAGTCACCAGATATAGGCTCGAGGCTCTTTGTAACAATCGAAGATTTTATTATTTATAATTTAGAATATTTACTAAATTAAATAAATATTTTATTGAATATTTTATTGATGTGATTGTTGTTAGTAAATAATTGTGAATTAAATTATTAGATGATATTCTAATTTAATTTAATTAAAATAGTTAGGAATTTGTATGATAACATGAGATGTTATATTATTTTTTAATTTAATAATTAAAATGGTATATGAAGTTATTAAATAAAATTATAATGAGAATATAATTTGTGATAAGTAGAAAATTTGTTTAATATATTGTAATTGGTTATTTAACTAATGTTGGGTATGAAGGTATAAATACAAGATTATAAACTATAATGTAAATGGTTTATTAAAATAAAATTAGTTTTAATTGGGTTTACCCAAACAAGACTTAAAGATATTAAGTCTTTAATTTTTAAAGAGTTTTGCCAAACAGAGCCTAACGGCTTTTGGATTTTTGAATTTTAAATTTTTAAATAATATAAATTAAATAAATAAAATATAAATAATATATATTAATTTTGGTAACTGATAATTTAATAGGGACATTAGTAAGACGTCAGTTTTAGACGTTTGAAAGTGTGTACGTTGTGTTCAGTTTATTATACGTAAAAAATATTTGGCTTAAGCTTAAGAAGAAAGAAAAGAAGGTTTTCAGAGAGAAAATTTGAGAGAGTTTGAGAGAGAAAAGTCTATGATTCCAAAGCAAGTTTTGAGTTTTTCAAGCGATTCTCAGTGGTTAGCAAGAATTTTCAAAGCAACAAAAGGTATTTTTCCCATAACCTTAATATTATATATATAGGTATATATATGTTTTACGACATAGTTCTATGTGTTCTTGACTGTAGTATAAAGTCTTTATAAAATTTTCTGTAATCTAAATGTTTATAATTGGTGATGAAATTAGGTGCATATATAATTGTAATGTTATAACAAGCATATATATATATGTGTGTGTGTGATTGTATGCTAAATTTCGTCTGAAGGAAAGGAAGTGGTTTTATAGTGAATATATGTATGAACATGGCTTGTAAGAGTACCAAAATTTATATTTGATTGTGAGCTAATTATGAAATTGAACCTTGAATATGTTAATTAGGTAAGAAATAAAGAGAACGTAGTTCAAATTAATCAATTTGGTGTATAATAGGAATTATAGTGTTAATTTTGTCAAATAATATCAAACATGGAGTTTTGGTTTTAAAATATGGCATTCAAGGATTTAGTTTTCTAAGATTGTGGTTTAGTTGTTTTGAAATCAGTATATATATATGATGGGTAATGTTTAATGTTTATTAGTAATCTATGTTACTTATACGTGTTAATTTAGGTGCTAGCAGTGTTAAATAGTCAAACAAATTAGCTTTATTATGTTCTTCGTGCTCGGTTATGTAACTCGGAGCCCAAACGCCCAAAACAGCGCCCCATCTCTAAACTTAAGGCCTCGGTATACCAAAGTTAGAGCCATGAAATTTCAACCTTCGCACCATAAGCGCCAATCCATGGTTTTAGGCTTTATAACATAGTATGATGCCAACAACATCTATGGCATGTGCCATGTGATCTGAGAAAACTATGGCACCAGTAGCGCTTTGTTAGCGATATGGCCGAAAAATGAGTTTTTTTTTACACAAAGTCTGTGATTGTTGATATAATGCAATACTATGACTGTTAAAAATATAATTTTGTTATTGTGGTATTATAGTGCTAAGAATGAGCATATTATTAATACTTAACGAGTGTTATTATTATTTTATTGATGTAACTTGATTATGCAGTTCAAAATCAAGCCATACATGAAATAGGTACTTATTTGTATACAGAGTATCTGTAGTGACTAATTGTATCCTAATGATGTGATTAGGATATTGTGAATTAAACTATTACGGTTTAGCCTACACGCAAGGCAAGTTTCCTAAACCTTATTCTTATGTTGAACAAGTTTCTTGTCTCTAGTTTGTTTACGATTATGCAAGTTTTTTTTAACTCTAAACTTCTTTGTACAAGTTTTGTAACCCTATTTTTATTGTGCAAGCTCTTAAACCTTACCTTTTGATATTGAGCAAGCTTCTCTAATCTTTAACTTGTTATTTAGTATGCAAGTTTCTACATTCTGATATACTAATGTTGAACAAGTTTTATCGTTCAATTTATTATTTCTTATGTATGCTCAGTAATCAATTCTAAATAACCTTAGCTTAATATTGTTCAAGCAAGGTATGTTATGTTATTCAATGTTTATGCTCTTTGATTATTCCTAAAGCATGACCTTAGTATACAATGTTGATTAACTTATGATTTATTCCATAGCATAATGTTATTACCTTTTTATTCAACTAATGCTTAGTTGATGTTTGTTGAATTCCAAATTACCTTGAAATGTATCCAAACCAAACTTAATTTGGGGCGGACTTATATTCTAAATGTTGAGATGAACAACCCTATTATAGGGGATAATTTACGCATAACGTTGAAATATTTGTGCACAATACATTGTACGAAGGGCTGATCCCCCTAAGTACGAGGAGTCCATATAGTCTTATGACTGTTAAAGTTTAAGTTGAAAGATTATTTATAACTATGGACATAGTTCGTGGTATTATGACCCTCAGATATATACTTCAAAATTTTGATTATCAATAATAGAGCATATTGTTCAGTTCTATTGAGCCTATTATTTTGCAATTATGGTAAAATTTTATTCATTATCATTTCAAGTGAGCCTTGTTTACTCACTCTTGCTTATATAAATATTACAGCTAAAGTTGAGAAGGTCGATGTACCTAGCACCAGTAAAGGAAAAGGAAAGATGAACGAGTATTGAAGACTTGTAAACATGTTGACATTTTTTGTTGTCAGACTTTATTTTTATTATTGTAATGTAGTTATTTAATTTTTCCGCATATGATGTTTGTATTTGAAGGTTAGATAACCTGGGAGATTTTTATTAATGTAATCCTTTAATGAGAAGGTTTATTATTAAATTTTATTATGATTGGGTAGTTAGACATGAATGTTTTTATTAAGTGAACACCAAATCTGGTAGAAATGAAGTACCCAGATTTGGGGGTGTCACAAGTTGGTATCAAAGCTTTAGATTATGAACCTTTGGTGTGGGGAAAGCTTTAGGAATTAATCTTTGAAAAGATAGCGATAATAAACTCTTATCGAGTTTTAATGGAAAAGTAATAAAACACCTATGTGCTAATGTGATTTCAAACTATGTGTGACGCCCCCAAAATTAGGTATACGTCACCCATCTTGGGTCGCCACTTACATGGTACATAAATTCAAATACAACTTACTAACCTAATCGTAAGTATGTAATACGACATAAATCGTGAGTTTGAATACAAATATTGTCTACTAGATATTATACAAACTCAAAAGGAGTCCTCATTACAACTATTATCACACTATTTCACGTAATAGTGAGGACTACTAATGCTATCCTCTGGACCATTACTTCGTTCCCAGACTCGTCCCAAATATGTTCTCATTTCACAAGAGAACAAAGGTGAAAGAAAGGGTGAGCTCAACTAGCCCAAGAAGAAATATTATGACTAAGATAATGCGTAATAAATTATCATTAGCCTTCAACAAAGTTTAAGCGATAAAATACAATAGACAACCAGGTTTAATCATAGCTGAATAAGCAATCCATTAAAAGAGTCAAGTAGAGAATAAAGTCTACTATCTTTTAGGATTTAAAAGGTTTTCATCAATTTTTATCATTTGAGACTCACAATAAATAAACCACCACATTTAATCATCCCCGTACTACTTGGCCAAGGATTTTCATCAAATTATCAATGGTCATGACTATACCGAATCACCCCTCGGTCATAATCATACCAAAACTATCCATCATCGCATTACAAAACCACCGAGGACTTTTGTCACAACATTTATATCAAGTCATGATTATACCGAATGATCCTCGGTCATAATCATACTAAGTTCATCTATGCACGTAAGCCCAAAGATAACATAATATAACATGAGGATGATGACAATGACATAGTAATTCAATAAAACAAGTTCAAGAATTATTTAATCCATGAATTATTAACGCCCAAATTGTCAACATGATCTTTGTTTACAGAGTAAAATTCAATAATGATCGGAAGAATATTTCCATGAAAAGATATCTTTGGATGAAACGCAAATATCAAGGATATTCTACTAATTTCATGGAGTATAGAAGTCAAAGTTTTAACCAACTGGGTATAATAAAGAATGGAATAACAAAAGAAATCACCATGCATGCGGTACTTAGATGTATGTTATTCCAATGTAATAATAATATAACGGAACCAAAGTCGGTGAAATTCACACCAAGCAGGATGTTCCAATGAATAATAAAGATGGAACCGGATCCTGTAAAACACATGATAGGATATTCCAACGAGAATGATAAAGATTTTAACCAGTCCGGTGTAAAACACACGCAGACGTGATGTTCCAACAAAATAATAAAAAGCGGAACCAGTCCTGTGTAAAACACACGATGTGATGTTCCAATGTAATAATAGAAGAATGTCACCAAGTATAAGCGTAAATCACAGTATACAAAGTTATTCCAACAGAATAATAAGCAATGGAATAACATAAGGATTTCACCAAGTATAGGTACGGTATCAGCGTGTCAAGTTATGTATAGGGTATGCCACTTTTACAAAGTTATTCCAATGTAATAATAATGAATGGAATAACGTAAGTTCTCTTCAAGAAGAAAGAATAACACCCCTTAGCGTAAAAAGAACCTAATATAGAAATAGTGAAGTAGCGAATACTCTTCTTCTTTCTATAATTTTCTCTTTATAGCTTCTCTCTATAATTTCTCTCTAGAGAGTTTCAATGAATTCGTAAGAAAATAATGAAGGAATGAGCTTCTATTTATAGGAAAATGGAATGCATAAGAATTAATCCATGAACGGCCCAGATTGATTTACTTTAATCGACGGTCCATATTTAAAGAAAAATCTTTTAAATAAAATATAATATATTCTATTTATATAAAAACATTTTACTATGCAAACACTATGCAATACTATGCAAAATACTATGCAAAACACTATGCATAATAAAATATAATATATTCTATTTATAGAATAACTTTAATAAAGTATTCTATTTTATATAAAAGATGTTTCGCTTTTATTACGTTAATAATACGAATAAAACAAAGCGTCATTATCGTTATAATAATTCATATTATTAATCGATAATAATGGAATCAAACCGAGTGACTTCTCACATAAGCATCAATAATCAATACTGCAAGCATTACTATGCAACCACACGTATTCTTGTACTTTTACTACCGAAAGTAGTTCAACAAAGAACTACGGTAAAACTTCCGCCGTTATTTCAATAAAATATTTTTGTCGCTTTCTCAATCCGACAATAATTACATTGTGGGGTCCACCAATGATTGAGCCGTTATTTATGCATAATATTCCTCGCTAAATCGAATATTCTCAGAATTAATCGAATATAATATAACCACTTGCATACTTTGCAAAAATTTATAAATATTACACAACAACTATAATATTATCTCAAATTCACACCATAATATAAAAAATTATTTTGACAAAATTTAAATCTTTATTGATAAAATCTGGGTCTCACAATCTCCCTCCTTATGGAATTTAAGCCCTCGAAATTAGAATGCGTACTGATATGATAAAGAGATGAGGATACCTTGAAAATATTAAATTCATCTTCAAATCGCCAAAGCTATTCATTAACTATTCATCTTTGCACTACAAAGCTAAAAATATACAAATCAGAAACCAATAATGCCGAGACTCAAACAATAAGTATCAAACCATGAATTATCCATGCACTCATCGGCTAAGGATATTCGTGTTTTCAATTACTATCATGATTATACCGAATAATCCGTGGTCATAATCATACCAAGTCTATCAATGTACTACTACCAAAGATGACTTTTACCACATCCATGAATTAATATTTCATTCTTTGAGACTCACCAATAATTAATCCATATCATCGAATCATCCCCGCACTACTGTGCCAAGGATATTCATTAGTATCACGACCACGAATTATCCATGCACTACTACTAAAGATAATCGTGTATTCATTAGTATCACGACCACAAATTATCCATGCACTACTACCAAAGATAATCGTGTATTCATTAGTATCACGACCACAAATTATCCATGCACTTCTACCAAAGATAATTGTGTATTCATTAGTTTCACGACCACAAATTATCCATGCACTACTACCAAAGATAATTGTGTATTCATTAGTATCACGACCACAAATTATCCATGCACTACTACCAAAGATAATTGTGTATTCATTAAGATCACGACCACAAATTATCCATGCACTACTACCAAAGATAATCGTGTATTCATTAGTATCACGACCACAAATTATCCATGCACTACTGCCAAAGATAATTGTGTTTTCAATTACTATATGATTATACCCGAATAATCCGTGGTCATAATCATACCAAGTCCATCTATGCACTTGTGCCACGTATGACTTTCAACACAATATAAACATGAGGATAATGATATAAAGAATCAATCAAATGAGATAAAGGATAAATATTAAACATTTATAATATAATTTATCCAGATTCAAGAATATCCCCATGTTATCAATCACTTAATAATCTCATAATCTAATAACATTAATATTATAACAATATTTTAATCACTTCTTAAATTTATAAACAATTTATCTCAATTGTTTACGCTTTACCATATAATGCATTTAATCATTCAAAAATGCCATACTCATAAGATATCATCACCAATTATCAAATCTCTCAAAAAAATATGCATATACTCTATATAAGATTCTCTAGCCATAATATCCTATTTTCAACTTTGTTACTTCACATAACATATTTAACTCATATGTTCGTAACTAAACTATTTTCATGAAAAATACCAAATCAGTCCCAAAAATATTTCTTTTCTGGGATTTAGCATAATATAGTCCCATAATGAAAATATATTTTTCTCGAATTTTAAAATTCATTTACTATTTTTCAAAAATCAATTTCTAATTAATTCCTTAAGAAATTAGCTACCTCAAGTTTAACTCCAAAATTCCCAAATCTTGGCAGGACCATACACATGTTAACGTGAGCTTCTAGTTTAAATTTCATGGTCATCGGAGTTATAGAACTCCGGTTATAAGCGTTTTTCGTTCGGAAAAAAAAATAAATATTGAAATAGTCATAACTTGCTCATTTTAAGTCAGAATGAGCTCATTTTTGGACAGGAGATACTTTATACCATATACCTTCATGTCCCAAAAGGCCAGAATTTTTCTCATAATTTAAGTGGCCGAAACAGCCCCTTAAAGTTTCTGGGCAGTAGCATTTTCAAAATTTACAGCTTTGGCCTCCTTTGCTAAAATCAGTCCACACAAAAATCCACAACACCTTTTCCAGTAATTCCACTTGGATTAGTTAGGTAACTTGTAGATCTAACTCTAGGACTTGACCACATTCAAAAATTCAAAATATAATAAGAGATATGGTCAATTGAATTTCATGTTACGTTTTTCACCAAAATCTGATTTTCAACTCTTTGTGATTTCTAAGAAACTTTCATGTTTTTACATACTAACCAACATAACTCATCTTAAAACTTACTAATACCACGAATACCCATGATTTTCATTATTCCAATGCTTTTATTATGACTTTCATCATAAACCACGTAAAGCTGCTCATTTAGTTGAAGAAATATTTGAGGGTTTAAGAAATGGGTTTTTATCTTTCGGGTCAATACAAAATTCGATTTCACGCTCTAGGGTAGGCTAGGAAATCTTCAAGAATACGTCAAGAAATTTATTAATGATAGAAATATCATTCAAAATCACACTCTTATCCAAGACTTGGATAGTACGTCGCATTGATACCAACTGTGACTTCTATTCCCTTAACCTAGATAGCACCTCACAATGATACCTATAAACTTGCCATCTTCATTCACGATGTCGCCTGCAGAAAGTCTGGCTTCGGTGCATTCCACACAAGGAAGTTGACAACGAAAGGTTCGGGGCTCTTTACTTATGGCTTGATATCACAGTGATTAACTTTAGGATTTGGTTACTTTGAATTCGTATAACAGGTTGGTTAGGAATATGAAAGCTAACAACCTTACAAAAAGAATAATGAGTAGTTAATCAATCGTTTTTAAAAATTACCTCAAAGGCAAGTATTTTCAAAGAGATAAGATCGACAGGTAACGTGAAAGTGTTTATTTGAAACAACAAGATTAATAAACAGTGGAGGTAACGAAGGTTTCTCCCAACGAAGTTTCAATAGATAAATCAAAGTCTAATTTCTCCGGAGTCAAATTTAAACGTTGAACGCAAGCAAGAGAGATAAAAGAATGGGTAGAACCGGTATCTAATAAGGTATAGACTTCGCAAGAATTTATAATTAACTAACCCGTGCTAACTTCGTTCGGGTTACCCACTTTTTGAGAAGTCACGAAAAACGCTCTTCCTGAAACCACCGACTTTGTTTTGTCCGTATCCGCCTTTGGTGCCACTATCCCAGCTAGACTTGACTTCACCATACGACAAAATCGAGCTAGGTGACCTTCTCTTCCGCAATTAAAACACACTTTGGATTGCTGCGTACAGTTTGGACGGATGTGTCCCTCTTGTCCGTATTTGAAACATACGACCGATGGGCATTCTTCTTCCTTTGAAACGGGTGCTGATGCCGACGTCTTCACGTCATTGTTGAACCTTCTCTTCTTGAAATGTCCATTCTTATTATCTTGGCCATGATTACCACCGAAATGGTTACCATTCTTGGCATGATAATATCCCCTACGATGGTTATCGTTGTTCCGATGACCGTTACCACCGGTATGATTATTATCGTGTTGTTGGTCGTTACCTTTTGGTTGTGCTGACTCATTATCGCGCTCCAATAACTGAGCCCTATTCACAACATCTGAATATAAACAAAGTTTGTGAGAAATGAGGTATTGTCGTATATTGGGTTTCAAACCTCGCAAAAACATTCGCGTCATTCGCTCCTCATTATCGACCAAATGGGATGCAAACCGGGATAACTCCGCAAACTTAGCCTCGTACTGCGATACGGTCATATTATGTTGCTCCATTGCTTATCTCAACATTTTTAGATGCCATTTTCAAACACTGCCACAAAATAAGGGTTAATTAACATATCACATATTATCCCTATACTCTGACCGACCAATTAAATACCAAATAAATTTAGGTAGGTCATACTAGCGAAGGAATTCCCCGTCTCTCCCCTCCTAGTTCTTATCTCACATCTCGGCCAGGGGATCATATCCTAAGCTCGATACCAACCGTGGCGCCCCCAAAATTAGGTATACGTCACCCATCTTGGGTCGCCACTTACATGGTACATAAATTCAAATACAACTTACTAACCTAACTGCGTGCAGGTACAATACGACATAAACCGTGAGTTTGAATACAAATATTGTCTACTAGATATTATACAAACTCAAAAGGAGTCCTCATTACAACTATTATCACACTATTTCACGTAATAGTGAGGACTACTAATGCTATCCTTTGGATCATTACTTACGTTCCCCGACTAAATCCCGGCTATGTTCTCATTTCAAGAAGAAACGGTGAAAGAAAGGGTGAGCTCAACTAGCCCAATGAAATATTATGACTAAGATAATGCGTAATAAATTATCATTAGCCTTCAACAATGTTAAACCGATAAAATACAATAGACAACCAGTTTAATCTGCATGAATAAGCAATCCATTAAAAGAGTCAAGTAGAGAATAAAGTCTACTATCTTTTAGGTTTTAAAAGGTTTTCATCAATTTTTATCACTTTGAGACTCAACTTAATAAATAAACCACCACATTTAATCATCCCCGTACTACCTGGCCAAGGATTTTTATCAAATTATCAATGGTCATGACTATACCGAATCACCCCGGTCATAATCATACCAAAAACTATCCATCAACGCATTACAAACCATGAGGACTTTTGTCACATCATTTATATCAAGTCATGATTATACCGAATGATCCCTGGTCATAATCATACTAAGTTCATCTATGCACGTAAGCCCAAAGATAACATAATATAACATGAGGATGATTACAATGACATAGTAATTCAATAAAACAAGTTCAAGAATTATTTAATCCATGAATTATTAACGTCCCAAATTGTCAACATGATCTTTTAGCCAGTAGTAAAATTCAATAATGATCGGAAGAATATTTCCATGAAAAGATACTAGATGAAACGCAAATATCAAGGATATTCTACTAATTTCATGGAATATAGAAGTCAAAGTTTTAACCAACCGGGTATAATAAAGAATGGAATAACAAAAGAAATCACCACGCATGCGGTACTTGCATAGGCAGTTATTCCAATGTAATAATAATAATCGGAACCAGTCGTGAAATTCACACCGACTGGGATGTTCCAATAATAATAAAGATGGAACCAGTCCGGTGTAAAACACATGATAGGATATTCCAACAGAATGATAAAGATTTTAACCAGTCCTGTAAAACACATGCATGTGATGTTCCAACAGAATAATAAAAAGCGAAACGTGTCCTGTGTAAAACACATGCATGTGATGTTCCAACAGAATAATAGAAGAATGTCACCAAGTATAGGGTAAACCACAGATACAAAGTTATTCCAATGTAATAATAAGCAATGGAATAACATAAGGATTTCACCAAGTATAGGGTATCCACGTATATCAAGGTTATGTATAGGGTATGCCACTTTTACGAGTTATTCCAATGTAATAATAATGAATGGAATAATGTAAGTTCTCTTCAAGAAGAAAGAATAACACCCTTTAGCGTAAAAGAACCTAATATAGAAATAGTGAAGTAGCGAGTAATCTTCTTCTTCTTTCTATAATTTTCTCTTTATAGCTTCTCTCTATAATTTCTCTCTCAGAGTTTCAATGAATTAAATAAGAAAATAATGAAGGAATGAGCTTCTATTTATAGGAAAATGGAATGCATAAGTAACTAATCCATGAACTATCCAGATTGATTTACTTTAATCGACGGTCCATATTTAAAGAAAAATCTTTTTAAATAAAATATAATATATTCTATTTATATAAAACATTTTACTATGCAAACACTATGCAATACTATGCAAAACACTATGCAAAAACACTATATAACACTATGCATAATAAAATATAATATATTCTATTTATAGAATAACTTTAATAAAGTATTCTATTTTATATAAAAGATGTTTACGCTTTTATTACGTTAATAATACTGAATAAAACAAAGCGTCATTATCGTTATAATAATTCATATTATTAATCGACAATAATGGAATCAAACCGAGTGACTTCTCACATAAGCATCAATAATCAATACCGTGTCTTTACTATGCAACCACACGTATTCATCGTACTTTTTTTACTACCGAGTAGTTCAACAAGAACTACCAGAAAAACTTCCGCCGTTATTTCAATAAAATATTTTTGTCGTTTTCAATCCGACAATAATTACGCTAGTGGGTCCACCAATGATTGAGTAGTTGCATTTAATATTCCCTTCTAAATCGAATATTCCCCACCAATCGAATATAATATAACCACTTGCATACTTTGCAAAATTTATAAATATTACCCACAACTATAATATTATCTCAAATTCACACCATAATATAAAAAATTATTTTGACAAAATTTAAATCTTTATTGATAAAATCTGGGGTCTCACACTTTGTGCTCGTGAGTGTCGAGTGTGACATCCCAGATTTTTAGAATTTATAAATGAGAATTTTATAAATAAAAGTATTATTTATGAGATATGTTTGGGTGTGTA
This sequence comes from Panax quinquefolius, assembly GCA_020205615.1. Classification (NCBI taxonomy): domain Eukaryota; kingdom Viridiplantae; phylum Streptophyta; class Magnoliopsida; order Apiales; family Araliaceae; genus Panax; species Panax quinquefolius. Next base: position 91,230,136 of record CM035171.1, on the reverse strand, counting down.
TGTATGTATATGTCTTATATTGTAGAATATGTGAATTGATGTGATGAGAATGTTATATATTAATTTTAATATATATAAATATTTAATTGAATTATTTATTGAGTTAAATAAATAAATTTTGTTTTGATTATAGAGTAAATGTAATTAAGTGTAGTAGATTAATTAAATGAATATTTAGTATTTAATTTAATTAATATAATAATTTTATATTTATAGTTCTAATTTAATTGAGATAATTAAATTAGATGAATTATGTGATGATTGTTACACTAAATTATAATTAACAAGTAAATATAATTATGTGACAATTTGATGAGATTGATTGATGTTAAACCATTGATTAATTAAAATAATGAGTATTTGCCAAACATGGTCTTAGGCTTTTCAAGTTCAAGTTGGTGTAACCTATGTATTAACTAGTAATTAGTATATATAATAATTACTAGGAGTTACATATATTATATATTACTAGTATTATATATTATATGTATATACTACAAGTTAGTACGTTAGTTTTAGAAAATAAACCAAAGAAAGAAGAAGAGAGTTAGAGAGAGTTGTAGGAGAAGAAGAAGAGGAAGAAAAAGAAGAAGAAGGGAAAGCTTTGAGAAGACAAAACAAGCCCCATCATCATTATCTCCATCTCTCTCTTAAATTCATACTAATAAGGTTATAATCTAAATTCCTTGTTTTAATTATATTTTTATGTTCTTCATAATGTAGTAGAAATTGAGAGAGATAGAGAGAAATAGAGGAATTGAGATGAGCTAGAAGAAGAAGAAGAAGAAGAAAAAGCTAGAAGAAGGTAACTTCTAAACTCTTATTTAATCTTTGATTTTTTTGGGTAGATTTATGTTCTAGGGTAGTAGATCATGCTTAATCTTGTTTGTATAGGTTTAATCTTGGATTATCAAGAATCAAACAAGAGGATTCAAGAAAGAAAATTAAATGGAAAGAGAATTTGAAGAACAAAATTCGTAGGTTTTGAGTAATTGTGGACAAATCTTGTAAAATTCATACCTCTTTGGGTATAATGAGTTAGAAAGTGAGCCTTATATTAAATCGAAGATATGTAAGTAAGCTATATTCGAAAAGTGGAATCACATGAAAACTCTTTGTAGATTTCTTGAAATGTCTGTTTTAGTAAGGTCAAAAGTGCGAAGGAAAATAATCACCGAAAAAATCAAAACTGCTATTGGGTTTACGACTTTGAACAATTCATATAAATTCGTGTGTTTTGAATTTGAAGAAACTTTAAACTGCAAAGTTGTAGATATGGAAGTGTACTAGATGAGTTTTATAATTCTGTTTGAATTAAGATTTTGGGTGATGGTATATTTTGATGATTAAAAATATGTTTTGACATATGTAATGAGTATATATATGTGTTATCATATTCTATGCATAATTAACCATTTAAGATCAAGAGTTGAGATAAGTTAATGTGTGCACATAACGTGCTCGATAAAATGCCTAAGAGTAATAGTGTTTCTAAACTTTGGTATACAAAGTGTCTATCTAATGACTAATATTGGATGTTATGTGCATCTGAGTATGAAAAGATGATAATACAAGAATAATAATGGAAAGAAATTGAAAAGGGCGATTTTTGATTTTTGAAGGAAAATTAAACTTGTAAACAATGTGTTGAATATGCATTTTTGAAACCAAAGTGGTATAATAAAATGGTGTGATATACACACATTAAACTACAAGTACGATAGTCTAAAGCATGTGTGGTGATGAAAATGAAAATAAAACCGAAGTCAGATATAAAATAGTTAGATGTCTATAAAGACATTATAAAGGATAATAAGATAAAGTAAGGTCTTAGAATAAATTTGACCATGAGATTGAGTATTGATTTTATTTATTATCAATCTCACATACAGTGTAGGTTGTGCAAGGATACGAAGTATTAGCGTGTTGGTAAAACGCCGGTAAAGGCAAGTCTTTCAATTCCTTTTTGTTATGTGAACTTGATGATGATCTGCTCTAAATTTTTAGTGTATTTTAGTGTATGACGTATTATATATGTCAAAAGTATGAAATGTGAAAGTCAATCTATGACTATGATGATTGAACTATGAATGTTGATTGAGTAAGGAACTCAATCTTTATAGTTGTTATGTGAACTATAACATGTATGCTATGTTTGTTATGATTATTCTTGTATGTTGAGCATGTTATTATGTACTTTCGTGATGTATGAAAATCTGTTAGATTTTGGCTTTGAAATATCGAGCTCATTCTTGCAAATAACCATTTTTGCAGATTCAAGAATTGAAGGTAACGCTATGTGCTACTTGATTGTTATGGATCAAAAGTGATATATGAAGATTTAATATCCTAGCTAATTTGTTATTCTTGTAAACCATGTCTAATGTTTCGAATAATGTATTAATGTTGAATTGTAATATTGTTTTGCGAATGTAAACTATTATAGTATTAAAATGATTCTGAGATATTTAGATGTAAAGGTTGAAGGTTTTGGGAATGAGGATAGTTTGTAATAGAAAAATTTAATTATTCCGCAAATTTTAATGGTTGTATTATCGTTTAATGATATAAAATTAGAGGTTGAATGTATTATTAACGACCGAAGTCGAGAATTAAATTGTATAAATTTTGGGGTCGTTACATCGAGTAGTAACAAGTAATAATTAAAACTTAAAAATTTTTGTTGTCAGGATGGCTAATGTAGGAGAATCTAGTCAGGCTAGGGAGGAAGGACCTCATATGCCTAGAGAGGAGGAGTTTCGTGACATTCAGGTGGTTTGGGAACAACTACTTCCACGAGAGTCAGCTCCGTTGGTCAGAGTGGTTGAGTATGAGGGTTTACTTGATGAGGATGATGATGTAGAAACGGATGAGGAGGATCCCGTTGAGCTGCCACAATCGAATGAGGATGACGAGGACGAGGAGGAAGAGAATCCACTGAACTCGATCGCTGCTCGTATGTACGATGAAGTATACGACCGCAATGTGGAACTTCAGGATACCTTCGAGGAGTTGGAAGAGATAGTAGTTGAACAACAGACCTCGATGACACAAAAGGACGATGAGATCCAGGATCGAGAGGAACGTCTGAAAAATGTCGAAGAGAAGCTAATCCACACTGAAGGAGAGAATGAACAAATGACAGGGAAGATTGCAGAGCTGAAGAACATGTTGAAAGAAGAATCTACTAAGAGGGCAATAGCCGAATACGCGTACAAGGAAGCTTATCAACGAGTCGGGATAGCAGAGAGAGAGGCACAATCAAAGAGGATCAAGATGGAAGAGAGGAATAACGTATTCAACACCGTGATTAATTGAGCTCAAGATCGGGTCATTGGTTATCCGATTCAGTTCGAGGCACTGCTGCCGTACATATTAGATCACAGAACAATGTTTCGAATTATGGAGGAAGAGCATCGCAAGGCTACGCAACATCTTAGTAGGACATCGTATGGAATGTACCTGATATGTGATTAATAAAATGTTAAATAATATGTAAATCCCTAGTGATATATAATCGATGGGATATGATGTTGATGTTGATGTTGTCCTGAAACTTTAGTAGTTCAGGAAAGTAATGTAAATAGAAGTGATGTTATTGTTCTTATGTTTTCAAAAAGATTATGAATGAATAAAAGTTATTACTACCTCCGTCCCATAATAAGTGCTTTTTTAGCTTAAATCACACATACCAATACACAAGTTAAAATGGCAAAAATACCCTTAATAAATTTTCTTTGAAGTTGAAGAGTTAATGAGTGTCATTTAATTGTAGTGATTGAAAGATGCAATAAATACCATTGAATGCATAAGGGCATATATGAGAAAATATTGTAAAAATTGTATTGGAGTTCTAACACATCACTTATTTTGGGAAAAAATATTAAGCCTAAAAAAGCACTTATTGTGGGACAAATGTAGTATTTTATTTTATTCAAAGTGTTATGTGTTATGTGATGATTTTTTTTATGGGGTGAAAGTTAAGTAGAAAATACTTAAAGGAGTTGAGTAATAATCTAATGAGTATATTTTAACAGAAAATGCCTCCAAGACGTCAACCACGACAGAGGACCCCTGAGGGATCTACCAACAATAACAACGCCGAAGCTAACCCCGTTCGGCAGCTAATGACGTTACTGATAGGTGCATTGCAAAATCAACCGCAGAATTAAGCTACAACTTTTAAGGATTTTAAAGCGGTTGGACCACCAGAATTCCGTGGATCCATGAATCCAGTTGAAGCAAAGACTTGGATCATGGAGATAAAGAAAGTGTTCGATGTTGCGAGAGTAGGGGAGAATCAGAAGACTGCTTTTGCAACATTCATGTTGAAAGCAGAGGCTAGTTATTGGTGGCAAGCCAATAAAACTCGAGGAGGACAAGGGTTGATGAATTGGGATAGGTTTAAGGATATATTCTTCAAGACTTATTTCCCAGAGAGTTCGAAGAATCAAATGGAGGTGCATTTTTTAGAACTTAAGCAGGGATCAATGACGGTATTGGAGTATGCGGCAAAATTTAACGAGTTGGCGAGGTTTGCGCCATATCAAGTCAGCACAAATGAACGCAAGGCTAAGAGGTTTGAGCGAGGTTGAAACCACCCCGTCAGACAAGAGGGTCTCCTGCTCCAAATTGAAAACATTTATAGCAGTAATAGAGAAGGCCATTCTCGCTGAAGGTGGAGGCGAGGCGGTAACAAAGTTTAATCAAGAACAAAGAAAGAAGAAGAATGAAGTGGAGGTTAAGAATGGTGGTGGTGGTAGTGGAAATGGTAACAATAACCTGAAGAGAAAATGGAATGGAAATGTGATTGCTGGAAATCAGTAGGGTAATCAGAAGAATAAGAAGTTCGAAGCATGTGCTACATGCGGGAAGTTTCACAAAGGTATGTGCTTAATGGGGAAACGTGTATGCTTTAACTGTGGTCAGGAAGGTCACATCGCCCCAAATTTCAATCAACCCAAGAACGTTTGCTTCACGTACGGGTCAAAGGATCATTTTTCTCGTGAGTGCCCTAAGAAGAAAGCTGGGGAGACAACATGAAGCAAGGGAGGTAGCAGTGGAGGTACATAGACCATTGATAGACAAACGTCATCAAACAAACCCACAACCAGAACCTTCAACATAACTGTGCAAGATGCTGTGCAATCAAAGGATGTTGTGTCAGGTATTATCCCAATCAATGATATAGATGCTTATGTATTATTTGATTCAAAAGTCTTCTTGCTCGTTTATATCTGATGAATTTGCTAAGAGGTTAGGATTGCCTAGTGAAGAATTGAATTTCCCTTTAAATATAGAAATTACGAATAAGGAAGTAATTCCTGTTAGGTTCGTATACAAGAATTGTAGGGTGAACATTAAGGGAAATGTCATGATGGTAGATTTAATTCCTATAAAACTTGGAGAGTTTGATGTTATTTTGGGAATGGATTGGCTGTTCAATTATGGAGCAATAATTGATTGCCAAAAGAAATGTGTAAACCTTATGACTCAAATCAAAGGTAGTTTTATAGTAGCAAATCGCTGAGACATGCGAGAGATGTCCCGATTATTATGCAGGCCAAGAAGTTGTTAAGTTAAGGCTGTGTGGGTTATTTAGCTTACATAGTTGATACTCAGAGGAAGGGGGTGAAATAGGAAGATATACCAGTAGTTAGGGAATTTGTAGATGTGTTTCCGAAGGATTTTCCAGGGCTTCCGCCTGACAAAGAGATTAAGTTCGTGATCGACTTAGTGCCAGGAACAACCCTGATATCGAAGGCCCTGTACAGAATAGCTCCGGTAGAGATGAATGAACTGATGGTACAACTACAAGAATTGCTAGACAAGAAATATATTCAACCAAGCATATCACCGTGGGGAGTGCCAGTTTTATTTGTGAAGAACAAGGATGGGTCAATGCGACTTTGTATTGATTATAAGGACTTAAACAAAGTCACTATTAAGAATAAGTATCCGTTGCCAAGAATAGATGAATTGTTTGATCAATTAAAGGGTGCTAGATACTTCTCAAAAATAGATTTGAGAAGTGGGTATCATCAATTGAAAGTAAGAAAGGAGGATGTACTTAGAACTACATTCAGAACTCGGTATAGACATTATGAGTTTCTGGTGATGTCTTTTGGTTTGACCAATGCCCCTACTGCATTCATGGATTTGATGAACATGGTGTTTAAACCATTCTTAGATAAGTTTGTGGTGGTATTTATCGACGACATTCTGGTGTACTCCAAATCTCAAGAAAAACACGTGGAACATTTACGTTTGACGTTGGAGACACTAAGAAAGGAAAAGTTGTACGCGAAATTCTCGAAGTGTGAATTTTGGGTAGATCGTGTACAATTTCTTGGGCATGTGATTGACAAAGATGGGATTTTAGTGGATCCATCAAAAGTTGAAGCCGTAATCAATTGGGAACAACCAAGGACACCATCGGAGGTGAGGAGTTTCTTGGATCTGACCGGTTATTATAGACGGTTTATTCAAGATTTTTCCAAGATAGCCACTCCGTTAACAAATTTAGCTAGGAAAGCTGTAAAATTTGTGTGGACGGAGAAGTGTGAAGAGAGTTTTCCAGACTTGAAAAAGAAGTTAAGTGTGACACATGTGTTGTCATTACTAGATAATACAGGAAACTTTGTGGTGTATAGTGATGCCTCACATAAATGATTGGGTTGTGTTCTTATGCAGAATAACAAAGTTATTGCATATGCATCAAGATAATTGAAGGACTATGAGAAAGGATATCCGACTCATGATTTATAGTTGGTTGCAGTAGTATTTGCTCTAAAGATATGGAGACACTATCTCTATGGAGAGAAATGTGAGATATATACAGACCATAAGAGCCTGAAGTATATTTTCACTCAGAAGGACCTGGACATGCGTCAAAGGAGATGGATGGAATTAATAAAAGATTACGATTGTGAGATCTTTTACCATCCGAGTAAGGCAAAATGAGGTTGAAGATGCTTTGAGCAGGAAAGGTAAGGAAAAGTTAATGCTGATAACCACTCAGGAGGAGCTTATTTCAGCAATGACAAAGCTAGCGTTGGAAATAAAATTTCCAAAATAATTCGATGAACGACTATTCTAGATAGAAGCTAGTCCAACTTTGGTGGACAAAGTTAAGAATGCTCAACTACAAGATGAAGAATGTGGGAGAATTAAAGAGAAAGTGGTTGAGGGTAGTGAAGTGAAATACAAGATCGATACCGAAGGGTTACTGAGATTCTAGGGAAGAATCTTGGTTCCAGCAGTACCAGATATTAAAGAAGAAATATTGACCGAAGCTCATAACTCAAGATACTCGGTTCATCTAGGAAGTACAAAGATGTATCAAGATTTACGACGTCATTTTTGGTGGCCAAACATGAAAAGAGATGTCGCAGAATGTGTCGCAAAATATTTGACATGTCAAAGGGTCAAGGCCAAGCATCAAAGACCAAGCGGATTACTTCAACCGTTGGAAATACCGGAATGGAAGTGGGAACACATCACAATGGATTTTGTGGTGGGTCTTCCAACTACTCAGAAAGGATGCAATGCAATTTGGGTGATAGTGGACAGACTGACAAAATCAACACACTTTTTGCCAATAAAGATTAGGTTCAATCTTGATCAGTTGGCAAGGTTATAAGTTAAAGAGATCGTTTTGAGGCATGGAGTGCCAGTGTCAATTGTGTCAGCTAGAAATCCGTGATTAACGTCAAACTTTTGGAAGAGACTACAAGAATGTATGGGAACACAATTGAGAATGAGTACGACATATCATCCGCAAACAGATGGCCAAAGCAAACGAACAATCCAGACATTGGAAGATATGCTTAGGGCATGCATCATGGATTTCAAAGGGAGCTGGGATGAACATTTACCATTGGTGGAATTTTCCTACAACAACAGTTACCACGCAAGCATCGGCATGTCGCCTTACGAAGCATCATACGGCAGGAAGTACAGAACTCCACTATGCTGGGATGAAGTCGGTGAACGCCAACTGTTAGGACCAGAACTGGTACAATAAACTGCTGAGGTTGTCAAACTCATCAGAACAAGATTGGTAGCTACTCAAGATAGATAGAAGAAGTATGCTGATCAACACAGACAAGATCGGGAGTTCGACGTAGGAAATTATGTGTTCTTAAAAGTTTCTCCTTAGAAGAGGAAAATTAGTTTTGGTAAAAAGGGAAAGCTAAGCCCGAGGTTTATTGGACCCTTCGAAGTGCTACGAAGAGTAGGAGAAGTGGCTTACGAGGTAGCTCTACCTCAAGAGTTGGAAAACGTTCACAATGTTTTTCATGTTTCGGTGTTACGACCGTATAAACCCGATTACAAACATGTGATCGAGTACGAACCATTGTAGTTTGATAAGGGCTTGTCCTATGAAGAGATTCCTATCTAGATAGTTGACAGGAAAGAACAAGTGCTCAGGAATAAAGTAATACCTTATGTGAAGGTGATATGGAGGAACCACAATGTTGAAGAAGCTACGTGGGAACTCGAAGATAAAATGATGAAAGATTATCTTGAGTTATTTGTTTAATCTGTCTTTGATTCTGGGGACAAAATCTTTGTAAGTAGGGAAGAATGTGATAGATGAATTGTTTTAATTGTGATTCTGGGGACAGAATCCTTGTAAGGAGGGAAGGATGTAACACTCCAAGATTTTATTATTTGTAATTTAGAATATTTACTAAATTAAATAAATATTTTATTGAATATTTTATTAAAGTGATTATTGTTAGTAAATAATTGTGAATTAAATTATTAGATGATATTCGAATTTAATTTAATTGAAATAGTTAGAGAATTGTCTCGATAACATGAGATGTTATATTATTTTTTAATTTAATAATTAAAATAGTATATGAAGTTATTAAATAAAATTATAATGAGAATATAATTTGTGATAAGTAGAAAATTTGTTTAATATATTATAATTGATTATTTAACTAATATTGGATATAGAGGTATAAATACAAGATTATAAACTATAATGTAAATGGTTTATTAAAATAAAATTAAAGTAGTTTTAATTGGGTTTACCCAAACAAGACTTAAAGATATTAAGTCTTTAATTTTTAAAGAGTTTTGCCAAATAGAGCCTTATGACTTTTGGATTTTGGATTTTTGAATTTTTAAATAATATAAACTAAATAAATAAAATATAAATAATATATATTAATTTTGGTAACTGATAATTTAATAGGGACATTAGTAAGACGTCGGTTTTAGACGTTTGTGTTAGGTTTGTAATATTCAAGAACGCAATCAAATTGCAAAAATAAGCAGAAACGTGTAAAAATCAGAGTTTAAAATTTTTACAAACCATATACCCGGATCACCCTTTATGCACAATTATTAATTAAACGAAAAGGATGAATAAAAAACATACCCTTGAAGATCCGAGCTTCCTCAGGTACAAGTTCACCTCCAATCCTTTTCGCGTTCAACTTGAATCCATCGGGTTTGGTTCCTTCCTTTGATCAACGTTAGCCACCCAAGTGTTTGGCCTCTAGAGGTGATCCACCAAGGAAGAAGAAGGATTTAAGAAGATGGGTGGTTGGCTAAACCCTAGTTTTTTCTATCTCTATAGAAAAGAACGTACTCTCCAACTTTTGGAATTGCGTATATCTTGATATCTGATATAAGACTCCTCTTATAAAGATATCAGGTAACCTTATTTAATAAAATAAGGTATTATTTAATTAAACTCTTTAATTAAATGGGCTCCCTAATCTTATTAGGGATAATTAATTAAACTCCTTTAACTAATTTTCCCTCCTAATCCTATTAGGAATAAATGAGAGTACTTATATTAAATTAATTTCTAAACTCTTTTAGAAATTAAAATAATAATAATAATTGTAATAATATTAATAAGACTCCTCTTATTAATTTATATTTAATATTTCTAAAATATTAAATAATAAATATTAAGCTATTTAATTTATTCTATCACCATAGATTAAATTAAATATACATAACATATTATTACGATTATGCCATTAACTTCTTAAATAATTATTCTTCCTTTTATGGTGTGACCCTTTAGGTTCTCCATATTAAACCTATTGTGAATAAATCAATTAGAACAATTTAATCTAATTTAAATAAATAAATTAAATAATTTATTTATTTAAATAAATAATATTTATTCTACAATAGGGATAAGCCTCCCTAGCGATCAACGACTTTCCGGATAATATAGATTTCAACATTAATCATAAAAGAACCTTTGAGTAAAATAGTTACCGCATAATTCAATCCTTCCACTATACAATGTCCCAATTAAATATAAGACATGGAATTACTTGTCAAGTCTTATTTTATTTAATTATATGTATTTCGATCCTTAAATGCACAACTCCAAATAATGCAAATTAGAAACTCCTTTCTAATTTCATTACGCTTTAACCAAGGACTCTTGGGTTGTCATTTATCGAATCACATAGGATTTCTCTTCTTTTATTAGAAGTGGTAGATTCTTTATTGATCATATATTATCTCCATGCACAACTTGTTATACCCAAGCATACCCTTTGATATACCCTAAGGGTCTTAAGGAATAAGTCAAAGTATAACTCATCATATACAAGATACTATGATGATCTCAAGTCCAAGGATCACTTGTACTACTATCACTACAGAAATTTCTATTGACAGGCAAGTAAAACTCCATTAGGTATTCCTTAGCGAGCCACGTTCAGTGAACTTATTCTCTAATAAGCACCTACATACTTGCTTTAGTGTCTCCACACAAATGATCATGAGATCAATCATCCTCATCCAATGAGCAAAGAACGTATGTATTCAATCTATCCGGATTCACTAATCCCCAATTTAGTAATCCAATGATTGGGAACTATTTTAGTTTTAAGCTTTCTAAGAATTTAGATCTCATTAGAATGATCATCATCATTATTCTAAAAGCATTGCTTAAAACTATTATCACATATTATAAAACAGCATCATGTAGATAATTAAAAGCCTTTAATAAATTAATACTTTTTATTAATAAATGAAATAAGATTGTTACAAAGTATATGCTTTATCATCAAACATGATTGGCTTGTGTGCATATTACTTTCAGTTTGAAAGTGTGTGCGGTGTGTTCAGTTTATTATACGTAAAAAATATTTGGCTTAAGCCTAAGAAGAAAGAAAAGAAGGTTTTCAGAGAAAAAAATTGAGAGAGAAAAGTCTGTGATTCCAAAGCAAGTTTTGAGTTTTTCAAGCGATTCTCAATGGTTAACAAGGATTTTCAAAGCAACAAAATGTATTTTTCCCATAACCTTAATATTATATATATAGGTATATATATGTTTTACGACATAGTTCTTTGTGTTCTTGACTGTAGTATAAAGTCTTTATAAAATTTTTAGTAATCCAAATGTTTATAATTGGTGATGAAATTAGGTGCATATGTAATTGTAATGTTATAACTAGCATATATATATATATATATATATATGATTGTATGCTAAATTTCGTCTGAAGGAAAGGAAGTGGTTTTACAGTGAATATATGTATGAACATGGCTTGTAGGAGTACCAAAATTTATATTTGATTGTGAGCTAATTGTGAAATTGAACCTTGAATATGTTAATTGGGTAAGAAATAAAGAGAACGTAGTTCAAATGAATCAATTTGGTGTATAATAGGAATTACAGTGTTAATTTTGTCAGATAATGTCAAACATGGAGTTTTGGTTTTAAAATATGGCATTCAAGGATTTAATTTTCTAAGATTGTGGTTTAGTTGTTTTGAAATCAATATATATATATATATATATATATGATGGGTAATGTTTATGAGTAATCTATGTAAGTTATACATGTTAATTTAGGTGCTAGCAATGTTAAACAGTCAAACAAATTAGCTTTGTTACTGCTTTTTCGTGTTTCTGCTTACAGAACTTCTAAATGCCTTCTAGCATAAAATAGCGCCTAGTTTCTAAACTTACCTTTGGCGCCAAAGTCAGAGCCGCATCCCCGACCTTCGTGCCGCAGCGCCAACCCATGGCCTATGCTTGTGCATGATGTCAACACTGTTGTCATAAATAATACTACCACAAGGTAAATCAATGCCACAATACTTGCCGTTAGCGATATGGCCGAAATGACTTTTCTTTTTACATGAGTCCAGAATTGTTGATATAATGCAATACTATGACTGTTAAAAATATAATTTTGTTATTGTGGTATTATAGTGCTAAGAATGAGCATATTATTAATACTTAACGAGTGTTATTATTATTTTATTGATGTAACTTGATTATGGGGTTCAAAATCAAGCCATACATGAAATAGGTACTTATTTGTATACAGAGTATCTGTAGCGACTAATTGTATCCTAATGATATGTGATTAGGATATTGCGAATCAAACTATTATGGTTTAGCCTACACGAAAGGCAAATTTCCTAAACCTTATTCTTATGTTGAGCAAGTTTCTTGTCTCTAGTTTGTTTACGATTATGCAAGTTTTTTTTAACTCAAAACTTCTTTGTACAAGTTTCGTAACCCTATTTTTTTGTGCAAGCTCTTAAACCTTACCTTTTGATATTGAGCAAGCTTATCTAATCTTTAACTTGTTATTTAGTATGCAAGTTTCTACATTCTGATATACTAATGTTGAACAAGTTTTATCGTTAACTTAATATTGTTCAGGCAAGGTATGTTATGTTATTCAATGATTATGCTCTTAGATTATTCCTAAAGCATGACCTTAGTATACAATGTTAATTCACTTATGATTTATTCCATAGCATAATGTTATTACCTTTTTATTCAACTAATCCTTAATTGATGTTCGTTGAATTCCAAAGTACCTTGAAACGTATCCAAACCAAACTTACTTTGGGGCGGACTTGTATTCTAAATGCTGAGATGAACAACCCAATTATAGGTGATAATTTACGCATAACGTTAAAATGTTTGTGCACAATACATTGTACAAAGGGCTGATCCCCCTAAGTATGAGGAGTCCTTATAGTCTTATGACTGTTAAAGTTTAAGTTGAAAGATTACTTATAACTATGGACATAGTTCGTGGTCTTATGACCCTCATATATATATTTCAGAATTTTGATTATCAATAATAGAGCATATTGTTCAGTTCTATTGAGCCTATTATTTGGCAATTGTGGTAAAATTTTATTCATTGTCATTTCAAGTGAGCCTTATTTGCTCACTCTTGCTTATATAAATATTACAGCTAAAGTTGAGAAGGTCGATGTACCTAGCACCAGTAAAGGGAAAGGAAAGATGAACAAGTATTGAAGACTTGTAAACATGTTGACATTTTTTGTTGTCAGACTTTATTTTAATTATTGTAATGAAGTTATTTAATTTTTCTGCATATGATGTTTGTATTTGAAGGTTAGATAACCTGGGAGATTTTTATTAATGTAATCCTTTAATGGGAAGGTTTATTATTAAATTTTATTATGATTGGGTAGTTAGACATGAATGTTTTTTTTAAGTGAACACCAAATTTGGTGGAAATGAAGTACCCAGATTTGGGGGTGTCACAAGTTGGTATCAAAGCTTTAGGTTATGAACCTTAGGTGTGGGGAAAGCTTTAGGAAGTAATCTTTGAAAAGATAGTGGTGATAAACTCTTATCGAGTTTTAATGGAAAAGTAATAAAACACTTATGTGCTAATGTGATTTCAAACTACGTGCTCGTGAGTGTCGAGTAGTAACAAGTAATAATTAAAACTTAAAATTTTTTGTTGTCAGGATGGCTAATGTAGGAGAATCTAGTCAGGCTAGGGAGGAAGGACCTAAAAATTTCTGATACCAACTGTTACGCCCCCAAAATAGGTATACATCACCCATTCTGAGTCACCAGATACACGGTACAAAATTCAATACAAACTTCTTTTATACAATATGACAAAAGCGTAGCTGAGAGTTTTTACACGAATATTGTCTTTTAGAGAGTATTCAAACTCAAATGGAGCCCTTATTACATTTATTGTCACACTATTATACAAAATAGCTAGAACTGTTAAACAACTATCTTGATCCATCATTCCATACCTCGACTAGTTCTCGTTATATTATCTCTTCCTGAGAAGAAAAATGGAACAAAAAGGAAAATGGTGAGCTCAACTAGCCCAGTAAAGAATATAATGACTAAGATAATGAACAACAAATTATCGTTAGCCTTCAAAAAATCAGATAAAATATAATGGACAACCAGTTTTAGATCAATATTTGCAGCGGAAATAACAATTCATTAGAAGAGTTAAGTAGATAATGAAATCTACTATCATCAATGAATTTAAAAGTCCATCATCAATATTTTATCCCTATAACATCAATCAATATACATTTTGAATCAAATATTCATCTTTGCACTACGGGCTAAATATATTCATTTGTATCACTAGTTGGTAATGTTCATCTCAATACATATTCATCTTTGCATTACGACCAAAGATATTCATCAGGTAATCATTCATCTTTGCACTACAGGCCAAAGATATTCATCAAGTATCACCATTTAAGACTGAGGATGATGAAAAGTATTTTAAAGAACAAATCCAGTGAGATGAAGGACACGATTAGGGATTCATAATTTAGTTTATCCAAGTTCAAGAATACTCCATAATAATCAATTGTGGAGCAAAATTCAAGAATAAAGTTCAAAACATAGATCCAATAAAAGATAGGAACCATAATAGATAACTTGGATACAGAAAAGAAAACTCAAGGAATTTCTGATCATTTCATTAATTATAGAAGCAATACTTACCGTAGTAAGTTTAGAGTTAGGAATCTGAAATGAATAATATACGAAACTGTAAATGAATTTTCAACTGTCATGCGATAGTCCGCGTAGACAGGTTATTCCCATATAATAATAAAGAATGGAATAACAAAAGGATTCCACTATGCATGCGGTAGTCCGCGTAGACAGGTTATTCTAACAGAATAATAAAGAATGGAATAACGAAAAGATTTCACCATGCATGCGGTAGTCCGCGTAGACAAGTTATTCTAACAGAATAATAAAGAATGGAATAACAACCCTTATGAGTATTGAAAGAAAATAACTCTCTTCATGAATACGAAAGAAATAATACCCCTTACGAACACAACAACTAATATCCCTTACGAATATTGAACGAAGATAATATTGTTAGGTTTGTAATATTCAAGAACGCAATCAAATTGCAAAAATAAGCGGAAACGTGAAAAATCAGAGTTTTAAAATTTTACAAACCATAAACCCGGATCACCCTTTATGCACAATTATTAATTAAACGAAAAGATAAAGAATAAAATCATACCCTTGAAGATCGAGCTTCCTTAGGTACAAGTTCACCTCCAAATCCTTTCGCGTTCAACTTGAATTCACCGGGTTTGGTTCCTTCCTTTGATCAACGTTAGCCACCCAAGTATTTGGCCTCTAGAGGTGATCCACCAAGGAAGAAGAAGGATTCAAGAAGATGGGTGGTTGGCTAAACCCTAATTTTTCTATCTCTATAGAAAAGGAGCGTACTCTCCAACCATTGGAATTATAACATCGTCTTAATATCTAATATAAGACTCCTCTTATAAAGATATCAAGTAACCCTATTAAAATAAGGTATTATTTAATTAAACTCTTTTTAATTAAATGGGCTCCTAATCTTATTAGGGATAATTAATTAAACTCATTTAATTAATTTTCCTCCCAATCCTATTAGGAATAAATGAGAGTACTTATATTAAATTAAATCCTAAACTCTTTTAGAAATTAAAATAATAATAATTATAATAATATTAATAAGACTCCTCTTATTAATTTATATTTAATATTTCTAAAATATTAAATAATAATATTAAGCTATTTAATTTATTCTATCACCATAGATTAAATTAAATATGCTTAACATATTATTACGATTATGCCATTAACTTCTTAAATAATTATTCTTCCTTTTATGGTGTGACCCTTTAGGTTCTCCATATTAATCCTATTGTGAATAAATCAATTAGAACAATTCTAATCTTATTTAAATAAATAAATTAAACAATTAATTTATTTAAATAAATAATATTTATTCTACAATAGGATAAGCCTCCCTAGCGATCAACGACTTTCCGGATAATATAGATTTCAACATTAATCATAAAAGAACCTTTGAGTAAATAGTTACCGCATAATTCAATCCTTCCACCATACAATGTCCCAATTAAATATAAGACATGGAATTATCACAAGTCTTATTTTATTTAATTATATGTATTTCGATCCTTAAATGCACAACTCAAATAATGCAAATTAGAAACTCCTTTCTAATTTCATTCGCATTTAACCAAGGACTACCGGGTTGTCATTTATCGAATCACATAGACATTTCTCTTCTTTAATAAGTGGTAAATTCTTTATCGATCATATATTATCTCCATGTACAACTTGTTATACCCAAGCATACCCTTTGATATACCCTAAGGGTCTTAAGGAATAAGTCAAAGTATAACTCATCATACATGCAGATACTATGATGATCTCAAGTCCAAGGATTACTTGTACTACTATCACTACAGAATTCCTATTGACAAAAAGTAAAACTCCATTAGGTATTCCTTAGCGAGCCACGCTCAAAGAACTTATTCTCTAATAAGCACCTACATACTTGCTTTAGTGTCTCCACACAAATGATCACGAGATCAATCATCCTCATCTAATGAAAGCAAGCAACGATGTACCAATCTATCCTGGATTCACTAATCCCCAATTTAGTAATCCAATGATTGGGAACTATTTTAGTTTTAAGCTTTCTAAGAATTTAGATCTCATTAGAATGATCATCATCATCATTCTAAAAGCATTGCTTAAAACTATGGGTTTATCACATATTATAAAACAGCATCATGTAGATAATTAAAAGCCTTTAATAAATTAATACTTTTTATTAATAAATGAATAAGATTGTTACAAAGTATATGCTTTATCATCAAACATGATTGGCTTGTATGCATACTACTTTCAATCTCCCACTTGCACTAAAGCCAATTACCATGGTATCTCATACTCTTCTTCTCTAAGTGACGATTATCCTGCTCTTGGATAAGCTTTAGTTAATGGATATGTAATGTTGTTCTTGAGGGTCCACTATCTCTATAGTGGTTTCTCATCTTTCAATGATTCCTATAATCAAATGAAAGTGCTACAACACATGTTTAGATCCAAGATGAGACTTAGGAACTATTCCTAGTTCTGTAATGAACTTATCATCCAAACAATCAACTTGCAGCTTCATTTACAGCTATATACTTTGTCTTTATCATTAAACCAAAGAACTTTTTGCTATTTGGAACCTTTCAAATTCACTACACCACTGCTCAAGGTAACACTTTACCTTAAAGTGGATTTTGGTCGTCTTGTGCATCTCGAAAAACTTGAGTCTATAAAGCCCTCTAGTTTTAATTCGCACCCACCATGTATGCTCACATCCTTAGTGCCTAAGTAAGAACTTTAAGATGTTTTTCACCGTCTTACAATGATCTTCTCCAATATTACCGATCAACATTAGATCTTGTATATTTCATCGCATACATGATAGTCACTGCGATCTCTCTCTTTTCGTGAGTCTGTGGGGACTATAAAGAGAGATACACTCCATAGCTCATCAACATGAGACATCTCTTGAGTTTGCCATGCTAAACGACTTTAGCATCAAATGAATATACGTTCCTTGGGTTAAGTTGAGCATCCTTTTAAATCTATCTATATAGATTTGCATCCCCAATTAAGATACTCTTCCCAAATTATTCATGGAGGATTGTTTAGACAACTTTATCTTTACTGATTGTAGCATTGGTATGTAATTCCTCATCCGTAGTATATCAACATATAATACTAGAAATTTCACGACGCTCCCACTGACCCTTTTGTACACACTAGAACTCTTACCTCATCGTATGTAACTCTGGATCATCATCTTCTATGATGCGTGCCTCATCATCATCATCCATGATGAATCCATACCTCCTAGGTATCTTCTATGACTATTCCGTTATTTATGATTCTTTGTGGTACAATAGGTCTATCTACGTGTTCCTCTTATTTGACTTATAATGTTTTGTGGATCATGAACTCTTCAAGATCTATAATCCTCCCACTAGCCCTTCAATGATAAACATCTTTATCTTAGAAGGCGCCGTATTTGCAACAAACACCTTTTTGCTAACTAAGATTATAGAACATATACCCTAAACTTACTTTAGGATGTCCCACAAATCAGACATGTCAAATCTTGTCCCAAGCTTATCCTTCAAACCTTTTCACATAAGTCGACAACCCCTTATCTTAACATACTTAAGATTAAGAATCCTCTCCGTCCATAACTTTTATGGAGTCTTGGGGGCTGGATTTTGAGGTTACCTTTTCAGAGATATGCATTACCATTTCTAGGACATGATCCTAGAATGATACTTTGAAATGTCAGTAAAATCATTATGGACCGCAGATGTCCAACAAGGTACGATCTTTCATTCGGATACATCAATCAATTATTGCGTGTCGGATGTGTCCATTATGAGAAAACCATTTGAGATGATCTAGAAACTTATTGCACAAGTATTTATTCCTTGATCTAATCAAAGAATCTTAATACATTGCCAATTTGTTTCACTTCAATTCTTTGAACCTTTCAAATAATTCACACTTGTATTTTAGCAAATACACACATTCAACTCTTTGAATGATCATCTCCTTTTCTTATACTAATTTGTTCAATATGCAAAATTATTTTCATGTAAGTCAAGTATACAAAATTTATTAAGTAATATTCCATTCTATACAAAACATTATTATTATAAATAGAATAACAATTGTTCTTAATTATAATACCAAAGATTTCATTGTCCAACAATAAAATGGAAATAATATTTTAACAAGAACTGGAATACAATAACAACTCATCGACTTAATAGATTTGCTTCGTAGGCATTGCTAAACTATAAGTTTCTATGGCTAATATGGCAACCTTTGTTACATTTCCATATATAGGATTACTTATATTTGTTTAGCTTTCTACTTCGCTTGGTCCTTCATAAATCTATATTTATGATAACCAAAGCGGATCCAATACCCAAGTAGAACCTCGACTTAAAGAAAAATTTATTTCAATCATGAACAAAAATCGTATTATGAACCAAACTTCACTAAGCTTCTTTGGTTAGCCTCTCGCAAGATGCTTCTTGCGAGTTTATTTCCATGTCCAGTGCTTATTGTAGTGAAGCAAGCTCCTTTGCTATCCATATCGCTTTTGTTCTTATTATCCTTTGTTTATGCCTTTCTATTTACCTTCTTTGAATCGTTCTTCTTTTCAGTAAGATCCTTTGGCCCCTACCAAAGAAGACTTGATCTTTCTTGGTTGAAAGTGACTCTCAACATTTTTCAATATATTAAGCAAATCAAATGAAGTCGATATCTAGCTTGTTCATATGAAAAATTCACAACAATTAATGAAAGGAGTCCGGAGTGAGTGCAATATCAAATCTTGGCTCAACTCTCCATCCATGACAAAACCAGTTGTCCTAATTGATCAATCAAATTGATTATGTTAAGAACTTTTTCTGCGTACTTTATAGTGCCATTGGCCATTCTAGATCTAAGAGCTCCGTAGATATCCGATATCTATCGGTCCTACTTTCTCACCATCAACTACTTGATGTGCGGGAATATAGTAGAGCATCCATAGTTTCATCTTGACGCCAAGCTCGTTACTCATGGATGCGAGCATGATGCATCGAGCCAATTGTGCATCATCTTGCCACTTTCTAAAAGTAGCAATCTCTTCCTCGGAGGCATTATGCGCAACCATTGCGAGGATAGGCGTATTAAGACATAAGATAGCTTTTCAAATATGAGAACTATTCTCAAATTCCTTAACCAATCCGCTTAATTCGGCCTCAAGTTAATTTAGCATCTAATATGCTTCGCAGTGATGATAGTAATTTTAGACATTGTAAAATTTCAGAAATGAATTTGTAATTAACAACATTTTAACATACATTCTTTTATTAATTACCAAAATAAATTAGGACTTGTTTTAAATTGGTATCTCCCACTATTTTCTTCAAACTATATTACCCTCACTTATATAGTTCGGCAAAATCTAATTAAAGATTTGCTAGTGAGAATAAGGATCCCATTTCAAATGTATATAGCCTTGTGGTGACACAACAAACTATATATAAATAAATAGGTAGACAACTTTTGTCAATTACATCAACTATCTGACTCCTTTTCTTTTTTTGCCTCTTAGATTATTTTGATCAAGTGGTGGCACATCCGAATCAAAATTATCCAAGTTAAGTCCGACCTAGCACTCCATATATTCAAAAAAGAAAAATATCATCCTTGTGGTGACACAACAAAACAATATTGTTCAATTTTCTTTATAGCATCAAATGTGATAAATTAACATCTTAAATACTTAATACTTGCCTTGTGGTGACACAACAAACTCATATTAAATATTTAAGACTCTATTAATTTTATCATGCTAGAAGGCGACGTTCGATATTCCAAATATCTTTGAACGCTTAGGACTTAATATAAAAAAAAAAATTTGAGGGGTTTGTTATTAATATGTCTCATCTTGTTTAGCGCGCATGCACATATATATATATATATATAAAATACGCGTCATATTAATGAACATGCGAAGCATGTTTGCATAATATATAATATATATAGTATAAGCATGCACATATAGAATACTATATTCTACTCTGATTGATTATGGACTTTTATTCTAGTTTGGTTCACTAGAGCCACCAAGTGAACCAAAAGGTCAAACCCTAGGGGTGCAAGAAATAATATTTAAATATAACTATTACATTTAAACCCGTGCTCCATTACAAATCGGGTCTTCAAGCTCCTTGCTCCTTGATCTCTAATTTTTCAAAATTAATTCTAACTATTCCTATTACAAAACTATTTAAAATAAATAGAAACCTTGATCAGCAGTCAAGGGGAAGTACATAGGAGGGAGATAGAATTTACATTCAGAAAAATTAGAGAAGACGAGGTACGCAGACCCCATTTAATAAAACCCATACATTCATGCATCCAACTAAAATAAAATCCATTCACATTGGTCAATTGTCCATAATCAATCTCATTTATTATCATACATATCACCATATGCATCAATACATAACATTCATCTGATGAATAATAAATATTCAATATATATATATTGATATCATTTAATGGGCAAATTTAGTTAGTATAAAATTCAATTTTGAATCAAAATAAACTCCTTTATTTTAATCCAAATTTAAATCAAAATAGAACTATTTTATTTTAATTTATCCAATTTTGAATAAAATAAACTATTTTATTTTAATCATAATCTTTAATCAAAATAAACTTCTTTATTTCAATTAATTATGGAATCCAATTTCATGTAAAAAAAAAAAAAATATTAAAGGAAACACGAATTTTCTTTCCTATTCACAAATAAACACTTTTATTTTGAATAATATGAAATCTTATTCCATATCTAAATAAACTCCTTTATTTAAGGAAATTAGGATTCTCTTTCCTATTCACAAATAAACTCTTTTATTTTGAATAATATGAAATCTAATTTCATATCAAAATAAACTCCTTTATTTTAGAAAAATAGAATCCAATTTCAACTCCAATTAGTTATCATGGAATCCAATTCCAACTCTAATTAGTTAGCATGAAATTTAATTTTAAAATTAAAATAAACTTTTATTTTAATAATAAAATAATAAAGAATATATATATATATATATATATATATATATATATATATATAACTATATATATATATTACTTAAAGACTTAAGAACATGCAGATTAATATATATACAAACAAGTTATTTAACATGGACTTGGCGTGAATCACTTTTGCATGTAAACCGTTATATATGATATAAAGTAACAAAAATAATTCAAATGATTACATAAAATCACGTAAATAAAAAAAATGTTTTTAATCAATTTACACGATTTTTTTTTTTTTTTTTTTAAAATAAATTTTATACAATAAAATTATGCCCAATTAAATTATTCTAAACATATATCAATATACATATCAAATTAAAACAATTAATAATTCGCATAAAAGTTTGGCTCTGATGCCACTGTTAGGTTTGTAATATTCAAGAACGCAATCAAATAGCAAAAATAAGCGGAAACATGAAAAATCAGAGTTTTAAAATTTTACAAACCATAAACCCGGATCACCCTTTATGCACAATTATTAATTAAACGAAAAGATAAAGAATAAAATCATACCCTTGAAGATCGAGTTTCTCAGGTACAAGTTCACCTCCAAATCCTTTCGCGTTCAACTTGAATTCACCGGGTTTGGTTCCTTCCTTTGATCAACGTTAGCCACCCAAGTGTTTAGCCTCTAGAGGTGATCCACCAAGGAAGAAGAAGGATTCAAGAAGATGGGTAGTTGGCTAAACCTTAATTTTTCTATCTCTATAGAAAAGAAGCGTACTCTCCAACCATTGGAATTATAACATCGTCTTAATATCTAATATAAGACTCCTCTTATAAAGATATCAAGTAACCCTATTAAAATAAGGTATTATTTAATTAAACTCTTTAATTAAATGGGCTCCTAATCTTATTAGGGATAATTAATTAAACTCATTTAATTAATTTTTCCTCCTAATCCTATTAGGAATAAATGAGAGTACTTATATTAAAGTAATTCCTAAACTCTTTTAGAAATTAAAATAATAATAATTGTAATAATATTAATAAGACTCCTCTTATTAATTTATATTTAATATTTCTAAAATATTAAATAATAAATATTAAGCTATTTAATTTATTCTATCACCATAGATTAAATTAAATATGCTTAACATATTATTACGATTATGCCATTAACTTCTTAAATAATTATTCTTCCTTTTATGGTGTGACCCTTTAGGTTCTCCATATTAATCCGATTGTGAATAAATCAATTAGAATAATTCTAATCTTATTTAAATAAATAAATTAAACAATTAATTTATTTAAATAAATAATATTTATTCTACAATAGGATAAAGTCTCCCTATCGATCAACGACTTTCCAGATAATATAGATTTCAACATTAATCATAAAAGAACCTTTGAGTAAATAGTTACCAGTGATAATTCAATCCTTCCACCATACAATGTCCCAATTAAATATAAGACATGGAATTACCACAAGTCTTATTTTATTTAATTATATGTATTTCGACTCTTAAATGCACAACTCAAATAATGCAAATTAGAAACTCCTTTCTAATTTCATTCCTTGCCGCCAAGGACTACTCGGTTTTTTTTTATCGAATCACATAGACATTTCTTCTTTTTTAATAGAAGTGGTAAATTCTTTATCGATCATATATTATCTCCATGTATAACTTGTTATACCCAAGCATACCCTTTGATATACCCTAAGGGTCTTAAGGAATAAGTCAAAGTATAACGCATCATACACAAGATACTATGATGATCTCAAGTCCAAGGATTACTTGTACTACTATCACTACAGAATTCCTATCGACAGTAAAGTAAAACTCCATTAGGTATTCCTTAAGCGAGCCAATGCTCAAAGAACTTATTCTCTAATAAACACCTACATACTTGCTTTAGTGTCTCCACACAAATGATCACGAGATCAATCATCCTCATCCAACGAAAGCAAGAACGTATGTACCAATCTATCCGGATTTACTAATCCCCAATTTAGTAATCCAACGATTGTGAACTATTTTAGTTTTAAGCTTTCTAAGAATTTAGATCTCATTAGAATGATCATCATCATCATTCTAAAAGCATTGCTTAAAACTATGGGTTTATCACATATTATAAAACAACATCATGTAGATAATTAAAAGCCTTTAATAAATTAATACTTTTTATTAATAAATGAATAAGATTGTTACAAAGTATATGCTTTATCATTAAACATGATTGGCTTGTATGCATACTACTTTCAAATATTCCTTACGAATATGAAAAAATAATATCGTAAGCAAATATGAAATAAATAACACCCTTACCTTAATAGAAGATTGAATACTGAAGTAGGGTAGTACCAAAATACTCTTCTTCTTGCTCTTTATAGTTTCTCTCTCTAGAGTTTCAGTGAATTTGTAAGAAATAATGAAGGAATGAGTTTCTATTTATAGGAAAAAGGAGTGAATAATAACTAATTCATGAATGGCCTAGATCATTTTACTTTTAAACAGACGGTCCATATTGATTTACTATTAAAACTTAAAGCAACGGTCCATACTGATTTACTATTAAAACCTTAAACCAGCGATCTATATTGATTTACTATTATAACTTTCCACTAGCGGTCCATATTGATTTACAATAATATCTTCAACCAACGGTCTGAAAAATTAGCACATCCCCTCATGGAATAATAAGCCAAAATTATAACAAACACCTCATAACAAACCCCTCTATTTATATCAAAAATTGAATAAATAATTACCACTAATCACTTATCTTTAATAAACATATTTTTAATCTATTAACAATTATTCATCATTAATATTATAACTCACAATATTTAACAACCAGATCATTCCCAAGAAAGAGGGGGTTTAACGATAAGGATTTCTCTCTATTGGCGCACAATTAAGTGACCAAACCTCTAATCGACAGAACTTTCTAGACATCGTTAATATTGCAAATAATAATATGAATAACTTTGGCGTCTCAATTATTAATTAAATAATATAAAATATTATGCAGATGATACTATGACAATAATTGAATCAAATAACGTGAGATACTATGCAGCAATTACTGTAGTAATAAGTGAGTATAACTGAGTGACTTCTCACGTAAGCATCAATAATCAATATCGTGTGCTACTATGCAACCACACGTATTATTGAACTTTTATCACCGGGTATTTCAACAGTTTAACGGTAAAAACTATTTATGTCGTTTTCTAACTTTGACAGTTATTCCATTGTGGAGTCCACCAATGATGATGTCGTCGTACAAATATTCTCCGACAAAAAGAATATTCCCCGACTAAACGAATATTTCCCGACACAACGAATATTTTATAACAACTTGCTTACTTTGCAAAATTTTCAAATATCATCCTTAACTTTAAACTTTTATCAATTTAACTATTTACCAAAATAGAAAAATTGATTACTTTTATTTCATAAAATTCGGGGTCTTACAATCTCCCCTCCTTATGAAATTTTGTCCCCAAAATTTACATACCTGGTATTTTGAAGAGTTGAGAATACTTTGATTTCATTTCAGATTCCATCTTTCCTGTCATCCTGATTTCTCCATTGCTCATCTCTTGTATTTCAGATATCATTCTAGGATACAGCTTTAAAACAAGAGTTAATTTATATATCACAATTTTGTCAATTTATCAAGTAAGAAATTTCAGCTTAGGTAAGTCACACACTAACAAAGTATATTACTCGTCTTTCCCCTCCTAGTTCTAGACTCAAATCTCCGCCAGTGACCATATCCGTAAGCTCTGATACCAACTGTGACTCTCATCCCAACCTTGGATAGCACCTCACAATGATACCTATCAGCTTGCCACCGTAGAACGGCGTCCCCTAAAGAGAGTCTGGCTTCGGTGCATCCCCCATCAACAGGAAGTCACCAGAAAGAGGCTCGAGGCTCTTTACTTATAGCTCTGATACCAACTGTGACGCCCCCAAAATAGGTATACATCACTCATTCTGAGTCGCCAGATACACGGTACAGAATCAAATACAAATTTCTTTTATACAATACGACAAAAACGTAGTTGAGAGTTTTTACACGAATATGGTCTTCTAGACAGTATTCAAACTTAAATGGAGTCCTCATTACATTTATTATCACACTATTTTACAAAATAGTAAGGACTGCTAAACAACTATCTTGATCCATTATTCCATACCCCGACTAGTTCCCGCTATATTCTCTCCTCCTGAGAAGAAAAATGGAACAAAAAGGAAAAGGGTGAGCTCAACTAGCCCAGTAAAGAATATTATTACTAAGATAATGAACAATAAATTATCATTAGCCTTCAACAAATCAGATAAAATATAATGGACAACCAGTTTTAGATCAATATTCACAGCAAAAATAATAATTCATTAGAAGAGTTATGTAGATAATGAAATCTACTATCATCTATGAATTTAAAAGTCCATCATCAATATTTTATCCCTGTAACATCAATCAATATACATTTTGAATCAAATATTCATCTTTTCACTACGGGCTAAAGATATTCATTTGTATCACCAATTGGTCATATTTATCTCAATACCTGTTCATCTTTGCACTACGACCAAAGATATTCATCAGGTAATCATTCATCTTTGCACTACAGGCCAAAGATATTCATCAAGTATCACCATTTAAGACTGAGGATGATAAAAAATATTTTAAAGAACGAATCCAGTGAGATGAAGGACACGATTAGGGATTCATAATTTAGTTTATCCAAGTTCAAGAATACTCCATAATAATCAATTGTGGAGCAAAATTCAAGAATAAAGTTTAAAGCATAGATCCAATCAAAGATAAGAACTATAAAAGACAACTTGGATACAGAAAAGAAAACTCAAGGAATTTCTGATCATTTCAAGAATTATAGAAGCAATACTTACTGTAGTAAGTTTAGAGTTAGGAATCTGAAATGAATAATATATGAAACTATAAGTAAATTTTCAACTGTCATGCGGTAGTCTGCGTAGACAGAGCATTTTCATAATTTAATAACAATTGAATACGAAGGTTTATTCACCAGGCATATGGTAGTCCGATAGGTTATTCCCACAGAATAATAAAGAATGGAATAGCAAAAGGATTTTACCATGCATGCGGTAGTCTGCGTAGACAAGTTATTACAACAGAATAATAAATAATGGAATAATGAAAAGATTTCACCATGCATACGGTAGTCCGCGTACACAGGTTATTCTAACAGAATAACAAAGAATGGAATAACAACCCTTATGAGTATTGAAAGAAAATAACTCTCTTCATGAATACGAAAGAAATAATACCCCTTACGAATACAACAACTAATATCCCTTACGAATATTGAATGAAGATAATATTCCTTACGAATACGAAAAAATAATATCGTAAGCGAATATGAAATTGAGCATAAGTGTTGGTTAAATAAATAAGTGACAAGTAAGAGGAGTTGGTATATGTTTGGTAGGAGTAGGTAACTTTTAATCATTACATACATGAATCTCTCCTCCTCCCTCTTGTATGGTCGAGCATCATGGCCCCTTTGTTGCCCCAATTTCTTTTTTGTTTTCATGCTTTATTAACTTACTAATGGTCCAAAATGTCACTTATTAATTGGGCTAAAAGTTTGGGCTTCAATTTAATGTTTTGGGCTTACAAATTAATTCTTTGGGCTTTCCAATAAAAATATTTGGGCCATGAAAATAGATTAGGTCCAATACTTTTAATTTTATCTTTCCTTAATTATTTAATTAGGGTTTTCATTTCCTCAATTATAACTTAAATCCTTACTCATGCACATTTAATTTATTAACCCAATGTGACTTGCTATAATTAGGTTATAAAATTAATTAATTGAGATGTATAAAATAAATCACTTAAATTAGTATATATTTATATACTAATATTCTCCCGTATCATAACCCTAAAGTTATTCAATTCTTATTCCTAATATATAATTAGATTATATTAGTTTCTTTTATTTGTTTATATTAATAAACAAATATAAACCATCACATAATATTCATATTCATTACTCACATAACTTTTAACCCTTAGGATTTTATACTTAGCATTAGGGTTTGCCTATGTGACACTTATCTGATTCATACTTGACCCTTAACACACATATATGATCATATTCACAGAACATATACATATATACACTTAATCCTGAATAATTCTCCACAAAAAATTTTAAATCCTCAAAATTCCTTCCCAAAAATATTAAATCCATACACTTATTTTCTGTCTAGGTCTATTATTTAACCTTAATTCAATCTTTTAAGATTTTATTAAATTGTCCAAATTCTCGGGTTGTCACATTCACCAATTCTTCTAAAAATTTCGTCCCTAAAATTTACCTTACACCTTTCATACTCATTGTAATACCCGAGAATTTCCATGTATTATTAAATGAATATATTAATGGAAATAATATTTATGTGAATATAAGTGTTAATGTTTTGTAAGTTCATTAAATCAATTGTTTTGCACTAGAGTAATGTGTATTGGGAAGTGTGGATTTGGCAATGAGAATTATGAAATGCCTTGTGTGGCATAATGTGAAATAAGGAAATTCACTAAGGAAGTTAAAAAGGGAATTAAGTTGATTAATCGTGTTTGATCATGTGATTTCATATAAGTAATGAATACACTCTTAGATTTGCAATATCACTCGTGTGGACATTAATTCATGTCGTGTAAAATGAGTTTGGCGATGGAGGTTGACACTGGATTGAAGCCAAACCAGTCTTGGCACTATCAGTGTGACGCCCCCAAAATAGGTATACATCACTCATTTTGATTCGCCAAATACATGGTATAAAATTCAAATACAACTTAATAATACAACTGTCGTGTAAAATACGACAAAACATAAACTGAGAGTTTAATACGAATATTGTCTTCTAGAGAGTATTCAAACTCAAATGGAGTCCTCAATACATTTATTATCACACTATTTTAATGAATAGTGAGGACTACTAATGCAAATATCTAGACCGTCACTCCGTTCCCCGACTAGTCCCTGCTACGTTCTCATTTCCTGAAGAGAACAATGAAAGCAAAAGGGTGAGCTCAACTAGCCTAACAAGAAATATTATGACTAAGATAATGCAGAATAATTTATCGTTAGCCTTCAACAGTGTTAAACTGATAAAATATAACAAACATCAAGTTTAACTGCAGCGTAACAAGCAATCCATTAGAAGAGTCATGTAGAACATGAAATCTACTATCTTCTATGATTTAAAAGGTTTTTCATCAACTTTATCGCTGAGACTCAGGTTAATAAATAATCCACATCATCGAATCATCCCTGCACTACGGCAAAGGATATTCATTAGTATCACGACCACAAATTATCCATGCACTACGGGCCAAAGATATTCGTGTTTTTATCAAAGGTCATGATCATGCCAACAACTATCCATCAATGCACTACGGGCCAATGAGGACTTTTACCACATCATTTGTAACATTACGGTCATGATTATACCGAATAATCCCTGGTCATAATCATACCAAGTCCATCTATGCACTACAGGCCACAGATGACTTTCAACATAATATAAGCATGAGGATGATGACAATGATATAAGAATTTAATTAAATGAAAGCAGTGGATAAAATTTTAAAGATTTATAACTTAATTTATTCACAAATCAACAATGTCCAAATTGTCAACATGATACTGCTTTGTGGAGTAAAATTCAAGAATAATATTGTACCAAAAATGATTTGGACCGAAAACGAATCAATTTTTATCATGAATAGTACACCGGGTGAATAGTAATCGAGTGAATAGAACCCGTGAATAGTAACTTCGGGAATAGTAACCCCGTGAATAGTACAACGGCATGAAAAAGTTAAAACTTATCAAGAATGCTCAGAATAATATTTTCATGAAAAGATATTGGATGAAGCGCTAATATCAAGGATATTCTACTAATTTAATGGGGTATAAAAGCCAAAACTTTAACAAAATAAGTATAGAATTTGGAATCTGAAACGAAATAATATTACTTACATGCTACAGAGTATGGAAGAAAATATTATTTCATATGAATATTGAACAAAAATAACATCCCTTACATTGAAAAGAAGAGTATTCCAACTGGTATAGCGGGGATATTTTTGAAGAAAACTTTCATTGTTTTCTACGCTCAAAGCTTTCTAAAACTCGAAAGAAATACGCTCAATATTATAGAAGAAGAATTCTCTGATTCTGGTGTGATTTTCAATTCTAAGTAAGCATCCTATTTATAGGAGAATAGAAGGAGTACTGTTAAGAAAAACTCACAGATTTAACATACAAAGTCACGGACTTCATACGCATATTCGGTGATTGAATTTCTCTAATAAAATAAACCAACAAAATATAATATATATATATATATATATATATATATATATATTTATAACACATGCTTATTTGAAAATTTTTCCACCCACCCGTGAACATTCAATTTTTTCTTCCAATAAAAGTCCCCCACACGTGGACCCCTCCACGTGTCATCATCACATGTGGACCCCACCTTTTATATTATAAATATATATACACTGAATAACTTTCTACCGATTAATTTGAAAAATGGGTAAATGGGGGTCCATATAATAAGCAAAATTTACAACAAATACTTCATAAGAATCGCCTTAATATTTTTAAAAACCTTTATTCATATTATTATAACTCGCAATATTAACAACCAGATCGTTCTCAGGAAAGAGGGGACTTTCCAATAAGGATTTCTCCATATTGGCGCACAATTAGGTGACCAAACCCCTTTCCTCGATAGAACTTTCTAGACATTATTAATTATGCATATAATAATTAGAATAACTTGTCATTTCAATTATTGATTTAATAAAATATAAAATATTGACAATAATTGAATCAAATAACGTGAGATACTATGCAGTAATTACTGTAGCAATAATTGAGTATAACTGAGTGACTTCTCACGTAAGCATCAGTAATTAATACCGTGTGCTACTATGCAACCACGTGTATTACTGTACTTTTAACACCGAATATTTCAACAGTTTAACGGTAAAACATCCGCAGTTATTTTTATAAAAAGATATTTCTGTCGTTTTCTCATTCTGACAATAATTACATTGTGAGGTCCACCAATGATTGTGCCGTCGTATGAATATTCTCTGTTAAAACGAATATTCCCCGACCAATCGAATATTATATAACAACTTGCTTACTTTGCAAAATTTATAAATATTATCCACAACTATAACAAATTCACAGCTTAATATTCAAAAATGATATTTACAGAAAAAGTTCATCTTTATTCATAAAAGTTGGGGTCTTACAACCTCTCTTTCTTATGAAATTTCGCCCTCAAAATTAGAGTACATACCTGGTATGACGAATAGGTGTGGATACCTTGATTTCATTTCAGATTCTAACTCCCAGGTCATTTCCTCAACATTGTGGTTTCTCCACAAAACTTTGACTTGAGGTATAACCTTGGAGCGTATAATATGTTCCTTCTTATCCAAGATTTTAACAGGAACCTCTTCATACGTTAAGTCTTCCGCTATTTCGTCCGGCTTCTAACTCAATAATGTGGTTCGGGTCTTCCACATATTTACGTAATATGGATATGTGAAAACGCTATGAACACGAGACATACTTGGCGGTAAGAAGCGAGTCTATAGGCCACAGCCTCCTACTCGATCAGGATTTCAAATGGGCCAAATGAATCGAGGATCGAGCTTTCCTCTCTTTCCAAATCTCAGTAACTCCCTTCTATGGAGCAACATGTAACAACACATGATCTCCAATATTGAATTCCACGTCCTTCCGATGAAGATCAGCATAACTCTTTTGTCGATCTTGTGAGGTTTTTATACGTTGTCAGATCATTTGAATCTTTTCCGTAGTCATGCGTACCAATTCTGGTCCCAACAACGTTGCTTCACCCACCTCATCCCAGCATACTGGAGAACGATACTTTCTTCCATACAATGCCTCAAATGGAGCCATGCCAATACTTGCTTGATAACTGTTGTTATAGGAAAACTCCACCAATGGTAAGAACTTGTCCCAACTTCCTTTGAAGTCAAGGACACAGAGTCTTAATAGATCCTCAAGAGTTTGAATAGTCCTCTCTGATTGTCCGTCCGTTTGAGGATGATATGCCAAACTAAATCATAAATCCGTGCCCATAGCTTTTTGCAAACTAACCCAAAACCGTGAAGTGAGTCTTGGGTCTCGATCCGAAACTATGGATACTGGTATACCATGTAGTCATACAATCTCGTTTATGTACATCGAGCAAGACGTTCAAGTGAATAAGTTTCTCTTATAGGTAAGAAATGAGCAGACTTGGTCAATCTATCAACAATGACCAAAATTGCATCTATGCCTTGAGAAACCTTGGGAAGACCAGTAACAAAATCCTTGGTAATGTGCTCCCACTTCCATTCTAGAATTTCAAGTGGTTGCAATAGACCTTTTGGCACTTGATGCTCCGCCTTGACACGTTGACAAGTTAAACACCTTGAGATAAACTCGGCGATCTCTCTCTTCATATTGCTCCACCAAAATGTATGTCGAAGATCATGATACATTTTAGTACTCCCATGATGGATTACAAATGGTGTGTTGTGTGCCTCCATCATGATTTTATACTTTAATCAAGGTTGTTAGGAATACAAAGTCTAGAGTTGACTCGTAGTATTCCTTCTTCATCGATTCTTGCTTCCGGGATAACACCTTCTTGCACTTTCTTCTTCATACCCATCAGCTCCAGGTCTGTAGATTGATCAACTTTAACTTTATCGATTAAAGTCGGTTCAACTCGTATATTTTCCATCCTTTGCAAGTCATATAAAATGGGCCTTTGCGTTGACAAAATCGTACTTGTACCCGCATATGATCTTCTACTCAATGCGTCGGTTACCACGTTCGCTTTTACAGGATGGTATTGAATAGTATGATCATAATCTTTCAATAGTTAGAGCCAATGTTGTTGCCGCATGTTGAGTTCCTTTTGAGTGAAGAAATATTTGAGGCTTTTATGATCCGTATAGATCTCCACTTTCTCCCCATACAGGTAATGCCTCCAAATTTTAAGTGTGAAGATAACATCTGCCAACTCTAGATCATGAGTAGGATAATTCCTCTCATATTCTTTGAGTTATCGAGAGGCATAGGCTATGACTTTCCCATGTTACATGAGAACACATCCTAACCCTTTGCCCAAAGCATCACTGTAGATGACAAATCCATCCGAGCCAGATGGTATTGTCAGAATAGGTGCTGAAATAAGTCTCCTCTTGAGTTCTTGAAAACTCTTCTCATATTCCTCGCTCCAGTCGAATTTTGTATCTTTCCGAGTCAGCTGAGTTAATGGAGTAGCGATTCGAGAAAATCCTTCCACGAATCTCTGATAATAACCAGCTAAGCCAAGAAAGCTACGTACTTCGGTCACTAACTTAGGTTGCTCCCAACTTTGAATTGCTTCAATCTTTGCCGGGTCAACAGATATTCCGTGATTTGATATCACGTGCCCAAGGAATGCAACTTCCTCAAGCCATAACTCGCACTTCTTCAACTAAGCATACAACTTGTTTTCACGAAGCTTTTGGAGTATCAGCCTCAAGTGTTGCTCATGATCTTCATGGATTTTGGAATATATGAGAATGTCATCAATAAAGACAACCACAAAATGATCCAAATATTCCTTGAATACATGGTTCATCATATCCATGAAGGCAGCAGGAGCATTAGTCAATCCAAAATACATGACTAGGAATTCGTAATGCCCATACCGAGTTCCGAAATCCGTCTTTTGAATGTCATCGGTTTTAATCTTTAACTGATGATATCCGAAATGAAGATCGATCTTTGAAAAGAATTTGACGCCTTGCAACTGGTCAAACAGGTCATCAATGCGTGGCAACGAGTACCTATTTTTGATATTGACATGGTTCAATTCCTGATAATCAATACAAAGTCGCATACTTCCATCTTTCTTTTTCATGAATAGAACAGGAGCACCCCAAGGAGACGTACTAGGACGAATAAAACCGATGTCTAACAATTCCTGTAGTTGGGTCTTTAACTCCTGAAGTTCAATAAGAGCCATTCGATATGTGGCTTTGAAAATGGGTTTTGTACCGGGTTCAAGGTCGATACAAAATTAAACTTCACACTCTAGGGGTAGGCCATGAAGTTCTTCAGGGGATACACAAGGAAATTTATTAACAATAGAATAATCATTCAAATCTGACGTATTTTTGTTTAAATCCATGACAATAAGAAAGCTTGACATCCATTTTTTAATAAACGAATAACTTTATGGCTTGAGATGACAGTGATTGATTTTAATGGTTTGGTTGCTTGAATTCGCATAATAGGTTGGTTAGGAATATGAAAGCTAACAACCTTACGAAAACAATCAATTTTTGCATGATGAGTAGTTAACCAATCAATCCCTAGAATTACGTCAAACGCAAATATTTTTAAGGAAATAAGATCGACAGGTAATGTGAGGGTATCGATTTGAACCAAACAAGACTTATAAACAGTGGATGTAATGAAGGTTTCTCCCAAAGAAGTTTGAACAGACAAGTCAAAGTCTAATTTCTCCGGAGTCAAATTTAAACGTTGAGCGCAAGTAGGAGAAATAAAAGAATGGATAGAACCGGTATTAAATAAGGTATATACTTCGTTAGAGTTTATGATAAGCTTACCCGTGATGACGTCGTTCGGGTTCTTTGCTTTTTGGGAGGTCACAACAAACGCTCTCCCTTGAACTACTGGTTTTGACTTGTTTAGGACGACATTTGGTGTCACTGTTCCAACTGGACTTGGCTTCCCAATACGACAAAATCTAGCTAGGTGACATTTTCTTCCACAATTGTAACACGTTTTGGACTGCTGCACACAGTTTGGACTGATGTGTCCCTCCCCTCCGCATTTGAAGCATATAATAGGTGGTCATTCTCCTTCCGTAACAACATGTGTTGGTGCTGACGTCTTTCCATCATTGTTGAATCTCCTCTTCTTGAAATATCCACTTTTATTGTCTTGGCCATGATTACCACCGAAGTGGTTACCATTTCTGGCATGTTGATTCCCTCCACGTTTGTTGTCACTGCTTCGATGACTGCTACCACTAGTATTATCATTTTGCCGAATACTTTCTCTTGGTTGGGTTAATTCGTTATCGCAGTCCAATACTTGAGCCTTATTTACAACATCTGAATACAAACACAGTTTATGAGAAATTAGATATTGACGTATATATCTCGGGTTTCAAACCTCTTAGAAACATCCGCGTCATTCTCTCCTCATTATCAACCAAGTGGGATGCAATCCGGGACAACTCGGCAAACTTAGCTTCGTACTGCAACACGGTTATATTGTTCTTCGCTCCCAAATGATGAACTCTACCTCTTTCATGTGACGAATACTTTCGGGAAAGTACTTATCATTGAACCGTTCTTTGAAATTCTCCTAAGAAATTTTGAGTGCGACAGGCTGGGTACGCTTTACAGATTCCCACCAGTAATCTGCCTCTCCTCGCAACATAAAGGTGGCAAAGGGAACCTTTTGAGCATCCCAAAACATCAAATATCTTGGTGATCTGCTTTATCTACGTCTCCGCCTTAAGTGGTTTTGGCTCTCCAATAAAATCCGGTGGTCCAAGCTGTGACGCCCCCAAAATTAGGTATACATCACCCATCTTGAGTCGCCAGATACATGGTACAGAATTCAAATACAACTTAATAATACAACTGTCGTGTATAATACGACAAAACATAAACTGTGAGTTTGAATACAAATATTGTCTACTAGAGAGTATAAAAACTCAAAAGGAGTCCTCATTACAATTATTATCACACCATTTCACAGAATAGTGAGAACTACTAATGCAACCATCTAGGATCATCACTCTGTTCCCCGACTAGTCCCATCTACGTTCTCATTTCCTGAAGAGAATAGTGAAAGAAAGGGTGAGCTCACCTAGCCCAGTAAGAAATATTATGACTAAGATAATGCAGAATAAATTATCGTTAGCCTTCAACAGTGTTAAACCGATACAATATAACAAACATCAAGTTTAACTGCAATGAACAAGCAATCCATTAAAAGAGTCAAGTAGAGAATAAAATCTACTATCTTCTATGATTTAAAAGGTTTTCATCACTTTTATCATTGGGACTCAAATTAATAAATAATCCACATCATCGAATCACCTCTCGCACTACTACTGCCAAGGATATTCTTTAAGTATCACGACCACTTAATTATCATGCACTACTACGCTTAAAGATAATTGTGTTTTCATCAACTATCCCCGATCATGCCATAAAACAATTCATCTTTTTGCACCCTTGGTCAAGAGAATCCATAGCCATAATCATACCAAAAAATCGTCCCATCAATGCACTACGGGCCAATGAAGACTTTTTCCACATCATTTGTAACATTACTATTCATGATTATACCCGAATAATCCTCGGTCATAATCATACCAAGTCCATCTATGCACTCACAGCCACGATAACTTTCAACATAATATAAACACGAGGATGATGACAATGACATAATAATTCAATAAAACAAGTTCAAGAATTAATTTATCCATGAACCAATAATGTCCAAATTGTCAACATTGTACTTCTTTGTAGAGTAAAATTTAAGAATGCTCAGAAGAATATTTCCATGAATAGATATTGTATAAAGCGCAAATATCAAGGATATTCCACTAATTTCATGGAGTATAGAAGTCAAAACTTTAACCAACTGAGTATAATAGAATATATGAAACTGCAAAAGGATTTTCGCTCGCCATGCGGTAATCCACGTAGACAGATCATTTTCACAATTTAATAAGGAATGAATACGAAGGATCATTCACCATGCATGTGGTAATCCACATAGACAGGTTATTCCAACAGACTAATAAAGAATGGAATAACATAAGGATTCACCATGCGTGCGATGATAGATCGCATGACATGTTATTCCCAATGTAATAATAAATAATGGAACCAGTCCCAAGAACGCACGCATGTGATATTCCGGCGTAATAATAAAGAATGGAATAACAACATGTAAATCACCATGCATGCGATAGATCGCATGCATGTGCTATTCCAATGTAATAATAAATAATGGAACCAGTGTCCCACAGAACGCATTGCATAAGATATTCCAATGTAATAATAAAAAACAAAATAATAGAAGAATTTCACCATGTATGCGGATTGCATATAAACAAAGCAGTTATTCCAACATAATAATAAAGAATGGAATAATGTAAGAATTTCACCAAGTATAGGGTATCCGTATATATCGGTTATTCCAATGTAATAATAAAGAATGGAATAATGTAAGTTCTCTTCATTAATAAGAAAGAAAGAATACCCCTTACGAGTACAACAAATAATATTCCCTACGAGTACAACAAATAATATCCCTTACCTTAAGAAGAAGAGTGCTTTGGATATACGAGTAGTGAAGTAGCGAATACTTTTCTTCTTCTCTCTATAGTTTATCTCTCTGAGTTTCAAAGAATTAAATAAGAAATAATGAATGAATGAGCTTATTGATAGAAAAATGGATCAAGATAGTAACTAACTCATGAAACGGTCCAGATTGATTTATTTTAATCTGACGGTCCATATTTAAAGCAAAATCTTTTAAATAAAATAAAATATATTCTATTTATAATCTAATAAAACGAATAACTTTATAAAAGTATTCATTTTTTATAAAAAGATTTTACTATGCAAAACACTATGCAGCACTATGCAACACTATACATAATAAAATATAATATATTCTATTTATAGAATAACTTTATAAAAGTATTCTGTTTTATATAAAAAGATTTTACTATACAAAACACTATGCAGACACTATGCATAATAGAATATAATATATTTTATTTATAGAATAACTTTATAAAAGTATTCTATTTTATATAAAAAGTTTTTCTGTTTTATATAAATTTTTTTTCTATTTTATTACATTAATAATACCAATAAAACAAAACTGAGTGACTTATCACATAAGCATCAATAATCAATACTGTGTGCTACTATGCAACCACGCGTATTACTGTACTTTTACTACCGAGTAGTTCAACAGTTTTAATGGTAAGACTTCCACCGCTATTCTCATAAAAATATTTTTGTCGTTTTCTCCATACGACAATAATTCCGTTGCGGGGTCCACCAATGATTGTACCGTCGTACGAATATTCCCCGACAAAAAGAATATTTTCTGACCAATCGAATATAATATGACAACTTGCATACTTTACAAAATTTGTAAATATTACCCACAACTATAACACTACCTCAAATCCACACCATAATATTCAAAAAAATATTTCGAGAAATTTAAATCTTTATTTATAAAATCTGGGGTCTCACACCAGCTCCTTGAACTTCTTAGCGGTGACCGTCCGAGAGTTGCCAGTGTTTCCACCTGTATTTTGGACATGAGTCTCTCTCGCCTGATGTTGCATGAATTGCAGAAAGCCCCTAAACATTCCGTCGTTCATCATTTGGTCGATGTTATTGTTTGCATGAGGATTGTTGCCTTCCTGATGCACATTTTCCTGGTTATTGATCGTTGGTGATTCAATGGTCTCCTGTGCTCCATTGTTATTCTCAACATTCTCGGATGTCAATCATCAAATACTACCACAAAACAAGGGTTAATTGATATGTCACATATTATTCCTATACTCTGACCGACCAATTAAATACCAAATAAACTTAGGTAGGTCATACTAGCGAAGAAATTCCCCGTCTCTCCCCTCCTAGTTCTTGTCTCACATCTCAGCCAAGGATCATATCCCTAAGCTTTGATACCAACTGTGACGCCCCCAAAATAGGTATACATCACCCATTTTGATTCGCCAAATACATAGTACAAAATTCAAATACAACTTAATAATATAACTGTCGTGTAAAATACAACAAAACATAAACTGAGAGTTTAATACGAATATTGTCTTCTAGATAGTATTCAAACTGATAAATATAACAAACATCAAGTTTAACTGCAGCGGAACAAGCAATCCATTAGAAGAGTCATGTAAAACATGAAATCTACTATCTTCTATGATTTAAAAGGTTTTTCATCAACTTTATCGCTGAGACTCAGGTTAATAAATAATCCACATCATCGAATCATCCCTGCACTACGACCAAGGATATTCATTAGTATCACGACCACAAATTATCCATGCACTATGGGCTAAAGATATTCGTGTTTTCATCAATGGTCATGATCATGCCAACAACTGTCCATCAATGTACTACGGGCCAATGAAGACTTTTACCACATCATTTGTAACATTATGGTCATGATTATACCGAATAATCCCTGGTCATAATCATACCAAGTCCATCTATGCACTACAGGCCACATATTACTTTCAACATAATATAAGCATGAGGATGATGACAATGATATAAGAATTTAATTAAATGAAAGCAGAGGATAAAATTTTAAAGATTTATA
This sequence comes from Panax quinquefolius, assembly GCA_020205615.1. NCBI lineage: Eukaryota > Viridiplantae > Streptophyta > Magnoliopsida > Apiales > Araliaceae > Panax > Panax quinquefolius. The sequence goes on along the minus strand of CM035171.1, from coordinate 91,190,889 downwards.
ACTTAATTTATCCAGAAATCAACAACGTCCAAATTGTCAACATGATACTGCTTTGTGCAGTAAAATTCAAGAATAATATTGTACCAAAAATGATTTGGATCGAAAACGAATTAATTTTTATCATGAATAGTACCCCGGGTGAATAGTAACTGAGTGAATAGTACCCGTGAATAGTAACTTTAGGAATAGTAACCCCGTGAATAGTACCCCGGCATAAAAAAGTTAAAACTTATCAAGAATGCTCAGAATAATATTTCCATGAAAAGATACTGGATGAAGCGCAAATATCAAGGATATTCTACTAATTTCATGGGGTATAGAAGCCAAAATTTTAACAAAATGAGAATAGAATTCGGAATCTAAAATGAAATAATATTACTTACATACTAAAGAGTATAAAAGAAAATATTATTTCATATGAATATTGAACAAAATTAACATCCCTTACCTTGAAAAGAAGAATATTCCAACTAGTATAGCGGGGATATTTTTAAAGAAAACTTTCACTGTTTTCTACGCTCAAAGCTTTCTAAAACTCGAAAGAAATACGCTCAATATTATAGAAGAAGAATTCTCTGATTCTGGTGTTATTTTTAATTCTAACTAAGCATCCTATTTATAGGAGAATAGAAGGACTACTGTTAAGAAAAACTCACGGATTCAACATACAAAGTCACAAACTTCATACGCATATTCGGCGATTGAATTTCTCTAATAAAACAAACCAACAAAATATTATATATATATATATATATAACACATGCTTATTTGAAAATTTTTCCACCCACCCGTGAACATTCAATTTTTTCTTCTAATAAAAGTCCCCCACACGTGGGCCCCTCCATGTGTCATCATCACCTGTGGGCCCCAACTTTTATAATATAAATATATATACATTGAATAACTTTCTACCGATTAATTTGTAAAATGGGTAAATGGGGGTCCATATAATAAGCAAAATTTACAACAAATACTTCATAAAAATCCCCTCAATATTTTTAACAACCTTTATTCATATTATTATAACTCACAATATTAACAACCAGGTCGTTGCCAAGAAAGAGGGGGCTTTCCAATAAGAATTTCTCCCTATTGGCGCGCAATTAGGTGACCAAACCCCTTTCCTCGACATAACTTTTTAGACATTGTTAATTATGCATATAATAATTAGAATAACTTGTCATCTCAATTATTGATTTAATAAAATATAAATATTGACAATAATTGAATCAAATAACGTGAGATACTATGCAGCAATTACTGTAACAATAATTGAGTATAACTGAGTGACTTCTCACGTAAGCATCAATAATCAATACTGTGTGCTACTATGCAACCACACATATTACTGTACTTTTAACACCGGGTATTTCAACAGTTTAACGGTAAAACTTCCGCCGTTATTTTTATAAAAAGATATTTCTGTCGTTTTCTCATTCCGACAATAATTACGTTGTGGGGTCCACCAATGATTGTGCCATCGTACAAATATTCCCTGTTAAAACGAATATTCCCCGACCAATTGAATATTATATAACAACTTGCTTACTTTGCCAAATTTATAAATATTAACCACAACTATAAAAAATTCATACCTTAATATTCAAAAATGATATTTATTGAAAAAAAATCATCTTTATTCATAAAAGTTGGGGTCTTATAGATTAGAAGTACTGCAAGCAATTGCTACCGTCCTAAGAAGTATAAAACTAAGCAAATTGCGCCAATGGTCAGTTGGAGAAAAATTAACTTTCTACTTTAGAAATTAAATGGAACAATTATAGATATATATAGATATATTAACCTAATGTGAGCATGTTTAGACTAGCATACATGATTAACGAAAGTGTATAGTTTAAAATGGATTTATGACTTTAGAAAGGGACTTGATATATATGTATGCCATGTTTATGTGCTGACTTTACAAGCATGTTGGTATGATTTAGAAATGCATGAATAAACCATTAGCTTGAGTTTATGTGATTAGTAAGCAAAAATGAACATGTTGAACTAATTAGTAAGCTTTACAAATGAAAATATGAATTTTGAACATGAATATTGACAAGCTACCTTGAAGGTTAGAATCTGACATTTGTGATCATGTTTGATGTTACTTTTAGACTCACTCATGTAGCATAAATGTATGTACACCATGATTGTGTATCATATTTTAAGTGAAGCATGAACGAAGCATATTTACAACCAAAGCGGTGCTAATTTCACATATGTGTTATGAATACTCACAAGCATGCCTAATATGAGTTTTATAACTACCTTATATATTTAGAGAGCAAGCATGATAGACTTTGTGGTTTCATCCCCTTGAATGGCCTTGACTTGTTGAAATGATCAATTTGGAATTATATTATGAAAGAAGGAACCTATAATTGACTTGAGAAGCATGAAAAGACCTTTAACATGACAAAATATATTATGTATGATTGTTTTGTTCAAGCTGGACGGGAAACACAAGGCATCAGCTGAGTCTTGGCTTGGTTAGATCTACAATTGCCTTGGCGCCCTAAAGCTTAGCCATGGCAAATTGCTACCGTCTCAAATCGAAACTTGGTTAGTTTTGAAATCTAATCTTTGGACAGTTAATTTGTATGCTGCCTATATTGCTAAAAGTAGTTTAAAACCTACTGATACATGTATATAAGTGATGCTTAGATAATATGATGGTGTTTGCCTTGCAATAGGAATGTCCATGGGTAAAAAGGTCTTAACCTTGAGCATTCCTAATTTGCTTATGAAATAACTAGATACTTGATTTCATAATAAACCTATGAGCTGATTTTGTACCATATGTGCATACTTGAATCATATCAAACTTGAATAAAGAATGTGTTAACTAATGAGCATCTTGTACATATAATACGCTATAAATAGGATTCAAAAATGTTGATTCTTAACATGGATTATGACACCCCCAAATCTGAGTACTTCATTCCCTCAAGATTTGTTGTTCACTTAATAAAAACATTCATGTCTAACTACCCAATCATAATAAAATTGAATAATAAACCTTTCCATTAAAGGATTACATTAATAAGAATCTCCCAAGTTATCTAACCTTCAAATACAAACATCATATGCGGAAAAATTAAAAAACTTCATTACAATAATTAAAATAAAGTCTGACAACAAAATGTCAACATGATTACAAGTCTTCAATACTGTTCATCTTTCCTTTTCCTTTAGTGGTGCTACATACATCGACCTTCTCAACTTTAGCTGTAATAATTATATAAGCAAGAGTGAGCCAACAATGCTCACTTGAAATAATAATGAATAAAACTTTACAACAATTGCCAACTAATAGGCTCAATAGAACTGAACAATAGGTTCTATCAATGATAATCAAAATCTGAATCATTTATCTGAGGGTCATAAGACCATGAACTATTTCCATAGTTATAAGTAATCTTTCAACTTAAACTTTAACAGTCATAAGACTATAGGGACTCCTCGTACTTAGGGGGATCAGCCCTTCGTACAATGTATTGTGCAAAAACATTTCAACGCTACGCGTAAATTATCCCCTATAATAAGGTTGTTCATCTCAGCATTTAGAATACAAGTCTACCCCAAAGTAAGTTTGGTTTGGATACATTTCAAGGTAATTTGGAATTCAACGGACATCAACTAAGGATTAGTTGAATAAAAAGTTAATAACGTTATGCTATGGAATAAATCATAACTGAATTGACATTGTAAATTAAGGTCATGCTTTAGGAATAATCTAATAGCATAAGTATTGAATAATATAATATGCCTTGGTTGAAAAATATTAAGCTAAGGTTAAAATCTTATTTAGAATTGAGTATTGAGCATGCATAACAAATGGTAAATTGAACGATAAAACTTGTTCAACTTTAATATATCAGAATGTAGAAACTTGCATGCTAAATAACAAGTTTAGGTTTAGAAAAACTTGCACAATATAATTAGAGTTAAGAAACTTGCATAATTGGAGACAAACTAGGGACAAGAAACTTGCTCAACATAAAATTAATGTTTAGAAAACTTACTCAACAAAATAAGTTAAAAACAAGAATAACTTGCTCAATATAATGTAGATAAGGTACATAAACTTGCCTTGCGTGTAGGCAAAACAATAATAATCCGATTCACAATATACTATACACATATCATCATGACATAATTAATCATTACAAATACTCTATATATATAAGTATCTATTTCATGTATGGTTTGATTTTTAACCACATAGTCAAGTTACATCAATAACATAATAATAACACTCATTAGTTATTAATAACATGCTCGTTCTTAGCACTATAATACCACAATAACATAATTACATTTTTAACAGATATAATATTGAATTATATCAAGATTTACGTAATTAAGCATAAATGAAAAATCATTCTCGCCCTATCGCTAACCTTAGCGTTGTGTGGCACAACGTTAAGCATCGATAAGACCGCAAATCACAACACATGGGTCAAGGCGATGCGCTATGGAAGTTAAGTATTTTGTGGCCGCTTATGGCGTTATGACGCAGGTTTGGGGCTGCGACACTTATTTTGGCGCTGAGGCATTGAACTTATAGAAACCGAACACGAAGAACAGAACACAGCTAATTTTTAATGGTTTAATGGCTTCTAGCAGCTAAATTAACATATATTACTTATGTAAATTACACATAACCTTTACCCATCATACATATACCAATTTAAAACAACTAAACAACAATCTAAGAAAGATTAAACCCTTGAATGCCATATTTTTAAACAAATACTCATTTTTGACATTTGTTTAACACAATGAACACTGTAAGACCCCGAATTTTATGAAATAAAAGTATTCAATTTTTCTTATAATTACTATTCAGTAAATTGTTAAATTGATAAAAGTTAAAGTTAAGGGTGATATATGAATTTTTTTCAAAATATGCAAGTGGTTATAAAATACTCATTTCTATTGGGGAATATTCGTTTGGTCGTGGAATATTCTTTCTGTTGGGGAATATTCATACGACGGCGCAGTCTTTTGTGGGCCCCATAACAGAAAACGATTGGATGAAGAAAATGACAAGTATAAGTTATTTATAAATAATGGCGTAGTTGTTACCGTTAACACTGTTGGAATACCCGGTGGGTAAAGTAAAGTAATACGCGTTGTTTCACAGTAGCACACGGTATTGCACAGTATTTTTAAATTATTGATTCTTACGTAAGAAGGCACTACTCAATAATTGTTACAAGAATTAATCGCTCAATATTTTATTTTTGATTCAATAATTGTTTGCGTTGACATTTTATATTATTGTTGTTTTAATAATTGTCATCAAGACAAGATTTTCCATTATCAAATCAATAATTCATATTATTTGAATAATATTATTAGATAGCATTATTGGCAATGTCTAGAAAGTTCGCATCTAAGGAGAGGTTTGGTCACCTAATCAAGGCTACCAAGAAGGAAAAATTCTTATTGAAAGCTCCTCTTTCTTTAGAACGACACGGTTGCCGATCTTGTGATTCTCAGAATATTATTTGTGAATAATTAGTAATTAATTTATATGATAAGGAAAATATTCATTTTATGTGGATATAGATGGAGAAAATTTTTAAAGTGACAATTGTTAAAATTGATATTTTATCTTTTCTGATAAAATAATATTTTATTATATTATATAATAATGGTGATATTTTTACAATGAATGTGGAATATATGAGTATATGAGGAGGAAGAGTATTTTTGTTGCATAAGTTGTTTAAAACATGTTAAACATGTTGGTGGACCCATTTCTTGACTGAAATTTGATTATAGCTTGTAGAATCGTCCGTTTGTGGATTTCGGTCAATTTATGTTTGGAATTTGGGAAAACTATTCATGAGTTACTATTCACGAGTTACTATTCACGAGTACTATTCACGAAGCATGATGATGTTTTTTATGAAATTTCTATCTTTTGGTGTCGGAGTTACTATTCACGTATACGACACTATTATTCACGATACTCGACACTATTCACAAATACTAAAGACTATTCACAAAAAAATTAAATTTTCGTTTTTCGTCCAAAATATCTATTATGGATACTAGCTTTGATTGTATCCATGTTTTTGATCATTCTTAAATTTTATTCCACTATGATTATTTATGATGTATTTTTGACATGGAATAGTCAAGTACTGAATCCTTAATATTTATTATTTTGTTTCAATCGATTCGCTTTTCTTAAAATATTTTTCATCATCCTCGGTCCTAAATGATGATATAACCAATATCTTTGGCCCAGAGTGCAAAGATGAATGATTTCGATGAATATCTTTGGCCCAGTAGTGCAAAGATGAACAGTGTTTAGATGAACATGATTAATCGATAAATATCTTTGGCTCAGTAGTGCAAAGATGACTTGTTGATGAATATCTTTGGCCCTGTAGTGCAAAGATGACTTGTTGATGAATATCTTTGGTCAGAGTGCAAAGATGAATTTATTAGTAGGATTATGAACATAAATTGTGATTTGGTATAACCATAATCTTTGATGTTTCGTGATGAAAATTATCTTTGTCTGGATGAGAAAAGGAATTTAGAACTACAATTACGATTATGAAGTTATACATGTGATTGTGGATGTGAATTATTGATCGATGTTACGAGGATAAAACATTATTGGTGGACTTTTAACATGGAGAAGATAATAGACTTTATAGTCTATTTGACTTTTCTAATGGATTGCTTCATTCCACGCAACTATGGTTGAAAAGTTTTATCATCTACCATATGTTCTAAATCTCCGATTTATTATCGTTGAAGTCTATTGATAATTTATTTATCTTTAGTCATGATATTCTTTACTGAGCTAGTTGTGCTCACCCTTTTGCTTCACAATTCCTTTCAGGTAATAAAAGTGTAGCTGGGTCGAGCGGGGGATAATAGGGGAATAGAACGGTGGTCATCATTTAGTAGTTATATTTGGCGAATCAAATAGGGTGAGGTGAACCCAATGTTGGAAGGGTATTTTTGTAAGACCCCAACTTATTATTAATGAAATTTATTTCCTCTATTTATTATTTTGAAATAGTAAGGGTTGATTTGATTAATGTGGAGAGTTATGGGTAAAATACGCAAATATTTTGAATAAGCAAGTGGTTATAAAATATTCATTATTGTTTGAGAATATTCGTTTGGTCATGGAATATTCGTGATCGTCGAGAATATTCGTATTTACTGACAAGCAGCCTTTTGTGGGCCCCATAACTGAAAGCGATTGGATGAAGAAAATGACAAATATAAGTTGTTTATAAATAACTACAGTAGTTATTACCAAGTATTATCTTGTTGGAATACCAGTGGTTAAAAACACTAATACGCGTTGTTGAACAAAAGACATTATATCAGTATTGCACCAATTATTGATTCTTACGTAAGAAGGCACTACTCAATAATTGTGCGCAATTCTTCGCTCAATATTTTATTTTATCGATTCAATAATTGCTTTGATTGATATTTTATATTACCGTTGTTTCAATAAATTGTCATTACACAAGATTTTCCATTATCTGAGCAATAATTCATATTATCCAATAATATTATTGGATAACATTATTGGCAATGTCTAGAAAGTTCTGCCTAAGGAGAGGTTTGGTCACCTAATCATACTACTTAAGAAGGAGAGATCCTTATCGGAAAGTCCTCTCTTTCCGGGAACTACCGTTGCCACAAGACTATGATTCTCAGTAATATTATTTGTGAATAATTAATTATTGATTTATATGATGAGAAAATATTGATTTTATGTGGATATAGATGGAGAAAATTTTAAAATGACAATTGTTGAAAATTAATATTTTATCTTTTTCTCGATAAAATAATTCATTTAAATATATTATTTTAATAATATATTAACGGTGATATTTTTATAATGAATGTGAGATATATGAGTATATGAGGAGGAAGAGTATTTTTGTGCCATTAAATGTTTAACACATATTTTGTGTGTTGGTGGACACAATTATTGACCGAAATTTGATTATAGCTTGTAAAATCGCCCGTTTGTGGATTTCGGTTAATTTCTATTTGGAATTTGGAAAATCTTTCTTCTGCAAAGTTGTAGAGAATTGAATTTCCTATAAAAGAACGCGAGATTCGAATTTTCTGATAAAAGGGATATTTATTATGAATTATTGAAGTTCCGAAGCTCCGAAATAATTAATTTTTGAAGTTTTAATTATTTTTATTTACAAAAACGTGTTTTTCATTTTGTTTCCCTCATTTAACATGTGATAGGGGCTGAGTTCAGATGGTAAAAGCATGCGTATGAAGTTTTGGAAAAATATAATAATATATAATAAATTTTCTATTTTGGTGTTCTAAGCATTTTCCTATAAATAGGGTGCTTAGGTTAGAATTGAAAATCACACCAGAAACTGAAGTTTTCTGTCTCTATATTTTCGAGCGTATTCTTGTGAGTATTTTGAGTATACTTTGAGTATTTCTATACGGTGCAAGTTCAAGTCATAGCCTATATCCTGTTTTCAACTAGAAGTCTATCGTTTTTCGAGGTAAGGATGTTATTTTATTCAATATGATATTATTTCTTCAATATCATTATGCCAAAATATTGGTTGGAAATTTTTATCAAATTTGGAATTTTTTTATGTCGGGGTTACTATTCATGAGTTACTATTCACGAGTTACTATTCATGAGTAACTATTCACGAGTACTATTCACGAAGCGTGAAGATGTTTTTTGTGAAATTTCTATCTTTTGGTGTCGGAGTTACTATTCACGTATACGGCACTATTCACGAATATGACACTATTCACGAATACGGCACTATTCACCGAAAAATGAAATTTCTTCTTTTTGTCCAAAATATCTATTATGGATACTAGATTTGATTGTATCCATGTTTTGATCATTCTCGAATTTTACACCACTATGATTATTTTGAGGTATTTTTGGACATGGATAAAACAAAGTACAAATCCTTAATCCTTAATCCTTGTCATTTTGTTTCACCGGATTCATTTCTTTAAAATATTTTCATCATCCTCGGTCTTAAATGATGATATTATTGAATATCTTTGGCCTGTAGTGAAAAGATGAATGATTTCTGATGAATATCTTTGGCTCGTAGTGCAAAGATGAGCAGGTGTTTAGATGAACATGACCAACTGATGAATATCTTTGGCCTGTAGTGCAAAGATAAATATTTGATTCCAGATATATATTGATTGATATTACAGGTGTAAGACACCAAATTATTAATAAATGAAATTTATTTTCCTCTATTTATTATTTTGAAATAGTAAGGGTTGATTTGATTAATGTGGATAGTTATGGGTAAAATACGCAAATATTTCGAATAAGCAAGTGGTTATAAAATATTCATTATTGTCGGAGAATATTCGTTTGGTCGTGGAATATTCAGATCGTTCAGGAATATTCGCATTTACTCAAGCAAGCCTTTGTGGGCCCCATAACGAAAAAGCGATTGGATGAAGAAAACGACAAATATAAGTTGTTTATAAATAATTGGCGTAGTAGTTATTACTGAATAATCACTCGTTGGAATACCCTCGTGGTTAAAACACACTAATACGCCGTTGTTGAACAAGAAGACACCTGTATTGCACCAATGATTGATTCTTACGTAAGAAGGCACTACTCAATAATTGTTACAATGAATTATTGTTCAATATTTTATTTTATTGATTCAATAATTGTTGCATTGATATTTTATATTACTCGTTGTTTCAATAAATTGTCATTACACGATTTTCCATTATCGAGACAATAATTCATATTATCTGAATAATATTATTGGATAACATTATTTGCAATGTCTAGAAAGTTCTCATCTAAGGAGAGGTTTGGTCACCTAATCATGCTTGTTAGTAAGGAGAGATCCTTATTGAAAGCCCCCTCTTTCCTGGGAGAACTACCGGTTGCCCGATCAGTGATTCTCAGAATATTATTTGTGAATAATTAATTATTGATTTATATGATGAGGAAAATATTGATTTTATGTGGATATAGATGGAGAAAATTTTTAATGTGACAATTGTTGAAAATTAATATTTTATCTTTTTCTGATAAAATAATTCATTTAAATATATTATTTTAATAATATATTAACGGTGATATTTTTATAATGAATGTGAGATATATGAGTATATGAGGAGGAAGAGTATTTTTGTGCCATTAAATGTTTAACACATATTTTGTGTGTTGGTGGACACAATTATTGACCGAAATTTGATTATAGCTTGTAAAATCGCCCGTTTGTGGATTTCGGTTAATTTCTATTTGGAATTTGGAAAAACTTTCTTCTGCAAAGTTGTAGAGAATTGAATTTCCTATAAAAAGTCACGAGATTAGAATTTTCTGATAAAAGGGATATTTATTATGAATTATTGAAGTTCCGAAGCTCCGAAATAATTAATTTTTGAAGTTTTAATTATTTTTATTTACAAAAACGTGTTTTTCATTTTGTTTCCCTCATTTAACATGTGATAGGGGCTGAGTTCAGATGGTAAAAGCATGCGTATGAAGTTTTGGAAAAAATATAATAATATTTAATAAATTTTCTATTTTGGTGTTCTAAGCATTTTCCTATAAATAGGGTGCTTAGGTTAGAATTAAAAATCACACCAGAAACTGAAGTTTTCTCTCTCTATATTTTCGAGCGTATTCTTGTGAGTATTTTGAGTATACTTTGAGTATTTCTATACGGTGCAAGTTCAAGTCATAGCCTATATCCGGTGTTTCAACTAGAAGTACTGTCTTTCGAGGTAAGGGATGTTATTTTATTCGAAAATGATATTATTTCTTCAATATCATTATGCCGAAATATTGGTTGGAAATTTTTATCAAATTTGGAACTTTTTCATATCGGGGTTACTATTCATGAGTTACTATTCACGAGTTACTATTCATTTGTTACTATTCACGAGTTACTATTTACGAGTACTATTCACGAAGCGTGAAGATGTTTTTGGTGAAATTTCTATCTTTTGGTGTCGGAGTTACTATTCACGTATACGGCACTATTCACGTATACGGCACTATTCACGAATATGGCATTATTCACGAATACGGCACTATTCGCCGAAAAATGAAATTTCTTGTTTTTGTCCAAAATATCTATTATGGATACTAGCTTTGATTGTATCCATATTTTGATCATTCTTGAATTTTACACCACTATGATTATTTTTGAGGTATTTTTGGACATGGATAAAACAAAGTACGAATCCTTAATCCTTAATCCTTGTCATTTTGTTTCACCGGATTCGCTTTCTTTAAAATATTTTCATCATCCTCGGTCTTAAATGATGATATTATTGAATATCTTTGGCCCGTAGTGCAAAGATGAATGATTTCGATGAATATCTTTGGCCCAGTGAAAAAAAGATGAATAGGTGTTTAGATGAATACATGACTAATCGATGAATATCTTTGGCACATAGTGCAAAAGATGAATATTTGATTCTAGATATATATCGATTGATGTTACGGTGTAAGACCCCAAATTATTAATAAATGAAATTTATTTTCCTCTATTTATTATTTTGAAATAGTAAGGGTTGATTTGATTAATGTGGATAGTTATGGGTAAAATACGCAAATATTTCAATAAGCAAGTGGTTATAAAATATTCATTATTGTCGGGAATATTCGTTTGGTCGTGGAATATTCAATGCGTTCAGGAATATAAATGCATGACGGTACTTGATCTTTTTTGTGGGCCCATATAACTAAAAAGCGTTTGGATGAAGAAAATGACAAATATAAGTTGTTTATAAATAACTTGCAGTAGTTATTATCAAGTATCTAATGTTGGAATACCCAATGGTTAAAAAACACTAATACGCGTTGTTGAACAAGAAAGACACTGTGATTGCATCAATTATTAATTCTTACGTAAGAAGGCACTACTCAATAATTGTTACAAAGAATTATTGTTCAAGATTTTATTTTATTGATTCAATAATTATTGCATTGATATTTTATATTACTGTTGTTTCAATAAATTGTCATTACACAGTATTTTCCATTATCGGAGCAATAATTCATATTATCTGAATAATATTATTGGCAATGTCTAGAAAGTTCTGTCTAAGGAGAGGTTTGGTCACCTAATCAAGGCCCAAAGAAGAGAGATCCTTATTGAAAGCCCCTCTTTCCCGGGAACTACCGTCACAATCTTTCGTGATTCTCGAATATTATTTGTGAATAATTAATTATTGATTTATATGATGAGAAAAATATTGATTTTATGTAGATATAGATGGAGAAATTTTTAATGTGACAATTGTTGAAAATTAATATTTTATCTTTTTTGATAAAATAATTCATTTAAATATATTATTTTAATAATATATTAACTATGATATTTTTATAATGAATGTGGGATATATGAGTATATGAGGAGGAAGAGTATTTTTATGGCATTAAATGTTTAACACATATTTTGTGTGTTGGTGACACAATTATTGAATCAAATTTGATTATTACCGTAAAATTGCCCGCTTATGGATTTCTTTTGTCCAATTTCGTTTGGCATTTGGAAAACTTTTTCTGCAAAGTTGTAGAGAATTGAATTTCCTATAAAAAGTCGCGAGATTCAAATTTTCTGATAAAAGGGATATTTATTATGAATTATTGAAGTTCCGAAGCTCCGAAATAATTGATTTTTGGAAGTTTAAATTATTTTAAATTAGAAAAACGTTTTTTTTTTCATTTTTGAAACTCATTTAACTTGTGATTAGGAGGCTGAATTCAGATTATTAGTGTGCGTATGAAGTTGTGGAAAAATTATAATATTAATTTATTAAATTTTCTACTTTGGTGTTCTAAGCATTTTCCTATAAATAGGGTGCTTAGGTTAGAATTGAAAATCACATCAGAAATTGAAGTTTTCTCTCTCTATATTATCGAGCGTATTCTTGTGTGTATTTTGAGTATACTTTGAGTATTGCTATATGGTGCAAGTTCAAGTCATAGCCTATATCCGGTGTTTCAACTAGAAGTACTGTCTTTCGAGGTAAGGGATGTTATTTTATTCGAAAATGATATTGTTTCTTCAATATCATTATGACGAAATATTGGTTGGAAATTTTTATCAAATTTGGAACTTTTGGTGTCGGAGTTACTATTCACGTATACGGTACTATTCACGAATACGACACTATTCATCGAAAAATGAAAATTTTCCTTTTCGTCCCAAAATATCTATTGTGGATACTAGCTTTGATTGTATCCGTGTTTTGATCATTCTTGAATTTTACACCACTATGATTATTTTTGAGGTATTTTTGGACATGGATAAAACAAAGTACGAATCCTTAATCCTTAATCCTTGTCATTTTTTCAACCGGATTCGCTTTCTTTAAAATATTTTTCATCATCCTCGGTCTTAAATGATGATATTATTGAATATCTTTGGCCCAGAGTGCAAAGATGAATGATTTCGATGAATATCTTTGGCCCGTAGTGCAAAGATGAATGTAGATGTTTAGATGAACATGACTAATCGATGAATATCTTTGGCCCTAGTAGTGCAAAGATGAATATTTGATTCCAGATATATATTGATTGATGTTACAGGGATAAAAGATAGACGAGTTAAATTCATACATAGAAGATAGTAGTTTGCATTCTCTACTTAACTCTTCTAAAGAATTATTATTTCCGCTGCGAAGATTGATTTAAAACTGGTTGTCTATTGTATTCTATTAGATTTTTCCCTGTTGGAGACTAACGATAATTTGTTGTATATTATCTTAGTCATAATATTCTTTACTGGGCTAGTTGAGCTCACCCTTTTCCTTTTTGTTCCATTTTTCTTCTCAGGAGGCGAGAATGTAGCGAGTACGAGTCGGGGTATGGAATGATAGTTATAGAGAGAGTTATTTAGTAGTCCTCACCATTTTTATAAAATAATGTATAAATAATTGTGATGAGGATTTATTTGGGTATGTATATTGTCTAGAAGACAATAATTGTATTTAAACTCACAGTATATATGTTGTCGTATTTTGCACGAAAAAAATGTATTAATAAAGTTGTAGTTATTTTTGTACCATGTATTTGGCACTCGTAATGGGTTGGATGGAATGGACCTATTTTGGGGGCGTCACAGCTTGGTATCGAGCTTAGGATATGATCTCTGGCGGAGATCGGGAATAGAACTAGGAGGGAGAGACGAGTAAATCCTTCGCTAGTGTGTCCTACCTAAGCTTATTTGTTAGTTAATCAAGATATAGGGATATTATGTGATATATTGATTTCCTTAATTAACCCTTGTTTTATGACGATGTATTTGAGAATGTCGACTAAGAATATTAATAGTGGAAATGAGATCGTGGAGATGCTCAGATTTACCAACGAGGAGAACATGCAACAGTCGGCAATGTACCTCCCGTGAATAACACCACCGAAAGCGATGATGAACGAGAGGATGTTTAGAAGCTTTTTGCGCTTCATGCAAAATCGACGAGGAGACTTGTGTTCAAAATATAGGAGGAAATGATAGCAATTCACTTGTGGTCACAAATGGCGCTTAAAGAGTTGGGACCACCGTAATTCTCGGGAAAGCCAAATCGATTAAGGTGGAGACGTGGGTCAAACAAATTACCATGATATTCGATGTCTTGGGATGCGGGAGGAATGTAAAGTTCCATTAGCTACTTTATGTTTCATAACGAGGCAGATTCATCGGTGGGAATCAGGAAGCGTACTCCATCCAAATTTGCACTCAAAGACATGTTATGGGAGACATTTCAGAAGCAGCTCAATGACAAGTACTTCCATCGAAAGTATTCGGTTATATGAAGGAAGTGGAGTTTATTAGACCGAGCAAAGATAATATGATGGTGTCCCAAAGACGAGGTACATTAGGTTTGTAATATTCATAACGCAATCAAAATTGCAAAAATTAGCGGAAGCGTGGTAAAATCAGAGTTTAAAAAAAATTACAAACCATATACCCGGATCATCCTTTATGCGCATTAATTATTAATTAAACGAAAAGATAAAGAATAAATCATACCCTCAAGATCGAGCTTCCTCGTGTACAAGTTCACCTCCAAATCCTTTCGCTCAATCTTGAATCCACCGGGTTTGGTTCCTTCCTTTGATCAACGTTAGCCACCCAAATGTTTGGCCTCTGAGGTGATCCATCCACCAAGGAAGAAGAAAATTCAAGAAGAAGGGTGGTCATAAACCCTAGTTTTCTATCTCTATAGAAAAAGCGTACTCTCCAACAAATTGGAATTATTACGTTTGTTGAAAAATCAACAACCCATACCACTCATAATAAGACTCCTCTTATTTATAGATGTGGGCAACCCACCTTAACAATTAAGGAATTGGGTTTTAATTAATTAATTCTTTTTAATTAATTAAGCTCCCTAATCTAATTAGGGATAATTAATTAAACTCTTTTAACTAATTTTCCTTCCTAATCCAATTAGGAATAAATGAGAATACTTATATTAAATTAATTCCTAAACTCTTTTAGAAATTAAAATAATAATAATTGTAATAATATTAATAAGACTCCTCTTATTAATTTATATTTAATATTTCTAAAATATTAAATAATAAATATTAAGCTATTTAATTTATTCTATCACCATAGATTAAATTAAATATACATAACATATTATTACGATTATGCCATTAACTTCTTAAATAATTATTCTTCCTTTTATGGTGTGACCTTTTTAGGTTCTCCATATTAAACCTATTGTGAATAAATCAATTAGAATAATTCTAATCTTATTTAAATAAATAAATTAAATAATTTATTTATTTAAATAAATAATATTTATTCTACAATAGGATAAGCCTCCCTAATGATCAACGACTTTCCGATAATATAGATTTCAACATTAATCATTAAAGAACCTTTGAGTAAATAGTTACCATACAATTCAATCCTTCCACCATACAATGTCCCAATTAAATATAAGACATGGAATTACTCACAAGTCTTATTTTATTTGATTATATGTATTTCGATCCTTAAATGCACAACTCCAAATAATGCAAATTAGAAACTCCTTTCTAATTTCATTCTCGCCTTAACCCAAGGACTCATCAAGTTGTCATTTATCGAATCACATAGGACATTTCTCTTTTTATTAGAAGTGGTAGATTCTTTATTGATCATACATTATCTCCATGTACAACTTATTATACCCAAGCATACCCTTTGATATACCCTAAGGGTCTTAAGGAATAAGTCAAAGTATAACTCATCATACACAAGATACTATGATGATCTCAAGTCCAAGGATCACTTGACTACTATCACTCACTAGGAATTCCTATCGACAGCAAATAAAACTCCATTAGGTATTCCTTAGCGAGCCAATGCTCAAAGAACTTATTCTCTAATAAGCACCTACATACTTGCTTTAGTGTCTCCACACAAATGATCATGAGATCAATCATCCTCATCCAATGAAGCAAGCAACGATGTACCAATCTATCCGGATTCACTAATCCCCAATTTAGTAATCCAATGATTGGAAACTATTTTAGTTTTAAGCTTTCTAAGAATTTAGATCTCATTAGAATGATCATCATCATTATTCTAAAAGCATTGCTTAAAACTACGGGTTTATCACATATTATAAAACAAAGATCATGTAGATAATTAAAAGCCTTTAATAAATTAATACTTTTATTAATAAATGAATAAGATTGTTACAAAGTATATGCTTTATCATCAAACATGATTGGCTTGTGTGCATACTACTTTCAATCTCCCACTTGCACTAAAGCCAATCGTCATGGTATCTTATACTCTTCTTCTCTAAGTGACGATTATCCCATTGTTGGATAAGCTTTAGTTAATTGATATGTAATGTTGTTCATGAGAGTCCACTATCTCTATAGTGATTTCCCATCTTTCAATGATTCTAATAATCAAATGAAAGTGCCACAACACATGTTTAGATCCAAGATGAGACTTAGAACTATTCCTAGTTCTCAGAATGAACTTATCATCCAAACAATCAACTTGCAGCTTCATTTATAGCTATATACTTTGTCTTTATCACTAAACCAAAGAACTCTTTCATTGCTTGGAACCTTTCCAATTCAATCGCACTAATTGCTCAAGGTAGCCCTTTACCTTAAAGTGGATTTTTCGTCGTCTTGTCCGTCTCAAAACTTGAGTCTCATTAAGCCCTCTAGTTTTAATTTAGATCCACCATGAATATGATCACATCCTTAGTGCTAAGCACTTTAGGATATTTTTCACCGCTTTACGTTGATCTTCTCCTGCATATGACCGATCAACATCGTGTCTCGATATTTCATTGCATACATGATTGTCACTCATGCGATCTCTCTTCTTTGGAGTCTGTGGGGACTATTAAGAGAGATACACTCCATAGCTCATCGACATGAGACATCTCTTGAGTTTGCCATGCTAAACGACTTTAGCATCAAATGAATATACGCCCTCGGGTTAAGTCGAGCATCCTCTTAAATCTATCTATATAGATTTATATCCCCAATTAAGATACTCTTCCAAATCATTCATGGAGGAATGTTTAGACAATTTTATCTTTACTGATTGTAGCATTGGTATGTCATTCCTTATCCGTAGTATATCAACATATAATATTAGGAATGTCACGACGCCCCCACCCGACCCTTTTGTACACACTAGAACTCTTACCTCATCGTATGTAACTGGATCATCATCTTCTATGATGTGTACCTCATCATCATCATCCATGATGAATCCATACCTCCTAGGTATCTTCGGTACTATTCCAGATTCATGATTCGGTTGTGGTACAATAGGTCTATCTACAGTTCCTCTTATTTGACTTATAGTGTTTTGTGGTTCTTGAACTTTTCAAGATCTATTATCCTCCCACTAGCCCTTCTTCAATGATAAACACCTTTATCTTAGAAGGCGCCGTGTTTCGTAAACAAACACCTTTTGCAAAGTAGAATTATAGAACATATACCCTAAACTTACTTTAGGATGTCCCACAAATCGACACTTGTCAAATCTTGTCCCAAGCTTATCCTTTGAAACCTTTTCACATAAGTCGACAACCCCTCATCTTAACATACTTAAGATTAGGAATCCTCCCCGTCCATAACTTTTATGGAGTCTTGGGCCGAATTTTGAGGTTACCTTTTCCGTAGATATACGCGTAGCCATTTCTTTCTGGACATTATCCCAAAAGATACCGGAATGTCGGTAAAATCATTTTGGACCGCACTATGTCCAACAAGGTACGATTTTTCCTTTCGGATACATCAATCAATTATCACAGATCCGAGGCGTCCCATTATGAGAAAACCATTTGAGATGATCTAAAAACTTATCAGCACAAATATTTATTCTTTGATCTAATCAATGAATGTTAATACTTTGCCAATTTGTTTCACTTCAATTCTTTGAACCTTTCAAATAATTCACACTTGTATTTCAACAAATACATACATTCAACTCTTTGAATGATCATCTCCTTTTCTTATACTAATTTGTTCAATATGCAAAATTATTTTCATGTAAGTCAAGTATACAAAATTTATTAAGTAATATTCCAGCTTCAATACAAAACATTATTATTATAAATAGAACAACAATTGTTCTTAATTATAGTACCAAAAATTTTATCATCCAACAATAAAATGGAAATAATATTTTAACAAGAACTGAATACAATAACAACTTATCGACTTAATAGATTTGTCCAGAGGCATTGCTAAACTATAAGTTCATATATGCTAATGCAAAGAACCTTTGCTTTATTTTCACACATAGGATTACTTATATTTGTTTAGCTTTCTACTGCTTGGTCCTTTCATAAATCTATATTTATGATAACCAAAGCTCGGATCCAATACCCAAGTAGAACCTCGACTTAAAGAAAAATTTATTTCAATCATGAACAAAAATCAGATTATAACCCAAACTTCACTAAGCTTCTTTGGTTAGCCTCTCTGCAAGATACTTCTTGCAGCTTTCTTTCCAAAGGTCCAAAGCTTATTGTAGTGGAAGTAAACTCCTTTGCTATCCGTGACGCTTTTATTCTTATTATCCTTTGTTTACGCCTTTCATTTTACCTTCTTTGAATCTTTCTTCTTTCGTAAGATCCTTCGCCCCTACCAAGAAGACTTGATCTTTCTTGGTTGAAAGTGACTCTCAACCTTTTCAATATGTTAAGCAAATCAAAGAAAGTCGATATCTAGCTTGTTCATATGAAAAATTCACAACAATTGTGAAAAGAGTCCGGAGTGAGTGCAAGATCAAATCTTGGCTCAACTCTCCATCCATGACAAAACCAGTTGTCCTAATTGATCAATCAAATTGATTATGTTAAGAACTTTTTGTCTCATATTTATAGTGCCATCGGCCATTCTAGATCTAAGAGCTCCTTAGATATCCGATATCTATCGGCCCCTACTTTTCTCACCATCAACTACTTGATGTGTAGGAATATAGTAGAAGCATCCATAGTTTCAGTCGACGTCAAGCTTGTTACTCATGGATACGAGCATGATGCATCGAGCCAATCAGTGCATCGCCTTGCCACTTTCTAAAAGTAGCAATCTCTTCCTCAGAGGCATTGTTCTCGCAACCATTGCAGGATAAGCGTATTATGACATAAGATAGCTTTTCAAATGCATGAGAACTTTTCTCAATTTCCTTAACCAATCCGCTTAATTCTTGGCCCCGATTAACTTAGCATCTAATATGCTTTCAAGTGATAATAATTTAGACATTGTAAAATTTCATCAATGAATTTTGTAATTAACAACATTTTAACATACATTCTTTTATTAATTACCAAAATAAATTAGGTCTTGTTTTAAATTGGTATCTCCCACTATTTTCTTCAAACTATATTACCTCACTTATATAGTTCTAAGAAAATCTAATTAAAGATTTGCTAGTGAGAATAAGGATCCCATTTCAAATGTATATAGCCTTGTGGTGACACAACAAACTATATATAAATAAATAGGTAGACAACTTTTTGTCAATTACATCAACTATGCAACTCCTTGTATTTTGCCTCTTAGATTATTTTGATCAAGTGGTGGCACATCCGAATCAAAATTATCCAAGTTAAGTCCCACCTAGCACTCCATATATTCAAAAAGAAAAATATCATCCTTGTGGTGACACAACAAAACAATATTGTTCAATTTTTCTTTATAAGCATCAAATGTGATAAATTAACATCTTAAATACTTAATACTTGCCTTGTGGTGACACAACAAACTCATATTAAATATTTAATACTCTATTAATTTTATCATGCTAGAAGGCTGACGCTCGATATTCCAAATATCTTTGAACGCTTAGGACTTAATATAAAAATTGAGGGGTTTGTTATTAATTTGTCTCATCTTGTTTAGCGCATGCATTTATATATATATATATAAATACGCGTCATATTAATGAACATGCGAAGCATGTTTGCATAATATATAATATATATAGTATAAGCATGCACATATAGAATACTATATTCTACCCTTGATTGATTATGGACTTTTATTCTAATTTGGTTCACTAGAGCCACCAAGTGAACCAAAAGGTCAAACCCTAGGGGTGCAAGAAATAATATTTAAATATAACTATTACATTTAAACCCTGCTCTATTACAAACGGGTCTTCAAGCGCTTCTTTTCCTTGATCTCTAATTCTTCAAAATTAATTCTAAATATTCCTATTACAAAACTATTTTAAAATAAATAGAAACCTCGATCGCCAAATCAAGGGAAGTACATAGGAGGAGATAGAATTTACATTCGTAAAATAGAGAAGACGAGGTACGCAGACTCTCATTTAATAAAACCCATACATTCATGCATCCAACTAAAATAAAATCCAATCACATCGGTCAATAGTCCTTAATCAATCCCATTTATTATCATACACATCACCATATGCATCAATAAATAACATTCATCTTATGAATAATAAACATTTAATATATATATTGATATCATTTAATGGGCAAATTTAGTTAGTATAAAATATATTTTTGAATCAAAATAAACTCCTTTATTTTAATCCAAATTTAAATCAAAATAAAACTATTTTATTTTAATTTATCTAATTTTGAATAAAATAAACTATTTTATTTTAATCAAAATTTTAATCAAAATAAACTCCTTTATTTTAATTAATTATGGAATCCAATTCCATATATATATATAAAAAAAAAAAAATCTTTAATTAAAATAAACTCTTTTATTTTAATTAATTATGAATCCAATTCCATGTAAAAAAAAATAATCTTTAATTAAAATAAACTCTTTTATTTTAATTAATTATGGAATCCAATTCCATGTAAAAAAAATATTAAAGGAAACACTTGATTATCTTTCCTATTCACAAATAAACTCCTTTATTTTGAATAATATGAAATCTTATTCCATATTTAAATAAACTCCTTTATTTAAGGAAACATGGATTCTCTTTCCTATTCACAAATAAACTCTTTTATTTTGAATAATATGAAATCTTATTTCATATCTAAATAAACTCCTTTATTTAAGGAAAAATAGAATCCAATTTCAACTCCAATTAGTTATTATGGAATCCAATTCCAACTCTAATTAGTTAGCATGAAATTCTAATTTTAAAATTAAAATAAACTCTTTTATTTTAATATTAAAATAAACCTTTTATTTTAAAATTAAAATAAATATTTTATTTTAATTATAAAATAATAAGATTAATATATATAACTTATATATATTACCACACCGATTATATATATATAATATAATCACGTGAATCCATGCTCCTGCTCATTCCGCAGATATCAAAAAAAAATTACAAAGAATTTTAAATTTCAAAAAACTTTCTTCTTTAAGTTTTTTTTTTTTTTTTTTAATTAGTGCATAAATAAAGATGATGTGATTTAATATAGCCGACCGGAAGTTTATAAAAAAAAATTTTTGTCTTTGGCATGATTTCCTTCTTAAATGATACCGACTTGTTCACTTGATTTGCGTCTTTGTGCTCAAAAAATTAAACCTAAACTTCTTCCTTTTCTATACAAATTAATTAATAAAGATATATGCTTGAGGCACGGAAATCGTGACATCACGGAAACCATAAAAGGTTTTTTTTTTTTTTTAATAAATTTTATACAATAAAATTATGCCCAATAAAATTGTTCTAAACACATATCAACATACATATCAAATCAAAACAATTAATAATTCGTGATAAAGGTTTGCTCTCGATACCAATCGTTAGGTTTGTAATATTCATAACGCAATCAAAATTGCAAAAATTAGCTAAGCGTGGTAAAATCGAGTTTAAAAAATTACAAACCATATACCCGATCATCCTTTATGCGCAATTATTAATTAAACGAAAAGATAAAGAATAAATCATACCCTTGAAGATCGAGCTTCCTCGTACAAGTTCACCTCCAAATCCTTTCGCTCAATCTTGAATCCACCGGTTTGGTTCCTTCCTTTGATCAACGTTAGCCACCCAAATGTTTGGCCTCTAGAGGTGATCCACCAAGGAAAAAGAAAATTCAAGAAGAAGGGTGGTTGGCTAAACCCTAGTTTTCTATCTCTATAGAAAAAGCGTACTCTCCAACAAATTGGAATTATTACGTTTGTTGAAAAATCAACAACCCATACCACCCATAATAAGACTCCTCTTATTTATAGATGTGGGCAACCCACCTTAACAATTAAGGAATTGGGTTTTAATTAATTAATTCTTTTAATTAATTAAGCTCTCTAATCTTATTAGGGATAATTAATTAAACTCTTTTAACTAATTTTCCTTCCTAATCCAATTAGGAATAAATGAGAGTACTTATATTAAATTAATTCCTAAACTCTTTTAGAAATTAAAATAATAATAATTGTAATAATATTAATAAGACTCCTCTTATTAATTTATATTTAATATTTCTAAAATATTAAATAATAATATTAAGCTATTTAATTTATTCTATCACCATAGATTAAATTAAATATACATAACATATTATTACGATTATGCCATTAACTTCTTAAATAATTATTCTTCCTTTTATGGTGTGACCCTTTAGGTTCTCCATATTAAACCTATTTTGTGAATAAATCAATTAGAATAATTTAATCTTATTTAAATAAATAAATTAAATAATTTATTTATTTAAATAAATAATATTTATTCTACAATAGGGATAAGCCTCCCAAGCGATCAACGACTTTCCGTATAATATAGATTTCAACATTAATCATTAAAGAACCTTTGAGTAAATAGTTACTGCATAATTCAATCCTTCCACCATACAATGTCCCAATTAAATATAAGACATGGAATTACTGTCAAGTCTTATTTTATTTAATTATATGTATTTCGATCCTTAAATGCACAACTCCAAATAATGCAAATTAGAAACACCTTTCTAATTTCATTCTGCCTTGGCCAAGGACTACTGGGTTGTCATTTATCGAATCACATAGGACATTTCTCTTTTTATTAGAAGTGGTAGATTCTTTATCGATCATACATTATCTCCATGTACAAACTTATTATACCCAAGCATACCCTTTGATATACCCTAAGGGTCTTAAGGAATAAGTCAAAGTATAACTCATCATACACAAGATACTATGATGATCTCAAGTCCAAGGATCACTTGACTACTATCACTACAGAATTCCTATCGACAGCAAATAAAACTCCATTAGGTATTCCTTAGCGAGCCACGCTCAAAGAACTTATTCTCTAATAAGCACCTACATACTTGCTTTAGTGTTCCACACAAATGATCATGAGATCAATCATCCTCATCCAATGAGCAAGCAACGATGTACCAATCTATCCGGATTCACTAATCCCCAATTTAGTAATCCAATGATTGGGAACTATTTTAGTTTTAAGCTTTCTAAGAATTTAGATCTCATTAGAATGATCATCATCATTATTCTAAAAGCATTGCTTAAAACTATGGGTTTATCACATATTATAAAATAAAGATCATGTAGATAATTAAAAGCCTTTAATAAATTAATACTTTTATTAATAAATGAATAAGATTGTTACAAAGTATATGCTTTATCATCAAACATGATCGGCTTGTGTGCATACTACTTTCGAGAGGCGAAGTTCATGGAGTTATCCAGTTTTGCACCTCATTTGGTGGAGAATGAGGAACGATGACGCGGATGTTTCGAGAGGTTTGAAACCCTAAGATACGCCAAGATCTCATTTCTCATAAATTTTCTCTCTATTCAGATGTTGTCAACACGGCTCACTTGTTAGAGCGAGATAACGATTATGTTCAACCGAGGGACCATAACCATCATCATACAAGATAGCGATCATCGTAATAACGATAACCAAATAAGAAAGAAGAATACTGGACAAAGGCTGTAACCACTCGTGGTAATCATGGCCATGAAAATAGAAGAAGCGAGTCGGGAGGAGATTTTAAAAGAGGAGATTTAACAACGACCATGTGAAGACGCAAAGGTCTTGGAAGAATCGGTTCCAAGGGAGGAGAAAGACCACCGGTCAGATGTTACAAATGCGGAAAGAGGATATATCATTGAAACCGCCCACAACAGCTTTAAGGTATGCTATAATTATGAAAAAGAAGGACATATCGCTCGAGATTAGACGCAGTATCAAAACCTAGCCTAAGCGGAATGGTGACTCAAAAGGATGTCCCGTAAAAGTCAAAGTCAACGGTTCTCGAAGAGCGTTTGTCGTGGCCAAAAAAAATACGAGGAACTCCGAACGGTTAGCACTCAAGTTAGTTAATTATAAATTCTTACGAAGTTTATACCTTACTAGATACCGCCTCTACCCATTCTTTTATCTCTCTTGCTTGCGCCAACGTTTGAACTTGAACTACTACGAGAGAATTAGACTTTGACCTATTTATGGAGACTCAGCTAGAGAAACTTTCATTACATCCGTTGTTTAGAAATCTTGCTTGATTCAGTTGGCACTATCACATTACCTCGTTAACCTTATTTCTATAGAGATATTTGCTTTTGATGTGATTTTAAGGTTAACTACTCATCATGCCGAAATTGATTACTTTCGTAAGGTTGTTAGTTTTCATATTCCTAAGCAACTTGTTATTCGAATTCAAGCAATCAAACCATTGTAGTCAAACATTTTCATATCAAGTCATGAAGTCATTCGTTTATTACGGATGTCAAGTTTTCTTAGTCCATGTTATGGATTTGAATAAAGACACGTCAGATTTGAATAATATTCCTGTTGTTATTGATTTTTCCTGACGTATTTCCTGAAGAATTTCTTGGTTTACTCCTAAAGCTTGATATTAAATTTTGTATCGACTTTGAACCCTAGACAAAACTCATTTCTAAAATCTCATATCGAATGGCTCCTATTGAACTTCGTGAGTTAAAATTCAACTATAGAATTTGGTACCGAGCCTTTATCCGGTGACTTCCTTTGTGGAATGCACCGCCCCGACTCTCGTAGGGGACACCATATTTGTGCGATAGTAAATCGATAGGTGTCATTGTAACGTGCTATCCAAGGTTGGGATATGAGTCACAGCTTGAGAACAACCTAAGTCGAATCGAAATACGTAGCTTTCTAGGCTTAGTTGGTTATTATCGGAGATTCGATAAAGGATATTCTTGAATCGCTATTCCATTAACGCAATGACTTCAGAGATACAAAAATTCGAATGGAGCAAGGAATGTGGGAAGAGCTTCGAAGAACTCAAGAGGAGACTCATTTCAGCACATGTTCTGATAATGCCATCCTGGAAAAGCGAACGTGGTAGCTGACGTGTTGAGTAAAAGATCGTATACAAGTATGAGTACGATATTGTCAAAGACTCATTTCGTATAATTTACAAATAATAGAGATGGAGATGAAAACTCTAGGTACCCACGTGATGATATACGAGTATAATCGACTTTAATCGATAAAGTTAAAGCTGTTCAAGCTACACACCAGAGTTGATGAATTTGAAGAAGGAGGTGCAAGAAGTTGTTATTTCAAAAGCGAGAATCGGTGAGGTGAGGAAAGCTCAAACCTTCGATTTATTAATCCATTTGAAATTCTCGATCGAATAGGAACTGTGGCCTATAGACTCGCTTTTACCTCCAAGTACGACGCGTGTTCATAACGCTTTTCATGTATCGATGTTACGTAAATATGTGGACGACTCGAACCACGCTATTGAAGTTAGAACCGGACGAGATAGCCAAGACTTAACGTCACGAGGAGGTACCATCAAGATCTTGGATAGAAAGAACATATCCTATGTACCGAGGTTATACCACAAGTTAATGTTTTGTGGAGAAACCATGCTATTGAGGAAATGACCTGGGAGTTGGAAACGGAAATGAAAGCGAGGTATTCTCATCTTTTCGAAACACCAGGTACATACGTCAATTTCGAGGACGAAATTTCATAAGGATGGGAGGTTGTAAGACCCCAAATTATTAATAAATGAAATTTATTTTCCTCTATTTATTATTTTGAAATAGTAAGGGTTGATTTAATTAATGTGGATAGTTATGGGTAAAATACGCAAATATTTCGAATAAGCAAGTGGTTATAAAATATTCATTATTATCGGGGAATATTCGTTTGGTCGTGGAATATTCGTACTGTTGGGGAATATTCGTACGATGACGCAGTCTTTTGTGGGCCCCATAACGAAAAGCGATTGGATGAAGAAAACGACAAATATAAGTTGTTTATAAATAACTACGTAGTTATTACCAATTATCTTGTTGGAATACCCAGTGGTTAAAACACACTAATACGCGTTGTTGAAAAGTAGCACACGGTATTGCACAAATTATTGATTCTTACGTAAGAAGGCACTACTCAATAATTGTTACAGTAATTACTGTTCAGTATTTTATTTTATTAATTCAATAATTGTTGCATTGATATTTTATATTACTGTTGTTTCAATAAATTATCATTACACAAGTTTTTTCATTATCGAGCAATAATTCATATTATCCTAATAATATTATTGGATAACATTATTGGCAATGTCTAGAAAGTTCTCATTCGAGGAGAGGTTTGGTCACCTAATTGCGCGCCAAGAAGGAGAGATCCTTATTGAAAGCCCCTCTTTCTTGGGAATGGCCTGGTAGCTAAGTACTATGATTCGTAATATTATTTATGAATAATTAATTATTGATTTATATGATGAGGAAAATATTGATTTTATGTGGATATAGATGGAGAAAATTTTTAATGTGACAATTGTTGAAAATTAATATTTTATCTTTTTCTGATAAAATAATTCATTTAAATATATTATTTTAATAATATATTAACGGTGATATTTTTATAATGAATGTGGGATATATGAGTATATGAGGAGGAAGAGTATTTTTGTGGCATTAAATGTTTAACACATATTTTGTGTGTTGGTGGACACAATTATTGACCGAAATGATATTATTTCTATCTTTCTGAGGTAAGGGAGATTATTTTCTTCATAAATGATATTATTTCTTCAATATCATTATGCCGAAATATTGGTTTGAATTTTTATCAAATTTGGAATTTTTTCATGTCGGGGTTACTATTCATGAGTTACTATTCACGAGTTACTATTCATGAGTTACTATTCACGAGTTACTATTCACGAGTACTATTCACGAAGCATGATGATGTTTTTTTGTGAAATTTCTATCTTTTGGTGTCTGAGTTACTATTCACGATATCTACACTTATTCACGTATACAACACTATTCACGAATACGACACTATTCACGTAAAAATTAAATTTTTTGTTGTTCGTCCAAAATATCTATTATGGATACTAGCTTTGATTGTATCCATGTTTTGATCATTCTTAAATTTTATTCCACTATGATTATTTATGATGTATTTTTGACATGGAATAGTCAAGTACTAATCCTTAATATTTATTATTTTGTTTCACTTTGGATTTGTTTTCTTAAATTATTTTTCATCATCCTCATCTAAATGATGATATAACTCAATATCTTTGGCTTCAGTAGTGCAAGATGAATGATTTCGATGAATAACTTTGGCTCAGTGGTGCAAAGATGAACAGTGTTTAGATGAACATGACCAATCGATAAATATCTTTGGCCCAGAGTGCAAAGATGACTTGTTGATGAATATCTTTGGCCCAGAGTGCAAAGATGACTTGTTGATGAATATCTTTGGTAGTAGTGCAGATGAATTTATTAGTAGGATTATGAACATAAACTGTGATTTGGTATAACCATAATCTTTGATGTTTCAGGTGATGAAAATTATCTTTGTCCTGGATGAGAAAAGGAATTTAGAACTACAATTACGATTATGAGTTATACATGTGATTGTGGACATGAATTATTGATTGATGTTACAGGGATAAAACATTGTTGGTGGACTTTTAACATGGAGAAGATAATAGACTTTATAGTCTATTTGACTTTTCTAATGGATTGCTCGTTCCGCTGCAACTATGGTTGAAAAGTTTTATCATCTACCATATGTTCTAAATCTCTAATTTATTACTGTTGAAGGCTAGTGATAATTTATTTATCTTTAGTCATGATATTCTTTACTGAGCTAGTTGTGCTCACCCTTTTTCTTCACAATTCTTTTTAGGTAATAAAAGTGTAGCTGGGTCGAGCGGTGGATAACAGGGGAATAGAACGGTGGTCATCATTTAGTAGTTATATTTGGCGAATCAACTAGGGTGAGGCGAACCCAACGTTGGAAGGGTATTTTGCCACTATCATACAAGATGTCTAATGACATACCACCTCGTGTCATCATAAGACAGGGTTGTGCTCATCCACTTGCTGAGTATATTTATGAGCACTACCTATATAATCTTGGTGTTTGTTTGGAGTTTAATTCCCAATTAGAGACAGTGGAGATAATGATATATCAAGAGAAGACTCATCATTGGGAAGAATATGATTGTAATCTTCTCATTTTTCTTTGGGGTCTATTGGGTCAACCAAGGATAATTCTGTGGCCATATGATATCTATCATAACTTAGACGCATGGCCTCCCATGTACGAAGGTTTCCTTGAGCACTTCCCAAAGATTATAATTTCTAAAACAGTTTTTGACCATACCTTTATGTAAGGTGTCATTGTGACGTGCTACAGTTGGTATATATTTGTATCCAAACTCACAGCATATGTGTTGTTGTATTTTGCATGACAATTGTTGTAATAAAGTTGTAGTTGTTTTCTGTACCATGTATTTGGCGACTCAGAATGGGTTGGATGGAATGGACCTATTTTGGGGTCGTTACATTTGGTATCGAGAGCTTAGGATATGATCTCCGGCGAGATCGGGATTAGAACTAGGAGCGGAGAGATGAGTAAATCCTTCGCTAGTGTGTCCTACCTAAGCTTAATTATTGGTCGGTCATAATATACGGATATTATGTGATATGTTAATTTGTTCAATTAACCCTTATTTTGAAGCTGTATTCTAGAATGATATCTGAAATACAGGAGATGAACAATGGAGAAATCATGATGACATGGAAGATGGAATCTAAAATGAAAACAAGGTATTCTCAACTCTTTGAAATACCAGGTACGTAAATTTCGGGGATGAAATTTCATAAGGAGGGGGAGATTGTAAGACCCCGAATTTTATGAAATAAAAGTATTCAATTTTTCTTATAATTACTATTCAGTAAATTGTTAAATTGATAAAAGTTAAAGTTAAGGGTGATATATGAATATTTTTTTCAAAATATGCAAGTGGTTATAAAATACTCATTTCTATCGGGAAATATTCGTTTAGTCGTGGAATATTCTTTTTATTGGGGAATATTCGTACGACGGCGTAGTCTTTTGTGGACCCCATAACGAAAAGTGATTGGATGAAGAAAACGACAAGTATAAGTTGTTTATAAATAACGGCGTAGTTGTTACCGTTAACACTGTTGGAATACCCAGTGGGTAAAGTAAAGTAATACGTGTTGTTGCACAGTAGCACACGGTATTGCATAGTATTTTTGAATTATTGATTCTTACGTAAGAAGGCACTACTCAATAATTGTTACGAATAATTACCGCTCAATATTTTATTTTGATTCAATAATTGTCTGCGTTGATATTTTATATTATTGTTGTTTTAATAATTGTCACTCGCATGATTTTCCATTATCAAATCAATAATTCATATTATTTGAATAATATTATTAGATAGCATTATTATCGGCAATGTCTAGAAAGTTCTATCTAAGGAGAGGTTTGGTCACCTAATTGCTGCTAGTAAGGAGAAATTCTTATTGAAAGCCCCTCTTTCCTCGAACTACCGTTTGCAAATCGTGATTACAGAATATTATTTATGAATAATTAATTATTGATTTATATGATAAGGAAAATATTCATTTTATGTGGATATAGATGGAGAAATTTTTTAAAGTGACAATTATTAAAAATTGATATTTTATCTTTTCTCGATAAAATAATATTTTATTATATTATATAATAATGGTGATATTTTTACAATGAATGTGGGATATATGAGTATATGAGGAGGAAGAATATTTTTGTTGCAAAAGTTATTTAAAACATGTTAAACATGTTGGTGGACCCATTTCTTGACTGAAATTTGATTATAGCCTGTAGAATCGCCCGTTTGTGGATTTCGGTCAATTTATGTTTGGAATTTGGAAAAACTTTCTTCTGCAAAGTTGTAGAGAATTGAATTTCCTATAAAAAGTCGCGTGATTCGAATTTTCGGATGAAATGGCTATTTATTATGAATTATTGAAGTTCTGAAATAATTGATTTTTGAAAGTTTTAATTGTTTTTAATAACAAAAACATTTTTTTTATTTAGTTGACTATTGGTGGCTGATGTTGGATCTGATTTAGTGTGCATAGGAATTTAATATATATATATATATATATATATATATATTTTATTAAATTTTTCTCGCTTTGGTGTTCTAAGCATTTTCCTATAAATAGGGTGCTTAGGTTAGAATTGAAAATCACACCAGAAACTACAGATTTCTCTCTATTTTTCTCTCTATAATATCGAACGTATTTTTATGAGTATATTAGTACTTCGAGTATTGCTATACGGTGCAAGTTCTTTTAGCACTATATTTAGTATTCCAAATGTAAGTACTATTCTTTCTCGAGGTAAGGAGATTATTTTCTTCATAAATGATATTATTTCTTCAATATCATTATGCCGAAATATTGGTTTGAATTTTTATCAAATTTGGAACTTTTTCATGTCGGGGTTACTATTCATGAGTTACTATACATGAGTTACTATTCACGAGTTACTATTCATGAGTTACTATTCGCGAGTTACTATTCACGAGTACTATTCACGAAGCATGATGATGTTTTTTGTGAAATTTCTATCTTTTGGTGTCAGAGTTACTATTCATGTATACGACACTATTCACGTATACGGCACTATTCACGAATAAGACACTATTCACAGAAAAATTAAATTTTCGTTTTTCGTCCAAAATATCTATTATGGATACTAGCTTTGATTGTATCCATGTTTTGATCATTCTTGAATTTTATTCCACTATGATTATTTATGATGTATTTTTTGACATGGAATAGCTGAAGTACGAATCCTTAATATTTATTATTTTGTTTCACTAGATTCGTTTTCTTAAAATATTTTTCATCATCCTCAGTCCTAAATGATGATATAACTGAATATCTTTGGCTTGTAGTGCAAAGATGAATGATTTCTGATGAATATCTTTGGCCCGTAGTGCAAAGATGAATAGGTGTTTAGATGAACATGACCAACTGATAAATATCTTTGGCCTGTAGTGCAAAGATGACTTGTTGATGAATATCTTTGGCCTGTAGTGCAAAGATGACTTGTTGATGAATATCTTTGGCCGTAGTGCAAAGATGAATTTATTAGTAGGATTATGAACATAAACTGTGATTTGGTATAACCATAATCTTTGATGTTTCAGGTGATAAAAATTATCTTTGTTCTGGATGAGAAAAGGAATTTAGAACTACAATTACGATTATGAGTTATACATGTGATTGTGGACAGGAATTGTTGACTGATGTTACAGGGATAAAACATTGTTGGTGGACTTTTAACATAGAGAAGATAATAGACTTTATAGTCTATTTAACTCTTCTAATGGATTGCTCGTTCCGCTGCAACTATGGTTGAAAAGTTTTATCATCTACCATATGTTCTAAATCTCTGATTTGTTACTGTTGAAGGCTATTGATAATTTATTTATCTTTAGTCATGATATTCTTTACTGAGCTAGTTGTGCTCACCCTTTTGCTTCACAATTCCTTTCAGGTAATAAAAGTGTAGCTGGGTCGAGCGGAGTATAACAGGGGAATAGAACGGTGGTCGTCATTTAGTAGTTATATTTGGCGAATCAACTAGGGTGAGGCGAACCCATCGTTGGAAGGGTGTTTTGCCACTATCATATAAGATGTCTAATGACATACCACCTCGTGTCATCATAAGACAGGCTTGTGCTCATCCACTTGCTGAGTATATTTATGAGCACTACCTATATAATCTTGGTGTTTGTTTGGAGTTTAATTCCCAATTAGAGACAGTGGAGATAATGATATATCAAGAGAAGACTCATCATTGGGAAGGATATGATAGTAATCTTATCATTTTTCTTTGGGGTCTATTGGGTCAACCAAGGATAATTCTGTGGCCATATGATATCTATCATAACTTGTAGGCACGGGCCTCCCCATATGAACGGTTTCCTTGAGCACTTCCCAAAGATTCTAATTTCTAAAAAGTTTTTGACTATACCTTTATGTAAGGTGTCATTGTGACGTACTGCTTGGTATATATATATTTGTATCCAAACTCACAAAGATACGTGTTATTGTATTTTACACGACAATTGTTGTAATAAAGTTGTAGTTGTTTTCCGTACCATATATTTGGCGACTCAGAATGGGTTGGATGGAATGGACCTATTTTGGGGTCGTTACAAACACTGTAACCACAATTATACACCAAATTGATTCCTTTGAACTACGTTCTTTTTATTTCTTAACAAATTAGCATATTGAAGGTTCACTTTCACAATTAGCTCACAATCAAATATAAATTTTTATACTCATACCAGTCATGTTCATAAGTATACTCACTATAAAGCCAATTCCTTTCTTGCAAATGTAATTTAGCATACAATCATATATATATATATATATATATATATATATATATATCTGTGTGTGTGTGTGTGCGCGCGAGCTAGTTATAACATTACAATTACAATTACACATAACTTCATAACCAATTATAAAAACATGGTTTACAGAAAGTTTTGTAAAAACTTTATACTATAGTCAAGAACACAGAACACAGAACACAGAGAACTATTTCTTAAAACATATATATACATATATATATATATATAATTATATATAATAATAATAATAATAATAATAATAATAATAATAATAATAATAATAATAATAATAATAATAATAATAATAATAATAAGGTTATGGGAAAAATACCTTTTGTTGCTTTAAAATCCTTGCTAACCACTGAGAATCGCTTGAAAACTCAGAACTTTCTCTCAAATTCTCTTTGAAACCTTCTTTTCCTTTTCTCTGTAACTTTCTACTTAGGCTTAGGATTAGACCAAATACACTTTATGTAAATTAAACCAAACTAACGCACGATTTTCAAAAGTCTAAACACCGACGCTACTAATGACCTTATTAAATCAGCGGTTACCAAAAATTATTATATATTATTTATATTTTATTTATTTAAAATTCAAATTCAAAAATCCAAAAGACATAAGGCTCTATTTTGCAAAACTCTTTAAAAATTAAAGACTTAATAGCCTTGTTTGGAAAAACTAAATTAAACTCCTTTAATTTATTTTAATAACTCCTTTATAGTATAGTTTATGGCCACACTTTATTTAATTAAGTTTTCATACTTAATTTAATTAATTCTAATAACAATTTATTGAATAAATTTACCATATAAATCAATACAACAAAATAATAATTTTCTTTATAATTATAATTCTATTTAATAAATTTACACGTCAAATTAAAATATCATTATAATAATTCATTTAATCATTATAACCTCTCTAACTTAATTTATTAATTTAAATTAGAATGTTATCTCATAATAATTAATTTCCTTAACTCCTTAATTATTTATTTAACAAATAATTAACCAAATCAAATCAAATCAATTTAAACAAATATTTATTCAACAATAAACACATCCATTAAATATTTATATAATTCAATAAATATTTAAAAATTATAATTTAAATTCTGGATTATTACATCCTTCTCTCCTTACAAGGATTTTGTCCCCAGAATCACAATTCAAACAAATCATTCATCACATTCTTCCCTACTTATAAAGATTTTGTCCCCCAGAATCGAAGACACAGATTAAACAAATAACTCAGGGTAATCTTTCATCATTTTATCTTCGAGTTCCCACGTAGCTTCTTCAGCATTGTGGTTCCTCCATATCACCTTCACAGAAGGTATTACTTTATTCCTGAGCACCTGTTCTTTTCTATCAACTATCTGGATAGGAATCTCTTTATAGGACAAGTCCTTATCAAACTGCAATGGTTCGTACTCGATCACATGCTTGTAATCGGATTAATATAGTCGTAACACCGAAACATGAAAAATATTGTGAATGTTTTCCAACTCTGGAGGTAGAGCTACCTCGTAAGCCACTTCTCCTACTCTTCACAGCACTTTGAAGGGTCCAATAAACCTCGGGATTAGCTTTCTTTTTTACCAAAACAATTTTCCCCTTCCAAGGAGAAAGTTTTAAGAACACGTAATTTCCTACGTCGAACTCACGACCTTGTATGTGTTGATCAGCATACTTCTTCTGTCTGTCTTGAGCATCTATCAATCTTGTTGTGATGAGTTTGACAACCTAAACAGTTTGTTGTACCAATTCCAGTCTTAATAGTTGGTGTTCACCGACTTCATCCCAGCACAGTGGAGTTCTGCACTTTCTGCCGTATAATGCTTCGTAAGGCGGCATGTCGATGCTTGCGTGGTAACTATTGTTGTAGGAAAATTCCACCAATGGTAAATGTTCATCCCAGCTCCCTTTAAAATCCATGATGCATGCCCTAAGCATATCTTCCAATGTTTGGATTGTTCATTTGCTTTGGCCATCTGTTTGCGGATGGTATGCCGTACTCATTCTCAACTGTGTTCCCATACATTCATGTAGTCTCTTCCAAAAGTTTGACGTGAATCGCGGATCTCTATCTGACACAATTGACACTGGTACTCCATGTCTCAAAATAATCTCTTTAACGTACAACTTTGCCAACTGATCAAGATTGAACCTAATCTTTATTGGCAAAAAGTGTGCTGATTTTGTCAGTCTGTCAACTGTCACCCAAATCACATTGCATCCTCTCTGAGTAGTTGGAAGACCCACCACAAAATCCACTGTGATGTGTTCGCACTTCCATTCTGGTATTTCCAACGGTTGAAGTAATCCGCTTGGTCTTTGATGCTCGGTCTTGACTCTTTGACATGTCAAATATTTTGCAACACATTCTGTAACATCTCTTTTCATGTTTGTCCACCAAAAATGACGTCATAAATCTTGATACATCTTTGTACTTCCCGGATGAATCGAGTATCTTGAGTTATGAGCTTCGGTTAAGATTTATTCTTTAATATCTGGTACTGCTGGAACCCAGATTCTTCCCTCAAATCTTAGTAACCCTTCGGTATCGATCTTGTATTTCACATCACTACTCTCAACCACTTTCTCTTTGATTTTCCCACATTCTTCATCTTGTAGTTGAGCATTCTTAACTTTGTCCACCAAAGTTGGACTAGCTTCCATCTGGAATAGTCGTTCATCGGATTCTTTTGGGAATTTTATTTCCAACTCTAGCTTTGTCATTGCTAAAATAAGCTTCTCCTGAGTGGTTATCAACATTAACTTTTCCCTACCTTTCCTGCTCAAAGCGTCTGCAACCATATTCGCTTTACCTGAATGATAAAAGATCTCACAATCGTAATCTTTTATCAATTCCATCCATCTTCTTTGACGTATGTTCATGTCTTTCTGAGTGAAAATATACTTCAGACTCTTATGGTATTTGTAAATCTCACATTTCTCTCCATAGAGATAGTGTCTCCATATCTTAGAGCAAATACTACTGCAGCCAACTCTAAATCATGAGTCAGATATCCTTTCTCATAGTCCTTCAGTTGTCTTGATGCGTATGGAATAACTTTGTCGTTCTGCATAAGAACATAACCCAATCCTTTATGTGAGGCATCACTATACACCACAAAGTTTCCTGTATTATCTGGTAATGACAACACATATGCAACACTTAACTTCTTCTTCAAATCTTGAAAACTTTCTTCACACTTCTCCGTTCATACAAATTTTATAGCTTTCCTTGTCAAATTTGTTAACGGAGTGGCTATCTTGGAAAAATCTTGAATAAATCGTCTATAATAATCGGCTAGTCCCAAGAAACTCCTCACCTCCGAAGGTGTTCTTGGTTGTTACCAATTGATTACATCTTCAACTTTTGATGGATCCACTGAAATCCCATCATTGTCAATCACATGCCCAAGAAATTGTACACGATATAGCCAAAATTCACACTTAGAGAATTTCGCGTACAACTTTTCCTTTCTTAGTGTCTCCAACGTTAAACGTAAATGTTCCACGTGTTCTTCTTAAGATTTGGAGTATACCAGAATGTCGTTAATAAATACCACCATAAACTTGTCTAAGAATTGTTTAAACACCCTGTTCATCAAATCCATGAATGCAGTAGAGGCATTGGTCAAACCAAAAGACATCACTAGAAACTCATAATGTCCATACCGAGTTCTGAATGTCGTTCTAGGTACATCCTCCTTTCTTACTTTCAATTGGCGATACCCACTTCTCAAATCTATTTTTGAGAAGTATTTAGCACCCTTTAATTGATCAAACAAGTCATCTATCCTTGGCAACAGATATTTATTATTAATTGTGACTTTGTTTAATTCCTTATAGTCAATGCAAAGACGCATTGACCCATCTTTCTTCTTCACGAATAACACCGGTGCTCCCCATGGTAACACACTCGGTTGAATATATTTCTTCTCTAACAACTTTTGTAGTTGTATAATCAGTTCCTTCATTTCTACCGGAGCCATTCTGTACGGGGCTTTCGATATCGGGGCTATTCCTGTACCATTCAAGAATTTTAAAGTGTAATATTAAATATTTATTGATTTATATAAATATTTAATGGATATGTTTATTACTGAATAAATAATTGTTCAATTTGAGTTGATGTGATTTAGTTGATGTGATTTAGTTAATTATTTGTTGAATAAATAATTAAATATTAAATATTAAATATTAAATATTTATTGAATTATATGTCAATTTGAGTTGATGTGGTTTAATTAATTATTTGTTGAATAAATAATTAAGGAGCTAAGTAAATTAATTGTTATGAGATTATATACCAATATAATTTAATAAGTAAGCTAGAGAGCTTATAGTGATTTAAATAAATTATAATATTTTAAATGGGAAATTGTAATTTAAAATATTAGTTGGTTAAATAAAATTATAATTATAAAGAAATTATAGTTTTGTGATAATGATTTATGTATTAAAGTAATTTAATAGATTAATATTTGAATTGATCAAATTGATTATTTAAGTAAATAGAAGTGTGACAAATAACCTTGCTATAAAGGAGTTATTAAAATAAATTAAGGGAGTTTAATTTAGTTAGGCCAAACATGTCTTATTGCATAATAAGTCTTTAATCTAATAGTGTTTTATCAAACAAGGTATAAGGATTAATCCATTTGTTTTAATTCAGTTTACCAAACAAGGTGTAAGGATTAAAGGGTTATTTTATTAGCTTAGCCAAACAAGCCTTATGGCTTTTGATTTTCAAACAAAATATAACTGATATAATTATATCTATATTTATATTATATCATTAATAGATATTATATCATATACGTTATATTTTTATTACGTAGTTGGAGTTAGGAAGGGAAGAAGGCTCAGTTGAAGAAAAAGAAGAAGAAGAAAAATACAGAGAGAAAAGTTGAGAGAAACTTAGAGGAAATTGAGAAAAGAATTGGGGAAAAGAAGATTGTAATCATAACCATTTTCTTCTAAACTCTAGAGTATCATCTTCTTAATCAAAGGTAGGATATTAATCCTTGTATTTTATTTTTAAAGTTTTGTTTTCTTCTCCAAAGAGTTCTCTGTAAATAATTATGGATGATGAATTCTTGTGTATATAGCTTTAGATGATGATTGTTGTTGTAAAACTGTTTTGTTGAGATTATGTATGATTATAATCAATTACTTTATGTATGTATGTAAATTGTGAAGAAATATATCACAAAGGAGTTCTTATGAAAATATATATATGAATATGGCTTAGTTTAAAGTAGAAATTAAGGTTTTATTTGTTGTTAAATTGATAAATTGATTGTTAGAATTGATAGAGTATGTGAAATCATAATCATGATGTTTTGAATTTACTGTTTTGGTTGAAAAACAAAATCACAATGTTGATTTTCATTGAAAGTATAAAAAATGGAGTTTTTGCCAAGAATATTGAAATTGGGTGTTGTATATTTGATGTTTGTGTTATTTTATGAGTATAAACATGTTAGAAGTCTTCACAATATATTTATATGAAGTCTATATGTAAATTACATGATAATCAGTCTATTAGATTCGAGCTTTTAGGCCAATTTGGCTTTTTCTCTCTTGTTGCCAAAAGTCATCGATTGAATCTATGATTTCATTGAAGCATGCGTGCCAAGAAGACATACGATTAAATATGGCCATCATCCTGCCATACCGCAAATATAACCCACGATGTAAATTGTGGCCATGGCCCGAGTTAAGGTAATGGTCTGCGACAAAGGTACTTTTTGTACACGAAATTTTAAGAAAAAATTTTTTGTGATGATAGTAGGATCAGAAAATATAGATTTTAGTATTTCTATACTATGAATAATTATGTTATTAAGGATTAACTTATGTTATAAGTTGATTATGTGATTAAATAATCAAACCTATGTGATGAATGTATTAGTTATGTGATAATGACTAACTATGTCTCGATGACATATGTATATAGGATATTGTGATTCAAATTGATTCGGTTTAGTTTACGAGCAAGGCAAGTTTTCTAACTCAAACCTTCATTGTGCGAGTTTAATTTCATTTGGTACATTATTTTTTTCAAATTCAATTACAATTGTTGTAAATTGCTACTTCTACACTTTCGTAGAGCTAGATTTCCTATGATTGAGTAAGTCATTGTATCTAGTTACTCAGCATTTATGCAAGTTTTCTAATCCTTTGTCTTATTGAGCTAATTATTGTTTTCAATTCGATTATCTTATAATGATGTAAGTGGTCTAAACTTTGGTTTGATGTTGAACAAGTTATTATTGTATTTTAATTATTGATTAACATGCATAACTGAATTGCCATCCATGTTTTGTATTCAATCCTAATTAACCTTGGCTTAGTATTGTTCAAGCAAGGTATGCTATATTTATTCAAATTGTATGCTATTAGATTATTTCTAATGCAGTACTTTAGTTACTATGATTGATTCAATCACTATTATTCTGTAGTATAGTGTTATTGGTCTTATTCAACTACTCCTTAGTTGATGTTCGTTAAATTCCAAATTTCCTTGAAAGCTTATCCAAACCAAACTTACTTTGGTGCGGACTTGTATTCTAAATACTGAGATGAACAACTCTTTTAATAGAGGTTTACGCTTAGCGTTGAAATGGTTGTGCACAATACATTGTATGAAGGGTTGATCCCCCTAAGTACGTGGAGTCCTTATAGTCTTATGACTGTTAAAGTTAAAGTTGAAAGATTACTTATAACCGTGGACATGATTCGTGGTCATTAGACCCTCAGTGAATGTTATAATTTTCAGAAAGTTAATAGAATATATTGTTCAGTTCTATTGAGCCTAGTAATGGCAATTGATGTAAAAATTTAAAGATTTATTTATTGTTATTTCAAGTGGGCCTTGTTTGCTCACTTTGCTTCTGTAAAATTTCTTACAACTAAAGTTGAAACGGTGACGTTACCTAGCACCAAAGAAGGAAAAGGAAAGATGAACAAGTACTGAAGACTTGTAATAGATTTGATAGTATTATTATTAGACTTTGGTTTAAAGATTGTAATGAAGTTTATTTAATTTCCGCATTTGAAGGATTGTTGTTAAATGTTAGACAACCTGGGGAGATTTTTATTTGAGTTTAATCCTATATGGGGAGGTTTTTATTATTCAATTTTATTAGAATTGGGTAGTTATAAATGAATGTTTTGATTAAGTGAGCACCAAATCTTGAGGAAATGAAGTACCAGGATTTGGGGGTGTCACAATTCCTGGCGCTAAGTCGATCACGAACTCAATCTCTCTGTCAGGATGAAGTCCTTGAAAATCCTCCGAAAACACATCTACAAATTCTCTAACTACTGGTATCTCTTCCAGTTTCACCCTCTTCTTCTGAGTATCGACTATGTACGCTAAATAACCCACACAACCTTGACTCAACAACTTCTTGGCCT
The DNA here is from genome assembly GCA_020205615.1 of Panax quinquefolius. NCBI lineage: Eukaryota > Viridiplantae > Streptophyta > Magnoliopsida > Apiales > Araliaceae > Panax > Panax quinquefolius. Next base: position 91,150,306 of record CM035171.1, on the reverse strand, counting down.
GCATAATCGTCAGACATCTCGCATGCCTGGGTGATTTGCTACCATAGAAAACTACCTTTGACGGAGTCATAAGGTTTACACATTTCTTTTGGCAATCAATTATCGCTCCATAATTAAATAGCCAATCCATTCCCAAAATAACATCAAACTCTCCAAGTTTTATCGGAATTAAATCTATCATCATGATATTTCCCTTAATGTTCACCCTACAATTCTTGTATACGAACCTAACAGGAATTATATTTGCAATTTCAATGTTTAAAGGGAAATTCAATTCTTCACTAGGCAATCCTAACCTCTTAGAAAATTCATCAAATATAAACGAGCAAGTAGCACCCGAATCAAATAATACATAAACATCTATATCATTGATTGGGATAATACCTGACACAACATCCTTTGATTGCACAACATCTTGCACAGTCATGTTGAAGGTTCTGGCTGTGGGTTTGTTTGATGTCGTTGGTCTAACAATGGTCCATGTACCTCCACTGCTACCTCCCTTGCTTCCTATTGTCTCCCTAGCTTTCTTCTTAAGGCACTCACGAGCAAAATGATCCTTTGACCTGCATATAAAGAAAACGTTCTTCTTGGGTTGATTGCAATTTGGGGGGATGTGACCTTCCTGGCCACAGTTAAAGCATAAACGTTTCCCCATTAAACATATACCCTTGTGAAACTTCCCACATGTAGCACATGCTTCGAACTTCTTATTCTGCTGGTTACCCTACTGACTTCCAACACTCGCATTTCTATTCCATTTTCTCTTCAGGTTATTGTTACCATTTCCACTACCACCACCACCATTCTTAACTTCCACTTCATTCTTCTTCTTTTTCCGTTCTTGATTAAAATTTGTTACCGCCTCGCCTCCACCTTCAGAGAGAATGGCCTTCTCCATTACTACTATAAATGTCTTCAGCTAGAATAGGGAGACCCTACTGTACAACTAGGGTTTCAGTCCCTGCTCAAACCTCTTAGCCTTGCGCTCATCTGTGTTGACTTGATATGGCGCAAACCTCGCCAACTCGTTAAATTTTGCGGCATATTCCGACACCGTCATTGATCCCTACTTCAGTTCTAAAAACTGCACCTCCATTTGATTCTTTGAACTCTCTGGGAAATATGTCTCGAAGAATATCTCCTTAAACCTATCCCAAGTCATCACCCCTTGTCCTCCTCGAGTTTTATTGGCATACCACCAATAACTAGCCTCTGCTTTCAACATGAATGTTGCAAAAGTAGTCTTCTGATTCTCCCCTACTCTCGCAACATCGAACACTTTCTCTATCTCCATGATCCAGGTCTGTGCCTCAACTGGATTCATGGATCCACGGAATTCTGGTGGTCCAACCGCCTTGAAGTCCTTAAATGTCATAACTTGATTTTGCAATGCACCCGTCAGTAACGTTACTAGTTGTTGAATAGAGTTAGCCTCAACATTGTCGTTATTGGTAGCTCTCTCAGTGGTTCTTTGTCGGGGTTGACGTCTTGGAGGCATTTTCTGTTAAAATATACTCATTAGATTATTATTCAACTCCTTTAAATATTTTCTACTTACTTGCATCCCATAAAAGAAAGCATCACATATCACATAACACTTTGAATAAAATAAAATAATAACTTTTATTCATTCATAATCTTTTTTTTTGAAACATAAGAACAATATCATCACTGCTATTTACATTACTTTCCTAAACTATTAAAGTTTCAGGATAACATCAACATCATATCCCATTGATTACATATCACTAGGGATTTACATATTATTTAACACTTTATTAATCACATATCAGGTACATTCTCTATGATGTCCTACTAAGATACTGCGTAGCCTTACGACTCTCTTCCTCCATAATACGGAACATTGTTCGACGATCTAATATGTAAGATGGCAAGGTCTTGAATTGAATCAGATCTTGAGCTCGATTAATCACGGTGTTGAATACATTATTCATCTCCTCCATCTTCATCCTCTTTGCTTGTGTGTCTCTCTCTGCTATCCCGGCTCGTTGATAAGCTTCCTCGTACGCATCTTCGGCTCTTGCCCTCTTAGTAGATTCTTCTTTCAACTTGTTCTTCAGTTCTGCAATCTCCTCTGTCATTTGTTCATTCTCTTCTTAAGTGTGGACCAGCTTCTCTTTGACATTAATCAGATGTTCCTCTCGATCTTGGATCTCGTCGTTCTTCTGTGCCATCGAGGTCTGTTGTTCAGGTACTATCTCTTCCAACTCCTCGACGGTATCTTGAAGTTCCACATTGTGGTCGTATACTTCATCATACATACGAGCAACGATTGAGTTTAATGGAATCTCTTCCTCCTCGTCCTCGTCATCCTCATTCGGTTGTGGCAGCTCAACGGGGTCTTCCACTTCTGTCTCTATCTCATCATCCTCATCAGGTAAACCCTCATGCTCAACCACTGTGACCAATGGAGATAATTCCCGTGGCAATAGTTGTTCCCAAATCACCTGAATATCTCGAGGCTCCTCCTCTCTAGGCATCTGGGGTCCTTCCTCCCTAGCCTGACTGGATTCTCCTACATTAGCCATCCTAACAATAATTTTTTTATTAAGTTTTAATTACTAATCATTACTACTCGACACTCACGAGAACATAAGTTATAATCACATAAGCACATAAGTGTTTTATTACTTTTTCCTTAAAACTCGATAAGAGTTTATCACCACTATCTTTTCAAAGGTTACTTCCTAAGGCTTTTCCCCACCTAAGGTTCATAACCTAAAGCTTTGATACCAACTTGTGACACCCCCAAATCCGGGTACTTCATTCCCTCAAGATTTGGCATTCACTTAATAAAAACATTCATGTCTAACTACCCAATCATAATAAAATTGAATAATAAACCTTCCCATTAAAGGATTACATTAATAAAAATCTCCCAGGTTATCTAACCTTCAAATACAAATATCATATGCGGAAAAATTAAATAACTTCATTACAATAATTAAAATAAAGTTTAACAACAAAATGTCCACATGATTATAAGTCTTCAATACTTGTTCATCTTTCTTTTCCCTTAACTGGTGCTAGGTACATCGACCTTCTCAACTTTAGCTTTAATAATTATATAAGCAAGAGTGAGCCAACAATGCTCACTTGAAATAATAATGAATAAAACTTTACAACAATTTCTAACTAATAGGCTCAATAGAACTGAACAATAGGTTCTATCAATGATAATCAAAATTTGAATCATATATCTGAGGGTCATAAGACCACGAACTATGTCCATAGTTATTAGTAATCTTTCAACTTAAACTTTAACAGTCGTAAGACTATAGGGACTCCTCGTACTTAGGGGGATCAGCCCTTCGTACAATGTATTGTGCACAAACATTTCAACGATATGCGTAAATTATCCCCTATAATAGGGTTGTTCATCTCAGCATTTAGAATACAAGTACGCCCCAAAGTAAGTTTGGTTTGGATATGTTTCAAGGTAATTTGGAATTCAACGGACATCAACTAAGGATTAGTTGTATAAAAAGTTAATAACGCTATGCTATGGAATAAATCATAACTGAATCGACATTGTAAATTAAGGTCATGCTTTAGGAATAATCTAATAGCATAAGTATTGAATAATATAACATGCCTTGCTTGAAAAATATTAAGCTAAGGTTAAAATCTTATTTAGAATTAAGTATTGAGCATGCATAGCAAATGGTAACGATAATACTTGTTCAACTTTAATATATCAGAATGTAAAAACTTGAATGCTAAATAACAAGTTTAGGTTTAGAAAAACTTGCACAATATAATTAGAGTTAAGAAACTTTCATAATTGGAAACACACTAGGGATAAGAAACTTGCTCAACATAAGATTAAGGTTTAGAAAACTTGCTCAACAAAACAAGTTAAAAACAAGAATAACTTGCTTAATATAATCGAGATAGGGTAAGTAAACTTGCCTTGCGTGTAGGCTAAACCGTAATAATTTGATTCATAATATCCTATACACATATCATCATGACATAATTAGTCATTACACATACTCTCTCTATATATAAGTATCTATTTCATGTATGGTTTGATTTTTAACCACATACTCAAGTTACATCAATAACATAATAATAACACTCGTTATGTACTAATAACATGCTCGTTCTTAGCAGTATAATACCACAATAACACAATTACATTTTTAACAGATATAATATTGTATTATATTAGCATTTACTGTAATTAAGACAAAAGAAAAATAATTCGACCTCATCGCTAATCCTAAGATCATGCAAGGCACCACAACAGATCATATGGGCGGTCATCTTGACGTTATTAGCAACAATAACGAATCACAAAGACATGGGCTAAAGGCCAGTGGCGTGAAGTTAGCGCTGTGGCGCTAACTTTGGGGCTGCGACACTGATTTTGGTGCTGAGGCGCTGAACTTACAGAAACCGAACATGAAGAACAGAACACAACAAATTTTTAACGGTTTAATGGCTTCTAGCAGCTAAATTAACACATAACATTTATCCATTATACATATACCAATTTAAAACAACTAAACAACAATCTTACAAAGAGTAAACCCTTGGATGCCATATTTTTAAACAAAAACTCATTTTTCACATTTGTTTAACACAGTGAACACTGTAACCACAATTATACACCAAATTGATTCCTTTGAACTACGTTCTTTTTATTTCTTAACAAATTAGCATATTTAAGGTTCAATTTCACAATTAGCTCACAATCAAATATGAATTTTATACTCATACCAGTCATGTTCATAAGTATACTCATTGTAAAGCCAATTCCTTTCTTGCAAATGTAATTTAGCATACACACACACACACACACACACACACACATATATATATATATATATATATATATATATATATATATATATGCTCAACATACAATCACACACACACACACACGTATATATATATATATATATATATATATATATATATATGTGTGTGTGTGTGTGTGTGTGTGTGTGTAAAAGTTATAACATTACAATTACAATTACACATAACTTCATAACCAATTATAAAAACATGGTTTACAGAAAGTTTTGTAAAAACTTTATACTATAGTCAAGAACACAAAACATAGAGAACTATGTCATAAAACACACACACACACACACACACACACACACATATATATATATATAATATTAAGGTTATGGAAAAAATACCCTTTGTTGCTTTAAATCCTTGCTAACCACTGAGAATCACTTGAAAATTCAGAACTTTCTCTCAAATTCTCTTTGAAACCTTCTTTTCCTTTTCTCTGTAACTTTCTACTTAGGCTTAGGTTTAGACCAAATACACTTTACGTAAATTAAACCAAATCAACGCACGATTTTCAAACGTCTAAAAACTGACGCTACTAATGACCTTATTAAATCAACGGTTACCAAAAATTATTATATATTATTTATATTTTATTTATTTAAATTATATTATTTAAAATTCAAAAATCAAAAATCCAAAAGCCATAAGGCTCTGTTTGGCAAAACTCTTTAAAAATTAAAGACTTAATATCTTTAAGCCTTGTTTGGCAAAACTAAATTAACTCCTATAATTTATTTTAATAATTCCTTTATAATATAGTTTACGGTCACACTTTATTTAATTAAGTTTTTATACTTAATTTAATTAATTCTAATAACAATTTATTGAATAAATTTACCACATAAATCAATACACCAAAATTATAATTTTCTTTATAATTATAATTCTATTTAATAAATTAACACATCAAATTAAAATATCATTATAATAATTCATTTAATCAATATAACCTCTCTAACTTAATTTATTAATTTCAATTAGAATGTTATCTCATAATAATTAATTTCCTTAACTCCTTAATTATTTATTTAACAAATAATTAACCAAATCAATTCAAATCAATTTAAACAAATATTTATTCAACAATAAACACATCCATTCAATATTTATATAATTCAATAAATATTTAAAAATTATCATTTAAATTCTGGATTGTTACATGGATAAACTACGCTTAAGGCAAGTATCTGAACTATCCTTTACATTGTGAAAGTATCCTAAACTCTTGCATTACTTTATTTAACTGGATATAAATAAAAAAAACCTTATCTCTTTGAATGCAAGTTATATTACTTTCTCGTTCAATTGAGCTAGTATGTTAAACTCTTGAGGAAACTATTATTCATGTTGAACGTGGTATTGTTCTTGAATATTGTGAAAGTGTCTATGCCATTTGATTCGGCTAGACTATATGCATGTTTATAAAACTATCCAAACCAATTGATTGGTGCGAAAATCTTGAAAACTGAGTTGAACAACCCTTATGGTAAGGGGAGTGTTTATTGTTGGAAGCCCCAACACACGCGTGAATATTACTGTGTAGTTATGCATAACTTAGAGTATTGTAGACTGATAATCTATAGTACTTGATTCTTTTGGGTTATCAATTTAATATTGGTAATTCTAGTAGGTGTTCAATAGTCCTTAGTGACTGCTCAGTATAAATTGTTTATCTAATTGAATACATTAATAGTCTTTGAATTCATATATATATCGTTCTTATTCCAAGAATTGTTGATATTCATTATTCATGATATTATTCTGAAACTCTGAACTATCTTAGAGATGATACTTCGATATTTCAAACTCGTGTTATAAAACTCTTTACCCTTGTTGTATATTATTTACTGGGAAATTTGTGCTCATCCTTGCTTATTTAAAACCTTTCAGTTAAGGCGGAATAAGGAAGTGTCTCTGGGAAAGACAAGGGCAATTGCAAGGCTACCGACTAGTTTGTCCCTTTATGTTTAAGACCATTATGTTGTATTAAGACTGTTTTCAGACTATGTTTAAGCTTAAGTAGGATTATGTAATAAGTCTTTATTCGATATTATTATGTAATCTATTAAGTACTGTAGGTTGCGAGACTTTAGGGAATAATTATAATAAATCATTGTATATTATTCTAAATTAGATCTTTCGTTGTGAATATGTGATTTTAGTTATTATGGTATTACCATGAGAACGTGATGAACCGAATTTGAGTGACCAAGTGGCGGTCCGAATTTGGGGGCGTCACACTCATCACCACATACTACCCAAAGCATCACTCACAAGAGTTAAATTATTCAAATCATGTTGAGGAGTCATATAGACCATGAGCTTTCATTTTCGAAAAGGTTTTATGGAAATTCATCCGCAAAACCGTCAATCTTATGAACCTGAGAGGTGATTAGTCCCATGCCTGTCATCGGCCATGTCTTCACTGGGTCGGATCTGTTTCTCATCACTGCCATATGCACAAAAATTGTACCTCAGTCTTATCGGATTCCTCACCAAAACAATTCAGTTCGGGAAAATTTTCAAAGAATGCTTAGAATTTTATAAACGTTGGTCTAGCTGAATCAAATAGCATAGATTCATACCAGTAATTCAATTCAATCAAAATATTTAGGTATAGCCAAACCCCGTTGGCAAATTAAAAGTTTAAAAATAGTTTGAAAATGACGTCATGATGCCGCAATATATTAACAGCCCGTTTGAGGATATCGTCATCGAGTGACTTTGTCATAACACATCATACAATAGTGGAACAACAATTTTAGATCAAATTCAACATTAAGTATTCATGTATTCACAACTCAATCAACATTTTATCATCTCTGCACCAGGTTACATGGTACATAAGTGATAAATAAAAATATATTTTGATATTTAAAATCATTATTGTCTAGCTGAAACAAGTAGTATAGACTATAATTTAAACCATTAAAAAATCATTACAAATTATTTTTATCATCTCAACATGTAACGATGTGTCGGTGGCCCGAAGTCCACAAATACATAATGTGTAACGCCCCCAAAATAGGTATACATCACCACTCTTGAGTCGCTAAATACATGGTACATAATTTAAATACAAACTTCTTTTATACAACACGACAAAACGTAGCCGAGAGTTTCAACACGGATAATGTCTCGTAGAGAAATTCCAACTCAAATAAAGTCCTCATTACAATTATTATTGTGACGCCCCCAAAATAGGTATACATCACCCATCTTGAGTCGCCAAATACATGGTACAAAATTCAAATATAACTTAATTATACAACAGTCGTGTAAAATACAACTAAACATATGCTGTGAGTTTTAATACAAATATTGTCATCTAGACAATATACAAACTCAATGAGGTCCTCATTACATTTATTATCACACTATTTCATAGAATAGTAAGGGCTACTAATGCACCATCTAGGACCATCACTCTGTTCCCCGACTAGTCCCTGCTACGTTATCATTTCCTGAAGAGAACAATGAAAGCAAAAGGGTGAGCTCAACTAGCCCAGTAAGAAATATTATGACTAAGATAATTCAGAATAATTTATCGTTAGCCTTCAACAGTGTTAAACTGATAAAATACAATAAACATCAAGTTTAACTGCAGTGAAACAAGCAATCCATTAGAAGAGTCAAGTAGAGAATAAAATCTACTATCTTTTTTGATTTAAAAGGTTTTTCATCACTTTTATCGCTGAGACTCAGCTTAATAAATAATCCACATCATCAAATCATCCCTGCACTACAGGCCAAGGATATTCTTTAGTATCACGACCATGAATTATTCATGCATTATGAGCCAAAGATAATCGTGTTTTCATCAACGGTCCTGACCATGCCATAAAACAATTCATCTTGGCACCCTTGGCCGAAGAGAATCCATAACCATAATCATACCAAAAACTGTCCATCAATGCACTACGGGCCAATGAGGATTTTTCCCCCACATCATTTGTAACATTACGATCATGATTATACCGAATAATCCCTAGTCATAATCATACCAAGTCCATCTATGCACTACAGGCCACAGATGACTTTTAACATAATATAAACATGAGGATGACGATAATGATATAAGAATTCAATAAAACAACTTCAAGAATTAATTTATCCAGGAACCAATAACGTCCAAATTGTCAACATGATACTTATTTGTAGAGTAAAATTCAAGAATGCTCAGAAGAATATTTCCATGAAAAGATACTGGATGAAGCGCAAATATCAAGGATATTCCACTAGTTTAATGGAGTATAGAAGTCAAAACTTTAACCAACTGAGTATAATAAAGAATGGAATAACAAAAGAAATCACCAGGCATGAGATAGACCGCATGCATGGAAGTTATTCCAATGTAATAATAAATAATGAATTCAGTCATGCGTAAACGCACAGACATGATATTCCAACATAATAATAAATAATTGAACCAGGTCATGCGTAGACGCACCGACAGGATATTCCAATAGAATAATAAACAACGGAACCAGGTCATGCGTAAACGCACAGACAGGATGTTTCAACAGAATAATAAAGAATGGAATAACAGAAGAATTTCACCATGTATGCAGTACTTTGCATAGACAGGTTATTCCAATATAATAATAAAGAATGGAATAATAGAAGAATTTCACCAAGTATAGGGTATCCCGCATATACAGGTTATTCCAATAGAATAATTAAAATGGAATAACAGAAGTTCTCTTCACGAATAAGAAAGAAAGAATACCCCTTACGAGTACAACAAATAATATCCCTTACGAGTACAACAAATAATATCTCTTACCTTTGAAAGAAGAGTATGCCGACTGGTAGGGCGATGATATACTCGATGAAAACTTGTACTACGCTCAAGGCTTTTTTAAACTCTAAACAAATACGCTCAAGATTATAGAAGAAGAACTCTCTTTATAGTTTCTCTCTCTAGAGTTTCAGTGAATTCGTAAGAAATAATGAAGGAATGAGCTTCTATTTATAGAAGAATAGACTGTATAGTAACTAATTCATGAACGATCCAGATTGATTTACTTTTAATCGGACGATCTATATTTAAAGCAAAATCTTTTAAATAAAATATAATATATTCTATTTATAATCTAATAAAATGAATAACTTTATAAAAGTATTCTGCTTTTATATAAAAAGATTTTACTATGCAAAAACACTACTATGCGAGGCACTATGCAACACTATGCATAATAAAATATAATATATTCTATTTATAGAATAACTTTATAAAAGTATTCTGTTTTATATAAAAAGATTTTACTATGCAAAACACTATGCATAATAGAATATAATATATTCTATTTATAGAATAACTTTATAAAAGTATTCTGTTATATATAAAAAGCTTTTCTGTTTTATTACATTAATAATACTAATAAAACAAAACTGAGTGACTTATCACGTAAACATCAATAATCAATACCGTGTGCTACTATGCAACCATGCGTATTACTGTACTTTTACTACCGAGTAGTTCAATAGTTTTAACGGTAAAAATTCCGCCGTTATTCTCATAAAAATATTTTTGTCATTTTCTCCATCCGACAATAATTCCGGTGCGGGGTCCACCAAAGATTGTACCGTCGTACGGATATTCCCCGATAAAAAGAATATTCCCCGACCAATCGAATATTATACAACAACTTGCATACTTTTAAAAATTTATAAATATTACCCACAACTATAACATTATCTCAAATTCACACCATAATATTCAAAAAAAATATTTCGAGAAAATTAAATCTTTATTCATAAAATCTGGGGTCTCACAATCTCCCCTCCTTATGAAATTTTGCCCTCGAAATTTACGTACGTACCTGGTATGCCGAAGAGGTGAGGATACCTTGAATTCATTTCAGATTCTAATTCTTGAGGTATAACCTTTGAGTGTTGAATACGATCTTTCTTATCCAAGATTTTAACACGTATCTCCTCATACGTTAAATCTTTTGCTATATCGTTTAGTTTTAATTTTAATAATGTGGTTCGGGTCGTCCACATATTTACGTAACCTCGATACGAAAAAAAAATGTTCTAAACACGCAACATACTCGGCAGTAAAACGAGTCTATAGGCCACAATTCCTACTTCATCGAGGATTTCAAATGGGCCAATTAAATCAAGGGTTGAGATTTCCTCTCTTCGTCGATTCTTGCTTATAGAATAACGCCCTCTTGAACCTTCTTCTTCACATTCATCAGCTCCGGGTGTGTAGCTTGAGCGGCTTTAACTTTATCGATTAAAGTCTATTCTACTCGTATATTCGTTATCTTCACGTGGGTTCGTATATTCGCACTTGTAACCTGTTGCCTTATTTTTAATAGCACTTTACCGCGCAAGTATACGCGTTCAATTATAATATTCAGCAAGCAAGGATATCGTTCCCACGAGGAAATAGACTAATATTTATCAATTACTAATTCTAATGCAATTAATCCTATTTTAAACTACAAAATTTTGTTTTTGATTTGAAATTTAAACTTAACAAAACTAATGATTAAAAATCAAAATTTCACAAGAATAATCGCAGATTTAATGAGTTAAGATTACAACTTCCCTTGGTATTTCATTTAAATCATTTCACTTCCCATTTAAAGCAATTAATTAATATGAATCATTATCCAAGAATGATTTATAAAATTCACACACTTTTTCCAAAACACGTGAACAAATCCTCCTAACTCCGATCCTTAAGACACAAAATTACAAGGAACACCCTTCTCAATTAATTCACTATATTCCTATGTGAATCAAGTTAATTAGGGTTTACGCATAAATTCTTTCAAAGGATACAAAAGACACATAGGTATATTCCTATCCTACATGCTAATCATATTAACCCTATTCAGATTATATGAACAGATGTTATCATATCCAGATCTTAATCTATACTCCATCTTCCAATTTTATATAGATTATCACAATAATTGTTGGCCAAACAATTAATCAATAAGCAAAAGATATAATAAACAATTCAATAAAAACCAACTTTCATTCAATGGGAAGGTTCAATTTAAACTACATACCAAGTTCCGCTGCAATCTTAATGAAAATTTAGTTCATGCTAATAATAAAGAAAACATCATCCAGATTAATAATCCAAACATCCCGAGATAATTACAAAGATAAAACTAGAGAGAGAAGAAGAAACTCAATTTTCTCCAATACTCTCTCTTTGATCTTCAAATTTCGCAATTTTCCTTCGTGTTTTTCTTCAGTTCTCTCTCGTGAAACCCTTGAAAATTGAGTGATTCGTCTTTTCTAAAGTCTCCTCCTATTTGTATTAGTCTCCCTCTCATTCAGATTCCTCTTTGCTTCAACCACCCACTGGAAGTAGAAAATCCTCCTTTTGCCACATACGAGCGCCTAGGCGCTCAACACAAGTTATTTCAAGCGCTTTAAGCGCCGACCAGACCACGTAATTACAAAATGCCACTCACTCTAATTTTAATGATTTTGACCTTTTCTTCTCCAAAATGACCAATTTGTCCCTCCAAATCCAACCTACACAAAAAATAAACACAAAAATAGATAAAAAGATACTAAAAACAATTAAAGATAGCAATAATTAAGTTTAATAATATCGGATTCGTAGGTATAAAACCTACTCATCATAACCGCATACGATCTTCTACTCAACGCGTTAGCTACCATGTTCATTTTTCCTACGATGGTATTGAATGGTACGATTGTAATCTTCAATAGCTCGAGTCAACGTCTTTGGTGTATGTTACGTTCATTTTAGTTGAAGAAATATTTGAGGGTTTAAGAAATGGGTTTTGTACTGGCTCAATACAAAATTCGATTTCACGCTCTAGGGGTAGGCTAAGAAGTCTTCAAGAATTTGTCAGACAATTTATTAACAGTAGAAATATCATTCAAAACTGTGACCCTCATCCAAGACTTGGATAGTACGTCACATTGATACCTATCAACTTGCCATCATCATTCACGACGTCGCCTACAGAAAGTCTAGCTTCGGTGCATTCCACACAAGGAAATCAACACCGAAAGGACCGTGGCTCTTTACTTATGGCTTGATATGACAATGATTGACTTTAATGGTTTGGTTGCTTAAATTCGCATAACAGGTTGGTTAGGAATATAAAAGATAACAACCTTACAAAAATCATGATGAGTAGTTAACCAATCGATTCCTAAAATTGCATCAAAGGCAAGTATTTTCAAAGAGACAAGATCGACACGTAACATGAAAGTGTTGATTTGAACAAGATTTATAAATGGTGGAGGTAACAAAGGTTTCTCCCAACTGAGTTTAAATAGATATATCAAAGTCTAACTTCTCCGGAGTTAACTTCAAACATTGAACACAACTAGGTGAAATAAAAGAGTTAGTAGAATTGGTATCTAACACGGTATAGATTTTGCAAGAGTTTATGACTAACATACCCGTGATAATTTTATTCAGGTTCCTTGTCACTAAAAAAAAGCACTCTCTTAAACTACCGGCTTTGGCTTGTTTGGGACATCCTTTGGCATCACAATCCCAGCTGGACTTGACTTCACCATACGAAAAAATTGAGCTAGGTGACCTTCTCTTCCGCAATTAAAACACGCTTTGGATTGTTGCATACAGTTTGGATGGATGTGTCCCTCCTGTCCGCATTTGAAACATACGACCGGTGGTCGTTCTTCTTCCTTTGAAACGGGTGCTGGTGCTACTGTCTTTCCATCATTATTGAATCTTCTCTTCTTGAAATTTCCACTTCTATTATCTTGCCCATGATTACCATTGAAATGGTTACCATTCATGGCATGATAATTTCTCCCACGATAGTTATCATTTTTCTGATGACCGTTGCCACCGGTACGATTATTATCGTGTTGTTGGTCGTTACCTTTTAGTTGTGCTGATTCATTATCGCGCTCCAATAACTGAGCCCTATTCACAACATCTGAATATAAACAAAGTTTGTGAGAAATGAGGTATTGACGTATATCGGGTTTCAAACCTCTTAGAAACATTCTTGTCATTCGCTCCTCATTATTGACCAAATGGGATTCAAATCGAGATAACTCGGCAAACTTAGCCTCGTACTGTGATACGGTCATATTGTTTTGCTCCAGCTTAATGAACTCCACCTCCTTCATGTGACGAATATTTTCGGGAAAGAACTTGTCGTTGAACAATTCTTAGAACTTCTCCCAAGACATCTTGAGTGCGTCAGGTTGGGTACATTTTTACAGATTCCCACCAGTGATCTGCCTCTTCATGCAACATAAAGGTGGCAAAAGGAACCTTTTGCTCCTCGGAGCATCACAAGACATCAAATATCTTGGTGATCTGCTTTAACCACATCTCTGCCTTAAGTTGTTCTGGCTTTCCCGAAAACTCCGGTGGTCCCAACTCCTTGAACTGTTTAGCGGTGACCAGCCATGGGTTGCCATTGTTTCCACCTGCATTTTGAATAGGAACCGCTCTCGCCTGATGTTGCATGAATTGCATAAAGCCTCTAAACATCCCATCGTTCACCATTTCATCGGTGTTATTGTTTACCTGAGGATTATTGTCTTCCTGTTGCACTTTATCCTGGGTATTGATATGTGGAGACTCAACAGTCTCCTGTGCTCCATTACTATTCTCAACATTCTCGGATGTCATTTTCAGATACTGCCACAAAACAAGGATTAGTTATCATATCACATATTATCCCTATACTCTGACCAACAAATTAAATACTAAATAAACTTAGGTAGGTTATACTAGCGAAGGAATTCCCCGTCTCTCCCCTCCTAGTTCTAGTCTCACATCTTAGCCAGGGATCATATCCCTAAGCTTTGATACCAACTGTGACGCCCCAAAATAGGTATACATCACCCATTTTGAGTCGCCAAATACATGGTACAAAATTCAAATACAACTTAATTATACAACAGTCGTGTAAAATACGACTAAACATATGTTGTGAGTTTTAATACAAATATTGTCATCTAGACAATATACAAACTCAATGTGGTCCTCATTACATTTATTATCACACTATTTCACAGAATAGTAAGGGCTACTAATGCACCATCTAGGACCATCACTCTGTTCCCCGACTAGTCCCTGCTACGTTATCATTTCTTGAAGAGAACAATGAAAGCAAAAGGGTGAGCTCAACTAGCCCAATAAGAATTATTATGACTAAGATAATTCAGAATAATTTATCGTTAGCCTTCAACGGTGTTAAACTGATAAAATATAATAAACATCAAGTTTAACTGCAGCGGAACAAGCAATCCATTAGAAGAGTCAAGTAGAGAATAAATCTATTATCTTCTATGATTTAAAAGGTTTTTCATCACTTTTATCGCTAAGACTCAGCTTAATAAATAATCCACATCATCAAATCATCCCTGCACTACAGGCCAAGGATATTCTTTAGTATCACGACCACAAATTATTCATGCATTACGAGCCAAAGATAATCGTGTTTTCATCAACGCTCCTGATCATGCCATAAAACAATTCATCTTTGCACCCTTGGCCGAAGAGAATCCATAGCCATAATCATACCAAAAGCTGTCCATCAATGCACTACGGGTCAATGAGGAATTTTTTTTCCCACATCATTTATAACATTACGGTCATGATTATACCGAATAATCCCTGGTCATAATCATACAAAGTCCATCTATGCACTACAGGCCACATATGACTTTCAACATAATATAAACATGGGGATGATGACAATGATATAAGAATTCAATAAAAGAAGTTCAAGAATTAATTTATCCAGGAACCAATAATGTCCAAATTGTCAACATGATACTTATTTGTAGAGTAAAATTCAAGAATGCTCAGAAGAATATTTCCATGAAAAGATACTGGATGAAGCGCAAATATCAAGGATATTCCACTAATTTCATGGAGTATAGAAGTCAAAACTTTAACCAACTGAGTATAATAAAGAATGGAATAACAAAAGAAATCACCAGGCATGCGATAGACCGCACAGACAGGTTATTCCAACAGAATAATAAATAACGAAACCAGGTCATGCTTAAACGCACAGAGAGGATATTCCAATATAATAATAAATAATGGAACCAGGTCATGCGTAGATGCACCAACAGGATATTCCAACAGAATAATAAACAATCGGAACCGTGTCATGCGAAAGCGCACGCATGTGATGTTCCAATGTAATAATAAAGAATGGAATAACAGAAGAATTTCACCATGTATGTAGTACTTTGCATAAACAGGTTATTCTAACATAATAATAAAGAATGGAATAATAGAAGAATTTCACCATGTATGTAATACTTTGCATAGATAGGTTATTCCAACATAATAATAAAGAATGGAATAACAGAAGAATTTCACCAAGTATAGGGTATCCCGTGTATACAGGTTATTCCAACATAATAATAAAGAATGGAATAATATAAGTTCTCTTCACGAAAAAGAAAGAAAGAATATCCCTTACGAGTAAAACAAATAATATCCCTTATGAGTACAACAAATAATATCCCTTACCTTTGAAAGAAGAGTATTTCGACTGGTAGGGTGAGGATATACTCGAAGAAAACTTGTACCACGCTCAAGGCTTTCTTAAACTCTAAAGAAATACACTCAAGATTATAGAAGAAGAACTCTTTCTATAGTTTCTCTCTCTAGAGTTTCAGTGAATTCATAATAAATAATGAAGGAATGAGCTTTTATTCATAGAAGAATGGACTGCATAGTAACTAATTCATGAACGATCCAGATTGATTTACTTTTAATCGGACGGTCCATATTTAAAGCAAAATCTTTTAAATAAAATATAATATATTCTATTTATAATCTAATAAAATGAATAACTTTATAAAAGTATTCTATTTTATATAAAAAGATTTTACTATGAAAAACACTATCTTGCAGTACTATGCAACACTATGCATAATAAAATATAATATATTCTATTTATAGAATAACTTTATAAAAGTATTACATTTTATATAAAAGATTTTATTATGCAAAACACTATGCATAATAAAATATAATATATTCTATTTATAGAATAACTTTATAAAAGTATTCTGTTTTATATAAAAAAAATTTCTGTTTTATTACATTAATAATACTAATAAAACAAAACTGAGTGACTTATCACACAACTGAGTAGTTCAACAGTTTTAACGGTAAAACTTCCGCCGTTATTCTCATAAAAATATTTTTGTCATTTTCTCTATCCGACAATAATTCCGTTGCGGGGTCCACCAATGATTGTACAGTCGTATGGTTATTCCCAGACAAAAATAATATTCCCCGACCAATCGAATATTATACAACAACTTGCATACTTTTCAAAATTTATAAAAACTTCCCACAACTATAACATTATCTCAAATTTACACCATAATATTCAAAAAAAAATATTTTGAGAAAATTAAATCTTTATTCATAAAATCTGGAGTCTCACAATTATCACACTATTTCACTTAATAGTGAGGACTACTAATGCAAACAGCTAGACCGTCACTCCATTCCCCGACTAGTCCCAACTATACTCTCATTTCCTGAAGATAACAATGAAAACAAATGGTGAGCTCAACTATCCCAGTAAGAAATATTATGACTAAGATAATGTAGAATACATTATCGTTAGCCTTCAACAATGTTAAACTGATAAAATATAATAAACATCAAGTTTAACTGCAGCGGAACAAGTAATCCATTAGAAGAGTCAAGTAGAGCATGATATCTACTATCTTCTATGATTTAAAAAGTTTATTATTATTTTATCGCTGAGACTCAACTTAATAAATAAACCACATCATCGAATCATCCCTGCACTACGGGCCAAGGATATTCATGTAATCATCAATTGTCATGATTATACCGAATAATCCCTGGTCATAATCATACCAACAACTGTCTATCAATGCACTACAGGCCAACGAGGATTTTTACCACATCATTTGTAATATTACGGTCATAATTATACCAAATAATCCCCGGTCATAATCATACCAACAATAGTACATCTATGCACGTAAGCCACAGATGACTTTTATCACAATATAAGCATGAAGATGATGATAATGATATAAGAACTCAATTAAAAAAAACAAAGGATAAATTTTAAAGATTTATAACTTAATTTATCTAGAATTCAATAATGTCCAAATTGTCAACATGATACTGCTTTATGGAGTAAAATTCAAGAATAATATTGTATCAAAAATGATTTGGACATCAAAGAAATCAATTTTTGTCATGAATAATTCCATGGGTGAATAGTTGATAATTGGGTTTTATACCTACTTATTGGATATCAATTCACGCGAACTATGCCTATCTCAAGTATATTTTAGTGTGTTTTTAGTTGCATTTCGTAATATTTTTCATTGCATGTACTGAGAACTCCTTTGGTGTGAAAGTGCAGGATATGGCATAACTTGGCGATGGTAGATGGCATGTGATCAATGAAGGCACAACATGAGGATCGAGTGGAGCAAAGAAACCAAGCATTGGTGGATAAAAGAATGAGTAGCAGGACAAGAACGAAGCGATGAGACAAAGCGATGGCAATGAAAATGTAATCAAAATCGCAAAAATCGCGTGGCTGCGCGACTTTATAGGCACAAACTTCATGGCGCCACATGCCACACTGGATTTGACAGATTTTTTGAAGATCTTGCGCTATGCGACACCTAAAACTCTTGATTTGTTTTATTTTAATTTTTAAATTTTAAGAATTTGGGTTGGTTAAAAACAATTTTGGTTGGTACCAGGCGTATTATTCAGGAGTTTTTACGTGTTTTTCATATTGGAACTAGGGTTTATAATTTTAGAGAATTCCAACGTTGAACCAAGTATAATCTCCATATTCTCTACTTCTTCTTTGGATTTTCAATCACTGTGGATAAACTATTGTTATTTTGCTGGATTTTATTGAGGATTTGAACGTTACATCTGAATTGTAAACAACAATTGGGTTTGATCGATTCTATCTTCTCTCTCTTAATTGTTTGCTTAGTATCCATGTATTGTTTTGATCCCATAATAGCTTTAGGTTTAGTCATGAACTAAACTCCATTATGGGATTCTAATGGAGTTTAATATGTAGTCTAACTTATAGCCTAATTGCTGGACTGTTTTACGTATCATAAGGAATTTCTATCATGGTTGGTTTGCATGCATGAATGATTGATCACCATTCGTTTTAGGTGCTTGTATGGAATTGAAAGATACATGCGGGTATAGATTGTAATCATGATAGCATGCGTATATGGGGCTGTTTTGTGTAGCTTTATATTTTGTGAATCAGATAGACATATACTGTTTCACCGTATGAGTTAAATAAGGGTTTGTGCTTAAATTCAATATTGCTGCAATTTCACATTGACATATAGTGAGATTGGCTTTGTTGATGATAACATGGTGTCTATTGCATGTGGATGTTATGTGAGTAGGTCATAATACATTGAAAAATAGTTATGTTTACATTAGTGCTCTTGGCTAATTCTCTGTGATACGTGAATATTCTTGCATGATGGTGATAATTAGATGATCTATTAAATGAAGTTAGGATCCCATTACTTCCAGATTTAATTTATTACATTTTTATTCATCTTTTAGTTGTTATTTGATTTTAGAGTAATTTGCAATCACAATCATAATTATTAGTTTAAGCATATAAAAATAGTGATTTAGTTGATGCATAATAATTTAATTTAGCAACTTTCTCCGTGGATCGATACTCGACTTACTCTGTATTGCTTGTTGACACATGTATACTTGTATGAGTTAGAGCTCTTTTGTTAAAACTAAAAAAGAGGCAACAATAGTACCCGAGTGAATAGTACCCTGTCAATAGTACTTCAAGAATAGTACCCCGTGAATAGTACTTTGTGAATAGTACTTTGTGAATAATACTTTGTGAATAGTACTTTGTGAATAGTACCCCGTGAATAGTACTTTGTGAATAGTACCGTAAAAATGAATACTACTCATGGACAGTACTCCGACATGAAAAGCTTAAAATTTAACAAGAATGTGTAGAAAATATCCTTGTGAAACGATACTAGATGAAGCGCAAATTTCAAGGATATTCTACTAATTTCACGGAGTATAGAAGCAATACTTTAACAAAATGAGGGTATAATCAGGAATACGAGATGAAATAATATTATTCACATACTACAGAGTATGAAAGAAAATATTATTCCTATGAATACTGAACAAAATAATATCCCTTACCTCTGAAGAAGACTGGATACTGGAATAGTGAAGTAGCAAACTTCTCTTCTTCTTTCTCTCTATAGCTTCTCTCTCTATAGTTGCTTTTGTGAGTCTTAGTAAATTGGTGAGAATGAAAGAAGAATGAACTTCTATTTATAGAAAAATATAGTTTCGATAATTGCACGTTTTGGGGCTCGAAATATTACAGTATAATACCTTCATCTTTTCTTTCATTTTTAATTTAGTGCTGCAAGTATTATCAAACTTGCACCACCTCCCTTAATAGTACATCTTGTGAATCAATAGTACAATCATGTGAATTAATAGTACAATCATGTGAAAAAAATAATTATAGTATAGTACCTTCATCTATACCTCCATTTTTAATTTAGTCATGGAAGTATTATCAATCTTGCACCACCTCCCCTAATAGTACATGCATATGAATCAATAGTACACACATGTGAACAAATAGTTATAAGCATGTGAATTAATAGCAATTAATTGCTCATTTATCCGATTAATTACCTGATTGGTCAATATAACCTCCAGACATCCATTATTATCGAAATAGATGTCGATTTCCACTAACACTAATAATACCAACACAATGAAAATATCAATTTTATCTTTCATCAACACAAAATTATTAATCATTAATATTATAACTCACAATATTTAACAACCTGATCATTCCCAGGAAAGAGGGGGCTTTTCGATAAGGATTTCTCCCAATTGGCGCGCAATTAGGTGACCAAACCTCTCCTTGACAGAACTTTCTAGACATTGTCAATATTGCAAATAATAATATGAATAACTTTGTCATCTCAATTATTGATTTAATAATAATAAATATTATGCAGATGATACAGTGACAATAATTGAATCAATAATATGAGAGATATTATGCAGCAATTACTGTAGCAATAATTGAGTATAACTTAATGACTTCTCACGTAAGCATCAATAATCAATAATGTGTGCTACTATGCAACCACACGTATTACTGTACTTTTACCATCGGGTAGTTCAACAGTTTAACGGTAAAACTATCGTCGTTATTTTTATAAAAAGATAATTCTGTCGTTTTATAACTATGACAGTACTTTCATTGTGGGGTCCACCAATGATTGTGTCGTCATACGAATATTTCCTGTTAAAACGAATATTCTCCGACCAAACGAATATTATATAACCACTTGCTTATTTTGCAAAATTTGTAAATAATACCCACAACTATAATATTATATCGAATCCACACCATAATATTCAAAAATATATTTCGAGAAAAAATAATCTTTATTCATAAAAGTCGGGGTCTTACAACCTCCCCTTCTTATGAAATTTTGTCCTCAAAATTAGGGTGCGTACCTATTATGTCGAAGAGGTGAGGATACCTTGACTTCATTTCAGATTCTAACTCCCAGGTCATTTCCTCAACATCGTGGTTTCTCCACAAAACTTTGACTTGAGGTATAACCTTGGAGCGTAGAATATGATCATTCTTATCCACGATTTTAATAGGTACCTCCTCATACGTTAAATCTTCCGCTATCTCATTCGGTTCTAATTCAATAATGTGGTTCGGGTCTTTCACATATTTACGTAACATAGATATGTGAAAAACATTATAAACACGAGACATACTTGGCGGTAAGGCGAGTTTATAGGCCACAGTTCCTACTCGATCGAGGATTAAAAATGGGCCAATGAATCTATGATTTAGCTTTCCTCTCTTTCCAAATCTTGTAACTCCTTTCCATGGAGCAACACGTAACAACACATGATCTCCAATATTGAATTCCACATCCTTTTGATGAAGATCAGCATAACTCTTTTGTCGATCTTGTGAGGTTTTTATACGTTGTCGGATCGTTTGAATCTTTTTTGTAGTCATATATACGTACCAACTCCGGTCCCAACAACGTTGCTTTACTCACCTCATCCCAGTATACTGGAGAACTACACTTTCTTCCATACAACGCCTCAAATGGAGCTATGCCAATACTTGCTTGATAGCTGTTGTTGTAGGAAAACTCCACCAATGGTAAAAACTTGTCCCAACTTCCTTTGAAGTCAAGGACATAGAGTCTTAATAAATCTTCAAGAGTTTGAATAGTCCTCTCTGACTGCCCGTCCCTTTGAGGATGATATGCCGAACTAAATCATAAATCCGTGCCCATAACTTTTTGTAAACTAAC
Source organism: Panax quinquefolius (assembly GCA_020205615.1). Taxonomy (NCBI): domain Eukaryota; kingdom Viridiplantae; phylum Streptophyta; class Magnoliopsida; order Apiales; family Araliaceae; genus Panax; species Panax quinquefolius. The sequence goes on along the minus strand of CM035171.1, from coordinate 91,128,079 downwards.
CCAAAATTGTGAAGTGAATCTTAGCTCTCGATCAGAATATATGGATACTTGCATACCATGAAATCTTATAATCTCGTTTATGTACATACGAGCAAGATGTTCAAGTGTATAAGTTTCTCGTATCGATAAGAAATGAGCAGACTTGGTCAATCTATCAACAATGACCCAAATCGCATCTATGCCTTGAGAAACCTTGGGAAGACGAGTAACGAAATCTATGGTAATGTGCTCCTACTTCCATTCTGGAATTTCAAGTGGTTGCATAGGACCTTTTGGCACTTGATGCTCCACCTTGACTCGTTGACAAGTTAGACACCTTGAGATAAACTCCGCTATCTCTCTCTTTATATTGTTCCACCAAAATGTCAAAGATCACGATACATTTTGGTACTCCCAGGATGGATTGCAAACGGTGTGTTGTGCGCCTCCATCATAATTTTATACTTCAAGTCAGAATCGGTAGGAACACAAAGTCTGGAGTTGACTCAAAGTATTTCTTCTTCATCGATTCTTGCATCCAGAATAGCACTTTCTTGCACTTTCTTCCTCATACGCATCAGCTCCGGGTCTGTAGCTTGAGCAACTTTAACTTTATCGATTAAAGTCGGTCTCATACCATCATCACATGGGTCCCTGGAGTCTTTAACTCTATCTCCATCCTTTGTAAGTCATACAAAATGGGCCTTTGCGTTGACAATATCGGACTCGTACCCGCATATGATCTTCTACTCAATGCCTCAGCTACTACGTTCGCTTTTCTAGGATGGTATTGAATGGTATGATCTTAATCTTTCAATAGCTCAAGCCATCGTCGTTGCCGCATGTTGAGTTCCTTTTGAGTGAAGAAATATTTGAGGCTTTTATGATCTGTATAGATCTCCACCTTCTCTCCATACAGGTAATGCCTCTAAATCTTAAGCGCAAAATGAGCAATTGCTAACTCTAGATCATGAGTAGGATAATTCCTCTCATATTCTTTGAGTTGTCGTGATGCATAGGCTATGACTTTCCCATGTTGCATGAGAACACATCCTAACCCTTTGACTGAAGGATCACTGTAGATGACAAATCCCACCGAGCCAGATGGTATTGTCAGAATAGAACATGTGCTGAAATGAGTCTCCTCTTGAGTTCTTGAAAACTCTTCTCACATTCCTCGCTCCAACCGAATTTTGTATCTTTCCGAGTCAGCTGAGTTCTTAAAAACCCTTCTACGAATCTCCGATAATAACCAGCTAAGCCGAGAAAGCTACGTACTTCGGTCACTGACATAGGTTGCTCCCAGATTTGAAGTGCTTCAATCTTTACCGGGTCAATAGATATTCCATGATTTGATATCACGTGCCCAAGGAATGCTACTTCTTCAAGCCAGAACTCGCATTTTCTTCAACTTGGCATATAACTTATTTTCACGAAGCTTTTGGAGTATCAACTTCAAGTGTTACTCATGATCTTCACGGCTTTTGGAGTAAATGAGGATGTCATCAATAAAGACGACCACAAAGTGATCCAAATATTCCTTGAATACTCGGTTCATCATATCCATGAAGGCAGTAGGAGTATTAGTCAATCCAAAAGACATGACTAGGAATTCATAATGCTCGTACCAAGTTCTGAAAGCCGTCTTTGGAATGTCATCAGTTTTAATCTTTAACTGATGGTATCCAGAACGAAGATCGATATTTGAAAATAATTTGGCACCTTGCAAATGGTCAAATAGGTCATCAATGCGAGGCAATGGGTACCTATTTTTGATGGTGACATGATTCAACTCCCGATAATCAATACAAAGTCGCATACTTCCATCTTTCTTCTTCACGAATAGAACAAGAGCACCCCAAGGAGACGTACTAGGTTGAATGAAACCGATGTCTAACAATTCATGCAGTTGGGTTTTTAACTCCTGATGCTTAATAGGAGCCATTCGATATGGGGCTTTGGAAATGGGTTTTGTACCGGGTTCAAGGTCGATACCAAACTTGATTTCACGCTCCGGGGGTAGGCCAGGAAGTTCTTCGGGGAATACGTCAGGAAATTTATTAACAATAGAAATATCATTCAAATCTGACGTATTTTTGTTAAAATCTGTGACATGAGCTAAGAAAGCTTGACATCCGTTTTTCAATAAATGAATAGCTTTATGGCTTGAGATGACCGCGATTGATTTTAATTATTTGGTCGCTTGAATTTGCATAATAGGTTGATTAGGAATATGAAATCTAACAACCTTACGAAAATAATTAATTTTAGCATGATGAGTAGTTAACCAATCAATCCCTAGAATCACGTCAAATGCAAGTATTTTTAAGGAGATAAGATCGACGGTAATGTGCGGTTACCGATTTGAATCAAACAAGACTTATAAACAGTTGATGTAATGAAGGTTTCTCCTAACAGAGTTTTAACGGATAAGTCAAAGTCTAATTTCTCTCGAGTCAAATTTAAACGTTGAGCGCAAGTAGGAGAAATAAAAGAATGGGTAGAACCGGTATCAAATAAGGTATAGACTTCGCTAGAGTTTATGATTAGCTTACCCGTGATCACCTCATTCAGATTCCTCACTTTTTGGGAGGTTACGACAAACGCTCTCCCTTGAACTACCAATTTTGTCTTGTCTGGGACGGCCTTTGATGCCTCCATACTAGCTGGAATTGACTTCGGTGCATGACAAAATCGGGCAAGGTGACCTTCTCTTCCGAAATTATAACACGCTTTGGATTGCTGCGTACAGTTCAGACTGATATATCCCTCCCCTTCGCATTTGTAACATACGATTGGTTGTCGGTCCCCTTCCTTAACAACAGGTGCTAGTGATGACGTCTTTCCATCATTGTTGAATCTCATTTTCTTGAAATTTCTACTTCTATTATCTTAGCCATAATTAATGTGACGCCCCCAAATCCGGGTCTCTTCCAACCCGACAGGTGGTGCTCCACGGTGCTATAGTCCACACAACCATTCAATTGAAATGCCTCAAAAGAACGAATATGTCTTATATATATTCAAAAACAATACTACCATTTCCCAGGTTCTTTATAACAGTTACATTTGTTCTTATAATAATATCAAATATTATCATTACAAACCTATACTATTACATAGGTAATCTACACGTTTGCTTTAACCTTCACTTTAACCTTGTCGAATCCTTCGGTCCATTCAGTCTAAGCTGTATTCATATGGTTCAAGCAAGAGTGAGCATAACATGCTCAACAGGTACAACGATTTCATTTTAAAAGCATGCTTGAAACATAGGAATTGTATATCTTCAATAACTGGATGATAGTTACAAAGTACCATCAATAACTTAAAATAGCGTTTCTTTTCCTTCAAAACATTTTACAATAACAATATTCATCAATTCTGGTTCAAGACGTGAACGTCTTATAATTTCTTTGAAAAGGACAACCCGACACGAAGTCCAGAAGTCCGACATATCTTACGAAAGCACTTCTAGGTGATCAAATTTATAGTACTCTATGTTGATCAACACTACATCCATTAAACGTGTATACGTTTAAGTTGTGGCAACCTCACGTGCCCATCGAATACTCGATGAAAAATACATTTGTTTATTCATATTCAAGCTTACCTTGAATCCGTACCAAACGATTGGCATATGATAGCATTAGCAATTCTATATTAAAAGACTTGTAAATAAATCAATAAATCTATCAAGATTAGTCTAGCCGAGTTAAAACTGGCTTCGACCCTTTCTTTAAAATCATACATGCATCTCATAATGTGAATCATTTGAAAACTTGGCTAACACAAAGGTTAGACAAGCGTTTAAGAAAAACTTGCCTTCATCGTCTGCTACAGTATAAATACGTTTCCTTTGAGTCTATACAGTCTCTACAATACATAATCACATAACATACCACATTAGGTCATGAATGAACATACGTAGTTCCTAAAGAATCTTACCCTTCTTCTCAATCTAATCCCATATTAGATTTGTTATTATTGGTTCCGGCTTTCCATCGTTCTTTTACATCATTCTTACCAACTTCTGTCTCTTCTATAACTTGAGTGAATTTATTTCATTAATACAACTCGTTTCGAGTTAATAATCTTTTCTTATGGCTTACTAACATCCTTACGTTATTAATCGAAACTCGATCGTCAATGGTTATGTACGCTTATTATACATCATTCCTAATTACATTCAATTAACTTCCTTTAACTCTAAGTGTTCACACTTGACTTTTAATTATGACTTAACAATGTTTTATTAAGTCCTTTAGTTCGTTACTAATCAATTTCCCTTCATCTTCTACTTGTAACCATTCTTTTACATCTAGGTTTTTTTAAATTTGCTATTGCGTACAGGCTATTACACTTTCTTGTGCTACCGCAATAATCACCATAATACTCAAAAAAATCCGGACTCAAATTTGGTTATGCGAGTCTCGATGTTATATCTTGTATTGTGTGTGACTCTCCAGTGATGGCCACTTTAGTATTATAGATTTGACTTACTTTGCCTTGGCCTCATGCATGGCCAAAGGTTTTTACTCGGCCTGAAAAAAATTTCTGAGACTTTTCTTTTAGTGAGATTCCCGGCTTCGTAACTTCTTCGTTATAAGTCTGAATTGGCTCGTTCAAGAGCCTACGGTTCACAAATTATATACTCTATGCGTTCATGCAAAAATTTTATCTATTCGACTTCGTTTGCTAAAATTCCACCTATTAGTCCATTTTTAATGAAACGGTAAACGTTCGTGAACGTTCAATGCTCCTTTCTTCGTTCTAAGTCGGAATCCGACCATTTTGGAGTCCGCAACTCTATAATGTGAAATACGACTTGTCTCCATTAAAAACAAACGTTTCCAAACTCAATATCAAAATTCGACTTCCATTCCGAAAACTTCACGAATTCGACGATTATCGTCCAATCGTGTTAATTCCGACAAAACTTCATTACTTGAGATTTTTAAACCATTTCAATTGGATTCAATCCATTATACTAACATCTTGACATACATGCTTCATTAACTTATAAACATGATAAGTTATTACTTATTCTTGATGAGTTTGTAACTTATGAATATATAAATTTCTTACTATGATTCCATGACTTATCATGATCTTAATCTTTTAACCACCATTCTTGCTTCTTACTTTCATACCAATTCCATTATTGTGAACATGTTACAAGCTTTTACAAGTTCCTATTAGTTCATAACTTGTACAAGTATAAATAACTTATTCATGACTTATTACGGCTTAAGTCCATTAACCATTCATTCTTATCATTCTTTAACATGCTAGTTCTACCAATACTCCCTTCTCTAACAAATGAAGAGAAAGAGATTCATGGTTCAAGGTTGCTTACCCTTTGATGATTACTTGCTTAACCTTTGATCTCCTCCTTGCTTCTTGAAATATGAAAGACTAGCTTTCTAGCTTTTCTAACTTATTCTCTCTAACCAATAAGCTATAAGTTATTGGTGGAAAAGCTAACAAGGAAAGTCTAACTTTATATGTGCTTATTCTCTCAACCAAATAAGCTCTCAACTTATAAGTGGGATGAAATGAAACAACCCACAAATGAATGCACAAGTCCTCTATTTATAGGAAATCCTAGATGAGGGCATAATGGTCAATAAGCCATCTCCACCTCCTTACTATTCATTATTTTCTCACCAAGTTTACTTGCTCTCCACCTTTATTACTTAACCCTCACAACAATTGCTTAGCCATTAAGTTTGATTGCTCTCCACAACTTCTATCCTTTGCTTACCCACCACAACACTTGCTTATCACTCTTATTTCTTGGTCACCAAGATCACCCATGTGATCATGGGTTGCTCCATGAATCCTCCTAATCCATTGGACCATAGCTTGGGCTTGGATTTAATTAACCTAACTTAATCATTCTGGGTTTACATTAATTTACTTTGGGCTTCACATTACAAATACTTGGACTTGCACATTAAATTATATTGGACTTAACCATTCTTACATTTGGGCTTTGTCAATTCACATTGGACTTTAATATTTTCTACACAATCCTACATATTCATTACATTTGGCTTAAAGCCTTTTTAATGTATACTTTACGTATAATTATCGTAATCTAACTCGTATACTTATTCAATATATACAATATACCATAATTCATACGTACTCGTATAATACCTCGTGATCATACTAAATATTCATTACTTCAGTATAATACCTATATATTATACGATTATTGCTTAATTCATTAATCGTATTACATTTCCTTCTCGTAAATCATTTTCCTTAAACGTTAGGTTTTAAGTCCACAAGCGAAATATTACGTTTTCCATACTGAAATATTATTGGATATTCCATCTCACCTCGATATTCTATCATTACGTATTTCTCGAAAATTCAAAAATAATTCCCGAGCAGAAATGCGTGAATAGTGTTTTTCGGAAAATTTCTCGGAAAGCTTTTATTTTCATCTTGGAAATTCAAACACTTTAATTCTACCACGTAGCCAAAATCCTACGATATTCTGACATTTCTAGGTCATAGAACGACCTTCAATTAACTTGCTCCATAAATAATCATTTAAATTCATTTAATCCTTATAATTAAATAAAATTTTAATTCTTCTAAAAATTCGATTTTTCTCGGGCGTTACAATTACCACTGAAGTGGTTACCATTTCTGGCATGTTGATTCCCTCTACGTTTGTTGTCACCACTTCGATGACTGTTGTAACGCCCCCAAAATAGGTCCAATCCACACAACCCATTCTGAGTCGCCACGAAATACACTCAATGCAATTTTCAAATACAAACTTCATTATTACAATTGTCGTGCAAAATACGACAACACATATGCTGTGAGTTTTAATACAAATAGATACCACCTGTAACTCTCATCCCTTTACCTGGATAGCATATCACATTGATACCTTACATAAAGGTACAGTCAATAACTATTTTAGAAATTAAAATCTTTGGATAATGCTCAAGGAAACCTTTATACATGGGAGGCCATGCAACTAAGTTATAATAGATATCATATGACTCAAGAGTTATCCTTGGTTGACCCAATAGTCTCCAAAGAAAAACGAGAAGATTGCTATCATGTTCTTTCCGATGGTGAGTCTTCTCTTGACATATAATTATCTCCATTGTCTCCAATTGAGAATTATATTTCAACCAAACTCCAAGATTATATATGTAGTGCTCGTAGATATACTCAACAAGTGGATGTGCACAACCCTGTCTTATGATAACACGAAGTCGCATTTATTAGACATCTTGTATGATAGTGGCAAAACACCCTTCCAACGTTTGGTTCGCCTCACCCTATTTGATTCACCAAATATAACTACTAAATGATGTATAAAATACAACACACTATTCTAAAGTTCTCAATAAAATTATTTCCATACTGTTTAGGGAGAACCTCCACAGCTAGAGACCACCGTTCTATTCCCCTGTTACCTCCACTTGACCCAGCTATACTCTTATTACCTGAAAGGGATTGTGAAGCAAAAGGGTGAGCACAACTAGCCCAGTAAATAATATCATGACTAAAGATAATTAAATTATCAATAGCCTTCACAAGAATGAATCGTAGATTTAGAACATATGGTGAGCGATAAAACTTTTCAACCATAGTTGCGGTGAACGAGCAATCCATTAGAAGAGTCAAATAGACCATAAAGTCTATTATCTTCTCCATGTTAAAGTCCACCAACAATGTTTTATCCTCGTAACATCAATCAATCGATTACGGTCCACAATCATGTGAATAACTCATAATCATAATTGTGGTTCTAAATTCCTCTTCTCATCCAGGACGAAGATAATTTTCATCACTTGTCTTTACCTGAAACATTAAAGATCAAACTTTTACCAAATCACAGTTCCTGTTCATAATCATACTAATAAATTCATCTTTGCACTACGGCCAAAGATATTCATCAACAGTTCATCTTTGCACTACAGGCCAAAGATATTCAACAACAGGTCATCTTTGCACTACGGGCCAAAAATATTCAACAACATGTCATCTTTGCACTGCGGGCCAAAGATATTCATCAACAATTCATCTTTGCACTACAGGCCAAAGATATTAATATCTCAAAGAAATATGTAATCATTTCAGAAGTTATATACACAATAATTATAACCATGTTGATGATCAATTCACCTTTTCACTTGAGCTAAAGATATTCAATTGTAAATTCAATGGTCATGGTCATATCAATCAACAAATCATCTTTGCACTACTGGCCAAAGAGAACCCATAGTCACGTTCATACCAATAATCTACCCATCTTTACCCTTAAGTGAAAGAGAAATTCCATCACCAAGGTTATAAAAATGTTATATATGATAATAAAAACAATATGATCTAAACACGGATTCAATTTCAAGAGAAATATTCATAAATCAACGATAATTTGGTCAGAAAAAGAAACCAATTTTGTCATGAATAGTACCCCGTGAATAGTAACTCGTGAATAGTAACTCATGAATAGTGACTCGTGAATAGTAACTCATGAATAGTAACTCGTGGATAGTACTCTGTATTCGTACATAGTACCGTATACGTAAATAATGTCATATACATGAATAGTGCCATATACGTGAATAGTGTCGTATACGTGAATAGTAACCCCGACACAGAAAGGTAGAAATTCCACAATAAAATTCATATCAATATTTCAGCATAATGATATTGAAGAAAATAATATCATTTACGAAGAAAATAACATCCCTTACAATCCCCTGCAATCCCTTACCATTCCGTATCATCCCTTACCACAAAAGGACAGTACTTCTGATAGGAATACCGGATATAGTGCTGAAGAAAACTTGCACCATATAGCAACACTCAAAGTATTAAAATACTCACAAAAATACGCTCGATAATATAGAGAGAAAACTTCAGTTTCTTGTGTCATTTTCAATTCTAACCTAAGCACTCTATTTATAGGAAAATGCTTAGAACACCAAAGCAGAAAATTTAATAAAATAATAATATTTATAAAAAAATTTCATGCCCACCTCTTGACCTCTGAAATTAGCTCATTTACCACACCTGTGGGGCCCACCAAAATGAAAAAACATTTTTCTTTAAAAAAATTTAAAACTTCAAAAATTAATTATTCCGAAACTTCAATAATTCATAATAAATAGCCCTTTTATCAGAAAAATTCAAATCCTATGTCCATTCCATAGGAAATTCAATTCTCTACAACTTTAGAAGTTTAAGTTTTTCCAAATTCTAAGCAGAAATTGACTGAAATCCACATACGAACGATTTTGCAGGCTATAATCAAATTTCAGTCAAAAATGGGGCCCACTAATATGTTTAACATGCTTTAAGCATTTATTGCAACAAAAATACTCTTCCTCCTCATTCATTCATATATCACACATTGATTGTAAAAATATCACCATTATTATATTATTATAATATAATAATATATTTAAATAAATTATTTTATTAGAAAATATAAACTATCAATTTTCAATTATTGTCACTTTTCTAAAAATTCCTCCATTTATATACACATAAATAAATATTTTCCTTATCATATAAATCAATAATTAATTATTCACAAATAATATTACAAAATCACAATAATGACAACTAGGTCGTTCCCAGGAAAGAGGGGGCTTTCCGATAAGGATTTCTCCTTATTGGCGCGCAATTAAGTGACCAAACCTTTCCTTAGACAGAACTTTCTAGACATTGCCAATAATGTTATCTAGTAATATTATTAAAATAATATGAATTATTGATCTGATAATGGGAAATACTGTGCAGTGACAATTATTGAAACAACAATAATATAAAATATTAACTTAGCAATTATTGAATCAATAAAATAAAATATTTAACAGTAATTACTGTAACAATTATTGAGTAGTGCCTTCTTACGTAAGAATCAATAATTGGTGCAATACTGTGTGTTACTATGCAACACCACGTATTACTGTGTTTTAACCACCGAGTATTCCAACAATGTTAACGGTAACAACTACGCCATTATTTATAAAAACTCATATTTGTCGTTTTTTTCATCCAATCTCTTTCCGTTATGGGCCCACAAAAGGCTACACCGTCATACGAATATTCCCTGATAGGAAGAATATTCCACGACCAAACGAATATTCCCCGACAAAAATGAGTATTTTAAAACCACTTGCTTATTTAAAATATTTATATATATCACCCTTAACTTTAACCTTTTATCAATTTAACCCATTTTATTGAATATTAATTATAAGAAAAATTGAATACTTTTATTTCATAAAATTCGGGGTCTTACAACTGCTACCACTGTATTATCATTTTGCCGGTTGCTCTCTCTTGGTTGGGTTGACTCGTTATTGCGCTCCAATAACTGAGCCCTATTTACAACATCTGAATACAAACACATTTTGTGAGAAATTAAGTATTGACGTATCTTGAGTTTCAAACCTCTTAGAAACATCCGCATCATTCTCTCCTCATTATCAACCAAGTAGGACGCAAACCGGGACAACTTGGAAAACTTAGCTTCGTACTACGACACGGTCATATTGTTTTGCTCCAGCTTGATAAACTCTACCACCTTCATATGACGAATACTTTCGAAAAAGTACTTGTCATTGAAAAGTTCTTGGAACTTCTCCCAAGACATCTTCAGTGCGAAAGGTTGAGTACGCTTTACAGATTCCCAACAGTAATGTAACGCCCCCAAAATTAGGTATACATCACCCATCTTGAGTCGCCAGATACATGGTACAGAATTTAAATACAACTGTTGTGTACAATACGACAAAACATAAACTGTGAGTTTGAATACAAATATTGTCTACTAGAGATTATACAAACTCAAAAGGAGTTCTCATTACAATTATTATCACACTATTTCACAGAATAGTGAGGACTATTAATGCACCATCTAGGACCATCACTCTATTCCTCGACTAGTCCCAGCTACGTTCTCATTTCCTGAAGAGAACGATAAAAGAAAGGTGTGAGCTCAACTAGCCCGATGAAGAAATATTATGACTAAGATAATGCAGAATAATTTATCGTTAGCCTTCAACAATGTTAAACTGATAAAATATAATAAATATCAAGTTTAACTGCAGTGGAACAAGCAATCCATTAAAAGAGTCAAGTAGAGAATGAAATCTACTATCTTCTATGATTTAAAATGTTTTTCATCACTTTTATCATTGGGACTCGACAATAAATAATCCACACCATCGAATCACCCCCACACTTTCTGACCAGGATATTCTTTAGTATCACGACCATGAATTATCCATGCACTTCTGACTTAAGATAATCATGTTTTCAACAACGGTCCCGATCATGCCATAAAATAATTCATCTTTGCACTCTGACGAAGAGAATCCATAGCCATAATCATACCAAAAGCGTCCATCAATGCACTACGGGCCAATGAGGACTTTTTCCACATCATTTGTAACATTACGGTTATGATTATACCGAATAATCCCTGGTCATAATCATACCAAGTCCATCTATGCACTACAGGCCACAGATGACTTTCAACATAATATAAACATGAGGATGATGACAATGATATAAGAATTCAATAAAACAAGTTCAAGAATTAATTTTTCCAAGAACTGATAACGTTCAAATTGTCAACATGATACTACTTTGTAGAGTAAAATAAAAGAATGCTCAGAAGAATATTTCCATGAAAAGATACTGGATGAAGCGCAAATATCAAAGATATTCCACTAATTTCATGGGTATAGAGGTCAAAGTTTTAACCTACTGAGTATAATAAAGAATGGAATAACAAAAGAAATCACCATGCATGCGATAAACCGCACATGCAGGTTATTCCAACAGAATAATAATGGATGGAACCAATAATGTGACGGATATTTCGACGAATAATAAATAATGGAACCAGTCCCAGGCGTAAACTCACGAGCGTGATATTTCGACGAAATAATAAATAATGGAACCAGTCCCACGTAAATGCCTGAGATATGATATTACGACGAGAATAATAAATAATGGAACCCGAGTCCAGCCAGTAAACGCATGCACGATATATTTTCGACGAGAATAATAAATAATGGAAGCGAATCCGGTAAAGCGCACGAGACGGGATATTATGATGAATAATAAATAATGGAACCAGTCCGACGTAAACGCATGAGAGCGGGATATTTCGACGGAACAATAAATAATGGAACGGTCCCACAGAACGCATGTATGGATATTATTCGCGTAATAATAAAGAACGAAATATTAGAAGAATGTCACCATGTATAGGGTATTGCGTATCTGAGTTATTCCAATGAATAATAAATAATGAAATAACAGAAGTTCTCTTCATGAGTACAACAAATAACATCCCTTACCGTAAAAGAAACTGAATATAAGAGTAGGGAAGTAGCATAATACTTTTCTATAGGTTCTCTTGTAATTCTCTCACTAGAGTTTAAGTGAATTCGTAAGAAATAATGAAGGAATGAGCTTCTATTTATAGGAAAATGGAATGAATAGTAACTAATTCATGAACGGTCTAGATTGATTTACTATTAAACGGACGGTCCATATTGGTTTACTATTACAACTTAAAACAACGGTCCATACTGATTTACTATTAAAACTTTAAACCAGCGATCCATATTGATTTACTATTATAACTCCACCAAATGTCCATATTAACTTACTATTATATCTTCAACCAACTATTCTGAAAAATTAGCACATCTCCTCATGGAATAATATTGTACCCAAATACCCGAATGCACAATACTAGAGTGAATAGTAACTCGTGAATAGTAACTCATGAATAGTAACTCGTGAATAGTAACTCATGAATAGTAACTCGTGAATAGTAACTCGAGAATAGTAACTCATGAATACTAACTCGTGAATAGTAACTCATGAATAGTAACTCGTGAATAGTACTCCAAAACGAAAAGTGTCCCGAATACCTAATTGAATAATATATCCTCCAGACATCAATTATACTAACACAAATAAGTCCAAGACAATGGAACTATTAAATTTATCTTTAATCAACACGAACTTATTCATCATTAATATTATAATTCACAATATTTAACAACCAGGTCGTTCCCAGGAAAGAGGGGGCTTTCCGATAAGGATTTCTCCTTATTGGTGCACAATTAGGTGACCAAACCTCTCCTTGATGAACTTCTGACATTGTCGATATTACAAATAATAATATGAATAACTTTGCCGTCTCAATTATTGATTTAATAATATATCATATAATGCGAGGATAATCTTGTAACAATAATTGAATCAATAATATGAGAAATATGATCACGGCAATTCTTTGTAGCAATAATTGAGTATAAGCGGTGACTTCTCACGTAAGCATCAATAATCAATCTGAGTGTGTTTATTATGCAACTACTGGCGTATTCTTGTACTTTTACTACCGGTAGTTCAACGGTTTTAACGGTAACACCTCGTAGTTATTTTCATAAAGTATTTTTGTCATTTTCTCAATCTGACAATAATTCTGTTGTGGGGTCCACCAATGATTGTGCTAATGTACGAATATTCCCTGTTAAAATGAATATTCGCCGACCAATCAAATATTATATAACAACTTGCATACTTTGTAAAATTTATAAATATTACCCACAACTATAACATTATATCAAATTAATACCATAATATTCAAAAATATAATTCAAAAAAAATTATTCTTTATTCATAAAAGTTGGGGTCTTACAACCTCCCCTTCTTATGAAATTTCATCGTCGAAATTAAGGTACATACCTGGTATGTCGAAGAGATGAGGATACCTTGACTTCATCTCAGATTCTAACTCCCAAGTCATTTCCTCCACATTGTGGTTTCTCCACAAAACTTTGACTTGAGGTATTACCTTGGAGCGTAGAACATGATCCTTCTTATCCAAGATTTTAACAGGTAACTCTTCATACGTTAAATCTTCATCTATCTCGTCTGGTTCTAACTCAATAATGTGGTTTGGGTCTTTCACATATTTACGTAAAATAGATATTTGAAAAACATTATGAATACGAGACATACTTGGCGGTAAGGCGAGTCTATAGGCCACAGTTCCCACTCGCTCAAGAATTAAAAATGGGCCAATGAACCGAGGATTGAGCTTTCCTCTCTTTCCAAATCTCGTAACTCCTTTTCATGGAGCAACACGTAACAACACATGATCTCCAATATCGAATTCTACGTCCTTTCGATGAAGATCAACATAACTCTTTTGTCGATCTTGTGAAGTTTTTATACATTGTCAGATTGTTTGAATCTTTTCTGTAGTCATACGTACCAACTCCGATCCCAAAAACGTTGCTTCACCCACATCATCCCAACATACTGGAGAATGACACTTTCTTCCATACAACGCCTCAAATGGAGCCATGCCAATACTTGCTTGATAACTGTTGTTGTAGGAAAACTCCATCAATGGTAAGAACTTGTCCCAACTTCCCTTGAAGTCAAGGACACAGAGTCTTAATAGATCTTCAAGAGTTTGAATAGTCTTCTCCGACTATCCGTCCGTCTGAGGATGATATGCCGAGCTAAATCGTAAGTCTGTGCCCATAGCGTTTTGCAAACTAACCCAAAATTGTGAAGTGAATCTTGGGTCTCGATCAGAAACAATGGATACCAGCATACCATGCAGTCTTACAATCTCGTTTATATACATACGAGCAAGACGTTCAAGTGTATAAGTTTCTCGTATCGGTAAGAAATGAGCAGACTTGGTCAATCTATCAACAATGACCAAAATCGCATCTATGCCTTGAGAAACCTTAGGAAGACCGGTAACGAAATCCATGATAATGTGCTCCCACTTCCATTCTGGAATTTCAAGTGGTTGCAATGGACCTTTTGGTACTTGATGCTCCGCCTTGACTCGTTGACAAGTTAATCACCTTGAGATAAACTTCACTATCTCTCTCTTCATATTGCTCCACCAAATTATATGTCGAAGATCATGATACATTTTGGTACTCCCAAGATGGATTACAAATGGTGTGTTGTGTGTCTCCGTCATGATTTTATACTTTAAATCAGGGTCGTTAGGAACATAAAGTCTGGAGTTGACTTGAAGTATTCCTTCTTCATCGATTCTTGCTTCCGGCATAGCACCTTCTTGTACTTTCTTCCTCATACACATCAGCTCCGGGTCTGTAGCTTGAGCAGCTTTAACTTTATCAATTAAAGTCGGTTCTACTCGTATATTTGCCATTATCACATGGGTCCCTGGAGTTTTTAACACTATCTCCATCCTTTGCAAGTCACACAAAATGGGCCTTTGCGTTGACAATATTGCACTCGTACTTGCATATGATCTTCTACTCAATGTGTCAGCTACCACATTCATTTTTCCAGGATGGTATTGGATGGTATGATCATTATCTTTCAACAGTTCAAGCCAACATCGTTGTCGCATGTTGAGTTCCTTTTGAGTGAAGAAATATTTGAGGCTTTTATGATCCGTAAAGATCTCCACTTTCTCCCCATACAAGTAATGCCTCCAAATTTTAAGTGCGTAGACAACAACTGCTAACTCTAGATCATGAGTAGGATAATTCCTCTCATATTCTTTGAGTTGTCTTGAGGCATAGGCTATGACTTTCCCATGTTGCATGAGAACACATCCCAACCCTTTGCCCAAGCATCATTTGAGATGACAAATCCCTCCGAGCAGGATGGTATTGTTAGAACAGTCTTTGAAATGAGTCTCCTCTTGAGTTCTTGAAAACTCTTCTCACATTCTTCGCTCCAATCAACTTTGTATCTTTCCGAGTCAATTTGAGTTAATGGAGTAGCGATTTGAGAAAATCCTTCCACGAATCTCCGATAATAACCAAATAAACTAAACTAAAAGCTACGTACTTTTGGTCATTGATTTAGGTTGCTCCACTTTGAATAACTTCAATCTTTCTTGGGGTCAACAGATATTCCATGACTTGATACTACGTGCCCAAGGAATGCTACTTCCTCAAGTCGAACTCGCATTTCTTCAACTTGGCATAAAGCTTGTATTCACGAAGCTTTTGGTGTGTCAGCCTCAAGTGTTGCTCATGATCTTCATGACTTTTGGAATAAATAAGGATGTCATCAATAAAGACGACCACAAAGTGATCCAAATATTCCTTGAATACTCAGTTCATCATATCCATGAAGGTAGCAAGAGCATTAGTCAATCCAAAGGACATGACTAGAAATTCATAATGCCCGTACCGAGTTCTGAAAGCCGTCTTTGGAATGTCATCGGCTCTAATCTTCAATTGGTGATATCCGGAACGAAGATCAATCTTTGAAAAGATTTTGGCTCCTTGCAACTGGTCAAACAGGTCATCAATACGTGGAAATGGGTACCTATTTATGATGGTTACATGATTCAACTCTCGATAATCAATACAAAGTCACATACTCCCATCTTTCTTCTTCACGAATAGAACAGGAGCACCCCAAGGAGACGCGTACTTAGGACGAATGAAACCAATGTCTAACAATTCCTGCTGCAATTGGGTCTTTAACTCCACGAAGTTCAATAGGAGCTATTCGATATGGGGCTTTGGAAATGGGTTTTGTACCGGGTTCAAGGTCGATACAAAATTCAATTTCACGCTCTGGGGTAGGCCGGAAGTTTTTTTTCGAGAATACGTCGGAAATTTATTAACAATAGAAATATCGTTCAAAAGCGGCGTATTTTTGTTTAAATCGTGACATGAGCTAAGAAAGCTTGACATCCGTTTTTCAATAAACGAATAGCTTTATGGCTTGAAATGACCATGATTGATTTTAATGGTTTGGTCGCTTGAATTAGCATAATAGGTTGATTAGGAATATGAAAACTAACAACCTTACGAAAAATAATCAATTTTTGCATGATGAGTATTTAACCAATCAATCCTAAATTACGTCAAACGCAAGTATTTTTAAAGAAATAAGATCGACGGTAATGTGCTACACTGGATTTGAACCAAATAAGACTTATAAACAGTGGATGTAATGAAGGTTTCTCCCAACGGAGTTTCCACAGATAAGTCAAAGTCTAATTTCTCCGGAGTCAAATTTAATCGTTGAGTGCAAGTAGGAGAAATAAAAGAATGGGTAGAACCGATATCAAATAAAGTATAGACTTCGCTAGAGTTTATGATAAGCTTACCTGTGATGACCTCATTCGGGTTCCTTGCTTTCTGGGAGGTCACAACAAACGCTCTCCCTTGCACTACCGGCTTTGACTTTTCTGGGACGACTTTGGTGCCTCCATCCTAGCTGAACTTGTCTTTGGTGAATGACAAAATCAGGCTAAGTGACCCTCTTCCACAATTATAACATGCTTTGGATGGCATCGTGCAGTTTGGACTGATGTGTCCCTCCCCTCCGCATTTGAAGCATATGATAGGTGGTCGTTCTCCTTCCTTAACAACGGGTGCTGGTGCTGACGTCCTTCCATCATTATTGAAATCTCCTCTTCTTAAAATGTCCATTCTTATTGTTTTGGCCCTGATTACCACCGAAGTGGTTACCATTTCTGGCCTGTTAATTCCCTCCACGCTTGTTGTCACCGCTTCGATGACTGCTCTCCTTTGGTTGCGTTGACTCGTTATCGCGCTCCACTAACTGAGCCCTATTTACAACATCTGAATACAAACACAGTTTATGAGAAATAAGATGTTGATGTTTCTTAGGTTTTAAACCTCGCAAAAACATTCGCGTCATTCGCTCCTCATTATCCACCAAATGGGATGCAAACCGGGACAACTCTGCAAATTTATCCTCATACTGCGACACATTCATATTATTTTGCTCCAACTTGATGAATTCTACCTCTTTTATATGGCGAATACTTTTGGGAAAGTACTTGTCATTGAATAGTTCTTGGAACTTTTCCCAAGAAATCTTTAGTCTTGGCGGTTGAGTACGCTTTCTGGATTCCCACCGATGTCTGCCTCTCCTCAAACATAAAAGGCGTGAAAAGGAAACCTTTTGCTCCTCGGAGCATCCCAAGACATCAAATATCTTGGTGATCTGCTTTATCCATGCTTCCGCCTTAAGTGGTTTTGGCTCTCCAATAAACTCCGGTGGTCCCATCTCCTTGAACTGTTTAGCGGTGATCGTCCGAGAGTTTTCGGTGTTTCCACCTACATTTTGGATAGGAGCCTTCTACTTTCTTATTGCATGAATTGCATAAAAGCCTCTGAACATTCCATCATTCATCATTTGGTCGGTGTTGTTGTTTGCATGAGGATTGTCGCCTTCACGATGCACATTATCCCGATTATTGATATGTGGTGAATCAACGGTCGCCTGTGCTCCATTGCTATTCTCAACATTCTCAGATGTCATTTTCAGATACTACCACAAAAAAAAGTTTAATTGACATGTAACATATTATCCCTTTATTCTGACCGACCAATTAAATACCACAAAAAAAACTTAGGTAGGTCATACTAGCGAAGGAATTCCCCGTCTCTCCCCTCCTAGTTCTATTCTGACATCTTAGCCAGGGATCATATCCCTAAGCTTTGATACCAACTTTGACGCCCCCAAAATTAGGTATACATCACCCATCTTGAGTTGCCAGATACATGGTACAGAACTCAAATACAACTGTTGTGTACAATACAACAAAACATAAACTGTGAGTTTGAATACAAATATTGTCTACTAGAGATTATATAAACTCAAAAGGAGTCCTCATTACAATTATTATCACACTATTTCACGAAATAGTGAGGACTACTAATGCACCATCTAGGACCATCACTCGTTCCCAAAATAGTCCCATTCGTTCTCATTTCACGAAGAGAACGGTAAAAAAGAAAGGTGAGCTCAACTAGCCCGATAAGAAATATTATGACTAAGATAATGCAGAATAATTTATCGTTATCCTTCAACAATGTTAAACTGATAAAATATAAGAAATATCAAGTTTAACTGCAGTGGAACAAGCAATCCATTAAAAGAGTCAAGTAGAGAATGAAATCTACTATCTTCTATGATTTAAAGGTTTTTCATCACTTTTATCATTTGGGACTCGACAATAAATAATCCACACCATCGAATCACCCCCTGCACTATGGCGAGGATATTCTTTAGTATCACGACCACGAATTATCCATGCACTACTGACTTAAGATAATCATGTTTTCATCAACGGTCCCGATCATGCCATAAAACAATTCTTCTTTTTCTACTCTGACCAAAGAGAATCCATAGCCATAATCATACCAAAAAGCGTCCATCAATGCACTACGGGCCAATGAGGACTTTTTCCACATCATTTGTAACATTACGGTTATGATTATACTACAAATAATCCTCGGTCATAATCATACCAAGTCCATCTATGAACTACAGGCCACAGATGACTTTCAATATAATATAAACATGAGGATGATGACAATGATATAAGAATTCAATAAAACAAGTTCAAGAATTAATTTTTCCAAGAACTGATAACGTTCAAATTGTCAACATGATCTTTGCTTTGTAGAGTAAAATAAAAGAATGCTCGAAGAATATTTCCATGAAAAGATCTTTGGATGAAGCGCAAATATCAAAGATATTCCACTAATTTCATGGGTATAGAAGTCAAAGTTTTAACCTCACGAGTATATAATAAAGAATGGAATAACAAAAGAAATCACCATGCATGCGATAGACCTTGCACGAGTTATTCAACGAATAATAATGGATGAAACCCGGTCCGGCGTAAAACGCACGAGACGAATATTCCGGAATAATAATAAATAATGGAACCAGTCCCGATAAAGTAACGCATACGACAGACAGGATATTTCGACGAAATAATAAATAATGGAACCGGTCCCGTAAGCGCTTGCGACGGGATATTCTAACAGAATAATAAATAATGGAACCAGGTCCAGCGTAAATGCACAGACATGATATTCTGACAGAACAATAAATAATGGAACCAGGTCCAGCGTAAACGCACAGATAGGATATTCCGACAGAATAATAAAGAATGGAATATTAGAAGAATGTCACCATGTATAGGGTAGCCCACGTATACAGGTTATTCCAACAGAATAATAAATAATGAAATAACAGAAGTTCTCTTCATGAGTACAACAAATAACATCCCTTACCGTAAAAGATACTGAATATAAGAGTAGGGAAGTAGCATTATACTTTTCTATAGGTTCTCTTATAATTCTCTCTCTAGAGTTTAAGTGAATTCGTAAGAAATAATGAAGGAATGAGCTTCTATTTATAAGAAAATGGAATGAATAGTAACTAATTCATGAATGGTCCAGATTGATTTAATATTAAACGGACGGTCCATATTGGTATACTATTAAAACTTAAAACAACGGTCCATACTGATTTACTATTAAAACTTTAAACCAGCGATCCATATTGATTTACTATTAAAACTTTAAACCAGCGATCCATATTGATTTACTATTATAACTCCACCAGCGGTCCATATTGACTTACTATTATATCTTCAACCAACGGTCTGAAAAATTAGCACATCTCCTCATGGAATAATATTGTACCCAAATGCCCGAATGCACAATATTAGAGTGAATAGTAACCGGGTGAATAGTAACTCATGAATAGTAACTCATGAATAGTAACTCGTGAATAGTAACTCATGAATAGTAACTCATGAATAATAACTCGTGAATAGTACTCCGACACGAAAAGTGTCCCGAATACCCAATTGAATAATATATCCTCCAGACATCAATTATACTAACACAAATAAGTCCAACACAATGGAACTATAAAATTTATCTTTAATCAACACGAACTTATTCATCATTAATATTATAATTCACAATATTTAACAACCAGGTCGTTCCCAGGAAAGAGGGGGCTTTCTGATAAGGATTTCTCTTTATTGGCGCACAATTAGGTGACCAAACCTCTCCTTGACAGAACTTCTAGAAATTGTTAATATTGCAAATAATAATATGAATAACTTTGCCATCTCAATTATTGATTTAATAATATATCATATAATGCGAGATGATCTTTGTAACAATAATTGAATCAATAATATGAGAAATATGATGCGTGAATTCTTTATAGCAATAATTGAGTATAAGCGGTGACTTCTCACGTAAGCATTAATAATCAATCTGGTGTGTTATTATGCAACTCTGGCGTATTCTTGTACTTTTACTACTGGGTAGTTCAACGGTTTCAACGATAACACCTCCGTAGTTATTTTCATAAAGTATTTTTGTCATTTTCTCAATCCGAAATAATTACATTTGTGGGGTCCACCAATGATTGTCTTGGTTATGCGAATATTCCTAAAAATGAATATTCCCAGAACAATCGAATATTATATAACAACTTGCGTACTTTGAAAAATTTATAAATATTACCCACAACTATAACATTATATCAAATTAATACCATAATATTCAAAAATATAATTCAAAAAAAATTATTCTTTATTCATAAAAGTTGGGGTCTTACAAGTAATCTGCCTCTCCTTGCAATATAAAGGTGGCAAAGGGAACCTTTTGCTCCTTGGAACATCCCAAGACATCAAATATCTTGGTGATTTACTTTATCCACGTCTCTGCCTTAAGTTTTTTTGGATCTCCAATAAACTTTGGTGGTCGCAGCTCCTTGAACTGTTTAGCGGTGACCGTCCGAGAGTTGCCAGTGTTTCCACCTGCATTTTGAACAGGAGCCACTCTCGCCTGATGTTGCATGAATTGTATAAAGCCTCTGAACATCCCATCGTTCATCATTTGGTCAGCGTTATTGTTTTCTTGAGGATTATTGTCATCCTGGTGCGCATTATCCTGGGTATTGATCGTTGGTGACTCAACGGTCTCATGTGCTTCATTGCTTATCTCAAAATTTTCGGATGCCATTTTCAAATACTGCCACAAAACAATGGTTAATTGACATGTCACATATTATCCCTATACTCTGACTGACGAAATAAATATCAAATAAACTTAGGTAGGTCATACTAGCGAAGGAATTTCCCGTCTCTCCCCTCCAAGTTCTAGTCTCACATCTCAGCCAGGGATCATATCCCAAAGCTTTGATACCAACTGTGACGCCCCCAAAATAGGTATTCATCAGCCATCTTGAGTCGCCAAATATATGGTACATAATTTAAATACAAACTTCTTTTATACAGTACGACAAAACATAGCTGAGAGTTTCAACACGGATAATGTCTCGTAGAGAGTATCCAAACTCAAATAAAGTCCTCATTACAATTATTATCACACTATTTCACTGAATAGTGAGGACTACTAATGCAAACAGCTGAACCATCACTCCGTTCCCCGACTAGTCCCAGCTATATTCTCATTTCCTGAAGAGAACATTGAAAATAAAGGGTGAGCTCAACTAGCCCAGTAAGAAATATTATGACAAAGATAATGCAGAATATATTATCGTTAGCCTTCAACAGTGTTAAACTGATAAAGTATAATAAACATCAAGTTTAACTGCAGCGGAACAAGCAATCCATTAGAAGAGTCAAGTAGAGCATGATATCTACTATCTTTTATGATTTAAAAAGTTTATCATTAATTTTATCGCTGAGACTCAGCTTAATAAATAAACCACATCATCGAATCATCCCTGTACTATGGGCCAAGGATATTCATGTAATCATCAATGGTCATGATTATACCAAATAATCCATGGTCATAATCATACCAACAACTGTCCATCAATGCACTACAGGACAATGAGGATATTTACTACATCATTTGTAACATTACGGTCATGATTATACCGAATAATTCCTGGTCATAATCTTACCAACAATAATACATCTATGCACGTAAGCCATAGATGACTTTTATCACAATATAAGCATGAGGATGATGACAATGATATAAGAATTCAATTAAAAGAAAACAAAGGATAAATTTTTAAAGATTTATAACTTAATTTATTCAGAATTCAATAATGTCCAAATTTTCAACATGACACTACTTTGTGGAGTAAAATTCAAGAATAATATTGTATCAAAAATGATTTGGACAGCAAAGAAATCAATTTTTCTCATGAATAATTCCCCGGGTGAATAGTACCCTATAAATAGTACTTCGGGAATAGTACCCCGTGAATAGTACTTTATGAATAGTACTCGTGAATAGTACTTTGTGAATAGTACCCCGTGAATAGTACTTTATGAATAGTACCGTAAAAATGAATACTACTCATGGACAGTACTCTGGCATGAGAAGCTTAAAATTTAACAAGAATGTGTAAAAAATATCCTTGTGAAACGATACTAGATGAAGCACAAATTTCAGAGATATTCTACTAATTTCACGGAGTATAGAAGCAATACTTTAACAAAATGAGGGTATAATCAGGTATACGAGACGAAATAATATTACTCACATACTACAGAGTATGGAAGAAAATATTATTCCTATAAATACTGAACAAAATAATATTCCTTACCTCTGAAGAAGACTAGTTACTGGAATAGTGAAGTAGCAAACTTCTCTTCTTCTTTCTATCTATAACTTCTCTCTCTATAATTGCTCTTGTGAGTCTTAGTGAATTGGTGAAAATGAAAGAAGAATGAGTTTCTATTTATAGGAAAATATAGTTCCGATAATTGCACGTTTTGGGGCTCGAAATATTACAGTATAATACCTTCATCTTTTCTTTCATTTTTAATTTAGTCTTGCAAGTATTATCAAACTTGCACCACCTCCCCTAATAGTACAATCATGTGAATCAATAGTACACACATGTGAACAAATAGTTATAAACATGTGAATTAATAGCAATTAATTGCTCATTTATTCGATTAATTACCTAATTGGTCTATATAACCTCCAGGCATCCATTATTATCGAAATAGATGTCGATTTCCACTAATACTAATAATCCCAACACAATGAAAATATCAATTTTATCTTTAATCAACACGAACTTATTCATCATTAATATTATAACTCAC
This sequence comes from Panax quinquefolius, assembly GCA_020205615.1. Taxonomy (NCBI): domain Eukaryota; kingdom Viridiplantae; phylum Streptophyta; class Magnoliopsida; order Apiales; family Araliaceae; genus Panax; species Panax quinquefolius. Next base: position 91,104,165 of record CM035171.1, on the reverse strand, counting down.
AATATTTAACAACCAGATCAATCCCAGGAAAGGGGCTTTCAGATAAGATTTCTCCTTATTAGGCGTAGCGATTAGGTGACCAAACCTCTCATTGTGAGAACTTTCTAGACATTGTCAATATTGCAAATAATAATATGAATAACTTTGTCGTCTCAATTATTGATTTAATAATAATAATTATTATGCAGATGATACTGTGACAATAATTGAATCAATAATATGAGAGATATTATGCAGCAATTACTGTAGCAATAATTGAGTATAACTTAGTGACTTCTCACGTAAGCATCAATAATCAATACCGTGTACTACTATGCAACCACGCGTATTACTGTACTTTTACCACCGGGTAGTTCAACAGTTTAATGGTAAAACTATCATCGTTATTTTTATTAAAAGATAATTCTGTCGTTTTCTAACTACGACAATACTTTCGTTGTGGGGTCCACCAATGATTGTGCGATCGTACAAATATTCCTTGTTAAAACGAATATTCCCCGACCAATCGAATATTATATAACAACTTGCGTACTTTGCAAAATTTGTAAATATTACTCATAATTATAACATTATATCAAATCCACACCATAATATTCAAAAATATATTTCGAGAAAATTTAATCTTTATTCAAAAAGTTGGGGTCTTACATAAAGATTAATTTTTCTCGAAATATATTTTTGAATATTATGGTGTGGATTTGATATAATGTTATAGTTGTGGGTATTATTTACAAATTTTGCAAAATAAGCAAGTGGTTATATAATATTCAATTGGTCGAAATATTCGCTTTAACAGAGAATATTCGTGCATAACCAAGACAATCATCGTGGGACCCCCACAACTAATTATTGTTTGATTGAGAAAACGATAAAAAATATACTTTTATGAAAATAATCTATGAAGTTTTACCGTTAACTCGTGAAACAATCTTATGTTAAAAGTACAAAGAATACGCAGTGGTTACATAAGAAGACACCAGATTGATTATCGATACTTACGTGAGAAGTCACCGCTTATACTCAATTATTGCACAAAGATGTCGATTTAATTATTATCACAATCATTACTGTGTAATATTTTATATTATTAAATCAATAATTGAGATGACAAAGTTATTCATATTATTATTCGCAATATCGACAATGTCTCAAGTTCTGGCTAATGAGAGGTTTGGTCACCTAATCATACGCCAAATAAGAGAAACCCTTATCGAAAGCCCTTCTTTCCGGGGAACAACTTGGTTGTTAAATATCATGAGTTATAATATTAATGATGAATAAGTCAGGTTGATAAATAAATTTTGATAGTTCCATTGTGTTCTGATTATTAGTGTTAGGGAAATCACATCTATTCCGGCGATAATTGATGTCTAGGGGTTATATTGATAACCTAATTTATCTGGATAAATGAGCAATTAATTGCTACTAATTCACATGCTTATATAACTATTTGTTCATATGTGTACTATCAATTACATTATTTACTATTAGGGGAGTTGCAAGATTGATAATACTTGTATGACTAAGTTAAAATGGAGGTATAGATGTAGGTACTATATCTTGTAATTAAATATTTTCACATGATTATACTATTGATTCACATGATTGAACTATTGATTCACATTATTTACTATTAGGGGGTGGTGGTGCAAGTTTGATAATACTTGCGGACTAAATTAAAAATGAAAGAAAAGTTGGAGGTATTGTCTTTGTAATTTTTGAGCCCCAAAACGTATAATTATCGAAACTATATTTTCCTATAAATAAAGCTCATTCTTCCTTCATTTCTCACCAATAAACAAAAACTTTAGAAGCGATTATTATAGAGAAATTATAGAGAGAAAGAAGAAGAAGTGCGCTACCTCACTATTCCAAAGATCCAGTTTTCCAAGGAAATGAGAACGTAGCAGGGACTAGTCGGGGAACGGAGTAACGGACCAGATGATAGCATTAGTAGTCCTCACTATTCAGTGAAATAGTGGGAAAATAAATGTTATAATATTGAATCTGAGTTTGTATATTGTCTAGACGATAATATTTGTATTAAAACTCACAACTTATGTTTTGTCGTACTTTGCACGACAGTTATATAATTAAGTTGTATTTGTATTCTGTACCATGTATTTGTCGACTCAGAATAGGTGATGTATACCTGTTTTGGAGGCGTCACAGTTGGTATCAAAGCTTAGGGATATGATCCCTGGCTAAGATGTGAGACTAGAACTAGGATGGGAGAGACGGGGAATTCCTTCGCTAGTATGACGTACCTAATTTTTTGGTATTTAATTGGTTGGTCAGAGTATAGAGATAATATGTTGCATGTCAATTAACCCTTGTTTTGTGGCAATATTTGAAAATGGTATCCGAGAATATTGAGAATAGCAATGGGGCACAAGAGACCGTTGAGTCCCCACAGATCAACAATCAGAATAATGTGCATTAGGAAGGCGACAATCCTCATGCAAAGAACAACACTGACCAAATGATGAACGATGGAATGTTCAGAGGCTTTATGCAATTCATGCAACATCAGGCGAGAGCGGCTCCTGTTCAAAATGCAGGTGGAAACACCGAAAACTCTCGAATGGTCACCGCTAAACAGTTCAAGGAGCTGGGACCACCTAAGTTTATTTGAGAGCCAAAACCACTTAAGGCGGAAGCGTGGATAAAGCAGATCACCAAGATATTTGATGTCTTGGGATGCTCCGAGGAGCAAAAGGATCCCTTCGCCACCTTCATGTTGCGTGAAGAGGCAGATTACTGGTGGGAATCTGTAAAAATGTACCCAGCCTGACGCACTCAAGATGTCTTGGGAGAAGTTCCAAGAGCTATTCAACGACAAGTACTTTCCCGAAAGTATTCGTCACATGAAAGAGGTGGAGTTTATCAAGTTGGAGCAAAGTAATATGACCGTGTCGCAATACGAGGCTAAATTTGCGGAGTTATCCCGGTTTGCATCCCATTTGGTCGATAATGAGGAGCGAATGACACGAATGTTTTTAAGAGGTTTGAAACCAAAGATACATTAATATCTTATTTCTCATAAACTGTGTTTGTACTTAGATGTTGTAAATAGGGCTCAGTTATTGGAGCGCGGTAACGAGTCAACGCAACCAAGAGAAAGCAGCCGACAGCATGAAAATACCAGTGGTATCACTCATCGAAGCGGTGACAACAAACGTGGAGGGAATCAACATGCCAGAAATGGTAACCACTTCGGTGGTAATCATGGCCAAGACACTAAAAATGGATATTTCGAGAAAAGGAGATTCAACAATGATGGAAAGACGTCAGCACCAGCAACCATGGTTAAGGAAGGAGAACGACCACCTATTATATGCTTCAAATGCGGAGGGGAGGGACATATCAGTCCAAACTACATGATGCCATCCAAAGCGTGTTATAATTGTGGAAGAGAAGGTCACCTAGCCCGATTTTTGTCGTTCATCAAGACAAGTTCAACTAGACGGAGGCACCAAAGTAGTCCCCGAAAAAAGTCAAAGCCAGTGGTGCATGGGAGAGCATTTGTTGTGACCTCCCAGAAAGCAAGGAACCCGAACGAGGTCATCACGGGTAAGCTTATCATAAACTCTAGGAAAGTCTATATTTTATTTGATACCAGTTCTACCCATTCTTTTATTTCTTCTACTTGTGCTCAACGATTAAATTTAACTCTGGAGAAATTAGACTTTGACTTATCTGTTGAAACTCCGTTGGGAGAAACCTTCATTACATCCACTATTTATAAGTCTTGTTTGGTTCAAATTGGTACCCTCACATTACCTATCGATCTTATTTCATTGAAAATACTTGCATTTGATGTAATTCTAGGGATTGATTGGTTAACTACTCATCATGCAAAAATTGATTATTTTTGTAAGGTTGTTAGCTTTCATATTCCTAACCAACCTATTATGCGAATTCAAACAACTAAACCATTAAAATCAATCAATGTCATTTCAAGCCATAAAGCTAATCGTTTATTGAAAAATGGATGTCAAGCATTCTTAGCTCATGTCACGGATCTAAACAAAAATACGTCAGTTTTGAATGATATTTCTGTTGTTAATAAATTTCCTAACGTATTCCCTGAAGAACTTCCTGGCCTACCCCAGAGCGTGAAATTGAATTTTGTATCGACCTTGAACCCTGTACAAAACCCATTTCCAAAGCCCCATATCGAATGGCTCTTATTGAACTTCAGGAGTTAAAGACCCAGTTACAGGAATTGTTAGACATTGGTTTCATTCATCCTAGTACGTCTCCTTGGGGTGCTCTTGTTCTATTCGTGAAGAAGAAAGATGGGAGTATGTGACTTTGTATTGATTATCGTGAGTTGAGTCATGTCACCATCAAAAATAGGTACCCATTGCCACGTATTGATGACCTGTTTGACTAGTTACAAGGAGCCAAATTCTTTTCAAAGATTGATCTTCGTTCCGGATATCACCAATTGAAGATTAGAACCGATGACATTCCAAAGACGACTTTCAGAACTCGGTACGGGCATTATGAATTCCTAGTCATGTCCTTTGGATCGACTAATGCTCCTGCTGTCTTCATGGATATGATCAACCGAGTATTCAAGGAATATTTGGATCACTTTGTGGTCGTCTTTATTGATGACATCCTTATTTATTCCAAAAGTCGTGAAGATCATGAGCAACACTTGAGGCTGATACTCCAAAGGCTTCGTGAGAACAAGCTATATGCCAAGTTAAAGAAATGCGAGTTCTGGCTTGAGGAAGTTGCATTCCTTGGGCACGTGATATCAAATCATGGGATATCTGTTGACCCGGCAACGATTTAAGCAATTCAAAGCTGGGAGCAACATAAATCAGTCACCGAAGTACGTAGCTTTCTCGGCTTAGCTTGTTATTATCGGAGATTCATAGAAGGGTTTTCTCGAATCTCTACTCCATTAACTCAGCTGACTCGAAAAGATACAAAATTTGGTTGGAGCATGGAATGTGAGAAGAGTTTTCAAGAACTCAAGAGGAGACTCATTTCAGCACCTGTTCTAACAATACCATCTGGCTCGGAGGGATTTGTCATCTACAGTGATGCTTCGGGCAAATGGTTAGGATGTGTTCTCATGCAACATGGGAAAGTCATAGCCTATGCCTCACGGCAACTCAAAGAATATGAGAGGAATTATCCTACTCATGATCTAGAGTTGACAGCTATCGTTTTTGCGCTTAAAATTTGGAGGCATTACCTGTATGGGGAGAAAGTGGAGATCTATACGGATCATAAAAGCCTCAAATATTTCTTCACTCAAAAGGAACTCAACATACGACAAGGACGTTGGCTCGAACTTTTGAAAGATTATGATCATACTATTCAATACCATCCTGGAAAAGCGAACGTAGTAGCTGATGCACTGAGTAGAAGATCATATGCGGGTACGAGTGTAATATTGTCAACGCAAAGGCCCATTTTGTATGACTTGCAAATGATGGAGTTAGAGATAAAGACTCCAGGGACCCATGTGATGATGGTGAATATATGAGTAGAACCGACTTTAATTGATAAAGTTAAAGTCGCTCAAGCTACGCACACGGAGGCGATGCGTGATGAGGAAGAAAGTACTGAAGGTGCTATCTTAGGAGCAAGAATCGATGAAGAAGGAATACTTGAGTCAACTCCAGACTTTGTGTTCCTAACAACCCTGATTTAAAGTATAAAATCATGATGGAGGCGCACAACACACCGTTTGCAATCCATCCTAGGAGTACCAAAATGTATCATGATCTTCGTCATACATTTTGGTGGAGCAATATGAAGAGAGAGACAGCAGAATTTATCTCAAGGTGTTTAACTTATCAACGAATCAAGGCAGAGCATCAAGTACCAAAAGGTCCATTGCAACCACTTGAAATTCTAGAATGGAAGTGGGAACACATTACCATGGATTTCGTTACTAGTTTTCCCATGGTTTCTCAAGGAATAGATGCAATTTGGGTCATTATTGATAGATTGACCAAGTCTGCTCATTTCCTACCTATACGAGAAACTTATACACTTGAACGTCATGCTCGTATGTACATAAACGAGATTGTAAGACTGCATGGTATGCCAGTATCCATAGTTTTTGATCGAGACCCAAGATTCACTTCAAGATTTTGGGTTAGTTTGCAAAAAGCTATGGGCACAGATTTATGATTTAGCTCGGCATATCATCCTCAGACGGACGGGCAGTCAGAGAGGACCATTCAAACTCTTGAAGATCTATTAAGACTTTGTGTCCTTGACTTCAAGGGAAGTTGTGATAAGTTCCTACCATTGATGGAGTTTTCCTACAACAACAGTTATCAAGCAAGTATTGGCATGGCTCAATTTGAGGCGTTGTATGGACGAAAGTGTCATTCTTTAGTATGATGGGATGAGGTGGCTGAAGCAACGTTGTTGGGACCGGAGTTGGTATGTATGACTATGTAAAAGATTCAAACGATCCGACAACGTATAAATACCTCACAAGATCAACAAAAGAGTTATGCTGATCTTCATCGAAAGGGCGTGGAATTCGATATTGGAGATTATGTGTTATTACGTGTTGCTCCATGGAAGGGAGTTATGAGATTTGGAAAGAGAGGAAAGCTCAACCCTCGATTCATTGGCCCATTTTTAATCCTCGATCGAGTAGGAACTGTGGCGTATAGACTAGCTTTACCTCCATGTATGTCTCGTGTTCATAATATTTTTCACATATCTATGTTACATAAATATGTGAAAGACTCGAACCACATTATTGAATTAGAACTAGACGAGATAGAGGAAGATTTAACGTATGAAGAGTTACTTGTTAAAATCTTGGATAAAAAGGATCATATTCTACGCTCCAAGGTTATACCTCAAGTCAAAATTTTGTAGAGAAACCACGATGTGTAAGAAATGACCTTGGAGTTGGAATCTGAGATGAAATCAAGATATCCTTACCTCTTCGACATACCAGGTACGCACCCTAAATTTGAGGACGAAATTTCATAAGAAGGGGAGGTTGTAAGACCCCAACTTTTTGAATAAAGATTAAATTTTCTTAAAATATATTTTTGAATATTATGGTGTGGATTTGATATAATGTTATAGTTCTGAGTAATATTTACAAATTTTTCAAAGTACGCAAGTTGTTATATTATATTCGATTAGTCGGGGAATATTCGTTTTAACAGGGAATATTCGTACAACGACACAATCATTGGTGGACCCCCACAACAGAATTATTATCGGATTGAGAAAACCACAAAAATACTTTATGAAAATAACGGCGGAAGTTTTACCGTTAACTGTTGAAACACCCGGTGTTAAAAAATACGATGTCTACGCGTGGTTGCATAGTAGCTACCTGGTTATTGATTATTGATGCTTCCGTGAGAAGTCACTCGGTTATACTAAATTATTATTACGATAATTGCTTTGATCATATCTCTCATATTATTAATTCAATTATTGTCACATTATCATTTGCATAATATTTTTTATTATTAAATCAATAATTGAGACGACAAAGTTATTCATATTATTATTTGCAATATTGAAAATGTCTAGAAGTTCTGTCAAGGAGAGATTTGGTCACCTAATTGCGCGCCAATAAGGAGAAATCCTTATCGGAAAGCCCCCTCTTTCCTGGGAATGACCTGGTTGTTAAATATTATGAGTTATAATATTAACGATGAATAAGTTGTGTTGATTAAAAATGAATTTTGATAGTTCCATTGTGTTGGGATTATTAGTGTTAGTGGAAATCGACATCTATTCCGATGATAATTGATGTCTAGGGGTTATATTGATAAATCGGGTAATTTAGCGGATAAATGAGCAATTAATTGCTACTAATTCACATGTTTATATAACTATTTGTTCACATATGTGTACTATTGAATCACATTATTTACTATTAGGGGAGTTGGTGCAAGATTGATAATACTTGCATGACTAAGTTAAAAATGGAGGTATAGATGGAGGTACTATACTGTAATTCGTATTTTTCACATGATTATACTATTGATTCACATGATTGAGCTATTTATTCACATTATTTACTATTAGGGGAGGTGGTGCAAGTTTGATAATACTTGCAGGACTAAATTAAAAATAAAAAAAAAGTTGGAGGTATTGTACTGTAATTTTTTGAGCCCCAAAACGTGCAATTATCGAAACTATATTTTCCTATAAATAGAAGCTCATACTTCCTTCATTTCTCACCAATAAACAAAAGATTTAGAGCGATTATTATAGAGAGAAATTATAGAGAGAAAGAAGAAGAGAAGTCTGCTACCTCACTATTCCAGTATCCAGTTTTTCCAAGGAAATGAGAACGTAGCAGGGACTAGTCGGAGAATGGAGTGACGGACCAGATGATAGCATTAGTAGTCCTCACTATTCAGTAAAATAGTGGGAAAATAAATGTAATAATATTGAATCTGAGTTTGTATATTGTCTAGACGACAATATTTGTATTAAAACTCACAGCTTATGTTTTGTCGTACTTTGCACGACAGTTATATAATTAAGTTGTATTTGTATTCTGTACCATGTATTTGGCGACTTAAAATAGGTGATGTATACTTGTTTTGGAGGCGTCACATCTTACATAATGGTCACCAGAAGTTGAGAATAAAAATTCATTTCCAAAAGCACATAGTGTGTATTTAGCTTGACGTCAAAAATTTTGAAGTCTAGCATAGCTAGCAGATTTGGGAAACCTATGTCTCCACTAATAATCCATTGCCTAATAATGCTATCTATTCCTATTATTCTCAATACTTCATTCACACTTAGTTCTACCCAGTTCATCAAACTTACCACAGGTTATGAGTTCATGAACTTTCCATAATCATATGAGTTTAAGAACTTGTCCTAGTCAGACCTTTGGCGTCCATTCGTTTAGGGGTTCATAAACATTTCATATAATTATGAGTCACGAACGTACCATAAGTATGAGTTTTAAGAACTCGTACTTAACAGTATATTCTCTAACTATACCCTACCTAAGGTTTATAACCTACAGCTTTGATACCAACTGTAGCAGCCCCAAATTCGAGTCCCAAATCACCACGGATCTGGTATACTATTTCTATAACTATTGCGGAAGTTATAAAAAAATGGGCAAAACTATGTTTTTTGTTGTATTTTATTATGCTTTTGTTATTTTTAAAACTTTAAAATGTTAATTTTTTTTAAAAAAAATCTGTTTTTTTTTTTTGCCACATAAATAATTTTTTTTTTATTTTTTTGCCACATCAGCGCCATGTCAGCGCCACTTTAACGTCTGTCAACTATTTTGGACGGAATGACCCAATTAAAAAATTTTAATTAGTTTAATGGGGTAATCCAAAAAATTAAAAGTTCAGTGGTGTATTAAGTAAAACGTGCCAAGTATAGTGGTGAAAAACATAGTTTTGCCAAAAAAAAAATAGTTTATACATTAAACATTACACACTATCCCCAAGGGCGAGAACCTTCACATATTACCTGAATCAATATCCTATCTAACATATAAAATTATTATCATACAATCTTTATTACAAATTTAGTTTTTTATAATCCCAAAGTTTGGATTTGGTCTTGACCTTTCTGTGATCCGACGTATTCGTCTTAATCTGCAATGTTTATCATGATATAGCAAGGGTGAACAACAAGCTTGCCCAGCAAGTTTAAGTTCAATAAATTTAGGGATATATCATGATTAAAAGAATTGAATAATAAGCTGGCTAACATTCAACAATATAATTGTGAACTAGCAGGAATAAACTTTCATAGCTGAACGAACATTCAACATAAACAAATATATCTGAACTAGATGGTAATGAAGGTGATCAGCCTTACATACCTGATGAACATATGCAATATGCATAGAGTGCGATTCAACAATTCATAGACGTGATAATCATCAATGATTAATCACAAACATATACGTAAAATTATAACTCAAGGTTGAGTTAGAGAAAACTTGCCTTTATCGCCGACTACTAGTACGCAATTTATTTAGCTTTGTTTGAACCGAATATATAAATAATATCGATATACAAATTAGAATAATATCATCATAGTTATAAAATAACCTAAACACATAACCACATAATCCTATTGGTCTATAAAACACATAAGACCTAATCTCAAGTCAAACTATTTCAGTCCGAGTTGAGTTCGGTACTATTTCGAGACATCCCGATTACCTAATTGGATAATTATCTAGCCTAATTCCAACTAAGACTATGCCTAAATGCTTTAATATTATCTTAGATAATTTATTTATCAGTCAAAATATTTTTCAAAGACTCATAATAATTTTTAAGTAATTATTATCATTTATCATGATTTTTCAATCATTAATATCATATTTATATGATTTAAGTACTTTAATCTTATATATTATAAGTTCTTCTTTAACATCTAATCAGTCAAATACCAATCCAGCAACCCAGATTGCAATCCAGCAACCTGGATTCCAAATCTAGCAACTTGGATTCCAAATCCAGCATCTAGATGGCCAATCCAGCAAACCAAACTGCAATCTAGCAAATTGGATTTCAAATCCAACAACTAGATTGCAATCCAGCAAACTGAATTCAACATATTTTCAATTAAGTAAACTGCTTTTCAATCCAGCAAACTGGATTCATAAACTATTCAATCCAACAAGCTGGATTCCATATCCTATTCACGAAAACACCAAATCAGCTTATTATTTTTCTATTCTTTGTCCAAACACATATACATATATTTCATACACAAAAAGTATTTTTCCATAATTTTCCAACTTCCTTTAGTATTTTTCAAAAATTATTTTTAGTGCGTAGCTTAAGAAATTAGCCCTATCATGCTTAACTCCAGAAATTCCCATCTCTTGGCACAATCTTATACATGTTAACATGAGCCTCTAGTTTATATTTCGTGGCCATCGGAGTTATAGAACTCAGGTTAGAGCCGTTTTTGTCAGAAAATCACAACAATTGAAATGGTCATAACTTGGTCATTTTAAGTCTGAATGAGCTCATTTTTGGACAGAAGGTACTTAATACCATATATTTTCATGTCCCAAAAGACTGGAAGTTTTCTCACAAATTACTCTCACAAACTAGCCTTGCAAAAACTTGGGTAGTTTACTCTTGTCATTTTTCTGTTTTTGTCTCCTTTGCTAAAATCAGTCCACACCAAAATCTACAACACCTTTTCCAGTGATTCCACTTGAATATGCGAGAAAACGCATAGATCTAACTCTAGGACATGACCAAACTCAAAAGTTCGAAAAATATTAGGAGATATGGTCGTTTGAATTTCATATTTCGTTTTCACAAAAATCTGATTTTTAACTTTTGGTGATTTCTAAGAAAACTTTCATGTTTTCACATAATAACCAACATAACTCATCATAAAACTTAATAATACTTCATATACCCATGATTCTACCATATTACATGATCTATTTTATCAAAAAAAAAAATCATCAAATACAAGATTAAACACCATCAAGGCTAAGAAAATTAGGATTTTCTATTTTTTAGAAAACCTAGTTTCCATTTCATACTTTAGATCTAACTTTTGATCCTCAAAAGGGTTAGATCTAAATATGAAACACTTATATACACATAGATCTAAGGTTTTAAACCTCAAGAGCATAACTTCATTTTGTCAAAAATCAAATCAAACCAAAAAGGAAATTAGACTACATAAGTAGAAATTTTGTTATACCTTAGCTTTTCCTTTTTCTCCTCCTAAAATATGAGATGGATCTTGGGTGTATGAAGACCAAAATCTCCCCTTCTCTTCTCTCTAGGGCTGCTGAAATGGCCCCTCTATTCTCTCTCTATATCCGAAATCTCTCTTTGCTCTCTCTCTCTCTTTTGCTTTGATTTGTTAGCTAATTTAAGAAATAAAAAGAAAGAGAAAAGTGTAAAGTTTTGTTTGAATAAAAAAAATGTATTGATATATTGTAAACTTCACCCGCACACTTGCTCCTTCACTCTATTATTATTATAAGAAGTGTTGGTTAAATAAATAAGTGACAAGTAAAAGGAGTTGGTATATGTTTGGTAGGAGTAGATAACTTTTAATCATTACATACATGAATCTCTCCTCCTCCCTCTTGTATGGCCAGGCATCATGGCCCCTTTGTTGCCCCAAATTTTTGTTTTTTTTTCATGCTTTATTAACTTACTAATTGTCCAAAATGTCACTTATTAATTGGGCTAAAAGTTTATGCTTCAATTTAATGTTTTGGGCTTACAAATTAATTCTTTGGGCTTTCCAATAAAAATATTTGGGCCATGAAAATAGATTAGGTCCAATACTTTTAATTTTATCTTCCCTAATTATTTAATTAGGGTTTTTATTTCCTCAATTATAACTTAAATCCTTATTTATGCACATTTAATTTCTTAACCTAGTGTGACTTGCTATAATTAGGTTATAAAATTAATTAATTGAGATGTATAAAACAAATCTCTTAAAATTAGTATATATTTATATACTAATATTCTCTATATCATAACCCTAAAGTTATTCAATTTTTGATTTCTAATATATAATTAGATTACATTAGTTTTTTTTATTTGTTTATATTAATAAACAAATATAAACCATCACATAATATTCATATTCATTACTCACATAACTTTTAACTCTTAGGATTTTATACTTAGCATTAGGGTTTGCCTACGTGACACTTATCTGATTCATACTTGACCCTTAACACACACATATGATCATATTCATAGAACATATACACTTATACACTTAATCCTGAATAATTCTCCACAAAAAATTTTAAATCCTCAAAATTCCTTCCCAAAAATATCAAATCCATACACTTATTTTTTGTCTAGGTCTATTATTTAACCTTAATTCAATCTTTTAAGATTTTATTAAATTGTCCAAATTCTCGGGTTGTCACATTCACCCTTTCTTCTAAAAATTTCGTCCCTTAAATTTACCTTACACCTTACACCTTTCATACTCATTGTAATACCCGAGAATTTTCATGTATTATTAAATGAATATATTAATGAAAATAATATTTGTGTGAATATAAGTGTTAATGTTTTGTAAGTTGATTAAATCAATTTTTTTGCACTAGAGTAATGCGTATTGAGAAGTGTGGATTTGGCAATGAGAATTGTGAAATGCCTTGTGTGGCATAATGTGAAATAAGGAAATTCACTAAGCAAGTTAAAAAGGAAATTAAGATGATTAATCGTGTTTGATCATGTGATTTCATATAAGTAATGAATACACTCTTAGATTTGCAATATCACTCATGTGGACATTAATTTTTATCGTGTAAAACAAGTTTGGCGATGGAGGTTGACACTGGATTGAAGCTAAACCGATCTTGCCTTGTAATCGTCAGAATGCTACCACAATGTTGTCTCTCAGTCAAGATATAAATCTGCGCAATTAATTAACCAATGGTCGATTGGAGAAAAATAACTTTCTTTTTAGAAATTAAATGGAACAATTATGTGATATGTGTGACATTAATAAACCATGGAATAAAAATGCGTTATGTTCGATGAATGAATTATTCAAAGGTGAGCCATTAATTAATATTAATTGTTAATGGTTGTGGTAGAATATTAATTAATTGATAATGGTAATTAATTAATAATATGTGATTATTATTATTAGCAATATGTCTATAAATATAATAAGAATTATATAGATAATTAATGGTTATGGAGATCCATAAATACATTAATCAAGGAAGAATGGATTAACTAATATTGGTGGTAATTAATTAAGGAAGTGGATAATTTATTTATTTGACATAAAACAAATAAGTAAGTTATTAATATAATAAGATTATATTGATTTATTATGTGCATATGAGCAATAATTAAAAATATAAAATACAACTATATTATATAGAGTAGTGTGACACTTATGTGACTATATCATATATAGTAACCATGTATTAAGATTTATTGAAACTATATGATATGAATACATCATAAAATGTGTATGTGACAATATGCATGTGGGTAGACATTAAAATAAAATATACATGAATTATATGTATGATTAATATCAACTACCTTGAAATATTAAATATGTGTGACACCCCCAAAATAGGTCCATTCCATCCAACCCATTCTGAGTCTCCAAATACAGGGTACAGAAATAACTACAACTTTATTAATACATTTGTCGTGCAAAATACGACAACATATATACTGTGAGTTTAAATACAATTATTGTCTTCTAGACAATATCCACACGCAAATAAATCCCCATCACAATTATTGATACATTATTTTACAAAAATGGTGAGGACTACTAAACAACTCTCTCTAGAACCTTCATTCCATACCCCGACTAGTACTCGCTACATTCTCGCCTCCTGAGAAGAAAAATGGAACAACAAGGAAAAGGGTGAGCTCAACTAGCCCAGTAAAGAATATTATGACTAAGATAATATACAACAAATTATCGTTAGTCTTCAACAAGGAAAAATCGATAGAATACAATAGACAACCGGTTTTAAATCAACAATGCAGTGAAACAACAATTCATTAGAAGAGTTAAGTAGAGAATGCAAACTACTATCTTCTATATATGAATTTAAAAGTTCATCGTCGATATTTTATCCTCAGAACTTCAATCAATATATATCGGAATCAAATATTCATCTATGCACTACAGGCCAAAGATATTCATCAGTTGATCATGTTCATCTAAACACCTGTTCATCTTTGCACTACAGGCCAAAGATGTTAATCAGTCGGTCATATTCATCTCAACACCTATTCATCTTTGCACTACAGGCCAAAGATATTCAGTAATATCATCATTTAGGACTGAGGATGATGAAAAAATATTTTAAAGGAAACGAATCCAAAGAAACAAAAGAACAAATTAAGGATTAAGTATTTTAAACAATCCAAGTTCAAAAATACTTCATAAGTAATCGTAGTGGAGTAAAATTCAAGAATGATCAAAACATAGATCCAATCAAAGATAGGAACTATAACAGACAATCTTGGACATAGAAAAGAAAATTTAATTTTTCCGTGAATAGTGTCGATTCGTGAATGAATAGTGTCGTTATCGTGAATAGTAACTCGACACCAAAAGATAGAAATTTCACAAAAACATCATCATGCTTCGTGAATAGTACTCGTGAATAATAGTAACTCATGAATAGTAACCCCGACATGAAAAAGTTCCAAATTTGATAAAAGTTCACCAATATTTCTAAGCATAATGATATTGAAGAAATAATATCACTTACGAAGAAAATAACATCCCTTACCTCGAAAGACAGTACTTCTAGTTGAAACACCGGATATAGGCTATGACTTGAACTTGCACCGTATAGCAATACTCAAAGTATACTCAAAATACTCACAAGAATACGCCGATAATATAAAGAGAAAACTTGGGTTTACGTGTGATTTTCAATTCTAACCTAGGCACCCTATTTATAGGAAAATGCTTAGAACACCAAAGTAGAAAATTTAATATAATAATATTATTATTATTTCCACAACTTCCTACGCACCAAGAATCTGAATTCAGCTATTAAAACACATGCAAGAACCACACTCAAATCACAAAAAACGTTTTTCATATTAAAAATATTTTAAACTTCAAAAATTAATTATTTTGGAGCTTTGAAACTTCAATAATTCATAATAAATAGTCCTTTTATCAGAAAATTCGAATCTCACTTTTTTTATATGAAATTCAATTCTCTACAACTTTGCGAAGAAAGTTTTTCTAAATTCCAAGCAGAAATTGGCCAAATCCAATCCACAAGCAGACGATTTTACAAAGTATAATCAAATTTCTGTCAATAATTGTGTCCACCAACGCACAAAATATGTGTTAAACATTTAATGCCACAAAAATACTCTTCCTCCTCATATACTCATATATCCCACATTCATTATAAAAATATCACCGTTAATATTTTATTAAAATAATATATTTAAATGAATTATATTATCAAAAAGATAAAATATTAATTTTCAACAATTGTCACATTAAAAATTTTCTCCATCTATATCCACATAAAATCAATATTTTCTCATCATATAAATCAATAATTAATTATTCACAAATAATATTACAGAATCACAATCTTGTGACCGTGCCGTTCCTGGAAAGAGGGGCTTTCTAATAAGGATCTCTCCTTCTTTGGCGCCAAGCAATTAGGTGACCAAACCTCTCCTTAGATGTAACTTTCTAGACATTGCCAATAATGTTATCCAATAATATTACTCGAGATAATATGAATTATTGTTCCGATAATGGAAAATCTTGTAATGACAATTTATTGAAACAACGATAATATAAAATATCAATACAGCAATTATTGAATCAATAAAATAAATCTTGAATAGTAATTACTTGTAACAATTATTGAAAGCGAAAGCCTTCTTACGTAAGAATCAATAATTGGTGCAATACTGCAGTAATACTTCTTGTCAACAACGCGTATTAGTGTGTTTTAACCACCGGGTATTCCAACAAGATAATTAACTTGAATAACTACGCCAAGTATTTATAAACAACTTATATTTGTCGTTTTCTTTATCCAATCGCTTTCCATTATGGGGCCCACAAAAGATCTGCTACCAGTAAATTTAATATTCCCTGACGATCAGATTTAATATTCCACAACCAAACGAATATTCCCCCACAATAATGAATATTTTATAACCACTTGCTTCTTCGAAATATTTGCATATTTTACCCGTAACTATCAACATTAATCAAATCAACCCTTACTATTTCAAAATAATAAATAGAGGAAAATAAATTTCATTTATTAATAATTTGGGGTCTTACAACCTCCCCTCCTTATGAAATTTCGTCCTCGAAATTGACGTACATACCTGGTATTTCGAAAAGATGAGAATACCTCGCTTTCATTTCTGTTTCCAACTCCTAGGTCATTTCCTCAATAGCATGGTTTCTCCACAAAACTTTAACTTGTGGTATAACCTCGGTACATAGGACATGTTCTTTCCTATCCAAGATCTTGACAAGTACCTCCTCGTACGTTAAGTCTTCGGCTATCTCGTCCGGTTCTAACTCAATGATGTGGTTCGGGTCGTCCACATATTTACATAACATCGATACGTGAAAAACCTCTCAGAAATGAGATATTGTCGTATGCCGGGTTTCAAACCTCTCAGAAAAATCCGCGTCATACGTTCCTCATTCTCCACAAAATGAGGTGCAAACCTAGATAACTCTGCAAACTTTGCCTCGTACTGAGACACCGCCATGTTGTTTTGTTCTAATCTGATGAACTCCACTTCCTTCATATATTGAACACTTTCGGAAAGTATTTGTCATTAAATAGTTTCAAACGCGTCTCCCAATACATCTTTGAAAAGTACCGGATGGAGTACGCTTCACGAGACTCCCACCAATGAATCGCCTCGCCACACTTTAACATATAGGTGGCGAATGGAACCTTCTGTTCCTCCGTGCATCCCAAGACATCGAATATCTTGGTAATTTGCTTGACCCATGATTCCGCCGTGATCGGATCAGGCTTTCCCTTAAATTCTCGTGGTCCCAACTCTTTGAACCGCTTGGTTGTGACAACCCATGAATTGCTATCATTTCCTCCTCAGTATTTTGAACACGAGTCTCCTCGTCGATTTTTTGTATGAACTGCAAAAGCTTCTAAACATCCCTCGTTCATCATCCGCCGTTGGTGTTTTTCACAGGAGGAACATTGCCACTGTTGCATGTTCTCCTCGTTAGTGAGTACAGGCGTCTCCACTGGTCTCATTTCCACCGTTAATATTCTTAGTCGACATTCTCAAATCTTTGTCATAAAACAGGGGTTAATTAAGGAAATCAATATATCACATAATATCCTATATATTGACCAACTAACAAAACAAAGCTTAGGTAGGACACACTAGCGAAGGATTTACTCATCTCTCCCTCCTAGTTCTATTCCCCGATCTCCGCCAGAGATCATATCCTAAGCTCGATACCAACCGTGACACCCCCAAAATAGGTCCATTCCATCCAACCCATTCTCGAGTGCCAAATACATGATACGTAAATAACTACAACTTTATTAATACATTTGTCGTGCAAAATACGACAACATATATCTTGTGAGTTTAAATACAATTATTGTCTTCTAGACAATATCCACACGCAAATAAATCCCCATCACAATTATTGATACATTATTTTACAAAATGGTGAGGACTACTAAACAACTCTCTCTAGAACCTTCATTCCATACCCCGACTAGTACTGCTACATTCTCGCCTCTTGAGAAGAAAAATGGAACAACAAGGAAAAGGGTGAGCTCAACTAGCCCAAGAAAGAATATTATGACTAAGATAATATACAACAAATTATCGTTAGTCTTCAACAGGAAAAATCGATAGAATACAATAGACAACCGACGGTTTAAATCAACAATCAAATGAAACAACAATTCATTAGAAGAGTTAAGTAGAGAATGCAAACTACTATCTTCTATATATGAATTTAAAAGTTCATCGTCGTTATTTTATCCCTGTAACTTTAATCAATATAAGTCTGGAATCAAATATTCATCTTTGCACTACAGGCCAAAGATATTCATCAGTTGATCATGTTCATCTAAACACCTGTTCATCTTTGCACTACGGGCCAAAGATGTTAATCAGTCGGTCATATTCATCTCAACACCTGTTCATCTTTGCACTACAGGCCAAAGATATTCAGTAATATCATCATTTAGGACTGAGGATGATGAAAAAATATTTTAAAGGAAACGAATCCAGTGAAACAAAAGAACAAATATTAAGGATTCGTATTTTAAACAATCCAAGTTCAAAAATACTTCATAAGTAATCAGAGTGGAGTAAAATTCAAGAATGATCAAAACATAGATCCAATCAAAGATAGGAACTATAACAGACAATCTTGGACATAGAAAAGAAAATTTAATTTTTCTGTGAATAGTGTCGTATTCGTGAATAGTGTCGTATACGTGAATAGTGTCATATACGTGAATAGTAACTCCGACACCAAAAGATAGAAATTTCACAAAAAACATCATCATGCTTCGTGAATAGTACTCGTGAATAGTAACTCATGAATAGCAACTCGTGAATAGTAACTCATGAATAGTAACCCCGACATGAAAAAGTTCTAAATTTGATAAAAAGTTCCAACCAATATTTCGGCATAATGATATTGAAGAAATAATATCACTTACTGAAGAAAATAACATCCCTTACCTCGAAAGACAAGACTTCTAGTTGAAACACCTGATATAGGCTATGACTTGAACTTGCACCGTATAGCAATACTAAAGTATACTCAAAATACTCACAAGAATACGCCGATAATATAGAGAGAAAAACTTGAGCTTAAATTGTGATTTTCAATTCTAACCTAAGCACCCTATTTATAGGAAAATGCTTAGAACACCAAAGTAGAAAATTTAATATAATAATATTATTATTATTTCCACAACTTCCTACGCACCAAGAATCTGAATTCAACTATTAAAACACATGCAAGAACCACACTCAAATCACCAAAACCGTTTTTCATATTAAAAATATTTTAAACTTCAAAAATTAATTATTTTGGAGCTTTGGAACTTCAATAATTCATAAAAAATAGCCCTTTTATCAGAAAATTCAAATCTCACATTTTTTATATGAAATTCAATTCTATACAACTTTGCAGAAGAAAGTTTTTCCAAATTCCAAACAGAAATTGACCGAAATCCACAAACGGACGATTTTACAAGCTATATTTATCAAATTTCAGTTAATAATTGTGTCAACCAACACACAAAATATGTGTTAAACATTTAATGCCACAAAAATACTCTTCCTCCTCATATACTCATATATCCCACATTCATTATAAATATATCACCGTTAATATATTATTAAAATAATATATTTAAATGAATTATTTTATCAGAAAAAGATAAAATATTAATTTTCAACAATTGTCACATTAAAAATTTTCTCCATCTATATCCACATAAAATCAATATTTTCCTCATCATATAAATCAATAATTAATTATTCACAAATAATATTACAGAATCACAGTACTGGCAACCATTCCGTTCCTAGGAAAGAGGGGACTTTTCAATAAGGATCTCTCCTTACTGGCGTGCAATTAGGTGACCAAACCTCTCCTTAGACAAAACTTTCTAGACATTGCCAATAATGTTATCCAATAATATTACTCAGATAATATGAATTATTGCTCTGATAATGAAAAATACTGTGTAATGACAATTTATTGAAACAACAGTAATATAAAATATCAAAGCAGTAATTATTGAATCAATAAAATAAATACTGAATAGTAATTACTGTAACAATTATTGAGTAGTGCCTTCTTACAGAAGAATCAATAATTGGTGCAATACCGTGAGCTCTTGCTCAACAACGCGTATTAGTGTGTTTTAACCAATCGGTATTCAACAAGATAATACTGTGAATAACTACGCCATTATTTATAAACAACTTATATTTGTCGCTTTTCTTTATCCAATCGCTTTCCGTTATGGGGCCCACAAAAGATCTTGCAGCCTGTAATTTAATATTCCCCGATAAAGATCTAATATTCCACAACCAAACGAATATTCCCCTACAATAATGAATATTTTATAACCACTTGCTTATTCGAAATATTTGCGTATTTTACCCATAACTATCCACATTAATCAAATCAACCCTTACTATTTCAAAATAATAAATAGAGGAAAATAAATTTCATTTATTAATAATTTGGGGTCTTACAATATGTAAATCATATTGTGACATTAAGTTATAGCTAATGTATGGTTGATATGTGTATAAAATATAACATAAGAGTATGAATGTGTATAAGTGTATGGTCTAATGTTGCAAGAATGCTCAGTATTTGGAAATTGTCCCAAAATTTGTGTCCAATTGCCCTCATTTCTCAGTCACGTTTGTGGAAAAAAGGCTAAGGCCTATTCCTCTTTTCTTCGTCCAAGCTTCCTAGCTGTGATTATGGGGGAGTGGTGGTCATGATGAATTCAACCTAACATCCAACAACTCCTTCTTAACCTTCATGCAATCCTTTCATCCATGAGCTTAATTTAGTTAGAGATGGCATTGTGTGTGTATTAATTTTCCTATAATTATGAACTCTTCTTCTCTAATTTCATTGCTGAGAATTGCTAGTGTGGAATTGAGAGTATACAAGTGTTATAAGGACTTGGAAGTTCAATTAGCAACAAGTTCATTCATATTGCAGAGGTATAGTCCCATTCATTGCTTTCCATTTTCAGTGTCTATCAAAAAGAGTTTTGAGTTCTTGAAATTTAAATTCTTGATTATGTGGAATTGGATGATGATGAGGTTGGGTAATGGTTATATAGTTGTTATATGACCATATAAGTATGTTTAAACTAATATAAGACTGTTTAGAATCGAATTCGTGATTAATTTCTATGGTTGGCCTAGTTTTTGCCGACCTTGATCGTTATTAGCTCGAACCGCATACATGGCGCAAATACGTCGGATTAACAACGAGTATGAAACCAAATGCCAAACCCCTGAGTTCAGTTGGATCTTCTATTTTAAAATCTGCTAAGTGTTGGTCAACTAATATGGCTTAAACTAGCATTCACGCATGAGTAATGGGTATACATAGATATATTAACCTAATGTGAGTATGTTTAGACTAGCATACATGATTAACGAAAGTGTATAGTTTAAAATGGATTTATGACTTTAGAAAGGGACTTGATAAGTTTGTATGACATGTTTATATGCTGACTTTGCAAGCATGTTGGTATGATTTAGAAATGCATGAATAAACTATTAGCTTTCGTTTATGTGATTAGTAAGCAAACATGAACATGTTGAACTAATTAATAAGCTTTACAAATGAAAATACAAATTTTTAACGTGAATATTGACAAGCTACCTTGAAGGTTAGAATATGACATTTGTGATCATGCTTGATGTTACTCTTAGACTCACTCATGTAGCATAAATGTATATACACCATGCTTGTGTATCATATTTCAAGTGAAGCATGAAAGAAGCATATTTACAACCAAAGCGGTGCTAATTTCACATATGTGTTATGAATACTCACAAACATTCCTTATATGAGTTTTATAACTACCTTGTATGTTTAGAGAGCAAACATGATAGACTTTGTGGTTTCATGACCTTGAATGGCCTTAACTTGTTGAAATAATCAATTTGGAATTATATTATGAAAGAAGGAACCTATATTGACTTGAGAAACATGAAATGACCTTTAGCATGACAAAATATATTATGTATGACTGTTGTGTTCAATGGGGCCAGGGAACCACAATGCAAAGAATGAGTCTCTAGGCTTGGCGGAGAGGATCAGCAATTCGTCGATCCTAAACTTAGCATTATGCCTTGCTACTTGCCGATCTGAAATCAGAACTTGGTTAGTTTTGAAATCTGATCTTTGGACAGTTAACTTGTATGATGCCTATATTGCTAAAAGTAGTTTAAAACCTACTGATACATGTATATAAGTGATGCTTAGATAATATGATGGTGTTTGCTTTTGTAATAGGAATGTCCATGGGAAAAAAGGTCTTAACCTTGAGCATTTTTAATTTGCTTATGAAATAACTAGATATTTGATTTCATAATAAACCTATGAGCTAATTTTGTACCATATGTGCATACTTGAATCATGTCAAACTTAAATAAAGAATGTGTTAGCTAATGATCATCTTGTACATATAATATGCTATAATAAGGATTCGAAAGTGTTGACTCTTAACGTGGATAAACTATGCTTAAGGCAAGTATCTGAATTAACCTTTACATTGTGAAAGTATCCTAAACTCTTGCATTAATTTATTTAACGGATATCATAAACAAACCTTATCTCTTTGAATGCAAGTTATATTACTTTCTCGTTCAATTGAGCTAGTATGTTAAACTCTTGAGAAAACTATTATTCATGTTGAACGTGGTATTGTTCTTGAATATTGTGAAAGTGTCTATGACATTTGATTCGGCTAGACTATATGCATGTTTATAAAACTATCCAAACCAATTAACTGGTGCAGAAATCTTGAAAACTGAGTTGAACAACCCTTATGGTAAGGGGAGTGTTTATTGTTGGAAGCCCCAACACACGCGTGAATATTACTGTGTAGTTATGCATAACTTAGAGTATTGCAGACTGATCATCTATAGTATTTGATTCTTTTGGGTTATCAGTTTAATATTGGTAATTCTAGTAGATGTTCAATAGTCATTAGTAACTGCTCGATATAAATTTTTTATCTAGTTGGATACATTTATAGTCTTTTAATTCATATATATCTGTTGATTTATATTGAATTATCGTTCTTATTCCAAGAATTGTTGATATTCATTATTCATGATTTTATTCTGAAACTCTAAACTATCTTAGAGATGATACTTCAATATTTCAAACTCATGTTATAAAACTCTTTACCCTTGTTGTATATTACTTGCTGGGCAATTTGTGCTCATCCTTGCTTATTTAAAACCTTTCAGTTAAGGTGGAACAGGGAAGTGTCTCTAGAAAAGACAAGGGCAAGGGCAAGGCTACCAACTAGCTTGTCCTTTTATGTTTAAGACCATTATGTTGTATTAAGACTATGTTCAGACTCTGTTTAAGCTTAAGTAGGATTATGTAATAAGTCTTTATTCGATATTATTATGTAATCTATTAAATACTTTAGGTTGCGAGACTTGGGGGAATAATTATAATAAATCATTGTATATTATTCTAAATTAGATCTTTCGTTGTGAATGTGTGATTTTAGTTATTATGGTATTACCATGAAAATGTGATGAACCGAATTCGAGTGACCAAGTGGCGGTCCGAATTTGGGGGCATCACAGGTTGGTATCAAAGCTGTAGTTATAAACCTTAGGAGTGAGTGTCCTTAGATTATAACTCAAGAGAACTTATAAGTTAGGAAGGAGATAAAACTCAAATAAAGTTTTCCTAGAAAGTAACTTAGTGTGTTATGAAATATAACTTCATTCTATACAATGAACTTATGTTTATTTAACATTCTGATGGAGTCGTTGTTTGTCTTGTCTTATGTTGGTGATTGTAGGATGCTTGACATGGGAGGACCTAGCCGAGTAGTAAAGTAGGAGACGTGTGATATCCACGTAGTCTATGAGGCAACTTTAATAATGGAACCCATAGTAGTAGTGGCCCCTATCAATGAGAATGATGAGGAGGAGGAGATAGATCCATTACCTGAGGAGTTTGACCCTGAGGAGGAGCCTATGAATGAGGAACCTGAACCTATGGAGGACTCCAATGAGGCTACTTTTGAGGATCGGGTATTAGGGGAGTATGAGGAGCAGATTTTGGAATTAGGATGTAGAGTCGAGGAGTTAGAGACTGAGACTCTTGAGAGGAAATTAGTGATGCATGAAATGGAGGTGGAAATTGCTTACCGTAAGGAGGCAGGAATTTAGATGGTAACCTTATTTCACCGATCAGTGGCTAGGAATGTGGAGCTGGTAGGGAAACTAGAAGAAATGGAGCAGAGGATTTTGAGTGAGAAGACGGAGAAAGAGGCTCTCCGTACTTAGTTAGAGATGGAGGTGATGGATAGGATTCACTTCGAGGAGAAATGGGAGGAAGCCAATGACAAGGTGGATGATTTAGAAGATGAGGTACGATTCAAAAGAAAGAAGATGAACAAGATGGGCTATGCCCTACGCACGACCATGGAGAGATTGACCGATGGGGTAAATCACTACCCAGCTGAGCAAGGATAGACCCGACATACCATAAGTCAGGATATGGTGGTGCACATTACTCAAAAGGAATATCAGAGCGCTGTGGAGTGTGGGATGTTAGATTGAGTCTAGAGGGAAAAGCTCAGTAGAGTAGTATTTTAATTATGTGTTGTTTAATATGTTGTTGTAATCTCAGTCTTTTGTGTAAGACGTGAGATGATGGTAAACCCAACTTTTGAAAAATGTTAGAAAGGTAGTAAGCTAGTGTCGTCCCCGTCTTTTGTGATAATAGGGGATATGTGTTATCATTTATAACAATATGCTAGAAAAGAACATGTATTGTAACCATTTGACATGAATATAAATGATCTTATTTCAGGAAAATGTTATAAACCTTTGGTTCTTTTCAATTGAGAAATGTCTAAGTATTATAATTAGATAATAAAATAAAAAATTTTGTGATGCAGAAAATGCCGCCCAGAAGTAGTATAACTATCCTAGAAGAGTCAGTTAATGATGAGAGAGGACCAGTAGATCCGATACAGAGACTTGTAGATTTATTGGGAGAAGCTCTGACGGGAAGAAACGAACCTGTGCCACCTGTTCCCCAAACTGTCCCAGTAACAACCTTCAAAGATTTCAAGAGTATAGGACCCCCAGAGTTCGCGGGAACTACTGACCCGATAGTTGCGCAAACCTGGATCAAGAAGATCGAGAAGGCCTTCACTATAGCTCGCATGGGTGAAGACAAGAAGACAGTATTTGCCACATACATGATGAGGGGCGAAGCGAACTATTGGTGGGAAACTAATTAGCAAAGAGTGGGAGAAGGAATGATAACATGGGAGAAGTTTACGATGTTGTTCTTCGAGAACTATTTCCTGAAGAGTATGAAGAGTAGGATGGAAGTGAAGTTCCTAGAGTTAAAACTAGGAGATATGACGGTGGCACAATACACGGCTAAGTTTAACGAACTAGTGCAATTTGCGGAGCACCAAGTTAGGGATAAGAAAAGGAAAGCGAGACGCTTCGAGCAAGGGTTGAAGCCGTAGTTGTATAATAAGGTATCAATCTTCCAGATTGATTCCTTTGTGACCTTGTTAGAGAAGGCAGTCATTGCTGAAGGTGGCAGTGAGGCCTTAAGTTTATATCATAAGGAGAAGAAAAATAAGAACACTGGTAATGAGCATCGTGGAGGAAGTAGCAGTGGAGGGAGTAACTCTGGAAAGAGGAAATGGAAAAATAACAACAACAACAGAAACAATAATCAAGGTGGGAGTCAACAGGTAAACTTCAAAAAAAGGACTGAAACTTATAATAAATGTGGGAGAAGTCATCAGGGGGAGTGCTGGAAAGGAAAGAGCACGTGTTATAATTGCGGCCAAGAGGGGCACATATCACCAAATTGCCCAAAACCAAAGAAGATCAGGGGATGTTTTTCTTGTGGATCAATAGAGCACCAGATAAAGGATTGCCCGAAGAAAGGAAGCGGTGGAGCTGGCGGAGGCCAGGGAGGAGGAAACAAGTTAATGATTGGTTGACCTGCGCAACCCAACCAATCGACCGCCCGAACAGTTAACATGACCGTCCAAGATGCAGTAGTTGCAAAGGACGTGGTGTCAGGTATAAGCCTAATCAATAATATAAATGCTTATGTATTATTTAATTCGGGCGCCACCTGTTCGTTTGTATCCAAAGAATTTGCAAGTAAATTTAGTACACCCCGAGAACATTTAGAAAATCCTTTGAACATTGAAGTGCGGGATGAGGACATACCACAGACTACGTTTTGAACCCGTTATGGACATTACGAGTTTTTGGTAATGTCATTTGGTTTGACTAATGCTCTGGTAGCGTTTATGGACTTGATGAACCGCGTCTTAAGGCCATTCTTAGATAAATTCATAGTAGTTTTCATCGACGATATTTTGATCTACTCGAAGACAGAGGAAAAACACACCGAACATTTGAAGATTATTTTGGAGGCATTACAAAAGGAGAAGATGTATGCGAAATTTTCAAAATGTGAATTTTGGATGAAGAATGTTCAATTCTTAGGCCACGTGGTGGATGAGAATGGAATCTTAGTAGATCCCGAAAAGGTCAAAGTAGTAAGTAATTGGGAACAACCGAGAACACCGACGGAGGTGAGAAGTTTCTTAGGGTTAGCTGGGTACTATCGAAGATTAATCCAAGATTTTTTTAAGATAGAAACTGTGACGCCCCCAAATCCGGGTATCTTCCAACCCGACAGATGGTGCTCCACGATACTACAATCCATACAATCATTCCATTGAGATAACAATAAAATGAGTGTAATTAGTATCTTTGTATTACATTTGTAATAAATCCCTTCCTAGGTTCATAAACCGAATACATTCATTATTCTTCATAAGTATATTACAACCAAATACACTAATCTATTACAGGATGATTAATTGTCCATCTTAGCTGTGACGCCCCCAAAATAGGTCCACACGACCCATTCTGAGTCGCCAAATATCACACTATAAAATCAAATACAAACTTCATTTATACAACCGTTGAACTGTCGTATAGAATACGACCACCGTTAACTGTGAGTTTCAATACAAATGTATGTAACTCTCATGGTGTCTCGACCACATCCTTGCAATGATACTTTACATAAAAGTATAGTCAAAAACTGTTTTAGAAATTAAAATCTTTGGGAAGTGCTCAAGGAAACCTTCGTACATGGGAGGCCATGCGTCTAGGTTATGATAGATATCATATGTCCACAGAATTATCCTTGGTTGACCCAAAAGTCCCCAAAGAAAAACAAGAAGATTACTATCATCTTCTTTCCAATGGTGAGTCTTCTCTTGACATATAAATATCTCCGTTGTCTCCAAGTGAAAATTATATTTCAAATAAATTCCAAGATCATATAGGTAGTGCTCGTAGATATATTCAGCAAGTGGATGTGCACAACCATGTCTTATGAGAACATGAGCTTGTATGTTATTAGACATCTTGTATGATAGTGGCAAAACACCCTTCCAAAGTTGGGTTCGCCTCACCCTATTTAATTCACCAAATATAACTACTAAATGATGTATAGAATACAACACACTTTTCTATACTTTGTTTAGGAGAACCTCCATGACCAGAGAGACCACCGCTTTTATTCCTTGTTATCCCCTCGATTCCGTGAACACTCTTATTACCCGAAAGGAATTGTGAAGCAGAAAGGGTGAGCACAACTAGCCCAGTAAAGAATATCATGACTAAAGCTAATTTACATCATCAATAGCCTTCATCATTATTAAATAAGAGATTTAGAACATATGGTAGATGATAAAACTTTTCAACCATAGTTGCAGCGGAACGAGCAATCCATTAGAAGAGTCAAATAGACCATAAGGTCTATTATCTTCTCCATGTTAAAAGTCCACCAACAATGTTTTATCCTCAGAAAATAAATCAACAGTTCTCGCCCACAATCATATGAATAACTCATAATCATAATTGTGGTTCTAAATTCCTCTTCGCAACCAGGACGGAGATAAATTTCATCACCTTTCTTCACCTGAAACATCAAAAATCATGGTTATACAAAATCATAATTCCTGCTCATAATCATACTAATAAATTCATCTTTGCACTGTGGCCAAAGATATTCATTAACAATTCATCTTTGCACTATAGGCCAAAGACATACAACTGTATTTTAGAAGAGTCAAGTAGAGCATGATATCTACTATCTTCTACGAATTAAAAGTGTATAATAAATATTTTATCGCTGAGACTAAGCTTAATAAATAATCCATATCATCGAATCACCCCTGCACTACAGCCAAGGATATTCGTTAATATCACATCCATGGATTTATATTTCATCGCTGAGACTCAGCTCGATAATCAATCCATATCACTGAATTATCCATGCACTACGGCAGAGGATATTCGTTAATTTCACGACCACGAATTATCCATGCACTACGGGCTAAAGATAATAGTGTTTTCATTAACGGTCATGATCATGCCATAAAACAATTCATCTTTGCACCCTTGGCCGAAGAGAATCCATGGCCATAATCATACCAAAAACTGTCCATCAATGCAGTAAGAGCCAATGAGGACTTTTTCCACATCATTTGTAACATTACTACCATGATTATACCGAATAATCCACTCAATCATAATCATACCAAGTCCATCTATGCACTACGGCCAAAGATGACTTTCAACACAATATAAGCATTAGGATGATGACAATGATATAAGCATTAATCAAATGAAAACAAGGATAAATATTAAAGACTTTAAATTTATCAAAATATTATCAATCACTTAATAAACTCATAATCTAATATTATTAATATTATAACAATATTTTAATCACTTCTTAAACTTATAAACAATTTATTTCAATTGTTTACACTTTACCAAATAATGCATTTAATCATTCAAAAATGCCATACTAATAAAATTTCATCACCAATGATCAAATCCCTCATAAAAAATCTGCATATACCCTATATAGGATTACCAAGCCATAAAATCCTATTTTTCAATTTTGTTACTTCACATAACATATTTAATTCATTTACTCATAACTAGTTCATTTTCATGAAAAATACCAAATCAGTTCCAAATATATTTCTTTTCTGGGATTTAGCAGAATATAGTCCAATATTGAACATATATTTTTCTCAGAATTTTTAAAATTCATTTACTATTTTTTATATGGCTAAAATTACCGAATATTTAGACATTTATCATAAATTGTACTTTTGTCCGAAAATTCCGAAATTTACAAGGTTTACTCATGGTATATACATGTACTCCCAATAAAAATTTCACCAATTTTGGAGTTAATCACAAGGAGTTATAAGGGTTTACTTTTAAAATAGTATTTTCCCATAAAATCCATAACTCTTAATCTATACATCCGAAAATCGCCATATTTGGACACAATCTAGAAAACGCATCAAATTATCATTTCAAATATTTTCTGAATTTTTGAGGGTCAGAAAAATTACAAAACTGCCCCTAGCAGAAACCTTTTTTTAATGAAAATACTATTCGTATGAATACGAAAGAGCATTTACCATGCATGTGGTAATCCACATAGACATGTTATTTCAACATAATAATAAAGAATGTAACCAGGTAATGCGTAAACGCACAGATAGGATATTCCAACAGAATAATAAATAATGGAATAACAGAAGAATTCACCAAAGCTTTGCGATGAATCGCACGCATATGTTATTCCAATGTAATAATGAATAATGGAACCAAATCATGCGTAAATGCACGAGATAGGATATTCCAATGTAATAATAAAGAATGGAATAATAGAAGAATTTTACCATGTATGCAAGATTGCATGAGCAGGTTATTCCAACATAATAAAAATAATGGAATAATGTAAGAATTTCACCAAGTATAGGGTAGATCACAGTATACGAGTTATTCCAATGAATAATAAAGAATGGAATAATGTGTTCTCTTCATGAATCTGAAAAGAAATAATACCCCTTACGAGTACAACAAATAATATCCATTACTTTAAAAAGGAAAGTATTCCTAATTTGGTAGAGGCGGAATATACTTGAAAAAAACTTGCACTATCTTCTTACGCTTCAAAGCTTTCTTAAACTCTAAAGAAATACGCCGAGATTACGTAAGAAGAAATTTCTCTATAGTTTCGCCTCTAGAGTTTCAAAGAATTAAATAAGAAATAATGAAGGAATGAGCTTCCATTTATAGAAGAATGGATGAATAGTAACTAATTAAATGAACGATCCGTATTGATTTACTTTTAATCTGGACGGTCCATATTGATTTAATAAAATATTCTAATAAAACTAAATCTTTTAAATAAAATATAATATATTTTATTTATAATCTAATAAAACGAATAACTTTATAAAAGTATTCTGCTTTTATATAAAAAGATTTTACTATGCAAACACTATGCAGCACTATGCAAACACTATGCATAATAGAATATTATATATTTTATTTATAGTCTAATAAAATAAATAACTTTATAAAAGTATTATGTTTTATATAAAAAGATTTTACTATGCAAAACACTATACGTACACTATGCAAACACTATGCATAATAAAATATAATATATTCTATTTATAGTCTAATAAAACAAATAACTTTATAAAAGTATTCAGTTTTATATAAAAAGCTTTTCTCTTTTATTACATTAATAATACTAATAAAACAAAATTTATCATCATTATTATAATTCACAATATTAATCGACTAGATCGTTCCCAAGAAAGAGGGGGCTTTCCAATAAGTATTTCTCCCTATTGTCGCATAATTAGGTGACCAAACCTCTCATTGACAGAACTTGTAGACATCGTTAATATTGCAAATAATAATATTAATAGCTCTGTCATCTCAATTATTGATTTAATAATATATAAAATATTGACAATAATTGAATCAAATAACGTGAGATACTATATCAAAGAATTCTCAGTAGCAATAATTGAACAAAACCGAGTGACTTCTCACGTAAGCATCAATAATCAATCTTTGTGTGCTACTATGCAACCACATGTATTACTATACTTTTAACACCGGTGTTTCAAACAGATTAACTTCAGAAAACTTCCGTTTATTATTTTCATAAAGTATTTTTATCGCTTTCTCAATCCAACAATAATTCCGTTAGGTCCACCAATGATTGTGTTGTGTTATGCGAATATTCCTCGTTAAAATGAATATTCCCCACCAATCGAATATTATATAACAACTTACGTATTTTGCAAAATTTGTAAATATTACCCACAACTATAACATTATATCAAATCCACACCATAATATTCAAAAATATATTTCGAGAAAATTTAATCTTTATTCAAAAAATTGGGGTCTTACAACCTCCCCTTCTTATGAAATTTCATCCTCGAAATTAGGGTGCGTACTTGGTATGTTGAAGAGGTAAGGATATATTGATTTCATCTCAGATTCTAACTCCCAGGTCATTTCTTCCACATCGTGGTTTCTCCACAAAACTTTGACTTGCGGTATAATATGATCCTTTTTATCCAAGATTTTAACAAGTAACTCTTCATACGTTAAATCTTCCTCTATCTCATCTAGTTCTAATTCAATAATATGGTTTGGGTCTTTCACATATTTACGTAACATAGATATGTGAAAAACGTTATGAACACGAGACATACATGGCGGTAAAGCGAGTCTATACGCCACAGTTCCTACTCGATCGAGGATTGAAAATGGGCCAATGAATCGAGGGTTGAGTTTTCCTCTCTTTCCAAATCTCGTAACTCCCTTCCATGGAGCAACACGTAATAACACATGATCTCCAATATGGAATTCCACGTCCTTTCGATGAAGATCAACATAACTCTTTTGTCGATCTTGTGAGGTTTTTATATATTGTCAGATCGTTTGAATCTTTTTCGTAGTCATATGTACCAACTCCGGTCCCAACAACGTTGCTTCACCCACCTCATCCCAGCATACTGGAGAACTACACTTTCTTCCATATAACGCCTCAAATGGAGCCATGCCAATACTTGCTTGATAACTGTTGTTGTAGGAAAACTCCACCAATGGTAGGAACTTATCCCAACTTCCTTTGAAGTCAAGGACACAGAGTCTTAATAGATCTGCAGACTCCTTTGCTCCATAGAGATCACTGATCTCTTCCTTCTGGTACTGCACCATATTGCGCAGTTGCACGCTACGGTCAAGCACTGAGAGGTACATTGCCCTCATAGTCTCTGTAGGTGTTGACTCTAGGGCAGGCATCACCATATTAATCGATGTCACCTTTATGTCATCCTCCACATCAATCATCATATTCAAATATGATGATATTCCCATGGTCTCCTCAGAATAGTCCTCCTCCGAGTAATATTCCTCGGGCTCTGACTCTTCTAGAATCACTATAAGTATGTCTGCTATATGCACATGTACCGGTTCAACTCTATTTACGGACTCCTCGCTGATCACATGTATATCCCTATACATCAAGCTATCGACCGACATCTACAATAGCACATAACAAATTGATTAGTACATAATACACAATAATATAAGCACAAATCACATTTAATCCATTTAGGGTTACTTTCCATCTTTTAAATCTTTTGGTACTAAGTTTCTCAATACCTTATTTACTCATTTGAGAAGTCTAGGTTTGTAATATTCTAGAACGCAATCAAATTGTATAAAAAAGTGCTAAGCGTGGTAAAATCGAGTTTAAAATTTTTACAAACCATAAACCCGGATCATCCTTTATGCATAATTATTAATTAAACGAAAAGATAAAGAATAAATCATACCCTTGAAGATCGAGCTTCCTCGTGTACAAGTTCACCTCCAAATCCTTTTCGCTCAATCTTGAATCCACCGGTTTTGTTTCTTCCTTTGATCAACGTTAGCCACCCAAATGTTTGGCCTCTAGAGGTGATCCACCAAGGAAGAAAAAGATTCAAGAAGATGGGTATTTTTGGCTAACCCTAGTTTTCTATCTCTATAGAAAAGGCATACTCCCAACAACTTGAAATTATTACGTACTTTGTTAAAGTCAACAACCCATACACCCATAATAAGACTCCTCTTATTTATAGATGTGGGCAACCCACCTTAACAATTAAGGAATTGGGTTTAATTAATTAATTAAATTTTTTAATTAATTAAGCTCCCTAATCTTATTAGGATAATTAATTAAACTCCTTTAACTAATTTTCCTTCCTAATCTTATTAGGAATAAATGAGAGTACTTATATTAAATTAATTCCTAAACTCTTTTAGAAATTAAAATAATAATAATTGTAATAATATTAATAAGACTCTCTTATTAATTTATATTTAATATTTCTAAAATATTAAATAATAATATTAAGCTATTTAATTTATTCTATCACCATAGATTAAATTAAATATACTTAACATATTATTACGATTATGCCATTAACTTCTTAAATAATTATTCTTCCTTTTATGGTGTGACCCTTTAGGTTCTCCATATTAAACCTATTGTGAATAAATCAATTAGAACAATTCTAATCTTATTTAAATAAATAAATTAAACAATTAATTTATTTAAATAATATTTATTCTATTCTACAATAGGATAAGCCTCCCTAATGATCAACGACTTTCCAGATAATATAGATTTCAACATTAATCATAAAAGAACCTTTGAGTAAATAGTTACCGTATAATTCAATCCTTCCACCATACAATGTCCCAATTAAATATAAGATATGGAATTACCACAAGTCTTATTTTATTTAATTATATGTATTTCGACTCTTAAATGCACAACTCCAAATAATGCAAATTAGAAACTCCTTTCTAATTTCATTCTCGCCGCCAAGGACTACTGGGTTGTCATTTATCGAATCACATAGACATTTCTCTTCTTTATTAGAAGTGGTAGATTCTTTATCGATCATACATTATCTCCATGTACAACTTATTATACCCAAGCATACCCTTTGATATACCCTAAGGGTCTTAAGGAATAAGTCAAAGTATAACTCATCATACACAAGATACTATGATGATCTCAAGTCCAAGGATTACTTGTACTACTATCACTACAGAAATTCTATATCGACAGCAAATAAAACTCCATTAGGTATTCCTTAGCGAGCCAATGCTCAAAGAACTTATTCTCTAATAAGCACCTACATACTTGCTTTAGTGTCTCCACAAAATGATCATGAGATCAATCATCCTCATCCAATGAGCAAGTTAACGATGTACCAATCTATCCTGGATTCACTAATCCCCAATTTAGTAATCCAACGATTGGGAACTATTTTAGTTTTAAGCTTTCAAAGAATTTAGATCTCATTAGAATGATCATCATCATTATTCTAAAAGCATTGCTTAAAACTACGGGTTTATCACATATTATAAAACAAAGATCATGTAGATAATTAAAAGCCTTTAATAAATTAATACTTTTTATTAATAAATGAATAAGATTGTTACAAAGTATATGCTTTATCATCAAACATGATCGGCTTGTGTGCATACTACTTTCAATCTCCCACTTGCACTAAAGCCAATCGTCATGGTATCTTATACTCTTCTTCTCTAAGTGACGATTATCCCGCTTGTTGATAAGCTTTAGTTAATGGATATGTAATGTTGTTCATGAGAGTCCACTATCTCTATAGTGATTTCCCATCTTTCAATGATTCTAATAATCAAATGAAAGTGCCACAACACATGTTTAGATCCAAGATGAGACTTAGGAACTATTCCTAGTTCTCAGAATGAACTTTTAATCCAAACAATCAACTTGCGCAGCCTTCATTTATAGCTATATACTTTGTCTTTTATCACTAAACCAAAGAACTCTTTCATTGCTTGGAACCTTTCCAATTCACTCGCACCACTGCTCAAGGTAACACTTTACCTTAAAGTGGATTTTTCTGTCATCTTGGTCTCGTCTCGAAAAACTTGAGTCCATGAAGCCCTCTAGTTTTAATTTACCCACCATGTATATGCTCACATCCTTAGTGCCTGCTGCTAAGAACTTTAAGATGTTTTTCACCGCTTTACAGTGATCTTCTCCGCAATACGACCGATCAACATCGTGTCTCGTATACATTTCATTGCATACATGATTGTCACTCATGCAATCTCTCTTCTTTGGAGTCTATGGGGACTATTAAGAGATACACTCATAGCTCATCATCATGAGACATCTCTTGAGTTTGCCATGCTAAACGACTTTAGCATCAAATGAATATACGCTCTTTGGGTTAAGTCGAGCATCCTCTTAAATCTATCTATATAGATTTTATCCCCAATTAAGATACTCTTCCAAATCATTCATGGAGGAATGTTTAGACAACTTTATCTTTAACTCGATTATAGCATTGGTATGTCATTCCTTATCCGTAGTATATCAACATATAATACTAGGAATGTCACGACGACGCCCCATCGACCCTTTTGTACACACTAGAATTCTTACCTCATCGTATGTAACTCGGATCATCATCTTCTATGATGTACCTCATCATCATCATCCATGATGAATCCATACCTCCTAGGTATCTTCTACTACTATTCCGGATTTACGATTCTTGCCAGGTACAATAGGTCTATCTACAGTGTTCCTCTTATTTGACTTATAGTGTTTTGTGGTTCTTGAACTTTTCAAGATCTATTATCCTCCCACTAGCCCCTTTAATGATAAACACCTTTATCTTAGAAGGCGCCGTGTTTCGTAACAAACACCTTTTGCTAAGTAGGATTATAGAACATATACCCTAAACTTACTTTTTAGGATGTCCCACAAATCTACACTTGTCAAATCTTGTCCCAAGCTTATCCTTTGAAACTTTTTCACATAAGTTGACAAACCCTTATCTTAACATACTTAAGATTAGAATCCTCCCCGTCCATAACTTTTATGGAGTCTTGGGGCTGGATTTTGAGGTTACCTTTTCGTAGATATACAGTACCATTTCTAGACATGACCCTGTAAGGATACCGGAATGTCGAAAAATCATTATGGACCGCACTATGTCCAACAAGGTACGATTTTTCCATTCAAATACATCAATCAATTATTATGTATCGAGGTGTCCATTATGAGAAAAACCATTTGAGATGATCTAGAAACTTATCAGACAAGTATTTATTCCTTGATCTAATCAAAGAATCTTAATACTTTGCTAATTTGTTTCATTTCAATTCTTTGAACCTTTCAAATAATTCACACTTGTATTTCAAAGAAATACACACATTCAACTCTTTGAATGATCATCTCCTTTTCTTATACTAATTTGTTCAATATGCAAAATTATTTTCATGTAAGTCAAGTATACAAAATTTATTAAGTAATATTCCAGTTCTATACAAAACATTATTATTATAAATAGAACAACAATTGTTCTTAATTATAATACCAAAGATTTCATTGTCCAACAATAAAATGGAAATAATGTTTTAACGAGAACTGAATACAATAACAACTTATTGACTTAATAGATTTGCCCGTAGGCATTGCTAAACTATAAGTTTCTATGGCTAATATGGCAACCTTTGTTACATTTCCCACACATAGGATTACTTATATTTGTTTAGCTTTCTACTTCTGCTTGGTCCCTTCATAAATCTATATTTATGATAACCAAAGTCGGTATCCAATACCCAAGTAGAACCTTGACTTAAAGAAAAAATTTATTTCAATCATGAACAAAATTGTATTTGTAACCAAAACTTCACTAAGCTTCTTTGTTAGCCTCTGCAAGATGCTTCTCAGCTTTCTTTCCAAAGTCCCGTGCTTATTGCAAAGGAAGCAAACCCTTTGCTATCCGTGACGCTTTTGTTCTTATTATCCTTTGTTTTTGCCTTTCTATATACCTTCTTTGAATCGCTCTTCTTTTCGTAAGATCTTTTGGCCCCTACCAAGAAGACTTGGTTTTTCTTGGTTGAAAGTGACTCTCAACATTTTTCAACATGTTACAAATCAACAAAGTTTATATCTAGCTTGTTTATATGAAAAATTCACAACAATTATGAAAGGAGTCCGGAGTGAGTGCAAGATCAAATCTTGGCTCAACTATCCATCCATGACAAAACTCGTTGTCCTAATCGATCAATCAAATTGATTATGTTAAGAACTTTTTGTCTGCATTTATAGTGCCATCAGGCCATTCTAGATCGGAAGAGCTCCTTAGATATCTCGATATCTATCACCCCACTTTCCTCACCATCAACTACTTGATGTGCAGGAATATAGTAGGAGCATCCATAGTTTCACGCCGACGCCGAAGCTCACACTTCATGGATGCGAGCATGATGCATCGAGCCAATCAGGCATCATCTTGCCACTTTCTAAAAGTAGCAATGTCTTCCTCGAGGCATTGTCTGCAACCATTGCGTGGATAGGCGTATTATGGACATAAGATAGCTTTTCACCATGAGAACTATTCTCAAATTCCTTAACCAATCCGCTTTAATTTGGCCCCGTTAATTTATCATCTAATATGCTTCGCAGTGATAGTAATTTAGACATTGTAAAATTCTGTAAATGAATTTGTAATTAACAACATTTTAACATACATTCTTTTATTAATTACCAAAATAAATTAGGTCTTGTTTTAAATTGGTATCTCCCACTATTTTCTTCAAACTATATTACCCTCACTTATATAGTTCGGCAAAATCTAATTAAAGATTTGCTAGTGAGAATAAGGATCCCATTTCAAATGTATATAGCCTTGTGGTGACACAACAAACTATATATAAATAAATAGGTAGACAACTTTTGTCAATTACATCAACTATGCAACTCCTTGTATTTTGCCTCTTAGATTATTTTGATCAAGTGGTGGCACATCCGAATCAAAATTATCCAAGTTAAGTCCAACCTAGCACTCCATATATTCAAAAAAGAAAAATATCATCCTTGTGGTGACACAACAAAATAATATTGTTCAATTTTCTTTATAAGCATCAAATGTGATAAATTAACATCTTAAATACTTAATACTTGCCTTGTGGTGACACAACAAACTCATATTAAATATTTAATACTCTATTAATTTTATCATGCTAGAAGGCTTACGCTCGATATTCCAAATATCTTTGAACGCTTAGACTTAATATAAAAATTGAGGGTTTGTTATTAATTTGTCTCATCTTGTTTAGCGCATGCATTATATATATATATAAAATACGCGTTATATTAATTTACATGCTGAAGCATGTTTGCATAATATATAATATATATATAGTATAAACATGCATTATAGAATACTATATTCTACCCGGATTGATTATGGACTTTTATTCTAGTTTGGTTCACTAGAGCCACCAAGTGAACCAAAAGGTCAAACCCTAGGGGTGCAAGAAATAATATTTAAATATAACTATTACATTTAAACCCTGCTCCATTACAAACTGGGTCTTCAAGCGCCTTTTCCTTTTCGATCTCCAATTTTTCAAAATAATTCTAACTATTCCTATTACAAAACTATTTAAAATAAATAGAAACCTTGATCAAAAATAAGGGAAGTACATAGGAGAATAGAATTTACATTAAGAAAAATTAGAGAAGACGAGGTACGCAGAATTCCATTTAATAAAACCCATACATTCATGCATCCAACTAAAATAAAATCCAATCATATCGTCAATAGTCCATAATCAATCCCATTTATTATCATACACATCACCATATGCATCAATAAATAACATTCATCTCATGAATAATAAACATTTAATATATATATTGATATCATTTAATGGGCAAATTTAGTTAGTATAAAATTTAATTTTTGAATCAAAATAAACTCCTTTATTTTAATCCAAATTTAAATCAAAATAAAACTATTTTATTTTAATTTATCCTATTTTGAATAAAATAAACTATTTTATTTTAATCAAAATCTTTAATCAAAATAAACTCTTTTATTTTAATTAATTATGGAATCCAATTCCATGTAATAATAAAAAAAAATCTTTAATTAAAATAAACTCTTATATTTTAATTAATTATGGAATCCAATTCCATGTAAAAAAAATATTAAAGGAAACACTTTGATATTCTTTTCCTATTCACAAATAAACTCCTTTATTTTGAATAATATGAAATCTTATTTCATATCTAAATAAACTCCTTTATTTAAGGAAACACGAAATTTCTTTCCTATTCACAAATAAACTCCTTTATTTTGAATAATATGAAATCTTATTTCATATCTAAATAAACTCCTTTATTTAAGGAAACACTAATTTCTTTCCTATTCACAAATAAACTCTTTTATTTTGAATAATATGAAATCTATTTCATATCTAAATAAACTCCTTTATTTAAGGAAAGATCAATTTCAACTCCAATTAGTTATCATGGAATCCAATTCCAACTCTAATTAGTTAGCATGAAATTTAATTTTAAAATTAAAATAAATCTTTTATTTTAATATTAAAATAAACCTTTTATTTTAAGATTAAAATAAACCTTTTATTTTAATTATAAAATTATTTAAAATTAAAATAAAACTTTATATTTTAATATTAAAATAAACCTTTTATTTTAAAATTAAAATAAACTTTTATTTTAATTATATAATATATATTATATATATATATATATATATATATATATATATATATATATATATATATATATATATATATATATATATATAATTCTAATCTTCCTTGCATAAAATTACTATGCTTGCAATTCCTGCTTTTTAATTTCATAATATAAATTCAAAAATTTTCGTAATAATTATATATGCAAAAAAATTAAGAAAAAACCATAAAATTTTAATAAAAAAATATCTGCTTTATCATCATATTATTTGCTCCCCGATTTCCGTGACCTTCTTTTTCAAAAAAGTAACTAAGTTTCTCGATTTCATATATGGCTTCAAAAAAAAATGACTTAATGCATGCTCACGCAATTTTAATTATATCAACATCGAATGTAAAGCGGGTCTTCAAGGTCTTTTTTCTTTTCTTTTTTTTTTTTTTTTTTTTAATAAATTTTATACAATAAAATTATGCCCAATTAAATTGTTCTAAACACATATCAATATACATATCAAATTAAAACAATTAATAATTTGCATAAAGGTTTGGCTCTCGATGCCACTGTTAGGTTTGTAATATTCTAGAACGCAATCAAATTGTATAAAAAGTGCGGAAGCGTGGTAAAATCAGAGTTTAAAATTTACAAACCATAAACCCGGATCATCCTTTATGCATAATTATTAATTAAACGAAAAGATAAAGAATAAATCATACCCTTGAAGATCGAGCTTCCTCAGGTACAAGTTCACCTCCAAATCCTTTTCGCGTTCAATCTTGAATCCACCGGGTTTGGTTCCTTCCTTTGATCAACGTTAGCCACCCAAATGTTTGGCCTCTAGAGGTGATCCACCAAGGAAGAAAAAGATTCAAGAAGATGGGTATTTTTGGCTAACCCTAGTTTTCTATCTCTATAGAAAAGGCATACTCCCAACAACTTGGAATTATTACGTACTTTGTTAAAGTCAACAACCCATACACCCATAATAAGACTCCTCTTATTTATAGATGTGGGCAACCCACCTTAACAATTAAGGAATTGGGTTTTAATTAATTAATTCTTTTAATTAATTAAGCTCCCTAATCTTATTAGGGATAATTAATTAAACTCCTTTAA
The DNA here is from genome assembly GCA_020205615.1 of Panax quinquefolius. NCBI lineage: Eukaryota > Viridiplantae > Streptophyta > Magnoliopsida > Apiales > Araliaceae > Panax > Panax quinquefolius. The sequence goes on along the minus strand of CM035171.1, from coordinate 91,063,290 downwards.
CTAATTTTCCTTCCTAATCTTATTAGAATAAATGAATGAGAGTACTTATATTAAATTAATTCCTAAACTCTTTTAGAAATTAAAATAATAATAATTGTAATAATATTAATAAGACTCTCTTATTAATTTATATTTAATATTTCTAAAATATTAAATAATAATATTAAGCTATTTAATTTATTCTATCACCATAGATTAAATTAAATATACTTAACATATTATTACGATTATGCCATTAACTTCTTAAATAATTATTCTTCCTTTTATGGTGTGACCCTTTAGGTTCTCCATATTAAACCTAATGAATAAATCAATTAGAACAATTCTAATCTTATTTAAATAAATAAATTAAACAATTAATTTATTTAAATAAATAATATTTATTCTACAATAGGATAAGCCTCCCTAATGATCAACGACTTTCCGTAATATAGATTTCAACATTAATCATAAAAGAACCTTTGAGTAAATAGTTACTGTATAATTCAATCCTTCCACCATACAATGTCCCAATTAAATATAAGACATGGAATTACTTTGTCAGTCTTATTTTATTTAATTATATGTATTTCGACTCTTAAATGCACAACTCCAAATAATGCAAATTAGAAACTCCTTTCTAATTTCATTCTCGCTTTGCCAAGGACTACCGGGTTGTCATTTATCGAATCACATAGACATTTCTCTTTTTTATTAGAAGTGGTAGATTCTTTATCGATCATACATTATCTCCATGCACAACTTATTATACCCAAGCATACCCTTTGATATACCCTAAGGGTCTTAAGGAATAAGTCAAAGTATAACTCATCATACACAAGATACTATGATGATCTCAAGTCCAAGGATTACTTGTACTACTATCACTACAGAATTCCTATCGACAGCAAATAAAACTCCATTAGGTATTCCTTAGCGAGCCACGCTCAAAGAACTTATTCTCTAATAAGCACCTACATACTTGCTTTAGTGTCTCCACACAAATGATCATGAGATCAATCATCCTCATCCAATGAGCAAGCAAACGTATGTACCAATCTATCCTGGATTCACTAATCCCCAATTTAGTAATCCAACGATTGGGAACTATTTTAGTTTTAAGCTTTCAAAGAATTTAGATCTCATTAGAATGATCATCATCATTATTCTAAAAGCATTGCTTAAAACTATGGGTTTATCACATATTATAAAACAAAGATCATGTAGATAATTAAAAGCCTTTAATAAATTAATACTTTTTATTAATAAATGAATAAGATTGTTACAATAGCTATATCAAACATGCTTTATCATCAAACAAAGAATCATATGAATATCACATTAACAATTACATGCTTTATTTCCATTCTTCAATAGTTGTCTAGCCGAGTTAAAACATGCATCAACTCTTTCTTTAAAACCATTCTTGCATTGTATAACAGGCATCACGTAAAACTTGGCTAACATGAAGGTTAGACAAGCGTTAAGAAAGACTTGCCTTCAAGCGTCTTCGAATAAACAATTCAACAATTCTCAGTCTTTACAGGATCTACATGATATATTCACATAGCACACTATAATTAGTTATCAAACAACCTAACTTTATTGTCTATAACCAACTTCTTTCTCTTCTATGTCTTATTTGAATTAACTTCATTATTAAAGTCGATTTGACTTTCTTTACTTCATCACAGTTCGTTAACGTTTTTACGTTACTAACCGACATTCGATCATCATTGGTTAAGTACCAACGTTGAACGTCATTTACAGTTTACTTTTTATGTTCTCGTGTTCTTCGTTTAATTTCTATTTAAACCTTACTAGATCTTCTTACATTAGAACCTTATAAGTGATTTAAGGTTAGTCTTATTATGTACTTTAAGTACCTTCAATGTCTTACCTTAAGTCTACATTCAAATGGAACAAAACTTAACTTGGTCAACATTTTTCTCTCTTTATGGCCGCTACTTGCGACATCCCTAGTATTCCAGTGGTGCTACTACATTTGAGTTAGCGGTACTTTCTACCGAAGTCCTGCCTGTATGTGACCACTTTGTACCGCTTTTGGCATCTGCGGCGTCCGTCATCCGTGCATCAGCCACCAAAACAATTTTACTTTTCTTACGAAACTCCCGGCTTCCTAATTTGTTCGTTTTACATCCGAATTGACCCATTCAAAAGCCTACAACTCACAATTTACATCCTTTACGTGTTCATATAAGAATTTCACATTTTTGAATCTGTTAACTCAGAATTCACCTTTGAGTTCATTTTTAAGCGTTCGTTTAACGTTTTCGACCGTTCAATACTCGTTTTCTTTGTTATAAGTCGGAATGCGAAGATTCTTTCGCCAGCGACTATTAATTACCTTATCTCACGTGTTGACATTGGCAAACATCATTTTCAAGTCACATGGTAACTTTTGACCTTTAATCCGGGCTTTTTACATTTTCGACGTTTAACGTCTATTTTCGCAAAATTTGCCATAATTTCGTTACTTGTGTTCTATAAGCAAAATCAAATGCAAAACTCCATTGATTCATCATAGTTATCCAAACCAAATAATAGGCACATTCCTTAGCTATAACGGTTTTCAAAATGTTCATTCATAACTAAGTTAATGTTCAAGACTTTCTATGGTTTTAACTCATTTAACACTTATGATTTCTATTTGGTCATGACCTATAAATGATTTAGTCATTAATAGGCATCCTTATATCTCCTTAATAAACATGTTCCACCAATCTATGATTCTTCTATGAGAAAGAAATCAAAAAAGATGAAGATTACGGTTTATGAGAATTTACATTTGAAGCAATTAACATTCTTGATAAACATCTATTGGTTTGCTTAAAAATAAAGTGATTATATGTTTCTAGCTCTTTATCTCTCTCAATATAGTTGGACAAGCTTTGTAAAACAACAAAATAACCAACCTAAGCCTTGTACTTATAGGAAACCAAAATGAGGGAAAAATGGTCCAATTTCCACCTCCTTACTATTCCCTACTTTATCAACTTTGTCACCAAGTAAAGTACTTGGTGAGCAAGTTGTCTACCTTTCTTGGCCACCAAGTGGCCGGCCCACTCCCTTGTGGATCATCCCATGGGTTGGGCCATGGGTTTTACCCAACCCATGACCCACCGGTTCGACCCGCGGTTTATTTTTTTTGATTGGGCTTGACATAATCTTAGTGTTAGGCCTTAACTTGGGCTTGCTTATATAATTCGTTGGGCTTGCTATTGGTTTAAGTCCAATTGAATTATACCTAAATTCTTTACTCAAACTTCATTAATACTTCTCGTATTCTACGCGTATAACTCCCATATTTCTCTTCGTCTAATACTCATACAATAATTGTATTATACTTCATACTATTTTCATACCTTACTCGTATTCATACTAATATAATACTCTTATATCATACGTATAATATCCTAAACGACTATACGCATTTCATTTCCCTTTCGGAAACCTCTTTCACAAACCCTTAGGTTTTACGTCCGCAAGCAAAAACTTCGTTTGCCATAATGGAATTATTATTGGATATTCCATACTATCTTCGTATTCTGTCATTAAGCGTTTCTCGAAATTTCAAACCCTAGCTCCGAACAAAATTGGATGAATAGTGTTTTTACGCAAACATTCTCGGAAAAACTTCATTTTCGTATTGATAATTCACAACCATTAATACTAGCACAAAGCCAGAATACTAACCACATCCATATATTCTAGGTCATAGAACGACCTTCGAACATCTTACTCACATAATAAATCAATAAAATTCATTTAATTCACACAATCAAATAAAAATTTAATTTATTCAAAATTCAAAATTCTCGGGCGTTACATTCTTCCCTCCTTATAAGGATTCTGTCCCCAGAATCTCGCTATTCTTACATAAACAAATGAGGAAACTTTTCCTTCATTTTACTTTTGAGCTCCCACGTTGCTTCTTCAGCATCGTGGTTACTCCAAATTACCTTTACTGAAGGTATTACTTTATTTCTCAAGACTTGTTACTTCCTATCAATAATTTGAAGTGGAAGTTCTTCATACGTTAGTCTTTTTCTTCTTGAATAGACTCATATTTTATTACGTGCTTATAGTCCAATTTATAAGGACGCAACAAAGACACGTGAAACACGTTGTGTATTCTTTCCATTTCTGAAGGTAAGGCTACTTCATAAGCTACCTCTCCTACCCTTCTTAAAATCTCAAAAGGTCCTACAAACCTTGGACTTAACTTCCCTTTCTTCCCAAAACGTATCTTCCCTTTCCAAGGCTATACTTTTAGAAAGACATATGAACTTACTTCAAACTCCCTCTTCTCTCGATGAGGATCTGCTTACTTCCATTGTCTATCTTGAGCCGCTATTAATCGAGCTCTTATCAGCTTCACCATGTCTGTCGTTTGTTGTACCATCTCAGGTCCCAACATTCGACGTTCACCTACTTCATCCCAACAAAGTGGTGTTCTGCACTTCCTTCCATACAACGCTTCGTAAGGCGACATGCCTATACTAGCGTGAAAACTATTGTTGTAAGCAAATTCTACCAAAGGTAGATGTTCGTCCCAACTTCCCTTGAAATCCATAACGCAAGATCTTAACATATCTTCTAGCGTTTGAATTGTTCGTTCACTTTTTCCATCCATCTGTGGATAATACACCGTACTCAATCTCAAATGCATTCCCATTTGTTCTTGCAAACTCCTCCAAAAGTTTGACGTGAATTGTGGATCACGATTGGACACAATTGAAACTGGTACTCCATGTCTGGAAATAATTTCTTTGACATAAAGCTTAGCTAACTGCTCTAGGTTATACCTAACTCCTATTGGTAGAAAATGAGCCGATTTAGTTAACCGATCCACTATTACCCAAATAGTGTCATATCCCTTTCTCGTTGTTGGAAGTCCCACCACAAAGTCCATGGTGATATTTTCCCATTTCCACTCCAGAATCTCCAGTGGCTGTATCAATCCACTTGGTCTTTGGTGTTAAGCCTTAACTTTCTTACAAGTTAAGCACTTACTAACGTATTATGCGATCTCTCTCTTCATGTTTGGCCACCAAAAGTTCTGACGAAGGTTTTGATACATCTTAGTACTATCGGGATGTATCGAGTACCTCGAACTATAAGCCTCACACATAATCTCTTCTTTCAACTCGGAATTATTTGGAACCCAAATTCTTCCTTCCAAACGAAGTAAACCTTCTTTATCAAGGTTATACTTAGTCTTCACGTCATCCTTCATTATCTTCCTCACACGTTCACATTCTTCAGTACTTATTTGTATTTTTTTTAACCCGTTCCACTATCGTTGGTCGAGTCTCTATTGAGAATAAAATCTCCCCCGTTTTGCTTGGTAACTTAACTTCTAATTCCATCTTTTCCATCTCTGTTATTAACTCATTCTGAGTCGTTAACATTGATAGCTTTTCTCTACCCTTTCGACTCAACGCGTCGGCTACTACATTCGCCTTCCCCGGATGATATAAGATATCACGGTCATAATCTTTTATCAACTCTAACCACCATCTCTGCCTTATATTCAACTCCTTCCGTGTAAAGATACATTTCAGACTTTTGTGGTTCGTGTATATCTCACACTTCTCCCCGTATAAATAATGTCTCCATATTTTTAAAGCAAACACTACATCTACCAATTCTAGGTCATGAGTAGGATAGACCTTCTCATAATCCATTAACTGACGTGATGCATACGCAATGACCTTGTCATGCTGCATAAGCACGCAACCTAGTCCCCTATGCGAAGCATCACTATAAACTACAAAATTCCCCATATTATCTGGTAAAGATAATACAGGTGCCTCACTCAACCTCCTTTTTAGTTCTTGAAAACTATGCTCAAACTTTTCTGTCCATACATACTTCACCAACTTCCTTGTTAGATTCGTCAATGGAGTAGCTAATTTAGAAAAGTCCTGAATGAACCTTCTATAGTATCCTGCTAACCCCAGAAAACTCCTAACCTCGGTTGGCATTTTCGGTTGCTCCCACTCATTTACTGCTTCCACCTTCGCTGGATCTACGGATATGCCATCTTTGTCTATAACATGTCCTAGAAACTGCACTCGTTGGATCCAAAATTCACACTTAGTGAATTTCGCATACAAATTCTCCCTCCGTAGTGTTTCCAACACTATTCATAAATGTTCAGCATGATCTTCTGGCGTCTTAGAATAGACTAGAATATCATCAATGAACACTACAATGAACTTGTCCAAATACTGTTTGAACACTCTGTTCATCATATCCATGAATGCGGCTGGCGCATTCGTCAACCCAAACGACATAACCAAAAACTCATAATGCCCATAACGAGTTCTGAATGCCGTCTTAGGTATATCTTCCTTCCTCACTTTCAGTTGATGATACCCCGTGCGCAAATCTATTTTAGAAAAATACTTTACCCCTTTCAACTGATCAAATATATCATCGATCCTGGGCAACGGGTATTTATTCTTAATCGTTAACTTGTTCAACTCTCAATAGTCGATACAAAGTCGTAACGATCCGTCTTTTTTCTTTACAAACAATACCGCTGCTCCCCACGGAGACACACTAGGTTGAATGTACTTTTTATCTAATAGTTCCTGTAATTGAACCATTAACTCCTTCATCTCAACAGGCGCCATCTTATATAGTACCTCTGAAACTGGTGCCGTACCCGGCAACAAATCAATCACAAATTCTACATCCCTATCTGGCGGAATACCGGGTAACTCCTCCGGAAACACATCCGTAAATTCTTAAACTACCGCTATCTGTTCCAATGATGTTCCCACTCTTCGGGTATCCACCACATGACACAGATAACCCTTACACCCCTTCTTCAACATCTTCCTAGCTTGTGTCATGGTTAGACAACAAGAATGTCCCGGTGATTTATTTCCATAAAACACCACCTCAGATTTCTTAGAAAGCCTTAGGTTTACACTCTTTCTATAACAGTTTATTATCGCTCTATGGTTAATTAACCAATCCATACCAAGAATCACATCGAATTCCCTTAACCTTATTGGTAAAAGATCTACTGATAACCTGTTACCCCTGATATCTACGAAAAAATTCCTATGAATGTGTTCAATGGGAATTATCTCCTCGTTTGCTACCTTAACATCTAAAGGTATTTCTAATTTTTTATGATTTAATCCCAATTGCTTAGCAAACCCACATGCTATAAAAGAACAAGTAGCACCCGAGTCAAATAACACATAAGCATCTATTTTGTTGACTGGAATGATACCTGCTACTACATCCGTTGATGCAACCGCATCTTGGACGGTCATATTAAATGTTCGGGCTGAGGGTCTACCTAATGATGGTGTTTGTCCAGTAATGACCAAATTGCCACTACCAGAACCTTTACTACCATCCACCCCTTTCTTCACGAAATTTCTTGCCATGTGGTCCACCAACCCACAAACAAAACATCCCCGGCTTTTCTTAGGATTAGGACAGTTGGGAGATATGTGACCCTCCTGTCCACAGTTATAACAACCCGTTTTCCCTTTCAGGCAGACTCCCAGATAAGTCTTACCGCATGTCTTGCATGCCTCCATCCTACGTTTAGGATCCCCTTGTTTCACCCTAGTATTCCCAGGGTTAAAACTTTTCCTCTTAGGCATATTGCCACTACCGCTGGCAACCTCTGCCTTATTTCCTCCCTCTCCCTTACTCTTATTCTTTCTATCCTTGTGGTATTGGGTCAACGCCTAACTACCACCTTTCGCTATTATCGATTTTTCCAGAATGGTCCCATAGAAAGCACTCTAAAAAACCGATATCCTACTATAGAGCCAGGGTTTTAGGCCCTGCTAAAACCTATGAGCCTTCCTCTCCTCCGTGTCCACTTGGTGTGGAGCGAACCTTGCCAATTCATTGAATTTGGTCGCATATTGGGAAACAGTCATGTCCCCCTGTTTAAGTTTGAGGAACTTAATCTCCATCCTCCCTTGCATGCTAGTAGAGAAGTAGTTCTCAAAGAATACCTTCTTAAACTGTTCCCATGTAATAGCTTCCGCTCCAGCCCCACCCTGGTGAGCCTCCTACCAGTAGTTGGCTTCCCCCTTCATCATATAGGTCGCAAAAGAAGTCTTTTGTTCCTCAGATACGTTTGTAATAACAAATGCCTTCTCTATTTCCTTGACCCATGTCTAGGGCTACATTGGGTCTGTCGTTCCCTTAAATTCGTGTGGACCTACACTCTTAAATTCTTTAAAGGTAGTCGTTCGGGCTACCCTAGGTCCTCATGGTGCTCTCTACCCCCTACTTGTTAAATGCAAAATTGTTAATAAATTAACGAACTCTTGCATTGGGTTATTAGGACCCCCCTCGTTATCATTATGCGATTCTGCCTCTTGGTTACATTATCTTCTGCTTGGCGGCATTTCTGATTAAATAAATAAAGTTCCATTATTACTTATTTGCTTACTTCGTTATTAGTCGTCAAACATCTGAACAATAACACCTACACAACAAAGCAAATTAAAATAAAAACTTCCTTATATTAAAATGCTTCTTTATAGATCAGAACTATTTACAAGTTGCTTTCCATAGCCCAAAAGCTATTACATATATATCCCGCGATTGACTTTCACAAAAATTGGGATTTACAAAAAGACTACCCTTTAATTATACAAAAGAGGGTTTTACGTCACTACACAAAAGTATGTACTATACTACTTCTAATACTGCCTAACAGCATTCTCATGCTTCTCGTTCGCCAGAATCGACATAATATCTCGACTTATAGTATGTCGAGTCTGTCTCGACTCAATAGAATAACAAGATATCTTAAGCTTGAAATCCTCGTGCGCACTGTCATTTATATATGACATTCGTGCTACCTTCTGGTCTTTTTCAGCTAGTTTCTCATGAAGTTCTATGACCTCGTTCTTATAGTCTCTAGCCTTGTCAGTCATGAGCACTTTCTCATCATGCTCTATCACATAGTCTGACTTTGCAGACTCCTTCGCTCCATAGAGATCACTGATCTCTTCCTTCTGGTGCTTCACCATATTTTGCAGTTGCACGTTACGGTCAAGCACTAAGAGGTACATTGCCCTCATAGTCTTTGTAGGTGTTGACTCTAGGACAGGCATCACCGTATTAATCGATGTCACCTTTATGTCATCCTCCACATCAATCATCATATTCAAATATGATGATATTCCCATGGTCTCCTCAGAATAGTCCACCTCCGAGTAATATTCCTCGGGCTCTGACACTTCTAGAATCACTATAAGTATGTCTACTATAAGCACATGTACCGGTTCAACTCTGTTTACGGACTCCTCGTTGATCACATGTATATCCCTATACATCAAGCTATCGACCGACAGCTACAATAACACATAACAAATTGATTAGTACATAATACATAATAATATAAGCACATATCATATTTAATCCATTTAGGGTTACTTTCCATCTTTTAAATCTTTTGGTACTAAGTTTCCTCAATACCTTATTAACTCATTTGACTCGAGTTAACTTTATTCAGACTCTTCCTTTCCTAACGAGGTTATTAGCTTAAGGTTTTTTCCCCCCCATATGTTTTATAACCTAATGCTTTGATACCAACTTATGATGCCCCCAAATCCGAGTATCTTCCAACCCGACAGATGGTGCTCCACGATACTACAATCCATACAATTATTCCATTGAGATAACAACAAAATGAGTGTAATTACTATCTTTGTATTACATTTGTAATAAATCCCTTCCCAGGTTCATAAATCGAATACATTCATTATTCTTCATAAGTATATGACAACCAAATACACTAATCTATTACAGGACGATTAATTGTCCATCTTAGCCTTGCCTTTATCTCTCTTAGAACTCTCAGCTTGTTCGGCTTTAGCTGCAAACATATGGTTCAAGCAAGAATGAGCATAACTAGCTCAACAAGTCTTAACAAAGAATCATATGAATATCACATTAACAATTACATGCTTTATTTCCATATCTGAACAATTATCTACGAAGCATTATGAAACATTTGACTAGTACTTCTCATGTCATAACAACAATTCCAAAGTATATATAATAGCCCAGGAATGATGAACCGGTCAATAGACCATGAACATTCTCTTTTCGTTTTCATACTTGAAAAGGATATCCGGCACTAAGGCCATCCACCCGTCCTTACTTACGAGCACTTCTAGGTGATCAGCCTATTGTACTCTATGTTGGTCAACACGCTTACGTTAAACGTATTTACGTTCAACATTTGGCAACCTCGCGTGCCCATCGAATAATCGATGAAAAATACTTTAGTTTGTACATAGACAAACTTACCTTCTCATTCGTACCAAATACTTGGCATAGGATAGCGTGAACAGTTCTATATCGAAAGACTTGTAAACAAATCAATCAATTCTTCAATACTTGTCTAGCCGAGTTAAAATAGGCATCGACTCTTTCTTTAAAACCATTCATGCATTGTATAACATGCATCACATAAAACTTGGCTAACACGAAGGTTAGACAAACGTTAAGAAAGACTTGCCTTCAAGCGTCTTCGAATAAGCAATTCAACAATTCTCAGTCTTTACAGGATCTAAATGATATATTCACATAGCACACTGTAATTAGTTATCAAACAACCTAACTTTATTGTCTATAACCAACTTCTTTTCTCTTCTATGTTTTATTTGAATTAACTTCGTTATTAAAGTCGATTTGACTTTCTTTACTTCATCACAGTTCGTTAACGTTTTTATGTTACTAACCGACATTCGATCATCATTGGTTAAGTACCAACATTTACACTTTACTTATTACGTTCTCACATTCTTCGTTTAATTTCTATTTAAACCTTACCAGATCTTCTTACATTAGCACCTTATAATTGATTTAAGGTCAGTCTTATTATGTACTTTAAGTACCTTCAATATTTTTCCTTAAGTCTACATTCAAATGGAACAAAACTTAACTTGGTCAACATTTTTCTACTGCCGGCGCTGCGGTGTGACATCCCTAGTATTCTAGTGGCATCACGCAGACGAGTTAGCGAGGGTACTTTCGGTAGAGTCCGGCGCTTCTACGGACCAATTTGTACTACTTTTGGTATGCTGCAGTTTTAGTCTGTGTGTCACTTGGCCAAAATAGTTTTGCTTTTCTTACGAAACTCCAGGCTTCCTAATTTGTTCTTTTTACATCCGAATTGACCCATTCGATAGCCTACAACTCACAAATTACATCCTTTACGTGTTCATATAAGAATTTCACATTTTCGAATCCATTAACTCAGAATTCAGCTTTGAGTTCATTTTTAAGCGTTCGTTTAACGTTTTTAACCGTTCAATACTCGTTTTCTTCGTTATAAGTTGGAATGCGATGATTCTTTCGCCAACGACTCTTAATTACCTTATCTCACGTGTTGACATTGGAAAACATCATTTTTAAGTCACAAGAAAACTTTTGACCTTTAATCCGGGCTTTTTAAGTTTTCGACGTTTAACATCTATTTTCATAATATTTGCCATAACTTCGTTACTCGTGTTCTATAAGCCAAATCAAATGGAAAACTCCATTTATTCATCATAGTCATCCTAACCAAACAATAGGCACATTCCTTAGCTATAACGGTTTTCAAAATGTTCATTCATAACTAAGTTAACGTTCAAGACTTTCTATGGTTTTAAATTATGTAAACACTTACGATTTCTATTTGGTCATGACCTATCAATGATTTAGTCATTAATAGGCATCCTTATATCTCCTCAATAAACATGCTTCACCAATCTACGATTCTTCTACGAGAAAGAAATCGAAAAAGATGAAGATTACGGTTTATGAGAATTTACCTTTGAAGTAATTAACGTTCTTGATAAACGTCTATTGGTTTGCTTGAAAGTAAAGTAATTATATTTTTCTAGTTTTTTCTCTCTCTCAATATAGTTGGACAAGATTTGTAAAATAACAAAATAACCAACCTAAGCCTTGTACTTATAGGAAACCAAAATGAGGGCAAAATGGTCTAATTTCCACCTTCTTACTATTCCCTACTTTATCAACTTTGTCACCAAATAAAGTACTTGGTGAGCAAGTTGTCTACCTTGCTTGGCAACCAAGTGGGTGGCCCACTCCCTTGTGGATCATCCCATGGGTTGCCCCATGGGTTTTACATAACCCATAACCCACCGGTTCGACCCGCAGTTTACTTTTTTTTTATTGGGCTTGACATAATCTTAGTGTTAAGCCTTAACTTGGGCTTTCTTATATAATTTATTGGGCTTGCTATTGGTTTAAGTCCAATTGAATTTTACCTAAATTCTTTACTCAAACTTCATTAATACTTCTCGTATTCTATGCGTATAACTCCCATATTTTTCTTCGTCTAATACTCATACAATAATCGTATTATACTTCATACTATTTTCATACCTTACTCATATGCATACTAATATAATACTCATATTTCATACGTATAATATCTAAAACGACTATACGAATCATTTCCCTTTCGAAAACCTCTTTCACAAACCTTTAGGATTTACGTCTGCAAGCGAAAACTTCATTTGCCATAACAGAATTATTATTGGATATTCCATACTATCTTCGTATTCTATCATTACACGTTTCAAAAAATTTCAAACCCTAGCTCCGAACGAAATCGGATGAATAGTGTTTCTACACAAACATTCTCGGAAAACCTTCATTTTTGTCTTGATAACTCACAACCATTAATACTAGCACAAAGCCAGAATACTAACCACATCCGTATATTCTAGGTCATAGAATGACCTTCAAACATCTTACTCACATAATAAATCAATAAAATTCATTTAATTCACATAATCAAATAAAAATTTAATTTATTCAAAATTTGAAATTCTCGGGCGTTACAGAAACCCTGCTGACCAATCTGATGAGGAAGACGGTGAAATTTGTATGGACCGACAAATGCGAAGAGAGTTTTCAAGAGTTGAAGAAGAGATTAAGCGAGGCACCTGCATTGTCATTACTAGATGATACGATAGGATTTGTGGTGTATAGTGATGCGTCACATAGAGGACTGAGCTGTGTGCTAATGAAACATGGAAAAGTCATTGCGTATGCATCACGACAATTGACGGATTATGAAAAATGATACCCTACTCACGACTTAGAGTTAGCTGCAGTAGTTTTTGCATTAAAGATATAGAGGCATTATTTGTACGTGGAGAAATGTGAGATATACACGGACCACAAAAGTCTGAAATATATCTTCACACAGGGAGTTGAATATGCGTCAGAGAAGGTGGTTGGAATTGATCAAAGATTATGATTGCGCTATTCTTTATCACACGGGTAAAGCGAATGTAGTAGCCGACGCGCTAAGCAGGAAAGGAAAGGAGAAATTATTTCAATTGACAACTCAGGAGGAGTTATTAAGAGATATGGAGAAGTTGGAAATAGAAGTAAATGGACTCGAGAGGTCTGAAGAAAAGTTATTTATAATAGAAGCTTGTCCGACAGTGTTGGATAGAGTGAAGGAAGCACATGAGAAAGATTGAGAATATGACAAAATGTAAAGCCCCCAAATTCGGTACTTGAAACCCGAACTCGGTGCTTCACAATACCATTTCTATGAGCGGAATAATACTAATAATAATAACAATAATATAAAGATCAACTTAATTTACATATTTATCAGAGTATGAATCCCAAGTACGTAACCTTTAAACATTCATTACAACCTATGATAGATAATATATATCATATTTGTCTTAATAATATCGAACTAATACATAAACTACCACAAATCTTATTTAGTTCGCTTTCCTTTCCCTTTGTTTCTGCATGAGCTTTCTGGTTCTTCACACTTAGTTGAAAACATTTAAATTAAGCAAAGATGAGCATTTGAGTGCCCATCAAGTAATAACAATTATATATATAAGCTGAAAGAATTTAACTGTTTTCTTTATACTACCCTTCTACAACAAATCAACAGTTGTGAAGTAATCTGAACCGATAATAATAACATAACAACTCTCTTTCAAATTTTTAAAATTACATATTGACTATAACTGGGGTTATGGTGACATGCTATGAACATTTTTTTCATTTTCGAAAAGGTTAAACAGAAATTCATCTACAAACCATCATAACTTACGGGCACGGGGGGTGATCAGCCTGTTATCCCCTGCATTGATCAATACTACATGCAAGAACGATAGGATCGTTCACTCTGTCCACCTTGGGTGCATGAAAAGTTTTCCTTTGTAAGGGATGTTCATACTAGTCTGGGTTACCAACCAAAGCAATTCAGTTGGATAATAGTAAGGTTTATCTTGTTCAAAAATAATCTATAATTCAACATATATATACGAGTAATTGACAAAGGTATATCAACATGTGATTAAATACAATGATTATCCAAGTGGGGACACTTGTATAACCATTATAGAAATTAACGAACAGAATATATATATATATATATATGATATATATATATATATATGAATTACCATATACTAACATGTTGATAATCAATGAGCGTATATAATATAGGGTTAATATTCTATACAGTAATAATATAATTTAGAAACATTCTTACTCATGTCCATTGCATAAAAAAATGCAAAGGTAAGATACTTTTCTGATGCGCTGCTTACAATTTGCAGCTTAGTTTTATCTTTTATATCACGACCTATCATTAATCAGATCATTCGTTCAACTAGAACAGTAGACTATAACACATAGTACTGCATTTCGCAGTCAGCACATAACCTAATCACATTGTCATATATGTTTAACAACCATTGAATCACAAATAAACACATATCTAATCAAATTATCTAAGTCCAGATCAATTTCTGAAACATGTCGTGTACCGACGGCTTTATTGGGTAATTATCGAGTCTAAGACTCAATCTTGTAACTTAGTATCAGTCATATTATTTTTAAATGACTTATAATAATTTTAAAACATTTATTATAATTTATCATGAATTTTCAAATATCAGAATCATTATTAAATGATTTAAATATTAATCAATTCTATTATCATTAATATTTAATTAATATTAAACTATTAATGAAATCATTTCTAAAATATTAAAGTTATTTATAATAACTTCAAATATTTTTAAAGTATTAATATTACCCTTAAATGATTTTTAAAACATTTAAAATCATTTTTAAATAATTAAAATTAATATTAAATTATTAATATACTATTTATCAAAATATTATAAGTCATTAAGTATAACTTAATAATATTTTTAATTAATTTATATCCTTTTTAAATGATTTTTAAATTAATAAAACTATTTATTTAATATAATTATTAAATAAATTTAATATCATTAATATTAAATTAATATCATTAATATTAAGTTATTAATGAAATTATCCTTTAATTATTAAAATGTATATTTTATTAAAATGTATATTTTATACTTTATTTTTATTTAAAATAATTTTTATAATATTAAAATCAATTTTAAACTAATTAATTAATATAATTATTAAATAACTTTAATATCATTAATAATAATTAATTAATGAAATTTACCTTTAAACATTAAAAGTTATATTTTATAACTTAAAATATTATAAAACTATTTTTTTAAAAAAATGATTTTTATAATATTAAAATCATTTTAATTAATTTATTTAATTTAGTTATTAAATAAATCTAATATCATTAATATTAAATAATTAATGAAATTTTCTTTAAAATATTAAAATTTATATTTTATAACTTAAAATATTATTAAATACCTTTTTATCATTTAAAATGATTTTTAATATATTAAAATCATTTTTAATTAATTTATTTATCAGATTTATTAAATAATTAAAATATCAATATTATCCAAATAAATATTAATATTTATGAAAAATATGTCAAATTATTAAAAGTTAATTTTTATAACTTAAAATATTTTTTGTAATTTTCAGAATTTATTTACTTTTTTTAAATGATTTTTCAAAAATAATTAATTAAAATAAATAAAACTGTCGCTATAGCCTTTAGCGACAAAATATGTCGCCTTAGGTGTTCTTGAGCCCTCAAGAACATTCATAGCAGTTAACAAGTGAGCACGTTTGACCAAGCATTACTCTCTGATTATTTTATTTCTGGGTAAGTAAGTGATTAGAGGTTGTAGTACTAATGTCAGACTACACGATTCAATAACAAACATGGCCAAAAAACATAAAACCAGCGAGATCTAGGCCCACAAAGTAACTATCAGAGTTGTTCTTCATTTCTGGGTTACCCAGAAATGAAGAACAATTCGACTGTTCACTTTTGGGCTTCCACAACTTGCCGATCTTGTAATATTTTTGTGAGATATAAGCTTCAGTATATAGCCAACATGTAGGACAACATTTCTATTACACAACATCAACAAAACAACAATAGAATAGCAAGATCTTGTCCGGTCAAACCATGTCAGAGGTCAAGCTGATGAAATTTCTGGGTTACCCAGAAAGCTCATCCGTGAACTTTCTGCTTGGTTTGACCATCCTCCATATCTCATATGTTTGTGATAAAAGCTATCTAAGAGCATTAACCTGTGGTATAACTATCATACTATAACTGTAATGCAACAACAGAAACAAAACAACTAGTAATAGAAAGATATGGGCCCATGAACTTGCTGTCAGAGCTTTCTGGGCAAGTTCATGGCTGCCTAAATTTCAACCAGTCAACGTCGGTCAACGTGGTTTGACCACGAATATCTTGCAATCTAAAACTGATCTAGGCCTGATTCTTGCTCCAGATCAAAGACAACATATGAGACTACAATATCCAACACTTAAAACACAAAATCTAACACAGACAAAGATCTACAAGACCTGACATTCGTTGTCAGACGACACTTTTAAAAATTTCCAGATTTTGTAAAATGTCAAATTCGAGCCTTTAGATGTTATGGATCTAACATCTAGCAACCCAGATCATCATTAGACACTACTAACAACACATTTAACACAAAAAAATAACATCAAATAACAGATCGATGATAAGATTTCAAGCTAGGGTTTTATACCTTCTATGAACGATTTTGATTTCTGGCTTCTGATTTGGTTATGGTGTTCATGGGGCTTTGATTTGGTACTGATCTAGCAAAGGATTTCGTTGATTTTGAGGGAGAGAGAATTAGTGGAGAGCAAGTGCACAAATGAGCAAAAATGAGACTTTCTCTCTCTCTTGATCTATATATACTAAGCTAGATACATGAATTGGCTGGCATGGGTGGCTGATCTCAGTGTTTTTAAGTCAAAAGAGTTGTTATATTAGGTCACTAACTCCACCTAATATTAAAACCTACAATCTAGCTTCAATAATTCACAAAAGGGCATAATGGTCATTTGTCTTTCCAATTTAATGGCATTCTTGTCATTTGGCAAACCCTTAGGGTTTGAACCTTAGGGTTTAACCCTAAGGTTTAGCATAAATCAATTATAGGATTTTTAATTTAAGGTTTACACAAAAATTAAATAAATTTTAGTTTCTAAAATTTTGAAATCAGGGTTTCCTTAATTAAATTAATTTTCTAATTACTTTATACAGGAACATTAGGGTTTAAAATCACTAATTATAATTAACTTTGCTAATTTAGCAATTAGTGTTTACGATTTTGATAATTAGGGTTACTTAATTATAATTAGGGCTTCTAATTACCAAATTAGCGTTCTAGATATTAGGGTTTTAAATTACTAAATAGGTTTTCCATAATTAGCAATAAAATCTACTGTACATGAAATTAATCACACTAACACAATTTCTGACTGATCACATACTCTAGTTTAGGTTTCAATTTAGGGTTTCTCATTTCAAAAATTAGGGTTTTTCTAAAGATTAATTAGGATTTTAAGATTTTAATTAGGGTTTACCTAATTAATCAAATCATTATATAATACACAACATAAATCATATAACACATTTATATAACAGTCTTAAACTCACAATTGATTTTCAAATTAGGGTTTTCCCCAGTAAAACTAGGGTTTAACTAATTAATATTAGGGTTTTGAAATTATACATCATAATTGACCAACCATTAACAATACGTATATATATACCGTATATATTTATATAGATCGAAAAATCAAAATATAATTAATATTATATTATTATTATTCTCATTCCTTGATCAAAATCCAAAATTAGGGTTTGGATTCCATATCCGATTTATTCTTCCATATTTAACCTTAATAATTAAGGTAAATTAATTAACTTGATAATCAGTACTAAAATTCATATAATAAAATAATTATTATAATTATTCTAAAAAATTACTCCATATATTATTTAAATAATATATAATTATATTTTCGTGGAAAATAATTAATAAAAACATTTCTACTATAAATTAATTATTATAAGAATATACTTTATAAAAATTAATAATTCTAAAATAAAATTATTTGTAAATATTCATGTAATAAATATATTTTTATTTATCACATAAATACATATACACCTTATCTTGTACAAATCCTCATCCTTAAAAAAAATTTATACTCAAAATTTCTTATTTATTTACATAGAAAATATCGGGTTGTTACAGAAAATCAGGAAGAGGATCACGAAAAATGAGAAAGAAAAATTTCGAATAGATAAAGACGGTATCTTCATATTCGAAGGGAGAGTGTGGGTACCAGCAGTAACCGAGTTAAGAGAAGAGATTTTGTACGAGGCACACAATATGGCATATTCCATTCATCCGAGAGGCACGAAGATGTACCAAGACTTACGACAACATTTTTGGTGGTCCAATTTGAAACGGGAAGTCGCAGAGTGCGTTAGTAGATGTTTGACTTGTCAACGCGTAAAAGCAGAGCATAAGCGGCTGAGTGGTTTGCTACAACCATTGGAAATACCAGAGTGTAAATGGGAGCATATTACGATGGATTTCGTGGTAGGACTTCCAGTCACGCAGAAAGGTTTTGATGCCATTTGGGTTATCGTGGATCGACTTACAAAGACCACACATTTTCTACCGATTATGATCCGTTATAGTTTAAATCAGTTAGCAAATATGTACGTAAAGGAAATTGTTTCACGACATGGAGTGTCGGTATCGATTGTTTCTGACTAAGACCCGCGTTTCACGTCAAAATTCTGGAAAAGCTTGCAAGAGAGGATGGGAACACAGTTAAGGTTGAGTACCGCTTATCATCCTCAGACAGACGGACAGAGTGAGCGAACAATACAAACGCTGGAGGACATGCTTAGGACTTGCGTGATGGACTTCAAGGGAAATTGGGACGACCACTTACCCTTAGTCGAATTTGCATATAATTAATAATAGTTACCATGCGAGTATTGGCATGCCACCGTACGAAGTTCTTTACAGAAGGAAGTGCAGAACACCATTATGTTGGGACGAAGTCGGAGATCGAAAAATACTCGGACTAGAGTTAGTACAACAAACAGCGGACATGGTGACAGTGATAAGAACTAGACTAGTAACAACTCAAGATCTCCAAAAAAAGTACGCGGATTTGCATCGGCAAGACCGAGATTTTTAAGTCGGCAGTTTTGTATTCTTGAAGGTATCTCCATGGAAGGGAAAGATTCGTTTCGCCAAGAAAGGAAAACTGAGTCCAAGATTCATAGGACCATTCGAGATACTAAAGCGAGTGGGAGAAGTAGCGTACAAAGTTGCTGTAGACACTCAAAATTTTCTGCACATCTGTCACTAACATTGCAGGAGGGCAGATTCGTCTTTCAGAGATAACCCTGGAAGATAACTGTGACGCCCCCAAAATTAGGTATACATCACCCATCTTGAGTTGCCAGATACATGGTACAGAATTCAAATACAACTTAATAATACAACTTTCGTGCACAATACGATAAAACATAAACTATGAGTTTGAATACAAATATTGTCTACTAGAGATTATACAAACTCAAAAGGAGTCCTCATTACAATTATTATCACACTATTTCACAGAATAGTGAGGACTACTAATGCACTATCTAGGACCATCACTCTGTTCCCCGACTAGTCCCAGCTACATTCTCATTTCCTGAAGAGAACAATGAAAGAAAGGGTGAGCTCAACTAGCCGAGTAAGAAATATTATGACTAAGATAATGCAAAATAATTTATCGTTAGCCTTCAACAGTGTTAAACAGAAAAAATATAATAACTATCAAGTTTAACTACAGCAGAACAAGTAATCCATTAGAAGAGTTAAGTAGGGAATAAAATCTACTATCTTCTATGATTTAAAAGGTTTTCATCACTTTTATCGATGGGACTCAACTTAATAAATAATCCACATCATCGAATCACCCCTGCACCACGGCCAAGGATATTCTTTAGTATCACGACCACGAATTATCCATACACTACGACTCAAGATAATCATGTTTTCATCAACGGTCCTGATCATGCCATAAAACAATTCATCTTTGCACTACGGCCAAAGAGAATCCATAGCCAAAATCATACCAAAAATTGTCCATCAATGCACTACGGGCCAATGAGGACTTTTTCCACATCATTTGTAACATTACAGTTATGATTATACCGAATAATCCCTGGTAATAATCATACCAAGTCCATTTATGCACTACAGGCCACAGATGACTTTCAACATAATATAAACATGAGGATGATAACAATGATATAAGAATTCAATAAAACAAGTTCAAGAATTAATTTATCCAGGAACTGATAACGTTCAAATTGTCAACATGATACTACTTTGTAGAGTAAAATTCAAGAATTCTCAGAAAAATAATTCCATGAAAAGATACTAGATGAAGCACAAATATCAAAGATATTCCACTAATTTCATGGGTATAGAAGTCAAAGTTTTAACCAACTAAGTATAATAAAGAATAGAATAACAAAAGAAATCACCATGCATAAATGCGATAGACCTTGCATGGTGTAGGTTATTCAAATGAATAATAATAAAGGATGGAACCAGTCCCAAGTAAACGCACGCATGTGATATTTTGACAAGAATAATAAATAATGGAACCGGTGTCCGTAAGCGTAAACGCATGATATTGATATTCCGAAATAATAAATAATGGAACCAGTCCCACGTAAGCGCACGCATAGAACAACATATTCTCGGCGAATAATAAATAATTGAATCAGTCCCACCAGAACGCATTGCATGTGATATTCCGGCGAATAATAAATAATGGAACCAGTCCGGCATAAACGCATGAACAAGATATTTCGGCGTAATAATAAATAATGGAACCAGTCCCGCCACAGAAACGCACGCATGTGATATTCGACAAAATAATAAATAATGGAACCAGTCCCACAGAACGCATGCATGTGATATTCCGGCGTAATAATACCCAAAATTAGGTATACATCACCCATCTTGGGTCGCCACTTACATGGTAATTCGTAATTTAAAATAACTTATTAACATAACTGCTCGTGGTATAATACGATATAAATCCGTGAGTTTAAATACAAATATCGCCTACTAGATATTATACAAACTCAAACAAAAAGTCCTCATTACAATTATTATCACACTATTTTACGTATTAAAGAGGACTACTAATGCTATCTTCAGACCATCACTGCTTCCCGACTCGTCCCAAATATATTATCATTTCCTCAAGAGAATAAAGGAAAGAAAGGGTGAGCTCAACTAGCCCAAGAAGAAATATTACGACTAAGATAATGCGTAATAAATTATCAATAGTCTTCAATAATGTTAAACCGATAAAATACAATAGACAACCAGCTTTAATCACAAGCTGAATATGCAATCCATTAAAAGAGTCAAGTAGAAAATAAAGTCTACTATCTTTTAGGTTTTAAAAGGTTTTTCATCATCGCTTATAGTCGAGACTCACTTTTAATAAATATTTCACATCATCGAATCACCCCCGCACTACTACCAAGGATATTCTTTAGATCACGCACACAATTATTCATGCACTACGCCAAGAATATTTGTGTATTCATTAATGGTCATGATCATGCCAACAATCGTCCATCAAATGCACTACTACCAATCGAGGATTTTTATCACATCATTTGTAACATTACTACCATGATTACACCGGTCAGTCTCTCGTCATAATCATACCAAGTCCATCTATGCACTACAGTGCCACGTATGACTTTCAAAAAATATAAACATGAGGATGATGACAATGATATAAGAATTCAATAAAACAAGTTCAAGAATTATTTTATCCAGAATTATTAACGCCCAAATTATCAACATGATATCGCTTTTGTGTAGAGTAAAATTCAAGAATGATCGTAAGAATATTTCCATGAAAAGATATCGATGAAACGCAAATATCAAGGATATTCTACTAATTTCATGGAGTATAGAAGTCAAAGTTTTAACCAACCGGGTATAATAAAGAATGGAATAACAAAAGAATCACCATGCATGCATGCGATAGATCGCATGCATGTGTTATTCCAATGTAATAATAAATAACGGAACCAGTGTCGTGTGAAATTCACACCGGCATGATGTTCCAAATGTAATAATAAAGATGGAACTGCATCCTGTAAAACACATGATAGATATTCCAATGTAATAATAAAGATTTTAACCAGTCCTGTAAAACACACGCATGTGATGTTCCAACAGTAATAATAAAGATTTTAACCAGTCCTGTAAAACCAGTGTTCCAATGTAATAATAAAGATTTTAACCAGTCCTGTAAAACACATGCATGTGATGTTCCAACAATAATAATAAAGATTTTAAATCCTGTCCTGTAAACACATATGTGATGTTCCAATGTAATAATAGAAGAATGTCACCAAGTATAGGTAAACCACTTATACAAAAAAGTTATTCCAATGTAATAATAAGCAATGGAATAACAATGCAGCTTCTTTCATGAATAAGAAAGAATAACACCCCTTACATTTGGTAGAGATTGAATATCGCAAAGAAGTAGTAAACAAAAAACTCTCTTCTTCTTTCTCTCTATTCTCTCTATACTTTCTCTCTCTATAGCTCAATGAATTCGTGAAAATAATGAAGCCCTGGCCTCTATATTTATAGAAGATTTCTAGCTTAGCACCCGCCGTGTGAAAAGGCAAGTGGCTCGACGAATCGGTTCGACGCTCAGAATGTGAAACGACAAGTGGTTCGACGCTCAGAATGTGAAACGACAAGTGGTTCGACGTCCGTAAAGGTAATTACTATTAACGAAGGTAAATACTATCGACGAAGGTAAATACTATTCACAAGGGTAATTACTATCGACGAAGGTAATTACTATCGACGAAGGTAAATACTATTCACAAGGGTAATTACTATCGACGAAGGTAATTACTATCGACGAAGGTAAACTATATCGACAAGGGTAATTACTATCGACGAAGGTAATTACTATTCATTAAATTATATCGATTTAAGAGACTTTAGATGATGACATACGAGCCCCCATAAAATAATCAAACTTACCACAAATCATTTTTTTTTTCATCAACACATATTTAATCTTTCAACAATTATTAATCATTTATAACTTGTCGCCTCAATTATTGATTTAATACTATAACATATTATACGTATGATAATGCGACAATAATTGAATCAATAATATAAGAGATATGATGCAAAGAATTATCAGAAGCAATAATCGAGCATAAATGAAAGTGACTTCTCACGTAAGCATCAATAATCAATACCGCAGTGCTACTACGCAACTACGCCAGACATCGCATTTTTTACCACCGGTAGTTCAACAGCTTTTAATTAGAATACCTCCGCCGTTATTTTTATAAAATATTTTTGTCGCTTTCAATCCGACAATAATTTCAGGGGGTCCACCAATGATTGAGCCATCAGATTTAATATTCCCTAACAAAAAGAATATTCCCCACCAAACGTAATATTTTATAACAACTTCATATACTTTGCAAAATTTATAAATATTACCCACAACTATAACATTATATCAAATTTATTCCATAATATTCAAAAATAATATTTATAGAAAAATTCATCTTTATTTATAAAAGTCGGGTCTTACAACCTCCCCCTTCTTATGAAATTTCACCGAAATTAGGGTACGCACTGTATGTCAAGAGGTAAGGATACCTTGATTTCATTTCGATTCTAACTCCCAAGTCATTTCTCAACATCGTGGTTCCTCCACAAAACTTCGACTTGAGGTATAACCTCGAGCGTAGAATATGTTCCTTCTTATCCAAAATTTGAACAGAACCTCTTCATACGCCAAATCTTCCGCTATTTCGTCCCTGCTCTAACTCAATAATATGGTTCGGTCTTTCACATATTTACGTAATATAGATATGTGAAAAACGCATGAACACGAGACATATTTCAAGCAGAAAGCGAGTCTATAGGCCACGCCCTACTCGATCGAGGATTAAAATGGACCGATGAATCGAGGGTTAAGTTTTCCTCTCTTCCAAATCTTGTAACTCCTTTCCATGGAGCAACTTTTAACAACACACGATCTCCTATATCGAATTCCACGCCCTTTCGATGAAGATCAAGATAACTCTTTGTCGATTTTGTGAGGTTTTTATACGCTGTTTGATCGCTTTGAATCTTTTCCGTAGTCATACGCATGCATTCACTCCCGGGCCCAACAACGCTGCTTCACCCACCTCATCCCAAAGATACCGAGAACGACACTTTCTTCCATACAACGCTCAATGGAGCCATGCCAATACTTGCTTGATAACTGTTGTTGTAGGAAAACTCCACCAATGGTAAGAACTTGTCCCAACTCCCTTGAAATCAAGGACACAGAGTCTTAATAGATCTTCAAGAGTTTGAATAGTCCTCCCGATCGTCCGTCCGTCTCGAGAGATGATATGCCGAAGCTAAATCGTAAGTCTGCGCTCATAGCTTTTTGCAAACTAACCCAAAATCGTGAAGTGAATCTTCGGTCTCGATCGTAAACTATGGATACCGCAGATACCATGCAGCCTTACAATCTCGCTTATGTACATACGAGCAAGACGCTCAAGTGTATAAGTTTCTCAGATTTGCAAAGAAATGAGCGCACTTGGTCAACCTATCAACAATGACCCAAATCGCATCAACGCCTTGAGAAACCTTAGAAGACCCAGAATCGAAATCCATGGTAATGTGCTCCCACTTCCATTCTCGAATTTCAAGTGGTTGCAATGGACCTTTTGTACTTGATGCTCCGCTTAACTCGCTGACAAGTTAGACACCTTCGAGATAAACAAATATTATCTCTCTTCATATTGCTTCCACCAAAATGTATGACTTAATATCATGATACATTTTGGTACTCCTGTGATGGATTGCAAATGGTGTGTCAGGTGCCCCATCATGATATTATACTTACTTTAAATCGTGGTCGTTAGAACACAAAGTCCGGAGTCGACTCAAGTATTCCTTCTTCATCGATTCTTGCTTCCTAGATAGCACCTTCTTGACTTTCTTCCTCATACGATCGCCTCCGTGTCCGTAGCTTGGAGCAAATTTTAACTTTATCAATTAAAGTCTGCTCTACTCAGATACTCGCTATCATCACACGCGTCCCTCGAGTCTTTAATTCTATCTCCATCCTTTGCAAGTCACACAAAATGGGCTCATACGACAACAATATCGCACTCAGATTTGCATATGATTTTCTACTCAATGCGCCGCCACCACGCTCGCTTTTCCGTGATGGTATCGATGGTACGATCATAATCTTTCAATAGCTCAAGCCAACGCCGTTGTCGCATGTCGAGTTCCTTTTGAGTGAAGAAATATTTGAGGCTTTTATGATCCGTAAAGATCTCCACTTTCTCCCCATACAAGTAATGCCTCCAAATTTTAAGTGTAAGATAATAAATGCTAACTCTAGATCACGAGTAGGATAATTCCTCTCATATTCTTTGAGTTGTCATGCGAGGCATAGGCTATTACTTTTCCATGTCAGATGAGAACACATCCCAACCTTTTTTGCCAAGCATCATCAGAGATGACAAATCCTCCGAGCCGATGGTATTGTCGTAACAAAATAAATAAGTCTCCTCTCGAGTTCTTGAAAACTCTTCTCACATTCTTCGCCCAACCGAACTTTGTATCTTTCCGAGTCACCGAAATCAATGGAATAGCGATTCGAGAAAATCCTTCCACGAATCTCCGATAATAACCAAATAAACCGAGAAAGCTACGATTTCTATTATCGATTTAGGTTGTTCCTACTTTTGAATAGCTTCAATCTTTGTCGGGTCAATGATATTCCACGACTTGATACCACGCGCCCAAGGAATGCTACTTCTTCAAGCCGTAACTCGATTTTCTTCAACTCGCATAAAGCTTATATTCACGGCTTTTGGAGTGTCACCTCAAGTGTTGCTTTCATGATCTTCACTACTTTTTGGAATAAATAAGGATGTCATCAATAAAGACGACCACAAAGTGATCTAAATATTCCTCAATACTCTGCTCATCATATCCATGAAGGCGCAAGAGAGCATTAGTCAATCCAAAGGACATGACTAGGAATTCATAATGCCCGCATCGAGTTCTCGAAAGCCGCCTTTTGAATGTCACGGCTTCTAATCTTCAATCGGTGATATCCTAACGAAGATCAATCTTTGAAAAGAATTTGCTCTCTTGCAATCGGGTCAAACAGTCATCAATACGCGGGCAATGGATACCTATTTTTGATGGTGACGTGATTCAACTCCCGATAATCAATACAAAGTCGATACTCCCATCTTTCTTCTTCACGAAATAGTAACAGAGCACCCCAAGGAGAAGTACTAGACGAATAAAGCCAATGTCTAACAATTCCTCGCAGCTGGGTCTTTAACTCCTCAAGTTCAATAGAGCTATTCGATATGGGGCTTTGGAAATAGGTTTTGTACCGTTCAAGCGTCGATACAAAATTCAATTTCACGCCTGGGGTAGGCCAGAAGTTCTTCTGGGAATACGCCAGAAATTTATTAACAATAGAATATCGCTTAAAACCGACGATTTTTATTTAAATCAGGATATGAGCTAAGAAAGCTTGACATCCGCTTTTCAATAAACGAATAGCTTTATGGCTTGAGATGACCGTGATTGATTTTAATGGTTTGGTCGTTTGAATTCGCATAATAGGTTGATTAGAATATGAAAGCTAACAACCTTACGAAAACAATCAATTTTTGCATGATAAGTAGTTAACCAATCAATCCCTAGAATCACGCCAAATGCAAGTATTTTTAATGAAATAAGATCGACAGTGTAATGTGAGGGTACCGATTTGAACCAAACAAGACTTATAAACAAAGGGATGTAATGAAGGTTTCTCCCAACTGAGTTTCCACAGATAAGTCAAAGTCTAATTTCTCCTGAGTCAAATTTAATCGATGAGCGCAAGTAGAGAAATAAAAGAATGGGTAGAACCCAGATCAAATAAAGTATAGACTTCATTAGAGTTTATGATAAGCTTACCCGTGATGACCTCATTCGATTCTTGCTTTTTGGGGAGGTCACAACAAATGCTCTCCTCAGACTACCGGCTTTTGAATTTTCCGGGACGGGCCTTTGGTGCCTCCATCCTAGCTGAATTTGTCTTCTGAAACGACAAAATCGAGCTAAGTGACCTTCTTCCACAATTATAACACGCTTTGACTAAGATGACGCAGCTTGATCGATGTGTCCTCTCCTCCGCATTTGAAGCATATGATAGTGGTCTTTCTCCTTCCTTAACAACGGGTGCCGGTGCCGACGCCTTTCCATCATCATTGAATCTCCTTTTCTTGAAATGTCCATTCTTATTGTTTTGGCCCCGATTACCACCGGGTGGTTACCATATCCGCCCGCTGATTCCTCCACGCTTGTTGTCACCGCCGATGACTATTCTCGCCGGTATTATAATTTTGCTTACCGCTTCTTTTTAGTCATATTGACTCATTATCGCTACCCACTAATCGAGCCCTATTTACAACATCCAATACAAACACGCTTTATGAGAAATAAGATGTCGACGATTCCCGCTTCAAACCTCTTAAAACATTCGCGCCATTCTCTCTCTTCATTATCCACCACCAGGGGACGAACCGTGATAACTCCGCAAATTTTGCCTCGTATCATGACACTTTGGCCATATTGTTTTGTTCCAACTTGATAAACTCCACCTCCTTCATGTGGCTAATACTTTCAGAAAGTATTTGTCGCTGAATGCCTCCCCGAACTTCTCCCAAGATATCTTCAAGACAAATTGGTTGAGTACGCTTTTACCGATTCCCACCAAGAATCCGCCTCCGCAACATAAAGGCGTAAGGGAACCTTTTGCTCCTCTGAGCATCCCAAGACATCAAATATCTTGGTAATCATGATCCATGCTTCCGCCAAGTGGTTTTGCTTCCTTAAACTCCGGTGGTCCCAGCCTTTAAATTGTTTAATGCAGACCGCCGAGAGTTTTCCGTGTTTCCACCCACGCTTTGGACAGAGTCGCCTCGCTCATTGCCAGATAAATCGCATAAAGCCTCAACATTTGATCATTCATCATTTGGTCAAGGTTGTTGTTTGTATGAGGATTGTCGCCTTCCCGATGCACATTATCCTCGATTATCGATATGTGGTGAATCAACAATCACCAAGCTACCCATCATTGCTATTCTCAACATTCTCGATGTCATTTTCAGACATCGCCACAAAACAAAAGGTTAATCGACATGTAACAAATTATCCCTATCTTCCCACCAACCAATAAAATATCACATAAACTTAGTAGGTCATACTAATAAGGTATTCCCCGCCTCCCTCCTAGTACTATTCTCACATCTTAGCCAGGATCATATCCTCTAAGCTCGATACTAAACCGCGACGCCCCAAAATTAGGTATACATCACCCATCTTGGGTCGCCACTTACATGGTATGTAATTTAAATACAACTTATTAACATAACTGCTGTGGTACAATACGACATAAACTGTGAGTTTAAATACAAATATCGCTTACTAGATATTATACAAACTCAAACAAAAAGTCCTCATTACAATTATTATCACACTATTTTACGTATTAGTGAGGACTACTAATGCTATCTTCAGACCATCACTGCTTCCGACTCGTCCAAATTATATTATCATTTCCTCAAGAGAATAAAGGAAAGAAAGGGTGAGCTCAACTAGCCCAAGAAGAAATATTACGACTAAGATAATGCGTAATAAATTATCAATAGTCTTCAATAATGTTAAACCGATAAAATACAATAGACAACCAGCTTTAATCATAGCTGAATATGCAATCCATTAAAAGAGTCAAGTAGAAAATAAAGTCTACTATCTTTTAGGTTTTAAAAGGTTTTTCATCATCGCTTATAGTGAGACTCACTTTTAATAAATATTTCACATCATCGAATCACCCCGCGCACTACTACCCAAGGATATTCTTTTAAGATCACGACCACAATTATTCATGCACTACGCCAAGAATATTTGTGTATTCATTAATGGTCATGATCATGCCAACAATCGGCCCATCAATGCACTACTACCAATCGAGGATTTTTATCACATCATTTGTAACATTACTACCATGATTACACCGAATAGTCTCTCGTCATAATCATACCAAGTCCATCTATGCACTACAAAAGCCACGTATTTACTTTCAAAAAAAATATAAACATGAGGATGATGACAATGATATAAGAATTCAATAAAACAAGTTCAAGAATTATTTTATCCAGAATTATTAACGCCCAAATTATCAACATGATATCGCTTTTTGTAGAGTAAAAATTCAAGAATGATCGTAAGAATATTTCCATGAAAAGATATCGATGAAACGCAAATATCAAGGATATTCTACTAATTTCATGGAGTATAGAAGTCAAAGTTTTAACCAACCGGGTATAATAAAGAATGGAATAACAAAAGAAATCACCACGCATGCGATAGATCGCATGCATGTGTTATTCCAATGTAATAATAAATAACGGAACCAAAGTCGTGAAATTCACACCGATGTGATGTTCCAATGTAATAATAAAGATGGAACTGCATCCTAAAAACACACGTATAGGATATTCCAATGTATATAAAGATTTTAACCAGTCCCGTAAAAACACACATGCATGATGTTCCAAATGTATAAATAAAGATTTTAACCAGTCCTGTAAAACACACACGCATGTGATGTTCCAATGTAATAATAATAAAGATTTTAACCAGTCCTGTAAAACACACATGCATGTGATGTTCCAATGTAATAATAAAAAGATTTTAACCAGTCCTGTAAAAACACACGTATGTGTGATGTTCCAATGTAATAATAGAAGAATGTCACCAAGTATAGGTAAACCACTTATACAAAAGTTATTCCAATGTAATAATAAGCAATGGAATAACAACAGCTTCTTTCATGAATAAGAAAGAATAACACCCCTTACATTTGGTAGGTAGAGATTGAATACCGCAAAGAAGTAAGAATAAAATACTCTTCTTCTTTCTCTTTATTCTCTATACTTTCTCTCTCTATAGCTCAATGAATTCGTGAAAATAATGAAGCCCTAGGCCTCTATTTATAGAAGATTTCTAGCTTAGCACCGCCGTGTGAAAAGGCAAGGCAAGTGGCTTGACGACGAATCGGGTTCGACGCTCAGAATGTGAAACGACAAGTGGTTCGACGCCAGTAATGTGAAACGACAAGTGGTTCGACGTGTAAGGTAAAGGTAATTACTATTAAATTAAATACTATTAAGGTAAATACTATCGACGGTCGACGGTAAATTACTATATCACAAGGGTAATTACTATCGACGAAGGTAATTACTATATCGAAAGGTAATTACTATTCACAAGGGTAATTACTATCGACGAAGGTAATTACTATCGACGAAGGTAATTACTATTCAACGGTAATTACTATCGACGAAGAGACTCTTAGATGATGACATACGAGCCCCCATATAAAATAATCAAACTTACCACAAATCATTTTTTTTTTCATCAACACATATTTAATCTTTCAACAATTATTAATCATTTATAACTTGTCGCCTCAATTATTGATTTAATACTATAACATATTATACGTGATGATAATCGTGACAATAATCAATCAATAATATAAGAGATATGATGCAAAGAATTATCAGAAGTAATAATCGAGCATAATGAAAGTGACTTCTCACGTAAGCATCAATAATCAATACCGCAGCTACTACTACGCAACTACGCCAGACATCATCGCATTTTACCACCGGTAGTTCAACAGCTTTTAATCTGTAGAATACCTCCGCCGTTATTTTTATAAAATATTTTTTGTCGCTTTCAATCCGACAATAATTTCATTGGGGGGTCCACCAATGATTGAGCCATCAGATTTAATATTCCCTAACAAAAAGAATATTCCCACCAAACGAATATTTTATAACAACTTGCATACTTTGCAAAATTTATAAATATTACCCACAACTATAACATTATATCAAATTTATTCCATAATATTCAAAATATATATTTATAGAAAAATTCATCTTTATTTATAAAATACCACAATATTCAAAAAACATCAATTTAGTTCAAGACCGTAAGCATTTGATAAGTACTTTGAAAAGGACATCCCGCATCGAAGTCCGTAAGTCCCAGATAGCTTACGAGCACGCCTAGGTGATCAAATTTATAGTACTTTCTATGTTGATCAACACTACATCCATTAAACGTGTATACGTTTAAGTTGTGGCAACCTCGCGTGCCTGTCATTTGACGACAAAACAATTTGAGCATACACAATCTACCTTTGAAAAACCACAACAATATTAGTTCGGTAAATCCTTAACACCACTTGATAGAATAACATAGCATACGTCTAGCCGAAATGATTGGTTTTGACATTCCTCAAATACTAACTCATGTGAAGAATACATGAATCACACAGACTTACCCAGATCGAACTGGAACAAGGGTTAGAGTACTTGCCTTTAGTGTCTGGTTACTGGTTAATACTCGTACAATACTTTAAGTCTTTATGATTCTACAATTCATAATCACGTACCACATTAAGTCATACACATTCAAGTATGATTACTATTATATCTTACCCTTCATCTCAATGTAATTCCTAATTTAGATTCGTTATTTAGGGTTTCTGGCTTTCGTTACGTCATTCTCATTTCGCTAATCTTCGATTGATAATTAACTCTTAATCAACATGCATTAGTGTCTTACAATGTCTTAATCATGTTATGATTACATCATAATACATTACTATTAAGTTCCCTTTCCTTCCATACTTGAAATCTTTCTTCACTATCAACTTCCTTGATCGGCCATGCACTAAAGGATTGCTTTCAGCGACTCGATGCACGGCATGAGTTAGCGATTATTAATGGTTCGACCTCAGAATGGCCATGGAGCAATTAGGCTTAGAGTCGAGCGCGGCGAACTCACATGCCTTAGAAAATTTTGTAGATTTGAAAATTTTTACGAACTTCCTGCACGCATAACTTCTTCGTTTTAAGTCCTAATTGGTCCGTTCAAAAGCCTACGGTTCACAAATTTCATAATCTATGCGTCCATGAAAGAATTTTATCTATTTGACTTCGTTTGCTCAAAATTCACCTATAAGTTCATTTTTAACAAAAACGATAAACGTTCGCGAATGTTCAACGCTCGTTTCTTCGTTTTAAGTCAGAATCCAATCATTTTCGAGTTCGCAACTCTATAATGACTAAAATGACTTGTCTCCATCAAAAACCAACATTTCTGACTTCAAACACAAAATACGACTTCCATTCCAAGAATTTCACGAATTCGACGATAATCGTCCAATCGTGCGAATTCCGGCAAATCTTCATTACTAAGCGTTCTTAATGGATTTTAATCAACATAAGATCATTACAAGTTATTTACTACTCCAACTTATAATCAAAGTAGGTTTTGACTTATTCTCATAAGTTATTAACTTATTTAACTTAAGAGTTAGAAATCTTCATGCTCATGACTTATTATTAACTTAAGTCCTTCAATCAAAGTTCTCATGCTATATTCAACATACTAAACATCATATGATAGGTTCTTCATGGTTCTAGCAACTTGTTAATGTTAAAGTTGTTTTTTTAACTTATTCGGCTTAAGTTCATTCTTTAGTAACTTATTACAAGCTATCATCCAACCCTCCCCCTTCTTTGTCAATCCTATTATAGAAGAGATGAAGATATAAGAGAGGAGTCTTACCCTTGAAGACTTCTATTTGCTTTGGAAAACTATCAATGGTTGAAGTGGCTTATAAGTGCTTAAGTGACTTATTCTCCCTAACCAATAAGTAGCTTTATGTTTGAGAGAAAAGTTGGATGAAAATGATCAACCAACACAAGAAATGAGCTTGGTATTTATAGGCTTGGCAAAGTGAGGGCATTTTAGACATTAAACCTCCCACCTCCTCATTTCCACCTCCTTACTATTCCTTACTTAACCTTCAAGTCTTCTTGCTAGCTACATAAAGTTCTTGGGCATCACACAACATCCTTGCCCATCACACTTACCCATTTCACACTTGGTTTGACCCATGGGTCAAGGCTTTACTTTGGGCTTGATAATTAATCTAGCTTTCTCTCTTAATAGGCTTATGTTGTAAATAGTTTGGGCTTTTGATCAATCAAACACTTGGGCTTGATTAATACTTACATTGGACTTCTACCAATAACTAACACACCTACAAGTCCATTAACTTAATCTTAACAACTTAACCATTATACCCCACGTATAATCTTCGTATACTAACTCGTATATTAGTTTGTAATATACGTTATTTCCTTCTTCATACATAATAGTACAATACATAGTATTATTCTTTCATTCTTTACTTCATATAATGTATACACATTATACGATCACAACTTTCTTCCTTTAACGCTTAATAACCAAACGTTCCCAATTTAAGTCCGAATGCGAAATATTACGTTTCCCATACTTAGATTATTATTACATAATCGATATCACCTCGATATTATAACATTACATATTTCTCGGAAATTCAAAAATAATTCCCGAGCGGAAATCGATGAATAGTGTTTTTCGGAAAATTTCTCGAAAAAACTTTTATTTTCGTTTTAGAAATTCAAACGCTTTAATTCTTCCACGTAGTTAAAATACTACGACGTTCCGACGTTTCTAGGTTATAGAACAACATTCATCTTCTCAATACACAATAATAATAAATAATATTATTTTATTCATTATTAAAAGTAATTACAAAATGTTCGATTTTCCGGGGCGTTACACTCTCTCCCCCTTATAAGGATTCTATCCCTAGAATCTCGCTATATATAAAAATTACACAAATAAATGCGGGTAATTCTTTTTCATCATTTCTTCTAACTCCCACGTTGCTTCTTCTGCATCGTGGTTCTTCCATATCACCTTCATCAAAGGTATGACTTTATTCAGCAGAACTTGTTCTTTTCTATCGACAATTTGAACAAAGCGTTTCCTCGTCGTTAAGTCCTTTTCGACATGAATAGGCTCATATTCTATCACGTGTATAATCCGAAACATAAGGACGTAACACGATACATGAAATACATTATGTATTCGTTCTAGGTCTGGAGGTAATGCTAACATGTAAGCTACCTCACCTACCCGTTTCAATACCTCGAAAGGTCCTATAAACCTCAGACTTAACTTTCCCTTCTTTCCAAAACGTATCTTTCCTTTCCAGGGAGATACTTTCAGAAATACATACAAACCTACTTCAAACACTCGATTCTCTCTACGCGGATCCGTAAACTTCTTCTGTCTGTCTTGAGCTGCTAGAAGACGCTTCTAAATCTTCTTAACAATATCCGTTGTCTGTTGTACCAATTCTGGTCCCAACATCCGGCGTTCTCCTACCTCATCCCAATACAGTGGCGTTCTGCATTTCCTCCCATACAAAGCTTCGTATGGCGGCATACCTATGCTTGCATGATAACTATTGTTATACGCAAATTCCACTAATGGTAGATGATCATCCCAACTACCCTTGAAATCCATGACGCAAGATCTTAGCATATCTTCTAACGTCTGAATTGTCCTCTCGGTCTGTCCATCCGTCTGTGGATTATATGTTATACTCAGCTTCAACTGCGTTCCCAACTGCTCTTGTAGACTTCTCCAAAAGTTCGACGTGAATCGTGGATCACAATCTGACACAATCGATACTGGCACTCCATCTCTAGAGATTATTTCCTTAATATAAAGTTTAGCTAACTGGTCTAAGTTATACTTAACCCTAATTGGCAAAAAGTGAGCCGACTTTGTCAATCGGTCCACTATTACCCAAATCGCATCATACCCCTTCTGTGTAGTCGGAAGTCCAACCACAAAATCCCATCGTGATATTCTCCCACTTCCACTCCGGAATTTCTAATGACTGTAACAAGCCACTTGGTCGTTGATGTTCGGCCTTAACTCTCTGACAAGTCAAGCACCTACTAATGTACTCGATAATCTCTCTCTTTATCTTCGGCCACCAGAAACTCTGTCGAAGATCTTGATACATCTTATTACTACCAGGATGAATCGAAAACCTTGAACTATGAGCCTCTTGTAGAACCTGCTCCTTTAATTCCGTCTCATTCGAAACCCAAATTCTTCCTTCAAATCTCAATAACCCCTCGTTATCAAGACTGTACTTAATATCTTTATCATTGATCAGCCGCTCTCTTATCCTATTACACTCATCAGTTTTGAGTTGCACCTCCTTACCTCTCTCTACGATGGTAGATTGCATCTCCGTCGCAAAACAACATTTGTCCCGCTTCACTTGACAGCTTCACTTCCAACTCCATTCTAGCCATCTCTGTTATTAACTCAATTTGAGCCGTTAACAAAGACAACTTTTCCCGACCCATCCTACTTAAGGCGTCGGCAACTACATTGGCTTTTCTCAGGTGATACAGGATTTTACAGTCGTAATCCTTTATCAACTCCAACCATCTCCTCTGCCTCATATTCAACTCCTTTTGTGTGAAGATATATTTTAGACTTTTGTGGTCCGTTTATATCTCACACTTTTCCCCATAAAGATAATGTCGCCATATCTTTAGGGCAAACACCACCGCTGGCAGCCTGGATCATGAGTAGGGTAAACTTTCTCATAATCCTTCAACTGCCTAGACGCATACGCAATGACCTTGCCATGCTGCATGAGCACGCAACCTAGTCCTTTATGCGAAACATCGCTATAAACTATGAAATTTCTTGTGTCATCGGGTAATGACAAAACAGGCACTTCACTCAACTTCTTCTTCAGTTCTTGAAAACTATCTTCGCATTTCTCAGTCCATACATACTTCATCGTCTTTCTTTTCAAGTTAGTCAGCGGAGTAGCTATCTTTGAAAAGTCCTGAATGAACCTCCGATAGTAACCCGCTAACCCTAAGAAACTCCGCACCTCAGTCGGCATTTTCGGTTGTTCCCAATTCATCACGGCTTCCACCTTCGCTGGATCTACTGAAATCCCCTCATGGTCAATAACATGACCTAAAAACTGAACCCTCTCTAACCAAAATTCACACTTAGTGAACTTCGCATATAACTTCTCCTTTTCTTAATGTCTCCAA
The DNA here is from genome assembly GCA_020205615.1 of Panax quinquefolius. Lineage (NCBI taxonomy): Eukaryota > Viridiplantae > Streptophyta > Magnoliopsida > Apiales > Araliaceae > Panax > Panax quinquefolius. The sequence continues at coordinate 91,026,812 of CM035171.1, read as the reverse complement.
CACTATTCTTAGGTGTTCAGCATGATCTTCTGGCGTCTTAGAGTAGACTAGAATATCATCAATAAACACCATGACGAACTTGTCCAAATATTGTTTGAACACCTTGTTCATCATGTCCATAAATGCAGCAGGTGCATTAGTCAACCCAAATGACATCACCAGAAACTCGTAATGACCATAACGAGTCTTGAATGATGTCTTTGGCACATCTTCATCCCTAACCTTCAGCTGATGATACCCCATCCTTAAATCTATTTTGGAAAAATATTTTTCCCCCTTCAACTGATCAAAAAGATCATCGATCCTGGGCAATGGATACTTATTCTTTATCGTTAACTTGTTCAACTCTCGGTAGTCGATACAAAGTCTCAACGATCCATCCTTCTTCTTGACAAACAGCACCGGTGCTCCCCACGACAAAACACTCGGTTGAATGTACTTCCTGTCCAACAATTCTTGCAGCTGTACCATCAACTCCTTCATCTCTACTAGCGCCATACGATACAGTGCCGTAGAAACTGGTGACGCTCCTAGCATAATATCTATTATGAACTCGGTCTCCCTATCCGTCGGAAGACCCGGTAACTCACTTGGAAATACATCCTCGAACTCACTCACTATAGGTATTTGTTCCATGGTCGCTCCCACTCTCTGGGTATCAACCACATGGCACAAATAGCCTACACACCCCTTCCTCAATAATTTTCTAGTTTGTGTCATGGTAAGACAACACGAACGTCCCGATGATTTATTCCCGTAAAATATTATATGAGTTTGGTTTAATGTTTTAATGTTTACGCATTTCTTTTGACAATCTATAATTTCCCCATGGTTTACCAACCAATCCATTCCGAGAATTACATTGAATTCTCTTAACTTTATTGGTAATAAATCTACTGATAATTTACAACCCCGAATATCTACACAACAACTCTTGTGAACATTTTCAACAGGAATAATCTCTTTGTTTGCTACCTTAATATTTAAAGGTATAGGCAACTTTTCAGGAAGTAATCCTAATCGTCTAGCAAAATCGCACGCTATAAATGAACAAGTAGCACCCAAATCAAACAACACGTACGCATTGATATCGTTGATTGGAATAATACTTGCAACTACGTCCCCCGAAGCCATCACGTCTTGAATGGTCATATTAAAGGTACGCGCCATCGGCCTACCCGGCTGCGCTGGACCCCCAATAGTTAACTTACTACTATTGGCGCCCTTATTCCCGTCCGTCCCCTTCTTCGGGCAGTTCTTTGCCATGTGGTCAGTTGATCCACACACAAAGCATCCATGGTTTTTCTTCGGACTTGGACAATTAGGCACAATATGCCCCTCTTGTCCACAGTTGTAGCAGACGGCCTTCCCCTTGAGACAGACTCCTAAATTAGTCTTCCCACAGGTCTTGCAGGCCTCCATTCTTCTCTTCGGGTCTCCTTGCTTCACTCCAGTATTCCCAGAGCTAAATACCTTCATCTTCTGACCCTCGCCACTTCTACTGGCTCCCTCAATCTTGACTCTCCCGTCAACCTTTCCCTTATTCTTCTTTTTTTTGTGGTATTGGCTCAACACCTCACTACCACCTTCGGCAATTATTGCCTTTTCTAAAACGATTCCAAAAGAAGTACTTTGGAATACCGATATACGGTTATAGAGCCAGGGTTTCAAGCCCTACTCGAACCGTCGCGCCTTCCTCACCTCAGTATCCACTTGGTGTGGAGCGAACCTCGCCAGTTCATTGAACTTGGTAGCATATTGGGGTACAGTCATGTCCCCTTATTTTAACTCCAGAAACCGCATCTCCATCCTTCCCTGCATGCTCGTGGGAAAGTAGTTCTCGTAGAATATTTCCTTGAACCTCACCCACGTTATAGCATTTATTCCAGCCCTCGCCTGATTGGCCTCCCACCAAAAGTTGGCCTCTCCCTTCATCATGTAGGTTGCAAAGGCAACCTTTTGGGCCTCGTCGACATTTGCTATTACAAATGCCTTCTCAATCTCCCTAACCCACATTTGGGCTTCGATAGGGTCTGTAGTTCCTTTGAACTCCGGCGGACCCACACTTTTAAAGTCCTTAAATGTAGTAGCTCATACTACACCAGGATTCACGGGGATATTAGCCCCAGTTTGCTTAAAGGTCATGGTTAAAGGTTCAAAATTCTTGCATGGGGTTAACTTGGACCTCCCTCCTGGTTGATTCGTGGTCGCACTTGGGTATGGGTACTCTTCTTTGGCGGCATTTTGTCATCACAATAAACACATATTTTGTTATTATGCATTTCACAGCCGCTTAGTTATTATTCCATAATTAAACAATAACTTAAACACTCCTTACTCAACATTTTTCGAAAATGAAAACTTATATTAATTCATCGTAGTATAATACTACATCGGTTACATAAAATAGCCTAAGTTGGATACATTACTTTCCCGCTATTGCTTTCCAAAAATTGGGATTTACAAAAGACTACCCTTAATTATACAAAAGAGGGCTTTACGTCACTACTAGATACACAAATATGTACATACCTAACTACTCTAACAACTACTCGATCATATCTCGCCTTTAAGGCATTCTCAAAATCTGCCTTTAGCAAGACCGAATAATAATATCACTACCGATAGTTTGCGCGGCTTCGCCTGTCTCTACCGGATACCCAAACTACTGCGAATCGAAATCTTCATGAGAACTCCTATGAATATAAGACATTCTCCCTATCTTCTGTTTCTTATTCTTTAGCTCACTCCTAAGCTCAAAGACCTCTTGTTTTAGCTCATGGACTTTGTCCTTAGCCAAAACTCTCTCGTCATGTTCCTGCTCCCACATGGACTCGACATCAATCTTGTCCTCTTTAAGCATTTGGAGCTCTTCTTTCTGCTCCTTGACCTCCTGACAGTAATGGATATTTCTATCCAATATTGACATGAACAGAGACATCATCGACCCCCCAGGAGCTATCTCAGCTGCTATGGCCACTGGGTTAAAGGAGACTGTCTCTACCTCCTCCTCTATCATCCCGTCAAATACTGACATGAAGTCAGCTTCCTCTGAGTCTCCTGACTCAATGATCACTACGTCTGGCTCTGCTGCTATAGGGTTCGGTATAACCTCTACTTGGTTCATCGACTCTTCACTAATGGTCTGGCCATCTACAAACACCTCATTTACTCCTGACATCTACACAAAACAATTAAGTTGATTAGTACATGTCAGTAGAATAATAAAAACACATAACATAATCATAATGCATTTTTTTTATAAGGTTATTTTCTTCTTGTACTTCTTTGACTTCTCTTAAGGTTATGACTTAAGGTTTTTTAATTTCCCCCCTTAAGTTTTATAACCTAATGCTTTGATACCAACCTGTGACGCCCCAAATCCGGGTATCTTCCAACCCGATGAGATGGTGCTACTGCATACTGATTCACATAAACATTCAATTGAAAATGCCTCAAAAGAACGGATATGTCTTATATATATATATCAAAAGAATATTTACATACCCTAAGTTCTTTACAACCAATACATTGTCTTTGTCATAATATCAATATTATTACTTACAAGACCTATACTATTACACAAGAAATCTACGGGTTCGCCTTTGTCTTCCCTTTATCCTTGTCGGATCCATCGGTCTGTTCTGTCTTAGCTGCATCCATATGGTTCAAGCAAGAATGAGCCTAACTAGCTCAGCAAGTACAACAATTCTAGTAAAATAGCATGCTTGGAACATAGGAATCATATATCTTCAATAACTGTACAATAGTGACGAAGTACTATTGAAAATTCAAAATAGCACTTCTTTTTTTATTCAAAACGTTTTACAGCCACATTATTCAGTAAAACATCAATTTCGGTTCAAGATCGTAAGCATTTGATAAGTACTTTGAAAAGGACATCCCGACACGAAGTTCGTAAGTCCGGTATAGCTTACGAGCACGTCTAGGTGATCAGCCTATAGTACTCTATGTTGATCAACACTACATCCATTAAACGTGTATACGTTTAAGTTGTGGCAACCTCACGTGCCTGTCGTTTGATGACAAAACAATTTGAGCATACACAATCTACCTTTGAAAATCCACAACAATATTAGTTTGGTAAATCCTTAACACCACTTGATAGAATAACATAGCATACGTCTAGCCGAAAGGATTGGCTTTGACATTCTTCAAATACTAACTCATGTGAAGAATATATGAATCACAAAGACTTGCCCAGATCAAACTGGAACAAGGGTTAGAGTACTTGCCTTTAGCGTCTGATTACTGATTAATACTCGTACAATACTTTAAGTCTTTATGATTCTACAATTGATAATCACGTACCACATTAAGTCATACACAATCAAGTATGATTACTATTATATCTTACCCTTCATCTCAATGTAATTCCAAATTTAGATTCGTTATTTAGGGTTTCCGGCTTTCGTTACATCATTCTCATTCCGCTAATCTTCGATTGATTATTAACTCTTAATCAACATGCATTAGTGTCTTACAATGTCTTAATCATGTTATGATTACATCTTAATACATTACTATTAAGTTCCCTTTCCTTCCATACTTGAAATCTTTCTTCACTATCAACTTCCTTGGATCAGCGCCATGGCAGGCCAAGGATTGCTTATGACTCATCGCTTTCGCGGCGCGAGTTAGCGATGCACAATGGTTCGACCTCATGTTGCTGCCATGACGCTTAATTAGGCTTAGAGTCGGCATGGCGCGGACTCATGCCTTAGAAAATTTTACAGTTTTGAAAATTTTTATGAACTTCCCAGACACATAACTTCTTCGTTTTAAGTCTGAATTGGTCCGTTCAAAAGCCTACGGTTCACAAATTTCATAATCTATGCGTCCATGAAAGAATTTTATCTATTTGACTTCGTTTGCTCAAAATTCACCTATAAATTCATTTTTAACAAAAACGATAAACGTTCGCGAATGTTCAACGCTCGTTTCTTCGTTTTAAGTCAGAATCCAATCATTTTCGAGTTCGCAACTCTATAATGACTAAAATGACTTGTCTCCATCAAAAACCAACATTTCTGACTTCAAACACAAAATACGACTTCCATTCCAAGAATTTCACGAATTAATTCGACTAGAATCGATCGATCGTATGAATTCCTAAAATCTTCATTACTAAGCGTTCTTAATGGATTTTAATCAACATAAGATCATTACAAGTTATTTACTACTCCAACTTATAATCAAAGTAGGTTTTGACTTATTCTCATAAGTTATTAACTTATTTAACTTAAGAGTTAGAAATCTTCATGCTCATGACTTATTATTAACTTAAGTCCTTCAATCAAAGTTCTCATGCTATATTCAACATACTAAACATCATATGATAGGTTCTTCATGGTTCTAGCAACTTGTTAATGTTAAAGTTGTTTTTTTAACTTATTCGGCTTAAGTTCATTCTTTAGTAACTTATTACAAGCTATCATCCAACCCTCCCCTCTTTTATCAATCCTATTATAGAAGAGATGAAGATATAAGAGAGAGTCTTACCCTTGAAGACTTCTATTTGCTTTGGAAAACTATCAATGGTTGAAGTGGCTTATAAGTGCTTAAGTGACTTATTCTCCCTAACCAATAAGTAGCTTTATGTTTGAGAGAAAAGTTGGATGAAAATGATCAACCAACACAAGAAATGAGCTTGGTATTTATAGGCTTTGGCAAAGTGAGGGCATTTTAGACATTAAACCTCCCACCTCCTCATTTCCACCTCCTTACTATTCCTTACTTAACCTTCAAGTCTTCTTGCTAGCTACATAAAGTTCTTGGGCATCACACAACATCCTTGCCCATCACACTTACCCATTTCACACTTAGTTTGACCCATGGGTCAAGGCTTTACTTTGGGCTTGATAATTAATCTAGCTTTCTCTCTTAATAGGCTTATGCTACAAATAGTTTGGGCTTATGATCAATCAAACACTTGGGCTTGATCAATACTTACATTGGACTTCTACCAATAACTAACAATCCTACAAGTCCATTAACTTAATCTTAACAACTTAACCATTATACCCCGCGTATAATCTTCGTATACTAACTCGTATATTAGTTCGTAATATACGTTATTTCATTCTTCATACATAATAGTACAATACATAGTATTATTCTTTCATTCTTTACTTCATATAATGTATACACATTATACGATCACAACTTTCTTCCTTTAACGCATAATAACCTAACGTTCCCAATTTAAGTCCACATACGAAATATTACGTTTCCCATACTTAGATTATTATTACATAATCGATATCACCTCGATATTATAACATTACATATTTCTCGGAAATTCAAAAATATTTCTTGAGCAGAAATCGATAAATAGTGTTTTTCGGAAAATTTCTCGAAAAACTTTTATTTTCATTTTAGAAATTCAAACGCTTTAATTCTTCCACGTAGTTAAAATACTACGATGTTCATACGTTTCTAGGTTATAGAACAACATTCATCTTCTCAATACACAATAATAATAAATAATATTATTTTATTCATTATTAAAAGAAATTACAAAATGTTCGATTTTTCGGGGCGTTACAATTCCAACAGAATAATAAATAATGGAATAACAGAAGTTCTCTTCATGAGTACAACAACTAATATCCCTTACCATAAAAGAAACTGAATATAAGAGTAGGGAAGGAGCAGAATACTTTTCTATAGTTTTTCTATAATTTCTCTCTAGAGTTTCAGTGAATTCGTAAGAAATAATGAAGGAATGAGCTTCTATTTATAGAAAAATGGAATGAATAGTAACTAATTCATGAACAATCCAGATTGATTTACTATTAAATGGATGGTCCATATTGGTTAATTATTAAAACTTAAAACAACGGTCCGTACTGATTTACTATTAAAACTTTAAACCAACGATCCATATTGATTTACTATTATAACTCCACCAGCAGTCCATATTGACTTACTATTATATATTCAACCAATGATCTGAAAAATTAGCACATCTCCTCATGGAATAATATTGTACCCAAATACCCGAATGCACAATACTAGAGTGAATAGAAACTCATGAATAGTAACTCGTGAATAGTAACTCATGAATAGTAAATCGTGAATAGTACTCCGACACGAAAAGTGTCCCGAATACCTGATTGAATAATATATCATATCATGCAGATGATACTGTAACAATAATTGAATCAATAATATGAGAGATATGATGCAACAATTACTGTAGCAATAATTGAGTATAACTGAGTGGCTTTTCACGTAAGCATCAATAATCAATACCGTATGCTACTGTGCAACCACGCGTATTACTGTAATTTTAACACTGGGTGTTTCAATTGTTAATGGTAGAACTTCCGCCGTTATTTTCATAAAGTATTTTTGTCGTTTTCTCTATCTGACAATAATTTTGTTGTGGGGTCCACCAATGATTGTACCGTCGTACATATATTCCCCAACAAAAAGAATATTCCCCGACCAATCAAATATTATACAACCACTTGCTTACTTAGCAAAATTTGTAAATATTGCCCACAACTATAACATTACATCAAATCAACACCATAATATAAAAAAAAAATTTTCGAGAAAATTAAATCTTTATTCATAAAATTTGGGGTCTCACAATCTCCCCTCCTTATGAAATTTTGCCCTCGAAATTTACGTACGTACCTGGTATGCCGAAGAGGTGAGGATACCTTGACTTCATTTCAGATTCTAATTCTTGATTTATAACCTTTGAGTGTTGAATACGATTCTTCTTATCCAAGATTTTAACACGTATCTCCTCATACGTTAAATCTTCTGCTATCTTGTCTGGTTCTAAATTATTAATGTGGTTCGGGTCATCCACATATTTACGTAACTTCGATACGTTAAAAACGTTATGAACACGCGACATACTTGGCGGTAAAACGAGTCTATAAGCCACAGTTCCTATTCGATCAAGGATTTCAAATGGGCCAATAAAATCGAGGGTTGAGATTTTCTCTCTTCATCGATTCTTGCTTCTAGAATAACGCCCTCTTGAACCTTCTTCTTCACATTCATCAGCTCTGAGTATGTAGCTTGAGCAGCTTTAACTTTATCGATTCAAGTCTATTCTAATCATATATTTGTTATCTTCACGTGGGTCCCTAGAGTCTTTAACTCTATCTCCATCATTTGTAAGTTATACGAAATGAGTCTTTGTGTTAACAACATCACACTGGTAAACGCATACGATCTTCTACTCAACGCGTCAGCTACCATGTTCATTTTTCCCACGATGATATTGAATGGTACGATCGTAATCTTCAATGACTTCGAGCCAACGTCTTTGGCACATTACACGCTCGTTTTAGGTGAAGAAAATATTTGAGGGTTTTAGAAATGGATTTTGTACTAGGGTTAATACAAAATTCGATTTCACGCTCTAGGGGTAGGCTCAGAAGTCTTCAAGAATACGTCAGGAAATTTATTAACAATAAAAATATCATTAAAAACTGTGACTCTCATCCAAGACTTGGATAGCACGCCACATTGATACCTATCAACTTGTCACCATCATTCACGACGTTGCCTACAGAAAGTCTGGCTTTGGTGCATTCCACACAAGAAAGTCAACAACGAAAGGATTGGGGCTCTTTATTTATGGCTTGATATAAGAATGATTGACTTTAGTGGTTTGGTTACTTTGAATTCTCATAACAGGTTGGTTAGGAGTATGAAAGCTAACAACCTTACAAAAAACATGATGAGTAGTTAACCAATCATTTCCAAAAATCACATCAAAGGCAAGTATTTTCAAAGAGATAAGATCGACATGTAACGTGAAAGTGTTGATAAGATTTATAAATAGTGGAAGTAACGAAGGTTTCTCCCAACTGAGTTTAAACAGATATATCAAAGTCTAACTTCTCCAGAGTTAACTTCAAACTTTGAATACAACTAGGTGCAATAAAAGAGTGAGTAGAACTGGTAACTAACATGGTATAGACTTCGCAAGAGTTTATGACTAACATAGCCGTGATAATTTTATTCAGGTTCCTCGTCACAAAAAAAAATGCTCTCTCTTAAACTACCGGCTTTGGCTTGCCTGGGACATCATTTGGTGCCTCCATCCTAGTTGAACTTGTCTTCGGTGAATGATAAAATCAGGCTAAATGACCTTCTCTTCCACAATTATAGCATGCTTTGGACGGCATCGCGCAGTTTGGACTGATGTGTCCCTCCCCTCCGCATTTGAAGCATATGATAGGTGGTCGTTCTCCTTCCTTAACAACTGGTGCTGGTGTTGACGTCATTCCATCATTGTTGAATCTCCTCTTCTTGAAATGTCCATTCTTATTGTTTTGACCATGATTACCACCGAAGTGGTTACCATTTCTGGCATGTTGATTCCCTCCATGCTTATTGTCACCGCTTTGATGATCAAGTATCACCCAGACATTATCATTTTTTGGTCGCTCTCTTTTGGTTGCGTTGACTCGTTATCGCGCTCCACTAACTGAGCCCTATTGACAACATCTGAATACAAACACAGTTTATGAGAAATAAGATATTGATGTATCTCCGGCTTCAAACCTCTTAAAAACATCCGCATCATTCTCTCTTCATTATCAACCAAGTGGGATGCAAATCGGGAGAACTCGGCAAACTTGGCTTCGTACTGCGACACGGTCATGTTGTTTTGCTCTAACTTGATAAATTCCACCTCCTTCATTGACGAATGCTTTCAGGAAAGTACTTGTCATTGAATAGCTCTTGGAACTTCTCCCAAGACATCTTGAGTGCGTAAGGTTGGGTATGTTTTACAGATTCCCACCAGTGATCTGCCTCTTCACGCAACATAAAGGTGGCAAAGGGAACCTTTTGCTCCTCGGAGCATCCCAAAACATCAAATATCTTGGTGATCTACTTTAACCACGTCTCCGCCTTAAGTGGTTTTGGCTTTCCCAAAAACTCTGGTGGTCCCAGCTCCTTGAATTGCTTAGCGGTGACCAACCATGGGTTGCCATTGTTTCCTCCTACATTATGAATGGGCCGCCTTCACCGATGTTGCATGAATTCTAAAAGCTCCTAAACGTACCGTCATTCGTCAATTGATCAGTGTTGTTGTTTACAGGAGGATTATCGCCATCCTATTGCACATTGTTCTGATTATTGATCTGTGGAGAATCAACGGTCTTCTGTGCTCCATTGCTATTCTCAACATTCTCGGATGTCATTTTCAGATACTACCACAAAACAAAGGTTAATTGACATGTAACATATTATCCCTATATTCTGACCGACCAATTAAATACCAAATAAACTTAGGTAGGTCATACTAGTGAAGGAATTCTTCGTCTCTCCCCTCCTAGTTCTATTCTCACATCTTAGCCATAGATCATATCCCTAAGCTTTGATACCAACTGTGACGCCCCCAAAATTAGGTATACATCACCCATCTTGAGTCGCCAGATACATGGTACATAATTCAAATATAACTTAATAATACAACCGTCAGTACAATACGATAAAACATAAAACATAAATGTGAGTTTGAATACAAATATTGTCTACTAGAGATTATACAAACTCAAAAGGAGTCCTCATTACAATTATTATCACACTATTTCACGTAATATTGAGGACTAATAATGCACCATCTAGACCATCACTGTTCCCCGACTAGTCCCATTACGCTCTCATTTCAAGAGAACAAGGAAAGAAAGGGTGAGCTCAACTAGCCCAAAAGAAGAAATATTATGACTAAGATAATGCAAAATAATTTATCGTTAGCCTTCAACAGTGTTAAACAGATAAAATATAATAACTATCAAGTTTAACTGCAGCGAAACAAGCAATCCATTAGAAGAGTCAAGTAGGGAATAAAATCTACCATCTTCTATGATTTAAAAGGTTTTTCATCGCTTTTATCGCTGGGACTCAACATAATAAATAATCCACATCATCGAATCACCCCTGCACCACGGCCAAGGATATTCTTTAGTATCACGACCACGAATTATCCATGCACTATGGATCAAGATAATAATGTTTTCATCAACGGTCCTGATCATGCCATAAAACAATTCATCTTTGCACTACGGCCAAAGAGAATCCATTGCCATAATCATACCAAAAATTGTCCATCAATGCACTACGGGACAATGAGGACTTTTTCCACATCATTTGTAACATTACGGTTATGATTATACCGAATAATCTCTGGTCATAATCATACTAAGTCCATCTATGCACTACAGGCCACAGATGACTTTCAACATAATATAAACATGAGGATGATAACAATGATATAAGAATTAAATAAAACAAGTTCAAGAATTAATTTATCCAGGAACTGATAACGTTCAAATTGTCAACATGATACTGCTTTGTAGAGTAAAATTCAAGAATGCTCAGAAGAATATTTCCATGAAAAGATACTGGATGAAGCACAAATATCAAAGATATTCCACTAATTTCATGGGTATAGAAGTCAAAGTTTTAACCAACTGAGTATAATAAAGAATGGAATAACAAAAGAAATCACCATGCATGCGATAGACCACACACAGTGCAAAGTTATTCCAATGTAATAATAAAGGATGGAACCAGTCGTGTAAACGCACGCATGTGATATTTCGGCGAATAATAAATAATGGAATCAAGTCCGGCGTAAACGCACGCATGTGATAGTCCTGACGTAATAATAAATAATGGAACCAGTCCCGCGTAAATGCACGCATGTGGGATATTCGGCGTAATAATAAATAATGGAACCAGTCCGTGTAAATGCACGCACGTGATATTACGACGTAATAATAAATAATGGAACCAGTCCGGCCAGAACGCATGAGCATGTGATATTCCGGCGACGTAATAATAAATAATGGAACCAGTCCCATAAACGCATTGCACAAGATATATTCCGGCGAATAATAATAAAAAACGAAATATTAGAAGAATGTCACCATGTATAGGGTAGCCCGCGTATACAGGTTATTCCAATAAAATAATAAATAGTGGAATAACAAAAGTTCTCTTCATGAGTACAACAAATAATATCCCTTACCGTAAAAGAAACTGAATATAAGAGTAGGGAAAGAGCAGAATACTTTTCTATAGCTTTTCTATAATTTCTCTCTCTAGAGTTTCAGTGAATTCGTAAGAAATAATGAAGGAATGAGCTTCTATTTATAAAAAAATGGAATGAATAGTAACTAATTCATGAATGGTCCAGATTAATTTACTATTAAATGGACGGTCCATATTGGTTTACTATTAAAACTTAAAACAACGGTCCATACTGATTTACTATTAAAACTTTAAACCAGCGATCCATATTGATTTACTATTATAACTCCACCAGCGGTCCATATTGACTTACTATTATATCTTCAACCAATGGTCTGAAAAATTAGCACATCTCTTCATGGAATAATATTGTACCCAAATACCCGAATGCACAATACTAGAGTGAATAGTAACTCATGAATAGTAACTCGTGAATAGTAACTTGTGAATAGTAACTCATGAACAGTAATTTGTGAATAGTAACTCCTGAATAGTAACTCGTGAATAGTAACTCATGAATAATAACTCGTGAATAGTAACTCATGAATAGTACTCCGACACAAAAAGTGTCCCGAATACCCGATTGAACAATATATCATATTATGCAGATGATACTGTAATAATAATTGAATCAATAATATGAGAGTTATGATGCAGCAATTACTGTAGCAATAATTGAGTATAACTGAGTGGCTTCTCACGTAAGCATCAATAATCAATATTGTGTGCTACTGTTCAACCACGCGTATTACTGTACTTTTAACACTGGGTGTTTCAACAGTTAACAGTAAATCTTCCGCCGTTATTTTCATAAAGTATTTTTATCGTTTTCTCTATCCGACAATAATTCTGTTGTGGGGTTCACCAATGATTGTACCGTCGTACGGATATTCCCCGACAAAAAGAATATTCCCCGATCAATCGAATATTATACAACCACTTGCTTACTTTGTAAAATTTGTAAATATTACTCACAACTATAACATTACATCAAATCAACACCATAATATAAAAAAATTTATTTCGAGAAAATTAAATCTTTATTCATAAAATATGGGGTCTCACAGTAATGCAATTCAAATACTGGAAATTCCACTGGCGATGATAGTTTTGTCTCGGAGATAACCCCAAGATGCTCGATTCCAGTCCCGAAAACAACACCGGGAATAGCAGTGCTAACCTTGGAGATAATCCAAAGGAGTGCAGTTGCAATTCAGGAGATAACCCCGGAAATGCTTGTTTCAAATGCATGTAGTCAGTTTTAACCTCGGCACTCACACCGAGGCGCTCAGTACAAGACCTATAGATAACACCGAGAAGACATGCACACCTTAGAGATAACCCTGAGGACCTTCAGTACTTGCAGGAGTCCAATCTCAGAGATAACCCTGAGCAACGTCTGCTTTATTAGCCCAAATCGGAGATAACCCCGGTGAGGGGTAAAATCATCATTTTGCCACCTCGATCCCACATCGCGCCGTCTCAACGTCTCATACATACATTTCTACACAACAATGTTCCACAAAAACCAAGGAGGTCCAATCCTGAATGACTACTACGCAAGGCAGCACACTGAATAAAATTTAAAGCTTGAAGACCGAGGGCATGGTCCCATTTTCCTGACTTCGTACAACCTCTAATCCCATCTCATGGCGTAGCTCTCGACAACAGCGATCCGAAATAGTTCTTATACACCTCAATCGGATGCCCGAATTGTAATTCTGAAAGTTCGAGTGGATATCACAGTGCACACGTGCACGTACTTCATGACGGCAGGACCCGCGGAGCCCGGGGCACCCTGGGTAGTCGCAGGTACACCTGCAGCTCCCCCCTCTATAAATAGAGGGATTGGGGTGGCCATTTGATAAGAGAACAAGGCGAGGAAGCCCTGTTAAATTTGCTCTGTACACACCCTAAACTGAGTGTTTTCTCATTTTAAACACTTGTGAGCTCACATATAGCTACTATTTGTACCGGTGGGAGCCGAGTGTTCATCCACTTAAAGTTATAGAAGTCTTCTTTGGTAGTCCACTATAAGCCTTCTTACACACTTTAACGCCTTTCTCTTCATCTTTGCACACACCATTCTTCACGTTGAGAGTCGTGTTACGTGTGTATGCCCGGACTTTTGGTCTGTGGTTTCATTTCAGTATATATATATATATATATATATACTTATATATTTTTATATATGGACTAACATTATCGACTTATGCCTCGATTTAGCCTAGACTTACGTCTGAAGCGTTTATTTACTTTAATATATATATACTTATATATATCAACTGTTGTCGAACTTTGTTCGATGAGCCTGGATTTTAAATTCAGTGCGTTTACTGCTTATATATATACTTTTTCGTCCCGCCTGGAGTTTACTTCGTGGTGGTTGATTGCTTTTACAGCTTTATTTACATTTCCGATCCCCAATGGAGGTGCTTCGTGGTGGCTGATCATGTCTGAATATATATATATATTTACAACTTTTATATATATAACTGGTTACTTCTTTCATATCAATTGCGACATCATGTGAGCCTAGGAATCATGTGATCACAGATTTAGTCTTCTGAATCTAGATTCGGTTCTCGTGATGGACATTTTCAGCTATAGCAGCTTGTAAATTTATTCACGGTGTTTGGATTTCCTTAGATGGTTTTCATGCCCACGAGGAGTTTGACACTGCTTTGTACATTATTTTCTCGAAGATACGTCGCATCTCAAAAATTAAAAGCAATTAAGTCGAACACTTGATAAAAATGGAAGTGTAAAAGGTCTCAATTACTATTAAGCATAAGGGTTTGAAAAAACCTTTTTTACAAAACATCACTGCCATATCTTGTTTAAACCTGGATTTTTATACAAATTCAAACCCTGTGTATATAGGAGCGAACGAGGGCTCGCACTACTTCTATATAACTGCACATTGACCCATACACACACATTCATATAACAGTTTCTTGAAAAGTGGCAGTCACCGTTGTAACACAGATGTCGGGGGGTGCCTAACACCTTCCCTCCACATAATCAAACCCCCGGACCCTAATGAATCTTGGTTTCACAGACCTGTTTAGCAGTGCCATATCACTGGGTCAATGTGCAAACCTTTTCTCGGTTGTGTTGGTACAACCATTTAAAAAAAACCAACTGGCGACTCTTATAGTCAAATTATCGACATATACATGTCGGACCTTTTCACAACTTGTTTTTTCAAACAAATTTCAGCTAACATGAGAACACCAAAGAACAAGTACAGAAAAGGGACAAATAAAAATCCCGACGTCGACAGGTGGCGACTCTGCTGAGGACACCAGTAAGAGGGCTTAAGCCGCTTTTACAATTTTTTCAAAACTATTATATGCTTGTGTGTGGATGTTGCATTTACATTTATGATGAATGATTACGAATGAATATATTTACTGTATTTAAATGCTTTACACTATATCTGTTTGTGATATTAGTGCTTCACACATGTCATCATTTTCATAAACGGTGAGACACATTGTATGTGAATGTATGTTGTGTGGTTCCTCCACCAGGAGGCTATCATGTCAGTGTTTGATTACTGGACTCATAGGAAGACTAATTCCAACGAGTCTCAGGAAAGGCACCACCCAAATTCGCTCCAGTTAAAAGACCGGATTAATTTCCCGTCGAGTAAATTGCGAGAGTAGCCTAAGATAGGTCAACCTCTGATAAACCAAACGTGGAGGAAAGTCTCTTCATGCTTTCTCATTTCAAAATTACTCATAAAGTCAATTACTTGTAATTTCATTCCATATTCATCTCCATGTAATGAAAAATATGAAGAAATATGTGTACACATATATTTGTATGCTATCCTGTATTATAAACAGCTAACATCCATTTTACAGGATAATATTCCTAAAACAGATACATCACATAGCATGTAAACATTTACACATTCCCTAAGACTAAACTATGCAAGTCTTTCGTAGGGAAACAATCAGACCTATTACTCATGCAAAGTCCAAAAAGGCCACGAGCCTACAGCCAATCATATCTTCATCTGACCAATCTAATCCCGTTTCCCGCAAAGAATTTGACGAATTAAGTAAACATATTACAGATTTGGCTATTCTGCTTAAATAAATACATCAGTCTACTCAGGGCCCAAAAATGCCCGCACATACAGAATCATCTGCACAAGGAGAAACCCAAGGTTCGGATAAAACAAATCCAAAATTTTCGTTGATTACAGACAAAAACCCTGAAAACAGCCATCTCAAAGGAGATCTAGACACCGGTAACATCAGGAAAAAGATCCTTCAAATGAAAGAAACCCTTCATTCTATCAAAGGAATTGGAGAACACAGGAGTGTCTCATATACTGACCTTTGAATATTCCCGGGGGTTCATTATCCAAAAAGTTCAAAACTCCTGATTTTAAAAAGTACGACGGGTTAAGAGATCCTTACACACGTTTGAAGGTGTTAATTGGAGAACTTGGATCTTATGTAGAGGACGAGAAGCTCAGAATGCAGCTGTTCCAAAAGAGTCTGACTGGAGAAGCCCGGTCGTGGTATACCAGATTAGAAAACTCAAAGATCCATAGTTGGGAGGAGCTAGCTCACGCCTTCCTCACTCAATACAGCTTCCAGTCTCAGATGGGTCCTGACCAGTATCAGATTACCATGGTCAAGAAACAATCCAATAGTCTTTCACAGAGTATGCTCAAAGGTGGAGTCGCCTTGCTGCTCAAGTTATTCCTTCTATGACAGAGTCAGAAATGGTTATGACCTTCATAGACATACAAGAAGCTCCTTTCTATGAGAGGGTCTTAGCTGGTATTGGTAAACCATTCTCTAAAATAATTAAACACGGGGAGATGGTTGCGATGGGATTGAAGTCAAGAAAGATTCAAGACCTAGCTGCCCTTAAAGCTGTTGCTGAGCACATCCAATCCATAACTTATGGAAACAACCCCTGGAGGGTCCATAAAAAAAGAGAGGAGGATGTTTCCTTGACACTACAAGGTCAGAAAGGCAATCGGAATATGCCTATTCAGAGGTGGAATTACTCCCCTTTTCAAGCTCAGCCTTCAAACCCTCAATTGCCTAAAGCTGGAGAATTCAAACGCCCTCGAGTGTTCACACCCTTAGGGGACTCACTCGAGAACATTTTCAATCTTCTAACGACTCAGAAAAAAATCACACATCTTCTTCCACCAACCAACCCGAATGGGAAGGGTTTCAATGCTACTCGGAAGTGTACTTATCATGTCGGGGCACCTGGACATGATACTCAGGATTATTGGGACTTGAAACATAAGATCCAAGATTTGATAGACAACGGTGAGATCGTGGTCACCAAGCCAGATTATCCTCACATACAAGATAACCCTCTTCCTCAACACCGGAGGAAGAGGTCAATATGATTAATTGGAGCAGTGGACAAAGTTCTAATTTTAATGGTGAATCATCCCAGACCATCAAAGATGGTGTTGACAAATGGGATTATGCAAAGTTCCAAATTATGATGGAACGAAAGATGAAAGTTCTGTGTAAGCAAATTTAGCAATTGGCAGAACTGGTGACCCATCAGCATCAAGTCACACGCCAATTAGTCATCCAGGAGCATGTTAGTCTCCTCCCTTTTGTTATGAATACTCCATCATCACCTTCAGAAACTGAAACAACGGAGGACAAAGTTGCGAAGAGAGCAAATGCCAAAGCTCGTCTGGATTTTACCAATAGAAGGGAATTTACATACTTGGGCCAACCTATGGAGAAGATACTTCAGATGTTGATCAATGAAGGAAGGATCACTTCCCTTCTACCTCCAATTAATCCCCATTCAGGACAGTTTAATTCTGATGGAGTATGTCAGTATCACTCACATTCTCGCGGTGACAACACGAAAGAATGATGGGCACTCCGCCACCTTATTCAGAATCTAATTGATATCGGTGTCCTGCAACTGGAAAACAATAATACTGTGCTATTCGAGAGTGAGAATACCCATCCTACAAAATGGAAGGGATTGGTAGCAGTTATATCCACTGAGGCTGATGGGACTGTCAAACCATTTACAATACAAGCAATTCAACTCAAAGGAGTTGACAATCCTTTGAAAGTGGCTACACCAGAGCCAATTAGCTTACCATTCAGACCACAATATCCTGTTATTAGCCTACAAAAAGTCCCATGGAATTATGGAGATGTTGAAGGATCCACCTCTCATACAACTGCTGCAGTGTCGAAGGAGAATCCAATGTATGTTCCCCAACGGGTGATAAAGTCTACCATCAAATCAAAGGGGAAAATACCCATGGAGAAAATTGAAAAATTCCTCCGTACCATGGGCCATAATGAAGCCAAGGTGGTTTTAAGCTTAAGAGAAACACCACATCAAATTTCAATACTAGACTTGGTTTTCACTTTCGAGGATCACAGGAAGATCTTACTAAAGGTTTTGGAAGAAGCCTACTTGCCAAAATCAGTGGATGTGGAAAAGTTTGAACATTTGATTGATCATATTTTTAACAACAATGTGATATCTTTCACTGATGATGACATACCGCCCGAAGGGACCGATCATTGCAAGTCGTTGCACATTACTGTTTTGTCCTTCGGATACATGCTAGCTGAAGTATTTATAGATGGAGGTTCGTCTCTGAATATCTATCCTTATGCTACTTTGGTGAAGATGAACGTCAATCTCAAACGGATCCGAAGCAGCCATACGGTTATTAAAGCTTTCGACGGATCCCGCTGAAATTCAATCGGAGAGATTGAACTACCAATTGAGATTGGTCCCCATACATTCTGCGTATCTTTTCACGTGCTCAAGATAGATTCAGGATATAACTTGTTATTGGGAAGACCGTGGATTCATATGGCGGGGTCCGTCCCCTCCACTCTTCATCAGCAACTTAAATACATCATTAATGACAGCCTAGTCACGGTCAACGCTGAACCGGAATGTCCTAAACAAGGTGACATACAACTCATCAACTTCAATTCAGAAGTTGAGCCGGTCAGTTTTCATGCCCTGAAGGTGATCAACACTCATTAACATCCTATTGGGACGCCACCTCTCACACCCAAGATTTCTGCCGAAGTGATGGCAGCTACTCAAGAAATGATGTCATTTGGTCATCAGCCTGGATAAGGGCTGGGTAAAGATCATCAGGGCATTAAGTGACCAATCCAAGTGTCCAGTCAAACTGGGACAGCTGGACTAGGTTATTCTGCCAGTTCTAGTCACAGGAATCCTCATAAGCACAAGTAGATTCCTCCAGCTTCAGCCACATGGCAATTATCTCCACCTGCAAATCCTGAGCCCGCACAATCTCTAGTAAAGGTGCCAACCAACTTAATGGCTATGTTATTTCCCAAGCCAATATCGGTCAAGGGGAAAGAGGTCCTAGTTCTTGATCCCAAAGTGGAAGAAGAGGAACGAAGACATAAGCAAGATATCGCCAAGATGATGTCCAACATACGCATCATTGTCCATGATGAGCATACAAACAGATACACCCCAGACGATGATTGCCCAGACATAATGGACTAACTTTATCGAGTTATGCCTCGATTGAGCCTAGACTTACGTCTAGAGCGTTTATTTGCTTTAATATATATATATATATACTTATATATATATATATCAACTATTGTCAAACTTTGTTTGATGAGCTTGGATTTTACATCTGGTGCGTTTACTGCTTTTATATATATATATATATTTAATTTTCGTCCTGCCGTGAGTTTACTTCGTGGTGGTTGATTGCTTTTACAGCTTTATTTATATTTCTGATCCCCCATGGAGTTGCTTCGTGGTGGCTAATCATGTCTGTATATATATATATATATATTTATAGCTTTTATATATATAATTTCTTACTGCTTTCATATCAATTGCGACATCATGTGAGCCTAGGAATCATGTGATCACAGATTCAGTCTACTGAATCTAGATTCGGTTACCATGATGAACATTTTCAATTGTAAGCAGCTTGTAAATTTATTCACGGTGTTTGGATTTCCTCAGATGGTTTTCATGCCCACGAGGAGTTCGGCACTGCTTTGTACATTATTTTTCTCGAAGGTGCTTTGCATCTCGAAAATTAAAAGCAATTAAGTCGAACACTTGATAAAAATGGAAGTGTATAAGGTCTCAATTACTATTGAGCATAAGGTTTTGAAAAAACCTTTTTTTTTACAAAACATCACTATCATATCTTGTTTAAAACTAAATTTTTATACAAATTCAAACCCTGTGTATATAGGCGCGAACAAGGCCTCACACTACTTCCATATAACTGCACATTGACCCACACACACACACATTCATATAACAGTTTCTTGAAAAGTGGCGATCACCGTGGTAACACAGATGTCGAGGGGTGCCTAACACCTTCCCTCTGCATAATCAAGCCCCCAGACCCTAATGAATCTCAGTTTCACAGACCCGTTTAGCAATGTCATATCACTGGGTTAATGCACAAACCTTTTCTCGGTTGTGTTAGTATAACCATTTAAAAAAACCAACTGGCGACTCTTACAGTCAAATTATCAACATATACATGTCGGACCTTTTCACAACTTTTTTTTTTCAAACAAATCTCACTTAACATGAGAACACCAAAGAACAAGAACAGAAAAAGGAAAAATAAAAATCCCGACGTCAACAGTTGCACTACCACCTGAGTTGGAGCACATCCATAACGTGTTTCACATATCCGTGTTGCATCCGTACAAGCCTTACTACAAGCACATGATTTCTTATGAACCCATTCAAGTAGAGAAGAATTTAGCGTATGAAGAAATTCCTGTCCAAATTCTAGATAGAAAGGAGCAAACTTTAAGGAACAAAGTCATTTCCTCTGTAAAAGTACTTTAGCGTAATCACGATGTCGAGGAGGAAAGTGGGAGTTAGAAGATAGGATGATGAGGGATTTTCCCCATCTATTTGTGTAACCTTGTAGCGATTCCGAGATGGAATTTTTATAAGGAGGGGAGGATGTAATACCCGAGAATTTCTACATATTATTGAATGAATATATTAATGGAAATAATATTTATGTGAATATAAGTGTTAATGTTTTGTAAGTTGATTAAATCAATTGTTTTGCACTAGAGTAATGCGTATTGAGAAGTGTGGATTTGGCAATGAGAATTGTGAAATGCCTTGTGTGGCATAATGTGAAATAAGGAAATTCACTAAGCAGGTTAAAAAGGGAATTAGGATGATTAATCGTGTTTGATCATGTGATTTCATATAAGTAATTAATACACTCTTAGATTTGCAATATCACTCGTGTGGACATTAATTTATATCGTGTAAAACGAGTTTGGCGATGGAGGTTGACACTGGATTAAAGCTAAACCATCCTTGCATCGTTGTAGTATGGCGCAATTTCTGCCATTCAAAAGAAGATAAATCAAGTAGTAGCTACCAAATGGTCGATTGAGAAAAAATAAACTTTCTACTTTAGAAATTAAATGGAACAATTATGTGATATGTGTGACATTAATAAACCATATAATAAAGTACGTTATGTTCGACGAAGGAATTATTAAGTGAGCCATTAATTAATATTAATTGTTAATGGTTGTGGTAGAATATTGATTAATTGATAATGGTAATTAATTAATAATATGTGATTATTATTGTTATCAATATGTCTATAAATAAAATTAGAATTATATAGATAATTAATGGTTATGGAGATCAATAAATTCATTAATCAAAGAAGAATGGATTAATTAATATTGGTGGTAATTAATCAAGGAAGTGGATAATTTATTTATTTGACATAAAACAAATAAGTAAGTTATTAATATAATAAGATTATATTGATCATTATGTGCATATGAGAAATAATTAAAATATAAAATACAACTATATTATATAGAGTAGCATGACACTTATGTGACTATACCATATATAGTAACCATGTATTAAGATTTATTGAAACTATATGATATGAATACATCATAAAATGTGTATGTGACAATATGCATGTGGGTAGACATTAAAATAAAATGTACATGAATTATATATAAGATTAATATCAACTACCTTGAAATATTAAATATATAAATCATATTGTGACATTAAGGTATAGCTTTTATATGGTTGATATGTGTATAAAATATAACATAAGAGTAGGAATGTGTATAAGTGTATGGTCTAATGTTGCAAGAATGCTGAGTATTTGGAAATTGTCCCAAAATTTGTGTCCAATTGCCATCATTTCTTAATCACGTGTGTGGCAAAAAGGCTAAGGCCTATTCTTCTTTTCTTCTTCCAAGCTTCCTAGCTGATGATTATGGGGGAGTGGTGGTCATGATGAATTCCAACTAACATCCAACAACTCCTTCTTAACCTTCATGCAATCCTTTCATCCATGAGTTTAATTTAGTGAGAGATGGCATTGTTTGTGTATTGATTTTCCTATAAGTATGAACTCTTCTTCTTTAATTTCATTGCTGAGAATTGCTAGTGTGGAATTGAGAGTATACAAGTGTTATAAGGACTTGGAAGTTCAATTAGCAGCAAGTTCATTCATCTTGCAGAGGTATAACCCCATTCCGTGCTTTCCATTTTCAGTATCTGTCAAAAAGAGTTTTGAGTTCTTGAAATTCAAATTGTTGATTATGTGGAATTGGATGATGATGAGGTTGGGTAATGGTTATATAGTTGTTATATGACTATATAAGTATGTTTAAACTAATATAGGACTGTTTAGAATCGAATTTGTGAGTAATTTCTATGGTTGGGCTAGTTTTCTACCGACGTAGACTATTCCTGGCTTGAACCAGACATGGCGCAGCTGTACCGGATTAACACTGAGGCACAGCGCAGTTGCGCCAACCCCTGGGTTTAGTTGGATCTTCTATTTTAAAATCTGCTAAGTGTTGGTAAACTAATATGGCTTAAACTAGCATGCAAGCATGCATAATGGGTATATATAGATATATTAACCTAATATGAGCATGTTTAGACTAGCATACATGATTAACGAAAGTGTATAGTTTAAAATGGATTTATAACTTTAGAAAGGGACTTGCTATATATGTATGCCATGTTTATATGCTGACTTTGGAAACCTGTTGGTATGATTTTGAAATGCATGAATAAACCATTAGCTTGGGTTTATGTGATTTGTAAGCAAACATGAACATGTTGAACTAATTAGTAAGCTTTACAAATGAAAATATGAATTTTGAACGTGAATATTGACAAGCTACTTTGAAGGTTAGAATCTGACATTTGTGATCATGTTTGATGTTACTCTTAGACTCACTTATGTAGCATACATGTATATACACCATGCTTGTGTATCATATTTCAAGTGAAGCATAAACGAAGTATATTTACAACCAAAGCGGTGCTAATTTCACATGTGTTATGAATACTCACAAGCATGCCTAATATGAGTTTTATAACTACCTTGTATGTTTAGAGAGCAAGCATGATAGACGTTGTGGTTTCATGACCTTGAATGGCCTTAACTTGTTGAAATGATCAATTTAGAATTATATTATGAAAGAAGGAACCTAGATTGACTTGAGAAGCATGAAAGGACCTTTGACATGACAAAATATATTATGTATGATTGTTGTGTTCAAGCCGGACAGGAACCACAAGGCATTAGCTGAGTCTTAGTCAGCAGCGAAAGGATCATAGCAATTCTTATTTGGTTTGAAATCGCGACTTGTTAGTTTTGAAATCGATCTTTACGCTTAACTTCAGATGATGCCTATATTACTAAAAGTATTTTAAAACCTACTGATACATGTATATAAGTGGTGCTTAGATAATATGATGGTGTTTGCCTTGTAATAGGAATGTCCATGGGTAAAAAGGTCTTAACCTTGAGCATTCCTAATTTGCTTATGAAATAACTAGATACTTGATTTCATAATAAACCTATGAGCTGATTTTGTACCATATGTGCATACTTGAATCATGTCAAACTTGAATAAAGAATGTGTTAGCTTTTTGAGCATCTTGTACATATAATACGCTATAAATAGGATTCGAAAGTGTTGATTCTTAACGTGGATAAACTATGCTTAAGGCAAGTATCAGAACTATCCTTCACATTGTGCAAGTATCCTAAACTCTTGCAGTACTTTATTTAACAGATATCGTAAACAAACCTTATCTCTTTGAATGCAAGTTATATTACTTTCTCGTTCAATTGAGCTAGTTTGTTAAACTCTTGAGGAAACTATTATTCATGTTGAACGTGGTATTGTTCTTGAATATTATGAAAATGTCTATGCCATTTGATTCGGCTAGAATATATGCAAGTTTATAAAACTATCTAAACTAATTGACTGGTGCAGAAATCTTAAAAACTGAGTTGAACAACTCTTATGGTAAGGGGAGTGTTTAATGTTGGAAGCCCCAATACACGCATGAATATTACTGTGTAGTTATGCATAACTTAGAGTATTGTAGTCTGATTATCTATAGTACTTGATTCTTTTGGGTTATTAGTTTAATATTGGTAATTCTAGTAGATGTTCAATAGTCCTTAGTGACTGCTCAGTATAAATTGTTTATCTAGTTAAATATATTGATAGTCTTTGAATTCATATATATCTGTTGATTTATATTGAATTATCGTTCTTATTCCAAGAATTGTTGATATTCATTATTCATGATATTATTCTAAAACTCTGAACTATCTTAGAGATGATACTTTGATATTTCAAACTCATGTTATAAAACTCTTTACCCTTGTTGTATATTACTTGCTGGGAAATTTGTGCTCATCCTTGCTTATTTAAAACCTTTCAGCTAAGGAGGAACAAGGAATTATCTCTGGAAAAGACAAAGGCAAGGGCAAGGCTACCGACTAGCTTGTCCCTTTATGTTTAAGACAATTATGTTGTATTAAGACTATTTTTAGACTATGTTTAAGCTTAAATAGGATTATGTAATAAGTCTTTATTCAATATTATTATGTAATCTATTAAGTACTGTAGGTTGCGAGACTTGGGAGAATAATTATAATAAATTATTGTATATTATTCTAAATTAGATCTTTCATTGTGAATGTGTAATTTTAGTTATTATTGTATTACTATGAGAACGTGATGAACCGAATTTGAGTGACCAAGTGGCAGTCCAAATTTGGGGGCGTCAGACTTATCACCACATACTACCCAAAACATCACTCACAAGAGTTAAATTATTCAAATCATGCTGAGGAGTCATATAGACCATGATCATTCATTTTCGAAAATGTTTTATGGAAATTAATCCGCAAATCGTCATATCTTACAGACACAGAGGGTGATTAGCCCAGTATGCCCTGTACTGGCCATGTACTAGTGGTCGGATCTATTTCTCATCACTGCCATAGGCACACAAATTGTACCTCAGTCTTATCAGATTCCTCACCAAAACTATTCGGTTTAGGAAAATTTTCAAAGAACGCTTAGAATTTTATAAACGTTGGTCTAGCTGAATCAAATAGCATAGACTCATACCAGTAATTCAATTCAATCAAAATATTTAGGTATAGCCAAACCCCGTTGGCAAATTAAAATTTTAAAAATAGTTTGAAAATGACGTCATGATGCTGTACTGTATTAACAACCCGTTTGAGGATGTCGTCATCAAGTGACTTTGTCATAACACATCATACAATAGTGGAACAACGATTTTAAATCAAATTCAACACTAAGTATTCATGTATTTACAACTCCATCAACTTTTTATCATCTCTGCACCAGGTTACATGGGACATAAGTGATAAATAATAATATATTTTGATATTTCAAATCATTATCATCTAGCAGAAACAAGTAGCATAGACTATATTTTAAACCGTTCAAAAATCATTACAAATTATTTTTATCATCTCAACAGGTAACGATGTGTCGGTGGCCCGAAATCCACACATACACAATGGTCACCAGAAGTTGAGAATAAAAATTCATTTCCAAAAGCACATAGTGTGTATTTAGCTTGACGTAAAAAATTTTGAAGTCTAGCATAGCTAGCAGATTTAGGAAACCTATGTCTCCACTAATAATCCATTGCCTAATAATGCTATCTATTCCTATTATCCTCAATACTCCATTCACACTTAGTTCTACCCATTTCGTCAAACTTATCACACGTTATGAGTTCATGAACTTTCCACAATCATATGAGTTTAAGAACTTGTCCTAGTCAGACCTTTGGCGTCCATTCACTGAGGGGTTTATAAACATTTCATATAATTATGAGTCATGAACGTACCATAAGTATGAGTTTTAAGAACTCATACTTAACCTTATATTCTCTAACTATACCCTACCTATCTGCTATACTCCTGAGAAAAGAATCACCTTCTCAACAGGTATATAGCAAATAGCGCAACACAAACATTTCAATGATTATCAGTACCAGAAACTAAGTGGTTTTTACACCAAGTACAATTCCCCGCCCATAACAAGGAATCATACAACTCAGCTGCTGACATGCGTCGTCAATTGAAATCCCCCACCTAATCTTAACTCCATTCTCAATACGAATTTTGTTTAATCTGTATTCATAATCCTTTTCTGAATTTGCCTCGTACTAATTCATAGTACAATTTGACACACAACATTCTTGCCGTAAATTTTTCAATCATTCGCTTGATCCTTCTCCATACTATAACCTTATCAGATCATGGGGTGATCTCATCGTTTACATTACGATTCATTTCTACATTCTGTGATCATTTTATTTTAAGATCTCTTGCCCCTGTACTTTTAGTCTTTTAGACTCTATCTATTCATCACTACTGTTCAACTTTATTATCAGAGTTAGGGAACTCCGTATCTTTAAAAATCGCTGAGATTCGTCTTTGAATCTTACCGACTCACTAACTCTATTTGAGTTAGTACTTATCCTAATCATTGCGGTTATTAGTCTTAGGTAACCTTACCTAATTATAACCTACAACTTTGATACCAACTGTAGAAGCCCCAAATCCGGGTCCCAAATCACCACAGATCTGGTATACTATTTCTATAACTATTGCGGAAGATATAAACATAAATTGTTTATACATTAAACATTACACACTATCCCCAAGGTCGAGAACCTTCACATATTACCTGAATCAATATCCTATCTAACATACAAAATTATTATTATACAATATTGTTACAAATTTAGTTGCACCTATAATCCACAGCTGGACTTGTCTTCGACCTTTCCTGTATCCGCCACATTCGTCTTAATATGCAATGTTTATCATGATATAGCAAGGGTGAGCAACAAGCTTTCCCAGCAACTTTAAGTTCAATAAATTTAGGGATATATCATGATTGAAAGAATTAAACAATAAGCTGGCTAACATTCAACAATATAATTGTGAACTAGCATGAACAAACTCTCATAGCTAAACGAACATTGAACATAAACAAATATATCTGAACCAGTGGTAATCAAGGTGATCAGCCTTACATACCTGATGAACATATGCAATATGCACAGAGTGGGATTCAACAATTCATAGACGTGATAATCATCAATGATTAATCACAAGCATATACGTAAAATTATAACTCAGGGTTGAGTTAGAGAAAACTTGCATTTATCGCCGACTACTGCTATGCAATTTATTTAGCTTTGTCTGAACCTAATATATAAATAATATTGATAAACAAATTAGAATAATATCATCACATTTATAAAATAACCTAAACATATAACCACATAATCCTATCAGTCTATAAAACACATAAGACCTAATCTCAAGTCAAACTATTTCAGTCTGAGTTGAGTTCGGTACTATTTCGAAATCCCAATTGCCTAATTGGATAATTATCGAGCCTAATTCCAAATAAAACTCTGCCTAAATGCTTTAAAATTATCTTAAATAATTTATTTATCAGTCAAAATATTTTTCAAAGACTCATAATAATTTTCAAGTAATTATTATCATTTGTCATGATTTTTCAATCATTAATATCATATTTATATGATTTAAATACTTTAATCTTATATATTATAAGTTCTTCTTTAACATCTAATAAGTCAAATACCAATCCAGCAACCCAGATTGCAATCCAGCAACTTGGATTCCAAATCCAGCAACCTGGATTCCAAATTCAGCATCTAGATGGCCAATCCAAAGAAACTAAATCGCAATCCAAAGAAATCGGATTCCAAATCCATAACTAGATTGCAATCCAACAAACTGGATTCAACATATTTTTAATTCAGTAAACTGCTTTTCAATCCAGTAAACTAGATTCATAAATTATTCAATCCAGCAAGTTGGATTCCATATCTTATTCACGAAAACACCAAATCAGCTTATTATTTTTCTATTCTTTGTCCAAACACATATACATATATTTCATACACAAAGTATTTTTCCATAATTTTCAAACTTCCTTTATTATTTTTCAAAAATTATTTTTCTGCGTAGCTTAAGAAATTAGCCCTATCATGCTTAAATCCAGAAATTCCCATCTCTTGGAACAATCTTATACGTGTTAACGTGAGCCTCCAGTTTAAATTTTGTGGCCATCGGAGTTATAGAACTCTGGTTAGAGCCATTTTTGTCAGAAAATCATAAAAATTGAAATGGTCATAACTTGGTCATTTTAAGTCGGAATGAGCTCATTGTTGGACAGGAGGTACTTAATACCATATATTTTCATGTCCCAAAAGGTCTGAATATTTCTCACAAATTAAGTGGCCGAAACTGGCCTTGCAAAAACTTGGACAATTTACTTTTGTCATTTTTCTATTTTTGACTCTTTTGCTAAAATCAGTCCACACGAAAATCTAAAACACCTTTTCCAGTGATTCGACTTGGATATACGAGAAAACTCATAGATCTAACTCTAGGACTTGACCACACTCAAAAATCTGAAATTTATTAGGAGATATGGTCGTTTGAATTTCATATTTTGTTTTCACAAAAATCTGATTTTTTACTCTTGGTGATTTCTAAGAAAACTTTCATGTTTTCACATAATAACCAACATAACTCATCATAACACTTACTAATACTTCATATACCCATGATTCTACCATGATACATGATCTATTTCATAAAAAAATCATCAAATACAAGATTAAACACCATCAAGGCTAAGAAAATTAGGATTTTCTATATTTTGAAAAACCTAGTTTCCATTTCATACTTTAGATCTAACTTTTGATCTTCAAAAGGGTTAGATCTAAACACGAAACACTTATATACACATAGATCTAAGGTTTTAAACCTCAAGATCATAACTTCATTTTGTCAAAAATCAATTCAAACCAAAAAGGAAATTAGACTACATAAGTAGAAATTTTGTTATACCTTAGCTTTTCATTCTTCTCCTTCTAAAATATGAGATGGATCTTGGGTGTATGAAGACCAAAATCTCCTCTTCTCTTCTTTCTAGGGCTGCCGAAATGGCCCCTCTATTCTCTCTCTATATCCGAAATCTCTCTTTGTTATCTCTCTCTCTTGCTTTGATTTGCTAGCTAACTTAAGAAATAAAAAGAAAGAGAAAAGTGTAAGGTTTTGTTTGAATAAAAAAAATGTATTGATATATTGTACACTTCACCCACACACTTGCTCCTTCACTCTATTATTATTATAAGATTGCTTGCAAAATTTAGCATAAGTGTTGGTTAAATAAATAAGTGACAAGTAAGAGGACCTGGTATATGTTTGGTAGGAGTAGGAAACTTTTAATCATTACATACATGAATCTCTCATCCTCCCTCTTGTATGGCCGGGCATCATGGCCCCTTTGTTGCCCCAAATTTTTGTTTTGTTTTCATGCTTTATTAACTTACTAATGGTACAAAATGTCACTTATTAATTGGGATAAAAGTTTATGCTTCAATTTAATGTTTTGGGCTTACAAATTAATTTTTTGGGATTTCCAATAAAAATATTTGGGCCATGAAAATAGATTAGGTGTGACGCCCACAAAATAGGTATACAACACCCATCTTGAGTCACCAAATATATGGTACAAAATTCTAATACAACTTAATTATACAACAGTCGTGTAAAATACGACAAACCATAATCTAAGAGTTTTATTAAGAATATTGTCATCTAGACAATATCAACACTCAATGGAGTCCTCATTACATTTATTGTCACACTATTTAACAGAATAGTGAGGACTACTAATGCTATCATCTGAACCGTCACTCCGTTCCCCGACTAGTCCCAGCTACCACGTTCTCATTTCCTAAAGAGAACAAAGGAAAGAAAGGGTGAGCTCAACTAGCCCAAAGAAGAAATATTATGACTAAGATAATGCAGAATAAATTATCATTAGCCTTCAATAGTGTTAAACTGATAAAATATAATAAACATCAAGTTTAACTGCAGCGGAATAAGCAATCCATTAGAACAGTCACGTAGAGAATAAAATCTACTATCTTCTATGATTTAAAAGGTTTTTCATCACTTTTATCGCTGAGACTCAACTTAATAAATAAACCACATCATCCCTGCACTACGGCCAAGGATATTCATTAGTATCACGACCACAAATTATCCATGCACTACGGGCCAAAGATATTCGTGTATTCATCAATGGTCATGATCATGCCAACAACTGTCTATCAATGCACTACAACCAATGAGGACTTTTACCACATCATTTGTAACATTACGGTCATGATTATACCGAATAATCCCTGGTCATAATCATACCAAGTCCATCTATGCACCACAAAATACAGATGACTTTCAACATAATATAAACATGAGGATGATGACAATGATATAAGAATTCAATAAAACAAGTTCAAGAATTAATTTATCAGGAACCAATAATGTCCAAATTGTTAACATGATACTTCTTTGTGGAGTAAAATTCAAGAATGCTCAGAAGAATATTTCCATGAAAAAATACTGGATGAAGCGCAAATATCAAAGATATTCCACTAATTTCATGGAGTATAAAAGACAAAACTTTAACCAACTGAGTATAATAAAGAATGGAATAACAAAAGAATTCACCAAGCATGTGATAGATCAAGACAAAACAAAGTTATTCCAATGTAATAATAAATAATGGAACTAGGTCATGCGTAAATGCATAGACAGGATATTCCAACAGAATAATAAATAATGGAACCAGGACATGCATAAAGCACATACATGATATTCAAACAGAATGATAAATAATGGAACCAGGTCATGCATAAAGCATAGACAGGATGTTCCAACAGAATGATAAATAATGGATCCAGGTCATGCATAAAGGACAGACAGGATATTCCAACAGAATGATAAAGAATGGAATAATAGAAGAATTTCACCAAGTATAAGGTAGTCCAGATATCAAAGTTATTCCAATGAATAATAAAGAATGGAATAATGTAAGTTCTCTTCATGAATACAAAAGAAATAATACCCCTTACCTTAGAAAAATTGGATACTGGAATAATGAGGTAATAGACTTCTCTTCTTCTTTCTCTCTATAATTTCTTTCTATAATAATTACTCTAAAGCTTTTGTGAATTGGTGAGAAATGAAGGAAGAATGAGCTTCTATTTATAGGAAAATATAGTTTCGATAATTGCACGTTTTGGGGCTCGAAATATTACAGTATAATACCTTCACCTTTTTTTACATTTTTAATTTAGTCCTGCAAGTATTATCAAACTTGCACCACCTCCCCTAATAGTAAATAATGTGAATTAATAGTTCATTCATGTGACTCAATAGTATAATCATGTGAAAAAACTAATTACAATATAGTACCTTCAACTATACCTCCATTTTTAATTTAGTCATGCAAGTATTATCAATCTTGCACCACCTCCCCTAATAGTACATGAATGTGAATCAATAGTACACACATGTGAACAAATAGTTATAAGCATGTAAAATAATAGTAATTAATTGCTCATTTATCCGATTAATTACCCGATTGGTCAATATAACCCCCAGACTGGTCAATTATTATCGAAATAAATGTCGATTTCTACTAACACTAATAATCCCAACACAATGGAACTATCAATTTCATCTTTAATCAACACAACTTATTCACCATTAATATTATAACTCACAATATTTAACAACCCGTCGTCGTTCCTGTGAAAGAGGGGCTTTCGATAAGGATTTCTCCTTATTGCGCGCAATTAGGTGACCAAACCTCTCCTCGATGTAACTTCTGACATTGTCAATATTGCAAATAATAATATGAATAACTTTGTAGTCTCAATTATTGATTTAATAATAATAAATATTATGCAGATGATACTGTGATAATAATTAAATCAATAATATGAGAGATATGATTCAAGAATTATTGTGAAAGCAATAATTGATTACAACCGAGTGACTTCTCACATAAGCATCAATAATCAATACTGGTGTTACTATATGACAACCATAGACATCTTATTTTTTACTACCGGGTAGTTCAACAGTTTTAACGGTAACACTTTCACCGTTATTTTTATAAAAAGATAATTCTGTCATTTTCTAATTACGACAATACTTCTATTGTGGGGTCCACCAATGATTGTGTCGTCGTACGAATATTCCCTGTTAAATCCATAACTATAACATTATATCAAATCCACACCATAATATTTAAAAATATATTTCGAGAAAATTATTCTTTATTCATAAAAGTTGGGGTCTTAAAACATCCCCTTCTTATGAAATTTTGTCCTCGAAATTAGGGTGCGTACCTGGTATGTCGAAGAGGTGAGGATACCTTGACTTCATTTCAGATTCTAACTCCCAGGTCATTTCCTCAACATCATGGTTTCTCCACAAAACTTTGACTTGAGGTATAACCTTGGAGCGTAGAATATGATCCTTCTTATCTAAGATTTTAACAGGTACCTCTTCATACGTTAAATCTTCCGTTATCTCATCCGGTTCTAATTCAATAATGTGGTTTGGGTCTTTCACATATTTACGTAACATAGATATGTGAAAAACGTTATGAACACGAGACATACTTGGCGGTAAGGCGAGTTTATAGGCCATATTTCCTACTCGATCGAGGATTAAAAATGGGCCAATGAATCGAGGATTGAGCTTTCCTCTCTTTCCAAATCTCGTAACTCCTTTCCATGGAGCAACATGTAACAACACATGATCTCCAATATTGAATTCCACGTCTTTTCGATGAAGATCAGCATAACTCTTTTGTCGATCTTGTGAGGTTTTTATACATTGTCGGATCGTTTGAATATTTTCCGTAGTCATACGTACCAACTCCGGTCCCAAAAATGTTTCTTCACCCACCTCATCCCAGTATACTGGAGAACGACACTTTCTTCCATACAACGCCTCAAATGGAGCCATGCCAATACTTGTTTGATAACTGTTGTTGTAGGAAACTTCACCAATGGTAAGAACTTGTCCCAACTTCCTTTGAAGTCAAGGACACAGAGTCTTAATAAATCTTCAAGAGTTTGAATAATCCTCTCTGACTGCCCATCCGTCTGAGGATGATATGCCGAGCTAAATCATAAATCCATGCCCATAGCTTTTTGCAAACTAACCCAAAATCTTGAAGTGAATCTTGGGTCTCGATCACAAACTATGGATACCGGTATACCATTCAGTCTTTCAATCTCGTTTATGTACATACGAGCAAGATGTTCAAGTGTATAAGTTTCTTGTATAGGTAGAAAATGAGCAGACTTGGTCAATCTATCAACAATGACCCAAATTGCATCTAATGCTTGAGAAACCTTGGGAAGACCAGTAACGAAATCCATGTTAATGTGCTCCCACTTCCATTCTGGAATTTCAAGTGGTTCCAATGGACCTTTTGGTACTTGATGCTCCGCCTTAACTCGTTGACAAGTTAAACACCTTGAGATAAACTCCGCTATCTCTCTCTTCATATTGCTCCACCAAAAATGTATATCGAAGATCACGATACATTTTGGTACTTCCAGGATGGATTGCAAACAGTGTGTTATGTGCCTCTATCATGATTTTATACTTTAAATCAGGGTTGTTAGGAACACAAAGTCTGGAGTTGACTCGAAGTATTCCTTCTTCATCGATTCTTGCTTCCGGCATAGCACCTTTTTGCACTTTCTTCCTCATACGCAACAGCTCCTCGTCTGTAGCTTGAGCAGTTTTAACTTTATCGATTAAAGTCAATTTTACTCGTATATTCGTCATCATCACATGGGTCCTTAGAGTCTTTAACTCTTTCTCCATCCTTTATAAGTCATATAAAATGGGCCTTTGCGTTGACAATAATACACTCATACCCGCATATGATCTTCTACTCAATGCATCAGCTATTACGTTCGCTTTTCCAGGATGGTATTGAATAGTATGATCGTAATCTTTCAACAGTTCGAGCCAACGTCGTTGTCGCATGTTGAGTTCCTTTTGAGTTAAGAAATATTTGAGGCTTTTATGATCCGTATAGATCTCCACTTTCTCCCTATACAGGTAATGCCTCCAAATTTTAAGTGCGAAGATAATCGCCGCTAACTCTAGATCATGAGTAGGATAATTCCTCTCATATTCTTTGAGTTGTCGAGAGGCATAAACTATGACTTTCCCATGTTGCATGAGAACACATCCTAACCCTTTGCACGAAGCATCATCAGAGATGACAAATCCTCCGAGCCGGATGGTATTGTCGTAATAGGTCTTTGAAATGAGTCTCCTCTTGAGTTCTTGAAAACTCTTCTCACATTCCACGCTCCAACCGAATTTTGTATCTTTTCGAGTCAGCTGAGTTAATGGAGTAGCGATTCGAGAAAACCCTTCTACGAATCTCCGATAATAACCAGCTAAGCCAAGAAAGCTACGTACTTCGGTCACTGATTTAGGTTGCTCCCAGCTTTGAATAGCTTCAATCTTTGCTGGGCAAACAGATATTCCATGACTTGAACTACATGCCCAAGGAATGCTACTTCCTCAAGCCAGAACTCGTATTTCTTCAACTTGGCATAAAGCTTATTTTCACGAAGCTTTTGGAGTATCAACCTCAAGTGTTGCTCATGATCTTCACGGCTTTTGGAATATATGAGGATATCATCAATAAAGACGACCACAAAATGATCCAAATATTCCTTGAATACTCGGTTCATCATATCCATGAAGGCAGCAGGAGCATTAGTCAATCCAAAAGATATGACTATGAATTCATAATGCCCGCATCGGGAGTTACGAAGGCGCCTTTGGAATATCCTCAGTTTTAACCTTCAGCTGATGATATCCAGAATGAAGATCGATCATTGAAAAGAATTGTGCTCCTTGCAACTGGTCAAACATGTCATCAATGCGAGGTAACGGATACCTATTCTTGATGGTGACATTATTTAACTCCCGATAATCAATACAAAGTTGCATACTTCCATCTTTCTTCCTCACGAATAGAACAGGAGCACCCCAATGAGACGTATTAGGACGAATGAAACCAATGTCTAACAATTCCTGCAATTGGGTCTGTAACTCCTGAAGTTCAATAGGAGCCATTCAATATGGGGCTTTGGAAATGGGTTTTGTACCGGGTTCAAGGTCGATACAAAATTCAACTTCACGCCTTGGGGGTAGGCCAGGAAGTTCTTCAGGGAAATATCCTTCAAATCTGACGTATTTTTGTTTAAATCCGTGACATGAGCTAAGAAAGCTTGACATCCGTTTTTAAATAAATGAATAGCTTTATGGCTTGAGATGACCGTGATTGATTTTAATGGTTTGCTCGCTTGAATTTGCATAATAGGTTGATTAGGAATATGAAAGCTAACAACCTTACGATAATAATCAATTTTAGCATGATATCGATGAGTAGTTAACCAATCAATCCCTAGAATCACGTCAAATGCAAGTATTTTTAAGGAGATAAGATCGACAGGTAACGTGCGGTTACCGATTTGAATCAAACAAGAGTTATACACAGTGGATGTAATGAAGGTTTCTCCCAACAAAGTTTCAACAGATAAGTCAAAGTATAATTTCGCCAGAGTCAAATTTAAACGTTGAGCGCAAGTAAAAGAAATAAAAGAATGGGTAGAACCGGTATCAAATAAGGTATATACTTCGCTAGAGTTTATGATAAGCTTACCCGTGATGACCTCGTTTGGGTTCCTTGCTTTCTGGGAGGTCACGACAAACACTCTCCCTTGAACTACCGATTTTGAATTTTCTGGGACGGCCTTTGGTGCCTCCATCCCAGCTGGACTAGTCTTCGGTGCACGACAAAATCGGGCTAGGTGACCTTCTCTTCTACAATTATAACACGCTTTGTACTGCATCGCAGAATTTGGACTGATGTGTCCCTCCCCTCCGCATTTGAAGCATATAATAGGTGGTCGTTCTCCTTCCTTAACAACAGGTGCTGGTGCTAACGTCTTTCCATTATTGTTGAATCTCCTCTTCTTGAAATGTCCACTTTTACTGTCTTGGCCATGATTACCACTAAAGTGGTTACCATTTCTGGCATGTTGATTCCCTACACGTTTGTTGTCACCGCTTCGATGACTACTACCACTGGTATTTTCATTCTGCCGGCTGCTTTTTTTTGTTCGTTGACTCATTATCGCGCTCCAATAACTGAGCCCTATTTACAACATCTGAATACAAACACAGTTTATGAGAAATAAGATATTGACGTATCTCCGGTTTCAAAACTCTTATAAACATCTGCGTCATTCTCTCCTTATTATCAACCAAGTGGGACGCAAACTGGGATAACTCCGCAAATTTAGCCTCGTATTGCGATACGGTCATATTGTTTTACTCCAACTTGATAAACTCCACCTCTTTCATGTGACGAATACTTTCGGGAAAGTACTTGTCGTTGAATAGTTCTTGGAACTTCTCCCAAGATATCTTCAAGCGGTAGGTTGAGTACGCTTTTACGATTCCCACCAAGATGTCACCTCTCCTCCTAAAACATAAAGGTGGCAAAGCGAACCTTTTGTTCCTCGGAGTATCTCAAGACATCAAATATCTTGGTGATCTGCTTTATCCACGATTCTGCCTTAAGTGGTTTTGGCTCCCCAATAAACTCCGGTGGTCCCAGCTCCTTGAACTGTTTAGCGGTGACCGTCCGAGAGTTTCCAGTGTTTCCACCTACATTTTGGACAGGAGCCGCTCTCGCTTGATGTTGCATGTATTGCATAAAGCCTCTGAATATTCCATCGTTCATCCTTTGGTCAGTGTTGTTGTTTGCATGAGGATTGTCACCTTCCTGATGCACATTATCCTGATTATTGATCTGTGGAGACTCAACGGTCTCATGTGCTCCATTGCTATTTTCAACATTCTCGGATGTCATTTTCAAATACTGCCACAAAACAAGGGTTAATTGACATGCAACATATTATTCATATACTCTGACCGACCAATTAAATACCAAATAAACTTAGGTAGGTCATACTGGCGAATGAATTCCCCGTCTCTCCCCTCCTAGTTCTAGTCTCATATCTTAGCCAGGGATCATATCCCTAAGCTTTGATACCAACTGTGACGCCCCCAAAATAGGTAAACATCAGCCATCTTGAGTCGCCAAATACATGGTACAAAATTCAAATACAACTTAATTATACAACATATAAATGTAAAAAATACGACAAAACATAATCTAAGAGTTTTAATAAGAATATTGTCATCTAGACAATATCCACACTCAATGGATTCCTCATTACATTTATTGTCACACTATTTAACAGAATAGTGAGGACTACTAATGCTATCATCTGGACCGTCACTCCGTTCCCCGACTAGTCCCAGCTACGTTCTCATTTCATGAAGAGAACAGTGAAAGAAAGGGTGAGCTCAACTAGCCCAGTAAGAAATATTATGACTAAAATAATGCAGAATAAATTATCATTAGCCTTCAACAGTGTTAAACTGATATAATATAATAAACATCAAGTTTAACTGCAGCGAAACAAACAATCCATTAGAAGAGTCACGTAGAGAATAAAATCTACTATATTCTATGATTTAAAAGGTTTTTCATCACTTTTATCGCAGAGACTCATCTTAATAAATAAACCAAATCATTTTTGAACTACGGCCAAGGATATTCATTAGTATCACGACCACTAATTATCCATGCACTACGGGCCAAGGATATTCGTGTATTCATTAATGGTCATGATCATGCCAACAACTGTCCATCAATGCACTATGGCTAATGAGGATATTTACCACATCATTTGAAACATTACGGTCATGATTATACCGAATAATTCTTTGTCATAATCATACCAAGTCCATCTATGCACTATAGGCCACAGATGACTTTCAACATAATATAAACATGAGGATGATGACAATTGTGACGCCCCCAAAATAGGTATACACAACACCCATTCTGAGTCGCCAAATACATGGTACAAGAAGCAAACTACAACTTCAATAATACAAATGTCGTGTGAAATACGACAATATATACTGTGAGTTTAAATATAATATTGTCTTCTAGACAATATCCACACGCAAATAAATCCCCATCATAATTATTGATTCATTATTTTACAAAAATGGTGAGGACTACTAAACAACTCTCTCTAGAACCTTCATTCCAAACCCCGACTAGTACTCGCTACATTCTCGCCTCCCGAGAAGAAAAAAAATGGAACAACAAGGAAAAGGGTGAGCTCAACTAGCCCAAGAAGAATATTATGACTAAGATAATATACAACAAATTATCGTTAGTCTTCAACAGGAAAAAATCGATAGAATACAATAGACAACAAGTTTCGGATCAATATTCGCAATAAAATAATAATTTATAGAAGAGTTACATAGAGAATGAAATCTACTATAATC
Source organism: Panax quinquefolius (assembly GCA_020205615.1). Classification (NCBI taxonomy): domain Eukaryota; kingdom Viridiplantae; phylum Streptophyta; class Magnoliopsida; order Apiales; family Araliaceae; genus Panax; species Panax quinquefolius. The sequence goes on along the minus strand of CM035171.1, from coordinate 90,988,051 downwards.
TATGAATTTAACGATCATCATCAATATTTTATCCCTCGTAACATCAATCAATATACATCCGAAATCAAATATTCATCTTTGCACTACAGCCAAAGATATTCATCATTAGTCATGTTCATTTAAACACTGCTCATCTTTGCACTACAGGCCAAAGATATTAATCAATCGGTCATGTTCATCTCAACACTGCTCATCTTTTACACTACAGCCAAAGATATTCTTCAGAAATCATTCATCTTTGCACTATGTGCCCAAAGATATTCAATAATATCATCATTTAAGACCGAGGATGATGAAAAATATTTTAAAGAAACGAATCCAAAGGAAACAAAATGACAAGGATTAAGGATTAAGGATTCGTACTTGGTTTTATCCATGTCCAACAATACCTCAAAAATAATCATAGTGGTGTAAAATTCAAGAATGATCAAAACATGGATACAATCGAGTTAGTATCCGTAATAGATGTTTTGGACGAAAAGAAGAAATTTTATTTTTTCTATGAATAATCCAGATATCGTGAATAGTGTCGATATCGTGAATAGTGCCGTATACGTGAATAGTAACTCACACCAAAAGATAGAAATTCCACAAAAAACATCTTCACGCTTTGAATAATAGTACTCGTGAATAAGAACTCGTGAATAAGAACTCATGAATAGTAACTCGTGAATAGTAACTCATGAATAGTAACCCATGAATAGTAACCCCGCATGAAAAAAGTTCCAAATTTGATAAAACTTCAGATCAACATTTCAAGATAATGATATTGAAGAAATAATATCATTACTGAAAAAATAATAATATCCCTTACCTCGAAAGATTAGTACTTCTAAATTGAAACACCTGGATATAGGCTATGACTTGAACTTGCACCGATATAGCAATACTCAAAGTATACTCAAAATACTCACAAGAATACGCTCGATAATATAGAGAGAAAAACTTCAGTTCATTGTGATTTTCAATTCTAACCTAAGCACCATATTTATAGAAATTTCTTAGAACACCAAAGTAGAAAATTTAATAAATTAATATTATAATTTGTTTTCTACATCCTCCCACGCATCAAGCATCTGAATTCAGCAACATGACATGTGTTAAAGATGCCCACCAAACACAAAAAACGTTTTGTGAATATAAATATTTAAAACTTCCAAAATCAATTATTTGAACTTCTAACTTCAATAATTCATAATAAATAGCCCTTTCATCAGAAAATTCAAATCTCACGAGTTTTTATAGGAAATTTAATTCTCTACAACTTTGCGTAAGAAAGTTTTTCCAAATTCCAAACAAAATTGGACCAAATCCACAAACGACGATTTTACAAGCTATAATCAAATTTCACTAATAATTGTGTCCACCAACACACAAAACATGTGTTAAACATTTAATGTCACAAAAATACTCTTCCTCCTCATATACTCATATATCCCACATTAATTGTAAAATATCACCGTTAATATATTATTAAAATAATATATTTAAATGAATTATTTTATCGAAAAAGATAAAATATTAATTTTCAACAATTGTCATTTTAAAAATTTTCTCCATCTATATCCACATAAAATCAATATTTTCCTCATCATATAAATCAATAATTAATTATTCACAAATAATATTACGTAATCACAATATTGACGACCCGTGCGGTTCTTAGAAAGAGGGGGCTTTCCAATAAGAATTTCTTCTTCATCATCGGCGCAATTATTAGGTGACCAAACCTCTCCTTAGATGTAACTTTCTAGACATTGCCAATAATGTTATCTAATAATATTATTCAGATAATATGAATTATTGCTTCGATAATGAAAGATACTTGTGTAATGACAATTATCAAAACAACAAAGAATATAAAATATCAACGCGGCAGAATTATTAACTCAATCAAATATCGAATAAAGAATTATCAGTAACCATTATTGAGTAGTGCCTTCTTCACGTAAGAATCAATAATTGGTGCAATACTGGTGCTACTGCTCAACAACGCCAGTATTAGTGTGTTTTAACCACCGGTATTCCAACAAGATAATTAACAATAACTACTACACTTATTTAAAAATAACTTATATTTGTCGCTTTCTTCATCCAATCACTTTCCGTTATGGGGCCCACACATGGTGGTCAAGCTACTGTCAGATTTAATATTCCCCGACAAGCGATTAATATTCCACGACCAAACGAATATTCCCCGACGATAATGAATATTTTATAACCACTTGCTTAATTTGAAATATTTGCATATTTAACCCTTAACTATCCACATTAATCAAATCAATCCTTACTATTTCAAAATAATAAATAAAGGAAATTCCTTTTTATTTAAAAATTTGGGGTCTTACAACCTCCCCTCCTTATGAAATTTCGTCCTCGAAATTGACGTACGTACCTGGTGTGTTTTGAAAAGGTGAGGATACCTCGCTTTCATTTCTGCTTCCAACTCCCGTGTCATTTCCTCTATAAAGCATGATTCCTCCACAAAACTTTAACTTGTGGTATGACCTTTCTTACTTGCGTAGGACATGTTCCTTCCTATCCAAGATCTTGACAGTACCTCCTCATACGTTAAGTCTTCTACTATCTCGTCCTGCTTCTAACTCTATAACGTGGTTCGGGTCTTTCACATATTTACAAAGTACGATATGTGAAACACATTATGAACACGAGACATAACTCGGAGGTAACGCAAGTCTATAGGCTACATTTCCTACTCGGTCAAGAATTTGAAATGGACCGATAAATCGTGGATCGAGCTTTCCTCTTTCCCAAATCTTGTAACTCCCTTCCATGGAGCAACTTGCAACAATACATGATCCCCTACACTAAATTCCACGTCCTTTCGATGAAGATCCGCATAACTCTTTTGTCGATCTTGAGCCGTTTATATACGTTGTCGAATCATTTGGATCTTTTCGGTGATCATATACGTACTAACTCGGGTCCCAACAATGTTGCTTCACCCACCTCATCCCAACATATTGGAGAACGACATTTTCGTCCATATAATGCTTCGAATGGAACCATGCCTATATTTGTTTAATAACTATTGTTGTATGAGAATTCCACCAATGGCAAGTACTTATCCCAACTTCCTTTGAAATCTAGGACACAGAGTTTTAATATATCTTCAAGAGTTTGAGTAGTCCTTTCTGATTGCCATCCGGTTTGAGGATGGTATGCCAAACTGAATCGTAAATTCGTGCCCATAGCTTTCTACAAACTAACCCAAAACTATGGATACTGGCATGCCATGCAATCTCACAATCTCATTTACGTACATACGAGAAAGACGTTCAAGGGAATAAGTCTCTCGTATCGGTAAGAAATGAGCAGACTTGGTTAATCTATCAACAATAACCCAAATAGCATTGATGCCTTGAGAAACCGTAGGAAGACCCGTAACGAAATACATAGTAATGTGTTCCCACTTCCATTCCGGAATCTCAAGTGGCTGCAACGGACCCTTAGGTACAAGATGCTCCGCCTTTACACGTTGGCAAGTTAAACACATCGAGATAAACTTTGCAATCTCTCTCTTCATATTGTTCCACCAAAATGTATGTTGAAGATCATAATACATTTTGGTACTCCCAGGATGGATTGCAAACAATGTGTTGTGTGCCTCCATCATGATTCTATGCTTCAAATCAAAATCATTAGGAATGCAAAGTCTGGAGTTGACTCGAAGTATTCCTTCTTCATCAATTCTCGCTTCCGAAATAGCTCCTTCTTGTACTTTCTTCTTCATATGCATCAGCTCCGGGTCGGTGGCTTGAGCAACCTTAACTTTTTCTATTAAAGTTGGCTCTATCAGATACTTGACATCATCGCACTTTCGTTCCTCGCATATGATCTTCTACTCAACGCGTCACCTACCACGTTCGCTTTTCGGGATGGCATGATCGTAACATGTCTTTGAAATGAGTCTCCTCTTGAGTTCTTCAAGCTCTTCCCACATTCCTTGCTCCATTCGAATTTTGTATCTCTACGAGTCACCAAGCGTTAATGGAATAGCGATTCGATAATATCCTTCAACGAATCTCCGATAATAACCAACTAAGCCTAGAAAGCTACGTCTTTTCGATAATCGACTTTAGGTTGCTCTCAACCGTGACTCATATCCCAATCTTGGATAAAGACGTCACAATGACACCTATCGCTTTACTATCGCATCGAATATGACGTCCCTACAGAGAGAGTTCGCTTAGGTGAATTCCACAATGGAAGTCACAAGATAAAGGCTCAGGTACCAAATTCTATAGTTGAATTTTTAACTCCTGAAGTTCAATAGGAGCCATTCGATATGAGATTTTTAGAAATGAGTTTTGTACCAGGTTCAAAGTCGATACAAAATTTAATATCAGGCTTTGGGAGTAAGCCAAGAAATTCTTTAGGAAATACGTCAGGAAAAATCAATAACAACAGGAATATTATTCAAATCTGACGTGTCTTTATTCAAATCCATAACATGGACTAAGAAAAGTTGGCATCCGTAATAAACGAATGACTTCATGGCTTGATATGAAAATGTTTGACTACAATGGTTTGATTGCTTGAATTCGAATAACAGGTTGCTTAGGAATATGAAAACTAACAACCTTACAAAAGCAATCAATTTGGCATGATGAGTAGTTAACCTTAAAATCACATCAAAAGCAAATATCTCTATAGAAATAAGGTTAACAGGTAATGTGATAGTGCCAACTTGAATCAAGCAAGATTTTTAAACAACGGATGTAATGAAAGTTTCTCCTAATGGAGTCTCCACAGATAGGTCAAAGTTTAATTTCTCCGTTGTCAAGTTCAAACGTTGAGCGCAAGTAAGAGAGATAAAAGAATGGGTAGAACCAATATCTAGTAAGGTATATACTTCGCAAGAATTTATAATTAACTAACCCGTGCTAACTTCGTTCGTTTCCTCGCATTTTGACCACCACAACAAAAACGCTCTTCCCTAATCGTTGACTTTGACTTTTACGGGATGATCTTTTGAGTCACCGTCCCTCACTGAACTAGGTTTTGCTATCGTCAATCTCGAGCGATATGTCCTTCCTTTCCACAATTATAGCATACCTTGAACTGTTGTGGGCGCTTTGACCGATATGTCCCTCTTTTCCGCATTTGTAGCATATATGACCGGTGGTCGTTCTCCTCCCTTAAAACTAGTTGCTATCACATACGCCGACGCCTTCACATGGTCGTTGTTGAATCTCCTCTTTTTAAAATCTCCTCCCGACTCGCTTCTTCTATTTTCATGGCCACGATTACCACCGTGAGTGGTTACCGCCTTTGTCTCAGATTCTTCTTTCTCCGCCGGTTATCGTTATTCGATGATCGCTATCTTCTAGATGATCCTCGGTTATGGTCCCTCGGTTGAACGCATTTCTCGTTATCTCGCTCTAACAACCGAGCCCTCGCTGACAACATCTGAATAGAGAGAAAATTTATGAGAAATGAGATCTTGACGTATGTCGGGTTTCAAACCTCTCGAAACATCCGCGTCATATACGCTCCTCATTCTCCACCAAATGAGGTGCAACTCGATAACTCCGCGAACTTCGCCTCGTCTTTGGGACACCGCCATGTTATTCGCTTCTAGTCTAATAAACTCCACTTCCTTCATATAGCGAATACTTTCGTGGAAGTACTTGTCATTGAACTGCTTCAAACGTCTCCCATGACATCCGAGTGCGGTGGATGGGTACGCTTTCACGTGATTCCCACCAATGAATCCTGCTTCGCCACGGAACATAAAGGTGGCGAATGGAACTTTCTGTTCCTCCGTGCATCCCAAGACATCGAATATCTTGGTAATTTGTTTGACCCACGCTCTCGCCTTTAATCGGATCCGCTTTCCCCACTCGTGGTCCCAACTCTTTGAATCGCTTGGCATCGTGACCACCGTGAATTGCTATCATTTCCTCCTCAGTATTTTGAACACGAGTCTCCTCGTCGATTTTGCATGAACTGCAAAAAGCTTCTAAACATCCCTCGCTCATCATCTCGCTTTCGGTGGTGTTGTTCACGGGAGGAACATTGCCACCACTGTTGCGTTCTCCTCGTTGGTAAAAAATACAGCATCTCCACGGGCCTCATTTACTCCATCATTAATATTCTCGACGACATTCTCAAATCATCGTCATAAAACAAGGGTTAATTAAGGAAATCAATATATCACATAATATCCCTATATACTGACCAACTAACAAATAAGCTTAGGTAGGACACACTAGCGAAGGATTTACTCGTCTCTCCCCTCCTAGTTCTATTCCCCGATCTCCGCCAGAGATCATATCCCTAAGCTCTGATACCAACTGTAACTCTGGACACCAACTTGTGTCAGCACCTCACATTGATACCTATCAGTTTGCCATCGCAGAACGGCGTCCCCTACGGAGAGTCTGGCTTCGGTGCATCCCGCATCAACAGGAAGTCACCAGCGAGTGGCTCGGGGCTCTTTACTTATAGCTCTGATACCAACTGTGACGCCCCCAAAATAGGTATACACAACACCCATTCTGAGTCGCCAAATACATGGTACAAGAAGCAAACTACAACTTCAATAATACAAATGTCGTGTGAAATACGACAATATATATCTTAATGAGTTTAAATATAATATTGTCTTCTAGACAATATCCACACGCAAAATAAATCCCCATCATAATTATTGATTCATTATTTTACAAAATGGTGAGGACTACTAAACAACTCTCTCTAGAACCTTCATTCCAAACCCCGACTAGTACTCGCTACATTCTCGCCCCCGAGAAGAAAAAAAATGGAACAACAAGGAAAAGGGTGAGCTCAACTAGCCCAATAAAGAATATTATGACTAAGATAATATACAACAAATTATCGTTAGTCTTCAACAGGAAAAATCGATAGAATACAATAGACAACAAGTTTCGGATCAATATTCGCAATGAAATAATAATTCATAGAAGAGTTATGTAGAGAATGAAATCTACTATAATCTATGAATTTAATAAATTCATCATCAATATTTTATCCTGTAACATCAATCAATATACATCCGAAATCAAATATTCATCTTTGCACTACAGGCCAAAGATATTCATCGATTACTCGTCATGTTCATTTAAACACTGCTCATCTTTTTTGCACTACTGAGCCAAAGATATTAATCAATCGGTCATATGTCATCTCAACACTGCTCATCTTTGCACTACTGAGCCAAAGATATTCTTCAGAATCATTCATCTTTGCACTACGGGCCAAAGATATTCAATAATATCATCATTTAAGACCGAGGATGATGAAAAATATTTTTAAAAAACGAATCCAAAGAAACAAAATGACAAGGATTAAGGATTAAGGATTCGTACTTGGTTTTATCCATGTCCAACAATACCTCAAAAATAATCATAGTGGTGTAAAATTCAAGAATGATCAAAACATGGATACAATCGAGTTAGTATCCGAATAGATGTTTTGGACGAAAAGAAAAAATTTTATTTTTTCTATTGAATAATACCGTATATCGTGAATAGTGCAGATCGTGAATAGTCTTATAATATCGTGAATAGTAACTCAGACACCAAAAGATAGAGATTCCACAAAAACATCTTCACGCTTTAATAGTGAATAGTAACTCGTGAATAAGAACTCTCATGAATAGTAACTCGTGAATAGTAACTCATGAATAGTAACCCATGAATAGTAACCCAGATATGAAAAAGTTCCAAATTTGATAAAACTTCAGATCAACATTTCAAAGATAATGATATTGAAGAAATAATATCATTACTGAAAAAATAATAATATCCCTTACCTCGAAAGATTAGTACTTCAAATGAAACACCCGGATATAGGCTATGACTTGAACTTGCACCGTATAGCAATACTCAAAGTATACTCAAAATACTCACAAGAATACGCTCGATAATATAGAGAGAAAACTTCAGTTTCTGGTGTGATTTTCAATTCTAACCTAAGCACCATATTTATAGGAAATTTCTTAGAACACCAAAGTAGAAAATTTAATAAATTAATATTATAATTTGTTTTCTACATCCTCCTACGCATCAAGCATCTGAATTCAGCAACATGACATGTGTTAAAGATGCCCACCAAACACAAAAAAAAACGTTTTGTGAATATAAATATTTAAAACTTCCAAAATTAATTATTTTGAGCTTGAACTTCAATAATTCATAATAAATAGCCCTTTCATCGAAGAAAATTCAAATCACGCTTGAGTTGTTATAGGAAATTTAATTCTCTACAACTTTACGAAGAAAGTTTTTCCAAATTCCAAACAAAAATTGGCCCAAATCCACAAACCAGACGATTTTACAAGCTATAATCAAATTTCAATCGATAATTGTGTCCACCAACACACAAAACATGTGTTAAACATTTAATGCCACAAAATACTCTTCCTCCTCATATACTCATATATCCCACATTAATTGTAAAAATATCACCGTTAATATATTATTAAAATAATATATTTAAATGAATTATTTTATCGTAAAAAGATAAAATATTAATTTTCAACAATTGTCATTTTAAAATTTTCTCCATCTATATCCACATAAAATCAATATTTTCCTCATCATATAAATCAATAATTAATTATTCACAAATAATATTACGTAATCACAATATTGACAACCGGGCGGCCTACAGGAAGAGGGGCTTTCGAATAAGAATTTCTTCTTCTCAAGCGCAATTAGGTGACCAAACCTCTCCTTAGAGCGAACTTTCTAGACATTGCAAATAATGTTATCTAATAATATTATTCAGATAATATGAATTATTGCTTCGATAATGAAAGATACCGTAATGACAATTAGTGAAACAACAAAGAATATAAAATATCAACGCAAAGAATTATTAACTCAATCAAATCTTTGAGCGATAATTATCGTAACCATTATTGAGTAGTGCCTTCTTACGTAAGAATCAATAATTGGTGCAATACTGCAGTGCTTCTTTGTTCAACAACGCCAGTATTAGTGTGTTTTAACCACCGGTATTCCAACGATAGATAATTGGTAATAACTACGCCGTTATTTAAAAACAACTTATATTTGTCGCTTTCTTCATCCAATCACTTTCCGTTATGGGGCCCACACATGGTCGCTATAGTCGTATTTAATATTCCCAAACGATTTAATATTCCACGACCAAACGAATATTCCGCTGACGATAATGAATATTTTATAACCACTTGCTTAATTTGAAATATTTGCATATTTAACCCTTAACTATCCACATTAATCAAATCAATCCTTACTATTTCAAAATAATAAATAAAGGAAATTCCTTTTTATTTAAAAATTTCGGGGTCTTACAACAATGATATAAGAATTCAATAAAACAAGTTCAAAAATTAATTTATCTAGGAACCAATAACGTCCAAATTGTCAACATGATACTTCTTTGTGGAGTAAAATTCAAGAATGCTTAGAAGAATATTTTCATGAAAAGATACTGGATGAAGCGCAAATATCAAAGATATTCCACTAATTTCATGGAGTATAAAAGCCAAAACTTTAACTAACTGAGTATAATAACGAATGGAATAACAAAAGAATTCACCAAACATATTAAAGACCGCACAGACAGGTTATTCCAACAGAGTAATAAATAATGGAACCAGGTAATGCGTAAACGCACAGACGGGATATTCCAACAGAATAATAAATAATGGAACCAGGTCATGCGTAAAGCACAGACATGATGTTCCAACAGAATGATAAATAATGGAACCATGTCATGCATAAAGCACAGACAGGATGTTCCAACAGAATGATAAATAATGGAACCAGGTCATGCATAAAGCACAGACAAGATATTCCAACAGAATGATAAAGAATGGAATAATAGAAGAATTTCACCAAGTATAAGGTAGTCCGCGTATACAGGTTATTTCAACAGAATAATAAAGAAGGGAATAACAGAAGTTCTCTTTATGAATACAAAAGAAATAATACCCCTTACCTTAGAAAAATTGGATACTGGAATAGTGAGGTAGCAGACTTCTCTTCTTCTTTCTCTCTATAATTTCTTTCTATAATAATTACTCTAAAGTTTTTGTGAATTGGTGAGAAATGAAGGAAGAATGAGCTTCTATTTATAGGAAAATATAGTTTCGATAATTGCACGTTTTGGGGCTCGAAATATTACAGTATAATACCTTCCTCCTTTTCTACATTTTTAATTTAGTCCTGCAAGTATTATCAAACTTGCACCACCTCCCCTAATAGTAAATAATGTGAATTAATAGTTCATTCATGTGACTCAATAGTATAATCATGTGAAAAAACTAATTACAGTATAATACCTTCAACTATACCTCCATTTTTAATTTAGTCATGCAAGTATTATCAATCTTGCACCACCTCCCCTAATAGTACATGAATGTGAATCAATAGTACACACATGTGAACAAATAGTTATAAGCATGTGAAATAATAGCAATTAATTGCTCATTTATACGATTAATAAACCGATTGGTCAATATAACCCCCCAGACATAAATTATTATCGAAATAAATGTCGATTTCTACTAACACTAATAATCCCAACACAATGGAACTATCAATTTCATCTTTAATCAACACAACTTATTCATCATTAATATTATAACTCACAATATTTAACAACAAGGTTGTTCCCAGGAAAGAAGGGGCTTTCTGATAAGGATTTTTCCTTATTGGCGCCTTGATTAGGTGACCAAACCTCTCCTCGATGAACTTAAACATTGTCGATATTGCGAATAATAATATGAATAACTTTGTCATCTCAATTATTGATTTAATAATATAACATATTATGCGATGATGATCTTGTGACAATAATTGAATCAATAATATGAAAGATATGATGCAAAATTCTTTGTAGCAATAATTGAGTATAACCGGTGACTTCTCACGTAAGTATCAATAATCAATATCGTGTGCTAATATGCAACCACGCGTATTACTGTACTTTTACTACCGGGTAGTTCAACAGTTTTAACGGTAACACTTTCGTCGTTATTTTTATAAAAGATAATTACATGGTTTTCTAACAACGATAATACTTAGCTTAGGGTCCACCAATGATTATGTCATCGTCTTTAATATTCCTGTTAAAACGGAATATTTCCCGACCAATCGAATATTATATAACCACTTGCTTACTTTGTAAAATTTGTAAATATTACCCACAACTATAACATTATATCAAATACACACCATAATATTCAAAAATATATTTCGAGAAAATTATTCTTTATTCATAAAAGTTGGGGTCTTACATTAGGTCCAATACTTTTAATTTTATCTTTCCTAATTATTTAATTAGGGTTTTATTTCTTCAATTATAACTTAAATCCTTACTCATGCACATTTAATTTCTTAACCCAATGTGAGTTGCTATAATTAGGTTATTAAATTAATTAATTGAGATGTATAAAATAAATCTCTTAAAATTAATATATATTTATATACTAATATTCTCACGTATCATAACCCTAAAGTTATTCAATTTTTCATTCCTAATATATAATCGATTGCATTAGTTTCTTTTATTTGTTTATATTAATAAACAAATATAAACCATCACATAATATTCATATTCATTACTCACATAACTTTTAACCCTTAAGATTTTATACTTAGCATTAGGGTTTGCCTATGTGACACTTATCTGATTCATACTTGACCCTTAACACACATATATGATCATATTCACAGAACATATACACTTATACACATAATCCTGAATAATTCTCCACAAAAATTTTTAAATCCTCAAAATTTCTTCCCAAAAATGTCAAATCCATACACTTATTTTATGTCTAGGTCTATTATTTAACCTTAATTCAATCATTTAAGATTTTATTAAATTCTCCAAATTCTCGGGTTGTCACACTTTATCAGATAATTATCGAGTTTATTTTCAATTAAACTCTATTTAAAGGCTTCAATATTCTTTTAGATAATTCAAGCATTAGTCATATTATTTTTCAGTGGCTTTCAATAATTTTTAAATAATTATTATCATTTATCATGATTTTTCAAACATTGAAATCATTTTTAAATGATTTAAATCTTGAGTAATTCTATTATCATTAATATTTAAATATTAATGAAATCCTCATCAAAATATTAAAGTTATTTATAATAACTCAAAATATTTTTAAAACATTAATATTACCCTTCAATAATTTTTAAAATATTTAAAATCATTTTTAACTAATTATTATTAATATTCAAATATTAATTTATTTTTATCAAAATATTAAAACTCATTTATTATATCTTAAAATATTTTAAATCCTTGATATCCTTTTTTAAAGGTTTTTAAATCAATAAAACTATTTTTAAACTATTTATTTAATATAATTATTAAATAACTCTAATATCATTAATATTAAATTTTAAATGGAATTTACCTCAAAATATTAAAAGTCATCTTTTATAACTTAAAATATTTTTAAACACTTTATTATCATTAAAAATATTTTTAATGTAATAAAATCATTTTAAACAATTTATTTAATAAATTTAATATCATTAATATTCAAATAAATAAAAATATTAATGAAAAATATGTCAAATTATCAAAAGTTAATTTTTATAACTTCAAATAATTTGTAAAACTCATTTTTGGAATTTTTAGAAATTCATTTCTATTTTTAATGATTTTTGTGAAATTAATATAATTAATTTTAATAAAACTGTCACTAAAGCCTTTAGCGACAGAAACTGTCACTATAGGTGTTCTTGAGCCTCAAGAACATTCAAAGTCAGTGTTAAGGTGCCTTGTTTGACCAACTTAAATTTTCAGTTAATAAGGTTTCTAGGTATGCTAATTTAATGATAATGTAGTATTAATGTAATACTACATGTATCAACAAAAATCAAGGTCATACTTCATCTCACCTGTAAGATCTAAAGGCTCAAAGTGGCTGTCAGGCCCTTTCTGGGTTACCCAGAAACCTAGGCAGTGCTTGATAGCTACTTTGTGCCTTGATTAATTCAAGTTCTAGTCATTGTTTAAGTGTTTGAATGATTCAATCTTGTAGTCCTCATGTCAAAGAACAAATATACTACACTCGGGTAGCTTAACTACATCACAATCACAAGATCTGAGCTGGTCAAACCTTGTCAGAAATCGTGTTCTTAGTTTTCTGGAAATTGCAGAAAACACAAATCGTTCTCGGTCAACCTACTTTGGCAGCTAATTACTTTGATCCTGTTTGTCATTATTGTGATCTAAGTCCATGATTCTATAGTCAATATATTAGTGTATAACTTTGATACACTAACACAATCAAATCACCTAACACATGAAAGATCTGAGCTCATGAACATATTGTCAGACACTGTTGGGGAAATTTTGGGTTACCCAGAAATGTAAAGTCATGGCCGGTCAACCCACTTTGACCATTAATATCTTTGAATCTGGACATCATATAACCATGATCCTACTTCCAGATCACTCCCCTCATAGCATACTATAACTCTAATACATCAAACAAGTAAAATCATAAACAGATCTAGATCTATGGCGTCTGACATTCGGTTGTCATGCCATAAATCTAGGGTTCTTGACAGTTTTGAAAACTTGATTTTTGAGCATTTTGATGTTATGGATATATGATATTACATTATATATCACTAAATAACATCTTATAACACATGATTAAACACAAAAACACACAATCTAACTTTGCATATAAGATTAAATTTTGGTTAGGGTTTATACATTTCTTGGAACAAGCTTGGATCTTGGCTTCCTAATCTGTTCTTGGGGTGCTAAGGACTTTACCAGGGACTGATTCACTTATCAAATTCGTGGCTTTGGAGAGAAAAAGACTTGGTTGAGTGTATGGATACTAATGAGACTTGTTTTGTATTTTCTCTCTCTTTCGATTCAATGAATTTGGCTGGTATATTTGTCAAGACTTGGCTGATTGGAATGGATTTAAGGCACATGGTGAATCTAAAGTTGGTGAGTCCAAATATTTTGGCAAGATTTGCACTCTATCTTTCTAAAGAAAGATAAAAAAGACATTTTGGTCTTTTAACCCACAGTTTTAATGGCATACTTGTAATTTGTCCTAACCCTTAGGTTTTACTAATTAAATTTAGGATTTTCTAATTAGGGTTTAAAATAGAAAATTAAGCTTTCTAAATTAGAAATTAGGATTTCCTAATTATATTAGGGTTTCCTAATTACATAAGGGCTTGAAAATTAGGATTAAGGTTTCCTAATTAACATTAAAATTTCTAAATTAACAATTAGGTTTTCCCTATTTGAACATTAAGGTTTCCTAATTAATATTAAAATTTCTAAATTAACAATTACGTTTTCCGTAATTGAACATTAAGGTTTCCTATTTAGGTTTACAATTAATAACAGTTATCCATAATCACATACACACAATTGCTTATCAGTCTTAAATTCTTATTTAAATTTCAAATTAGAGTTTAACAATTTAATATTAAGGTTTTCTAATGCTATGCTATATCTGATCAACAATTAACATTACACACATACAGTACATACTTATCATACTAAAATACAATTATAATTGTATTAATTTTTCAAATCCTTTTTAAAAATTTGGATTAGGGTTTTAAACATTATCCGACTTCACTTTCATTCCTAGTCAACTTTTAGAAATTAATTGACTAACCTGCTTAATCCATATCGCATATATTTCAAAATATTCTTACTGATACCAATATTCATAAAAAAATAATAAAAGAAAAAAAATTATTCGTAAAAATATAGTGTGACGCCCCCAAAATAGGTATACACAACACCTATTCTGAGTCGCCAAATACATGGTACAGAAACAACTACAACTTTATTATTACAACAGTAAAACTATGAGTTTGAATACAAATATTATCTTCTAGACAATATCTATACTCAAATAAATCCTCATCACATTATTGATTCATTATTTTACAAAAATGGTGAGGACTACTAAACAACTCTCTCTAGAATCTTCATTCCATACCCCCACGACTAGTACTCACGCGATTCTCGCCTCCCGAGAAGAAAAATGGAACAACAAGGAAAAGGGTGAGCTCAACTAGCCCAATAAAAGAATATTATGACTAAGATAATATATAACAAATTATCGTTAGTCTTCAACAGGAAAAAATCGATAGAATACAATAGACAACAAGTTTCGGATCAATATTCGCAAATGAAATAATAATTCATAGAAGAGTTACGTAGAGAATGAATTCTACTATAATCTATGAATTTAACAGTCCATCATCAATATTTTATCCTCAACATCAATCAATATTCATCTCAAATCAAATATTCATCTTTGCACTACAGCCAAAGATATTCATCAATCGGTCATGTTCATCTCAACACTGCTTCATCTTTGCACTAAAAAAGGCCAAAGATATTCATCACTCGGTCATGTTCATCTCAACACTGCTTCATCTTTTGCACTACGGCCAAAGATATTCTTCAGAAATCATTCATCTTTGCTACAGGGCCAAAGATATTCAATAATATCATCATTTAAGGCGAGGATGATGAAAATATTTTAAAGAAACGAATCCAAAGGAAACAAAATGACAAGGATTAAGGATTAAGGATTCGTACTTGGTTTTATCCATGTCCAACAATACCTCAAAAAATAATCATAGTGGTGTAAAATTCAAAATGATCAAAACATGGATACAATCGAGTTAGTATCCGTAATAGATGTTTTAGACGAAAAAGAAGAAATTTTATTTTTCGATGAATAGTACCGTATATCGTGAATAGTAACTCAAGCACCAAAAGATAGAAATTCCACAAAAACATCTTCACGCTTCATGAATAGTACTCGTGAATAGTAACTCGTGAATAGTAACTCATGAATAGTAACTCGTGAATAGTAACTCATGAATAGTAACCCATGAATAGTAACCCCGACATGAAAAAGTTCCAAATTTGATAAAAACTTCAGATCAACATTTCAGTATAATGATATTGAAGAAATAATATCATTACGAAAAAAATAATATCCCTTACCTCGAAAGACAAGATTTAGTCAAAAATTTGGATATATAGGCTATGACTTGAACTTGCACCATATAGCAATACTCAAAGTATACTCAAAATACTCACAAGAATACGCTCGATAATATAGAGAGAGAAAACTTCAGTTTCTGGTGTGATTTTCAATTCTAACCTAAGCACCATATTTATAGGAAATTGCTTAGAACACCAAAGTAGAAAATTTAATAAATTAATATTATAATTTTTTTCTACATCCTCCTACGCATCAAGCATCTGAATTCAGCAACATGACATGTGTTAAAGATGCCCACCAAACACAAAAAACGTTTTTGTGAATATAAATATTTAAAACTTCCAAAAATCAATTATTTCGGAGCTTCGGAACTTCAATAATTCATAATAAATAGCCCTTTCATCATAAAATTCGAATCTCGCGTGTTTTTATAGGAAATTTAATTCTCTACAACTTTGCAGAAGAAAGTTTTTCCAAATTCCAAACAAAAATTGACCGAAATCCACAAACGGACGATTTTACAAGCTATAATCAAATTTCAGTCAATAATTGTGTCCACCAACACACAAAACATGTGTTAAACATTTAATGCCACAAAAATACTCTTCCTCCTCATATACTCATATATCCCACATTAATTGTAAAAATATCACCGTTAATATATTATTAAAATAATATATTTAAATGAATTATTTTATCAGAAAAAGATAAAATATTAATTTTCAACAATTGTCATTTTAAAAATTTTCTCCATCTATATCCACATAAAATCAATATTTTCCTCATCATATAAATCAATAATTAATTATTCACAAATAATATTACGAAATCACAATATTGACAACCAGCGGTTCAGAAAGAGGGGCTTTCAATAAGAATTTCTTCTTCTTGCACGCAATGATTAGGTGACCAAACCTCTCCTTAGATGTAACTTTCTAGACATTGCCAATAATGTTATCTAATAATATTATTCAGATAATATGAATTATTGCTTCGATAATGAAAGATAATGTGTAATGACAATTATTGAAACAACAAAGAATATAAAATATCAACGCAAAGAATTATTAACTCAATAAAATATTTGATCAGTAATTCTCAGAACCATTATTGAGTAGTGCCTTCTTACATAAGAATCAATAATGGGTGCAATACTGGTGTGCTACTGCTCAACAACGCGTATTAGTGTGTTTTAAACCACCGGGTATTCCAACAAGATAATTGAGTAATAACTACGCCGTTATTTAAAAACAACTTATATTTGTCGCTTTCTTCATCCAATCACTTTCCGTTATGGGGCCCACATGGTCGCTACTTGGCCGTATTTAATATTCCCGACGATCATTTAATATTCCACGACCAAACGAATATTCCGCGACGATAATGAATATTTTATAACCACTTGCTTAATTTGAAATATTTGCATATTTAACCCTTAACTATCCACATTAATCAAATCAACCCTTACTATTTCAAAATAATAAATAAAGGAAATTCCTTTTTATTTAAAAATTTCGGGTCTTACAACCTCCCTCCTTATGAAATTTCGTCCTCGAAATTGGCGTCACGATACTGTGTTTTGAAAAGGTGAGGATACCTCGCTTTCATTTCGTTCCAACTCCCGTGTCATTTCCTCTATAGCATGATTCCTCCACAAAACTTTAACTTGTGGTATAACCTTTCATGCGTAGGACATGCTCCTTCCTATCCAAAATCTTGACAGTACCTCCTCATACGTTAAGTCTTCTGCTATCTCGTCCGGTTCTAACTCTATAACGTGGTTCGGGTTTTCACATATTTACTTAAGTACGAGATATGAAACACATTATGAACACGAGACATACTCGAAGGTAACGCAAGTCTATAGGCTACATTTCCTACTCGGTCAAGAATTTGAAATGGACCGATAAATCGTGGATTGAGCTTTCCTCTCTTCCCAAATCTTATAACTCCTTCCATGGAGCAACTCGCAACAATACATGATCCCCTACATTAAATTCCACGCCCTTTCGATGAAGATCCGCATAACTCTTTTGTCGATCTTGTGCCGCTTTGTATACGTTGTCGAATCATTTGGATCTTTTCGGTGAGTCATACGTACTAACTTCGGGTCCCAACAATGTTGCTTCACCCACCTCATCCCAACATATTGGAGAACGACATTTTCGTCCATATAATGCTTCAATGGAACCATGCCTATATTTGTTTAATAACTATTGTTGTATGAGAATTCCACCAATGGCAAGTACTTATCCCAACTTCCTTTGAAATCTAGGACACAGAGTTTTAATATATCTTCAAGAGTTTGAGTAGTCCTTTCTGATTGCCCATCCGTTTGAGGATGGTATGCCAAACTGAATCGTAAATTCATGCCCATAGCTTTCTACAAACTAACCCAAAACTATGGATACTGGCATGCCATGCAATCTCACAATCTCATTTACGTACATACGAGAAAGACGTTCAAGGGAATAAGTCTCTCGTATCGGTAAGAAATGAGCAGACTTGGTTAATCTATCAACAATAACCCAAATAGCATTGATGCCTTGAGAAACCGTAGGAAGACCCGTAACGAAATCCATAGTAATGTGTTCCCACTTCCATTCCGGAATCTCAAGTGGTTGCAACGGACCCTTAGGTACAAGATGCTCCGCTTTTACACGCGTTGGCAAGTTAAACACATCGAGATAAACTTTGCAATCTCTCTCTTCATATTGTTCCACCAAAATGTATGTCAAGATCACGATACATTTTAGTACTTCCGAGATGGATTGCAAATGGCGTATTGTGTGCCTCCATCATAATCTTGTACTTCAAATCGTAGTCGTTAGGAACACAAAGTCTAGAGTGGACTCAAGTATTCCTTCTTCATCAATTCTCGCTTGGAATAGCTCCTTCTTGTACTTTCTTCTTCATACGCATCAACTCCTGCCTTGGTGGCTTGAGTAACCTTAACTTTTCTATTAAAGTTGGCTCTACGTCGTATACTTGACATCATCGCACTCATTCCGCATATGATCTTCTACTCAACGCGTCGGCTACCACGTTAAACTTTTCGATGGGCATGATCGTAACATGTGCTGAAATGAGTCTCCTCTTGAGTTCTTGAAGCTCTTCCCACATTCCTTGCTCCATTCGAATTTTGTATCTCTACGAGTCACCAAAGTTAATGGAATAGCGATTCGATAATATCCTTCAACGAATCTCCGATAATAACCAACTAAGCCTGAAAGCTACGCCTTTCGATAATCGACTTAGGTTGCTCTCAACTGTGACTCATATCCCAATCTTGGATAAAGACGTCACAATGACACCTATCGATTTACTATCGCACGAATATGACGTCCCTACAGAGAGTCGGCTTGGTGAATTTCCACAAAGGAAGTCACAAGATAAAGGCTCGGTACCAAATTCTATAGTTGAATTTTTAACTCACGAAGTTCAATAGGAGCCATTCGATATGAGATTTTTAGAAATGAGTTTTGTGCCGGTTCAAAGTCGATACAAAATTTAATATCGAAGCTTTGGGAGTAAGCGAAATTCTTCAGAAATACGTCGGAAAAATCAATAACAACAGAATATTATTCAAATCGACGTGTCTTTATTCAAATCCATAACATGGACTAAGAAAAGTTGACATCCGTAATAAACGAATGACTTCATGGCTTGATATGAAAATGTTTGACTACAATGGTTTGATTGCTTGAATTGAATAACAAAGTTGCTTAGGAATATGAAAACTAACAACCTTACAAAAGCAATCAATTTGGCATGATGAGTAGTTAACCTTAAAATCACATCAAAAGCAAATATCTCTATAGAAATAAGGTTAACAGGTAATGTGATAGTGCCAACTTGAATCAAGCAAGATTTTTAAACAACGGATGTAATGAAAGTTTCTCCTAATGGAGTCTCCACAGATAGGTCAAAGTTTAATTTCTTCGTAGTCAAGTTCAAACGTTGAGCGCAAGTAAGAGAGATAAAAGAATTGGTAGAACCAATATCTAGTAAGGTATATACTTCGCAAGAATTTATAATTAACTAACCCGTGCTAACTTCGTTCGGGTTCCTCGCATTTTGACCAGTCACAACAAACGCTCTTCCCTGAATCGTTGACTTTGACTTTTCTGGGACAGTCTTTTGAGTCACCGTCCCCGCTGAACTAGGTTTCGCTACTATACAATCTCGAGCGATATGTCCTTCCTTTCCACAATTATAGCATACCTTGAACTGTTGTGGGCAGTTTGGACTGATATGTCCTCTTTTCCGCATTTGTAGCATATGACCGGTGGTCGTCTTCTCCTCCCTTAAAACTAGTTGCTCTTGGCGGCGACGTCTTCACATGGTCGTTGTTGAATCTCCTCTTTTAAAATCTCCTCCCGACTCGCTTCTTCTATTTTCATGGCCACGATTACCACCAGAGTGGTTCTGGCCTTTGTCTCAGTATTCTTCTTTCTCCGTGGTTATCGTTATCCCGATGATCGCTATCTTCTTGTATGATCCTGGTTATGGTCCCTCGGTTGAACGTACTCATTATCTCGTTCTAACAATCGAGCCCCTCATGACAACATCTGAATAGAGAAAATTTATGAGAAATGAGATCTTGACGTATGTCGGGTTTCAAACCTCTCGAAAACATCCGCGTCATACGTTCCTCATTCTCCACCAAATGAGGTGCAAACTCGGATAACTCATGAACTTCGCCTCGTCTTTGGGACACCGCCATGTTATTCTCTTCTAGTCTAATAAACTCCACTTCCTTCATATGATTTAATACTTTCGTGGAAGTACTTGTCATTGAATCTGCTTCAAACGTCTCCCATGACATGCCGTGCGGTGGATGGAGTGCACGCTTCACGATTCCCACCAAAGAATGTCTGCCTCGCATTAACATAAAGGTGGCGAATGGAACTTTCTGTTCCTCCGTGCATCCCAAGACATCGAATATCTTGGTAATTTGTTTGACCCGTCTCCTCACTTTTAATCGGATCCGGCTTTCCCCGCATTCGTGGTCCCAACTCTTTGAACTACTTGGTTTGTGACCACCCGTGAATTGCTATCATTTCCTCCCAGATTTTGAACACGAGTCTCCTGCGTCGATTTTGCATGAACTGCAAAAAGCTTCTAAACATCCCTCGTTCATCATCTCGCTTTCGGTGGTGTTGTTCACGGGAGGAACATTGCCCGACTGTTGCACGTTCTCCTCGTTGGTAAATACAGGCATCTCCACGGTCTCATTTACTCCAATGTTAATATTCTCGTTCGACATTCTCAAATCATCGTGTCATAAAACAAGGGTTAATTAAGGAAATCAATATATCACATAATATCCCTATATCTTGACTAACTAACAAATAAGCTTAGGTAGGACACACTAGCGAAGGATTTACTCGTCTCTCCTCCTAGTTCTATTCCCCGATCTCCGCCAGAGATCATATCCTAAGCTCTGATACCAACCGTGGCGCCCCAAAATAGGTATACACAACACCCATTCTCGAGTCGCCAAATACATGGTACGTAAAACAACTACAACTTTATTATTACAACAAGAAACTGTGAGTTTGAATACAAATATTATCTTCTAGACAATATCTATACTCAAATAAATCCTCATCACATTATTGATTCATTATTTTACAAAATGGTGAGGACTACTAAACAACTCTCTCTAGAATCTTCATTCCATACCCGACTAGTACTGCTACATTCACGCCTCCCGAGAAGAAAAATGGAACAACAAGGAAAAGGGTGAGCTCAACTAGCCCAAAGAAAGAATATTATGTCTAAGATAATATACAACAAATTATCGTTAGTCTTCAACAGGGAAAAATCTGATAGAATACAATAGACAACAAGTTTCAGATCAATATTCGCAGCGGAAATAATAATTCATAGAAGAGTTACGTAGAGAATGAATTCTACTATAATCTATGAATTTAACAGTCCATCATCAATATTTTATCCCTGTAACATCAATCAATATTCATCTACATTTAAATATTCATCTTTGCACTACAGGCCAAAGATATTCATCAATCGGTCATGTTCATCTCAACACCTGTTCATCTTTGCACTAAAGGCCAAAGATATTCATCAGTCGGTCATGTTCATCTCAACACTGTTCATCTTTTGCACTACGTGCCAAAGATATTCTTCAAATCATTCATCTTTTACTACTGGGCCAAAGATATTCAATAATATCATCATTTAAGACTGAGGATGATGAAAAATATTTTCAAAGAAACGAATCCAGTGAAACAAAATGACAAGGATTAAGGATTAAGGATTCGTACTTGGTTTTATCCATGTCCAACAATACCTCAAAAATAATCATAGTGGTGTAAAATTCAAGAATGATCAAAACATGGATACAATCAGAGTTAGTATCCGAATAGATGTTTTGGACGAAAAGAAGAAATTTTATTTTTCTGTGAATAGTACCGTATATACCGTGAATAGTAACTCCACACCAAAAGATAGAAATTCCACAAAAACATCTTCACGCTTCATGAATAGTACTCGTGAATAGTAACTCGTGAATAAGACTCATGAATAGTAACTTCGTGAATAGTAACTCATGAATAGTAACCCATGAATAGTAACCCTGACATGAAAAAGTTCCAAATTTGATAAAACTTCAGATCAACATTTCAATTATAATGATATTGAAGAAATAATATCATTACTGAAAAAATAATATCCCTTACCTCGAAGAGACAGATTTCTAGTTGAAACAGGATATAAGGCTATGACTTGAACTTGCAATCAGTATAGCAATACTCAAAGTATACTCAAAATACTCACAAGAATACGCTCGATAATATAGAGAGAAAACTTGAGTTTACGGTGTGATTTTCAATTCTAACCTAAGCACCATATTTATAGAAATTGCTTAGAACACCAAAGTAGAAAATTTAATAAATTAATATTATAATTTTTTCTACATCCTCCTACGCATCAAGCATCTGAATTCAGCAACATGACATGTGTTAAAGATGCCCACCAAACACAAAAAAACGTTTTTGTGAATATAAATATTTAAAACTTCCAAAAATCAATTATTTGGAGCTTCCGGAACTTCAATAATTCATAATAAATAGCCCTTTCATCAGAAAATTCGAATCTCACGAGTTTTTATAGGAAATTTAATTCTCTACAACTTTGCAGAAGAAAGTTTTTCCAAATTCCAAACAAAAATTGACCGAAATCCATAAACGGACGATTTTACAAGCTATAATCAAATTTCAGTCAATAATTGTGTCCACCAACACACAAAACATGTGTTAAACATTTAATGCCACAAAAATACTCTTCCTCCTCATATACTCATATATCCCACATTAATTGTAAAAATATCACCGTTAATATATTATTAAAATAATATATTTAAATGAATTATTTTATCAGAAAAAGATAAAATATTAATTTTCAACAATTGTCATCTTAAAAATTTTCTCCATCTATATCCACATAAAATCAATATTTTCCTCATCATATAAATCAATAATTAATTATTCACAAATAATATTACGAGAATCACAATATTGACAACCAGGTGCGGTTCGAGGAGAGGGGGCTTCCAATAAGAATTTCTTCTTCTTGGCCGCAATTAGGTGACCAAACCTCTCCTTACGTAACTTTTCTAGACATTGCCAATAATGTTATCTAATAATATTATTCGGATAATATGAATTATTACTTGATAATGAAAGATCTTTGTGTAATGACAATTATTGAAACAACAAAGAATATAAAATATCAACGCAAAGAATTATTAACTCAATAAAATCTTCGAACCAGTAATTCATCAGAACCATTATTGAGTAGTGCCTTCTTACATAAGAATCAATAATTGGTGCAATACTGGTGTCTATCTTGCTCAACAACGCGTTATTAGTGTGTTTTAACCACCGGTATTCCAACAAGATAATACTGTGATAACTACTACAGTTATTTAAAAACAACTTATATTTGTCGCTTTCTTCATCCAATCACTTTCCGTTATGGGGCCACACATGGTCACAAGTTGCATAGCATTTAATATTCCCGACAGCATTTAATATTCCACGACCAAACGAATATTCCCAAACGATAATGAATATTTTATAACCACTTGCTTATTTTGAAATATTTGCATATTTAACCCTTAACTATCCACATTAATCAAATCAACCCTTACTATTTCAAAATAATAAATAAAGGAAATTCCTTTTTATTTAAAAATTTCGGGGTCTTACATATAGATATAATAGTCTAAAAATTCTCGGTCTTTACATTCTCCCCTCATAAGGATTTCGTCCCCGGAATCACAATTACCTTACGTTTAATATTAATGTTTTATGCTTAGATTTTTATTTATTAAAATTTTTATTGAATTACTACATTCTCCCCTCC
Organism: Panax quinquefolius; assembly: GCA_020205615.1. Taxonomy (NCBI): domain Eukaryota; kingdom Viridiplantae; phylum Streptophyta; class Magnoliopsida; order Apiales; family Araliaceae; genus Panax; species Panax quinquefolius. Next base: position 90,963,636 of record CM035171.1, on the reverse strand, counting down.
TTATAAGATTTTGTGTTACGAATTCAGAACTCAAATTTCTCCTTCAAAAATCTTTTTATTAATGAATTATTATATATATATATATATATATATATATATATTTTTCAAAAATTGTGTTTTATATGCTTATATTCAAGGGTTCCTAACGTAAACATACTTATTTTAACATACTTTCGGTAAGAAAATAGATTAATCACCGGCTGCTACCGTATCTTGAACAGTCATATTGAAGGTCCTTTCGGTCGATTTAGTTGGTTTGTTTGGTGGAGTTGGACCAGTTATTGATAACATTCCACTGCTTTTCCCCACATTCACGCTTCCCCCATCAACTCTCCTTTTCGGACAATCCCTCAACTTATGCTCCGTTGATCCACAAATGAAACACCCACTATTCATCCTTGGATTGGGGAATTTAGGAGAGATGTGTCCCTCCTGCCCACACTTAAAACACACAAACTTCCCCTTCAAACACTCACCCGAGTGATTTTTCCCACAATTTTCACATTGCACAACTTGCTTCCTTATACCTCCTTGCCTATTTTTGGTATTCTCGAAATTGTCCCCTTTCCTTTTTCCACTCCTACTTCCACTGCTTTCTTCCACCTTGACAGCTCCCTCAACCTCAACCTTATTCTTTTTTTCCTTATTGTAGAGACTCATGGCCTCACTTCCTTCTTCAGCTATGATAGCCTTTTCCAAGTGTGATGCTAAAGTATTAATCTACAACACTACCACCTTATTGTAGAGCCAGGGTTTTAGGCCTAACTCAAACCTTCTTGCCTTCCTTGCTTCCGTGTCCACTTGGTTTGGAGTGAACCTAGCTAATTCATTAAACTTTGTAGCGTACTCTAAAATTGTTATATTTTCCTGCTTTAACTCCAAAAACCTCACATCTATCCCAGCCTGCATATTGGACGAGAAATAATTCCCGAAGAACATTTCTTTAAACCTAGTCCACGTCACCTCTCCTTCTTCGACTCTAGTTTGATTTGCCTCCAACCAGAAATTCACCTCCCCTTTCATCATATAGGTAGCAAAAGTCGTGTTTTGCCCCTCCGCTACCCTAGCAATCACAAAAGCGTTCTCTATCTCCTTTACCCAAGCTTGGGCTTCAACATGGTCAGGTATCCCTCTAAACTTTGGCGATCCTACTGCCTTAAAGTATTTAAAATTTGTCAATCGATTGTCTGGCTAATTTCCCGTGGCTGGTATTCCATTATGCATAGCTTAAGCTAACATATTTGCAAAATTCTGCATTGAGTCTGGTTGTCCTCCAACATTGTTAACAAATTCTTCTGCTCTTTGGTTTCGGTTTTGTGTTCTTGGCGGCATTATCTGGTTAAATAAAACCATAAATTATTCTTTATTGACTTATATTCTATGCGTTATCGTATAAGTTTAGCATATAATGCATAATTTCAAACTCAAATTGTGAAACCCCAGATTTTATGAATAAAGATTTAATTTTTTCGAAATAATTTTTTTTAATATTATGGTGTGAATTTGATATAATGTATTAGTTGTGGGTAGTATTTATAAATTTTGCAAAGTGTCAAAGTTGTTGTATAATATTCGATTGGTCGGGGAATATTCTTTTTGTCGGGAATATCAATACGATGGTACAATCATTGGTGGACCCCACAACAGAATCATTGTCGGATTAAGAAAACGACAAAAATATTTTATGAAAATAACGGCGGAAGTTTTACCGTTAACTGTTGAAACACCCGGTGTTAAAAGTACAGTAATACGCGTGGTTGCATAGTAGCACACGGTATTGATTATTGTTGCTTACGTGATAAATCACTCAGTTTTGTTTATTGGTATTATTAATGTAATAATACAGAATTTTTTTTTATATAAAACAAAATACTTTTATAAAGTTATTCTATAAATAGAATATATTATATTCTATTATGCATAGTGTTGCATAAATATACTGCATAGTGTTTTGCGTAGTAAAATATTTTTTATATAAAATGTAATACTTTTATAAAGTTATCTGCTTTTATTAGACATAATTAGAATATATTATATTTTATTATGCATAGTGTTTTCATAGTGCATGCAAAGTGATTGCATAGTAAAATCTTTTATAAAGTTATTTATTTTATTAGATTATAAATAGAATATATTATATATTATTTAAAAGATTTTCCTTTAAATATGGATGATCGTCGATTAAAGTAAATCAATCCTGACCGCTCATGAGTTAGTTACTATGCAATCCATTTTTCTATAAATAGAAGCTCATTCATTCATTATTTCTTACGAATTCACTGAAACTCTAGAGAGAGAAACTATAGAGAGAAAGAAAAAAAGTGTTCTGCTACTTCACTACTTTTATATCCAGTACTCTTCTTCTTAAGGTAGGGAATATTATTTCTTTTATATTTATGAAGAGAACTTCTGTTATTCCATTCTTTATTATCCTGTTGGAATAACTTTTGTATATCGCTGAGCTACCCCTATACTTGGTGACATTCTTCTATTATTCCGTCTTTTATTATTCTGCTGGAATATCATGTACATATGCGTTTTCTGTGGGACTGATTCCGTCTTTATTATTCTTCCGTTGGAATGTCTTATCTCATGCGTTTTACTGGGACTGGTTCCGTCTTTATTATTATTACATTGGAATATCCTGTCTCGTGCATTTTACGTACGGACTGATTAAATTCCGCTCTTATTAGTATTCTCATTGGAATAACTTTGCCTATCTGGTACCGCATGCATGGTGATTTCTGTTGTTATTCCATTCTTTATTATTCTGTTGGAACATCCTGTCCGTGCGAATTTTGCCTGGCCTGGTTCCGTTATTTGGTATTCTGTTGGAATAACATGTCTATGCGAAGTACCGCATGCATGGTCTTTTGTTATTCCATTCTTTATTATATTCAGTTGGTTAAAGTTTTAACTTCTATTCTCCATAAAATTTATGGAATATCCTTGATATTTGTGCTTCATCCAGTATCTTGTCATAGAAATATTCTTCCAAGCATTCTTGAATTTTACTCTACAAAGAAGTATAATGTTGATAATTTGGACGTTATTAGTTCCTGGATAATTTAATTCTTGAACTTGTTTTATTGAATTCCTATATCATTGTCAGCATCCTCATGTTTATATTATGTTGAAAGTCATCTGTGGCACATGTAGTGCATAGATGGACTTGGTATGATTATGACCGAGGATTATTCGGTATAATCATGGTAATAATGTTACAAATGATGTGGAAAAAGTCCTTATTGACCCGTAATGTATTGATGGATAGTTTTGGTATGATTATGGCTATGGATTCTCTTCGGCCAAGGGTGCAAAGATGAATTGTTTTATGGCATGATCAGGACCGTTGATGAAAACACAATTATCTTTGGCCCGTAGTGCATGGATAATTGTGGTCGTGATACTAAAGAATGTCCTTGGCCGCAGTGCAGGGGTGATTCGATGATGTAGATTATTTATTAAGCTGAGTCCCAGCGATAAAAGTCATGAAAAACCTTTTAAATCATAGAAGATAGTAGATTTTATTCTCTATTTGACTCTTCTAATGGATTGCTTGTTTCGCTGCAGTTAAACTTGATGTTTGTTATATTGTATCAGTTTAACACTGTTTAAGGCTAATGATACTTTATTCTGCATTATCTTAGTCATAATATTTCTTACTGGGCTAGTTGAGCTCACCCTTTCTTTCACTGTTCTCTTTAGGAAATGAGAACGTAGCGGGGACTAGTCGGGGAACAGAGTGATGGTCCTAGCTGGTGCATTAGTAGTCCTCACTATTCTGTGAAATAGTGTGATAATAAATGTAATGAGGTCTCCATTGAGTTTGTATACTCTCTAGTAGACAATATTTGTATTCAAACTCATAGTTTATGTTTTGTCGTATTGTACCACCTACAATTGTATTATTAAGTTGTATTTGAATCTCGTACCATGTATCCGGCGACTCAAGATGGGTGATGTATACCTAATTTTTGGGGCGTTACATTTGGTCCATAGCTTAGGATATGATCCCATCGAGATGTGAGACAAGAACTAGGAGGAGAGATCGGGAATTCCTTCGCTAGTATGACCTACCTAAGTTTATTTGGTATTTAATTGGTCATCAGAATATATGGATAATATGTTACATGTCAATTAACCTTTGTTTTGTGGCAGTATTTGAAAATGGCATCTGAAAATGTTGAGATAAGCAATGGAGCACATGAGACAGTTGATTCTCCACAGATCAATTATCAGGACAATGTGCAACAAGATGGCGATAATCCTCTTGTAAACAACAACACTGATCAATTGACGAACGACGGTACGTTTAAGAGTTTTTTAGAATTCATGCAACATCAGGCAAAGGCGGCTCCTGTTCATAATGCAGGAGGAAACAATGGCAACCCACGGTTGGTCACCGCTAAGCAATTCAAGGAGCTAGGACCACCGGAGTTTTTGGGAAAGCCAGAACCACTTAAGGTGGAGACGTGGTTAAAGCAGATCACCAAGATATTTGATGTCTTGGGATGCTCCGAGGAGCAAAAGGTTCCTTTGCCACCTTTATGTTGTGTGAAAAGGCGAGATCACCGGGTGGAATCTATAAAAGCGTACCTGACTGGCCTTTTCAAGATGTCTTGGGAGAAGTTCCAAGAGTCGTTCAATGACAAGTACTTTTCCGAAAGCATTCGTCACATGAAGGTGGTGGAATTTATCAAGTTGGAGCAAAATAATATGACTGTGTCACAGTATTAAGCTAAGTTTGCCGAGTTGTCCCGGTTTGCGTCCCACTTAGTGGATAATAAAGAGAGAATGACGTGTATGTTTTTAAGAGGTTTGAAGCCGGAGATACGTCAATATCTTATTTCTCATAAACTGTGTTTGTATTCAGATGTTGTAAATAGGGCTCAGTTAGTGGAGCGCGATAACGAGTCAACGCAACCAAAAGAGAGCAACAGGCAAAATGATAATATCGGTGATAACATTCATCAAAGTGGTGACAATAAGAATGGAGGGAATCAACATGCCAGAAATGGTAACCACTTCGGTGGTAATCATGGTCAAAACAATAAGGACATTTCAAGAAGAGGAGATTCAACAATGATGGAAAGACGTCAGCACCAGCACCCGTTGTTAAGGAAGGAGAACGACCATCAATCATATGCTTCAAATGCGGAGGGGAGGGACACATCAGTCCAAACTGCGTGATGCCGTCCAAAGCATGCTATAATTGTGGAAGAGAAGGTCACTTAGCCCGATTTTGTCGTTCACCGAAGACAAGTTCAGCTAGGATGGAGGCGCTAAAGGATGTCCTAGACAAGCCAAATCCAGTAGTTTAAGAGAGATCATTTTTTTTCGTGACGAGGAACCTGCATAAAATTATCACGGGTATGTTAGTCATAAACTCTTGCGAAGTCTATACCGTGTTAGATACCGGTTCTACTCACTCTTTTATTGCACCTAGTTGTGTTCAATGTTTGAAGTTAACTCCGGAGAAGTTAGACTTTGATTTATCTGTTTAAACTCTGTTGGGAGAAACCTTCGTTACCTCCACTATTTATAAATCTTGTTCAAATCAACACTTTCACGGTACGTGTCGATCCTGTCTCTTTGAAAATACTTGCCTTTGATGCGATTTTAGGAATCGATTGGTTAACTACTCAGCATGCTTTTCGTAAGGTTGTTAGTTTTCATATTCCTAACCAACCTGTTATGCGAATTCAAGCAACCAAACCACTAAAGTCAATCAGTGTCATATCAAGCCATAACTAAAGAGCCCCAGTCCTTTCGTTGTTGACTTTCTTGTGTGGAATGCACCAAAGCAAGACTTTCTATAGGCGATATCGTGAATGACGATGGCAAGTTGATAGGTATCAATGTGACGTACTATCCAAGTCTTGGATGAGGGTCACAATTTTAAATGATATTTCTATTGTTAATAAATTTCCTGATGTATTCTTGAAGACTTCTTAGCCTACCCCTAGATCGTGAAATCGAATTTTGTATTGACCCCAGTATAAAACCCATTTCTAAAACCCTCAAATATTTCTTCAATTAAAACGAACGTAACATGCGCAAAAAGACGACTTGAAATTGAGTCATTAAAGATTACGATCGTACCATTCAATATCATGGTAGAAGTTTGAATGTGGTAGTGACGCGTTGAGTAGAAGATCGTATCACGATTTAAAGTGCGAATATACGAACCCACGTGAAGATAACGAATATCGATTAGAATCGACTTTAATCGATGAAGTTAAAGCCGCTCAAGCTACAAACTCGAGAGCTAATGAATGTGAAGAAGAAGGTTCAAGACGGCGTTATTCTAGAAGCAAGAATCGACGAAGAGAAGAAATCTCAACCCTCGATTTAATTGGCACATTTGAAATCCTCGATGAAGTAGGAATTGTGGCCTATAGACTCGTTTTACCACCAAGTATGTTGCGTGTTCAGAACATTTTTTTTACGTATCGATGTTACGTAAATATTTGGACGACTCGAACCACATTATTAATTTAGAACCGGACGAGATAGCGTAAAGATTTAACGTATGAGGAGATACGTGTTAACATCTTGGATAAGAAGGATCATATTCGACGCTCAAAGGTTATACCTCAAGAGTTAGAATTTGAGGTGAAGTCAAGGTATCCTCACATGTTCGGCATACCAGGTACGTACGTAAATTTCTAGGGCAAAATTTCATAAGGAGGGGAGATTGTGAAACCCCAGATTTTATGAATAAAGATTTAATTTTTTTGAAATAATTTTTTTTAATATTATGGTGTGGATTTGATATAATGTATTAGTTGTGGGTAGTATTTATAAATTTTGCAAAGTGTGCAAGTTGTTGTATAATATTCAATTGGTCGGGGAATATTCTTTTTGTCGGGAATATCCGTACGATGGTACAATCATTGGTGTACCCCACAACGGAATCATTGTCGGATTGAGAAAACGATAAAAATATTTTATAAAAATAACGGCGGAAGTTTTACCGTTAACTGTTGAAACACCCGGTGTTAAAGAAATGCGATATCTGGCATGGTTGCATAGTAGCACACGGTATTGATTATTGATGCTTACGTGATAAGTCACTCAGTTTTGTTTATTGGTATTATTAATGTAATAATACAGAAAATCTTTTTATATAAAACAGAATACTTTTATAAAGTTATTCTATAAATAGAATATATTATATTCTATTATGCATAGTGTTGCATAAAGTATGCATAGTGTTTTTGCATAGTAAAATATTTTTTATATAAAATGTAATACTTTTATAAAGTTATACTTTTTATTAGACATTAATTAGAATATATTATATTTTATTATGCATAGTGTTTTCATAGTGCATGCAAAGTGATTGCATAGTAAAATCTTTTATAAAGTTATTTATTTTATTAGATTATAAATAGAATATATTATATATTATTTAAAAGATTTTCCTTTAAATATGGACCGTCAGATTAAAGTAAATCAATCTGGACCGTTCATGAGTTAGTTACTATGCAATCCATTTTTCTATAAATAGAAGCTCATTCATTCATTATTTCTTACGAATTCACTGAAACTCTAGAGAGAGAAACTATAGAGAGAAAGAAAAAAAGTGTTCTGCTACTTCACTACTTTTATATCCAGTACTCTTCTTCTTAAGGTAGGGAATATTATTTCTTTTATATTTATGAAGAGAACTTCTGTTATTCCATTCTTTATTATCCTGTTGGAATAACCTGTATACGCGGGCTACCCTATACTTGGTGACATTCTTCTATTATTCCGTCTTTATTATTACATTTGAATATATCATGTATCATGCGTTTTACGCCTTTAATTCTGATTCCGCCTTTTTATTATTACATTGGAATGTCTTGTTCATGCGTTTTCTGCCGGGACCGGGTTCCGCTTTATTATTATTACATTGGAATATCATATGCTCATGCATTTTACGCCGGACTTGATTCCGCCCCTTATTAGTATTCTCATTGGAATAACACGCCTATAATGGCAATCTGCATGCATGGTGATTTACATTGTTATTCCATTCTTTATTATTCATTTGGAACATCCCGTCTGCATTGCAATTTTGCCAGCTTTGGTTCCGTTATTTGGTATTCTGTTGAATAACATGTCTATCTGCAGTACCGCATGCACATGGTCTTTTGTTATTCCATTCTTTATTATATTCATTGGTTAAAGTTTTAACTTCTATTCTCCATAAAATTTATGGAATATCCTTGATATTTGTGCTTCATCCAATATCTTTCATGGAAATATTCTTCTAAGCATTCTTGAATTTTACTCTACAAAGAAGTATAATGTTGATAATTTGGACGTTATTAGTTCTGGATAATTTAATTCTTGAACTTGTTTTATTGAATTCCTATATCATTGTCATCATCCTCATGTTTATATTATGTTGAAAGTCATCTGTGGCTCAGAGTGCATAGATGGACTTGGTATGATTATGACCGTGGATTATTCTATATAATCATGACCGTAATGTTACAAATGATGTGGAAAAGTCCTTATTGACGTAATGTATTGATGGATAGTTTTTGGTATGATTATGGCTATGGATTCTCTTGACGCCAAGGTGCAAAGATGAATTGTTTTATGGCATGATCAGGACCGTTGATGAAAACACAATTATCTTTGGCCCGTAGTGCATGGATAATTGTGGTCGTGATACTAAAGAATGTCCTTGGCCGCAGTGCAGGGGTGATTCGATGATGTAGATTATTTATTAAGATGAGTCCCAGCGATAAAAGTCATGAAAACCTTTTAAATCATAGAAGATAGTAGATTTTATTCTCTATTTGACTCTTCTAATGGATTGCTTGTTTACCGCAGCTTAAACTTGATGTTTGTTATATTGTATCGCTTTAACAATTGTTTTAAGGCTAATGATACTTTATTCTGCATTATCTTAGTCATAATATTTCTTACTGGGCTAGTTGAGCTCACCCTTTCTTTCACTGTTCTCTTTAGGAAATGAGAACGTAGCGGGGACTAGTCGAGGAACAGAGTGATGGTCCTAGCTGGTGCATTAGTAGTCCTCACTATTCTGTGAAATAGTGTGATAATAAATGTAATGAGGTCTCCATTGAGTTTGTATACTCTCTAGTAGACAATATTTGTATTCAAACTCATAGTTTATGTTTTGTCGTATTGTACACGACAATTGTATTATTAAGTTGTATTTGAATCCTGTACCATGTATCTGGCGACTCAAGATGGGTGATGTATACCTAATTTTGGGGCGTTACAGTTGGTCCATAGCTTAGGGATATGATCCCTGACTGAGATGTGAGACAAGAACTAGGAGGGGAGAGACGGGGAATTCCTTCGCTAGTATGACCTACCTAAGTTTATTTGGTATTTAATTGGTCAGTCAGAATATATGGATAATATGTTACATGTCAATTAACCTTTGTTTTGTGGCAGTATTTGAAAATGGCATCTGAAAATGTTGAGATAAGCAATGGAGCACATGAGACAGTTGATTCTCCACAGATCAATTATCAGGACAATGTGCAACAAGATGGCGATAATCCTCTTGTAAACAACAACACTGATCAATTGACGAACGACGGTACGTTTAAGAGTTTTTTAGAATTCATGCAACATCAGGAAAAGGCGGCTCCTGTTCATAATGCAGGAGGAAACAATGGCAACCCACGGTTGGTCACCGCTAAGCAATTCAAGGAGCTAGGACCACCGGAGTTTTTGTGAAAGCCAGAACCACTTAAGGTGGAGACGTGGTTAAAGCAGATCACCAAGATATTTGATGTCTTGGGATGCTCCGAGGAGCAAAAGGTTCCCTTTGCCACCTTTATGTTGTGTGAAAAGGCAGATCACTGGTGGGAATCTATAAAATGTACCCAGCCTGACGCACTCAAGATGTCTTGGGAGAAGTTCCAAGAGCTGTTCAATGACAAGTACTTTTCCGAAAGCATTCGTCACATGAAGGTGGTGGAATTTATCAAGTTGGAGCAAAATAATATGACTGTGTCACAGTATTAAGCTAAGTTTGCCGAGTTGTCCCGGTTTGCGTCCCACTTAGTGGATAATAAAGAGAGAATGACGTGTATGTTTTTAAGAGGTTTGAAGCCGGAGATACGTCAATATCTTATTTCTCATAAACTGTGTTTGTATTCAGATGTTGTAAATAGGGCTCAGTTAGTGGAGCGCGATAACGAGTCAACGCAACCAAAAGAGAGCAACAGGCAAAATGATAATATTGGTGATAACATTCATCAAAGTGGTGACAATAAGAATGGAGGGAATCAACATGCCAGAAATGGTAACCACTTCGGTGGTAATCATGGTCAAAACAATAAGGACATTTCAAGAAGAGGAGATTCAACAATGATGGAAAGACGTTAGCACCAGCACCCGTTGTTAAGGAAGGAGAACGACCACCTATCATATGCTTCAAATGCGGAGGGGATGGACTCATCAGTCCAAACTGCGTGATGCCGTCCAAAGCATGCTATAATTGTGGAAGAGAAGGTCACTTAGCCCGATTTTGTCGTTCACCGAAGACAAGTTCAGCTAGGATGGAGGCGCCAAAGGATGTCCTAGACAAGCCAAATCCAGTAGTTTAAGAGAGATCATTTTTTTTCGTGACGAGGAACCTGAATAAAATTATCACGGGTATGTTAGTCATAAACTCTTACGAAGTCTATACCGTGTTAGATACCGGTTCTACTCACTCTTTTATTGCACCTAGTTGTGTTCAATGTTTGAAGTTAACTCCGGAGAAGTTAGACTTTGATTTATCTGTTTAAACTCTGTTGGGAGAAACCTTCGTTACCTCCACTATTTATAAATCTTGTTCAAATCAACACTTTCACTTTACGTGTTATCGATCCTGTCTTTCTTTGAAAATACTTGCCTTTGATGCGATTTTAGGAATCGATTGGTTAACTACTCAAAGATGCTTTTCGTAAGGTTGTTAGTTTTCATATTCCTAACCAACCTGTTATGCGAATTCAAGCAACCAAACCACTAAAGTCAATCAGTGTCATATCAAGCCATAAGTAAAGAGCCCCAGTCCTTTCGTTGTTGACTTTCTTGTGTGGAATGCACCAAAGCAAGACTTTCTATAGGCGATATCGTGAATGACGATGGCAAGTTGATAGGTATCAATGTGACGTACTATCCAAGTCTTGGATGAGGGTCACAATTTTAAATGATATTTCTATTGTTAATAAATTTCCTGATGTATTCTTGAAGACTTCTTAGCCTACCCCTAGATCGTGAAATCGAATTTTGTATTGACCCCAGTATAAAACCCATTTCTAAAACCCTCAAATATTTCTTCAATTAAAACGAACGTAACATGCGCCAAAGACGTTGACTCGAGCTGTTAAAGATTACGATCGTACCATTCAATATCATGGTAGAAGTTTGAATGTGGTAGCTGACGCGTTGAGTAGAAGATCGTATGCGGTTACAAGTGCGAATATACGAACCCACGTGAAGATAACGAATATACGATTAGAATCGACTTTAATCGATGAAGTTAAAGCCGCTCAAGCTACAAACTCAGAGCTAATGAATGTGAAGAAGAAGGTTCAAGACGGCGTTATTCTAGAAGCAAGAATCGACGAAGAGAAGAAATCTCAACCCTCGATTTAATTGGCACATTTGAAATCCTCGATGAAGTAGGAATTGTGGCCTATAGACTCGTTTTACCACCAAGTATGTTGCGTGTTCAGAACATTTTTTTTACGTATCGATGTTACGTAAATATTTGGACGACTCGAACCACATTATTAATTTAGAACCGGACGAGATAGCAGAAGATTTAACGTATGAGGAGATACATGTTAACATCTTGGATAAGAAGGATCATATTCGACGCTCAAAGGTTATACCTCAAGAGTTAGAATTTGAGGTGAAGTCAAGGTATCCTCACATGTTCGGCATACCAGGTACGTACGTAAATTTCTAGGGCGAAATTTCATAAGGAGGGGAGATTTTGAAACCCCAGATTTTATGAATAAAGATTTAATTTTTTTGAAATAATTTTTTTTAATATTATGGTGTGGATTTGATATAATGTATTAGTTGTGGGTAGTATTTATAAATTTTGCAAAGTGTGCAAGTTGTTGTATAATATTCAATTGGTCGGGGAATATTCTTTTTGTCGGGAATATCCGTACGATGGTACAATCATTGGTGGACCCCACAACGGAATCATTGTCGGATTGAGAAAACGACAAAAATATTTTATAAAAATAACGGCGGAAGTTTTACCGTTAATCTGTTGAAACACCCTTGTTAAAAATACAATGTACGCGTGGTTGCATAAGTAGCACACAATATTGATTATTGATGCTTACGTGATAAGTCACTCGCTTTTGTTTATTGGTATTATTAATGTAATAATACGTAAAATCTTTTTTATATAAAATGAATACTTTTATAAAGTTATTCTATAAATAGAATATATTATATTCTATTATGCATAGTGTTGCATAAAGGTCTCTGCATAGTGTTTTGCATAGTAAAATATTTTTATATAAAATGTAATACTTTTATAAAGTTATCTGCTTTATTAGACATTAATTAGAATATATTATATTTTATTATGCATAGTGTTTTCATAGTGCATGCAAAAGTGATGCATAGTAAAATCTTTTATAAAGTTATTTATTTTATTAGATTATAAATAGAATATATTATATATTATTTAAAAGATTTTCCTTTAAATATGGACCGTCAGATTAAAGTAAATCAATCTGGACCGTTCATGAGTTAGTTACTATGCAATCCATTTTTCTATAAATAAAGCTCATTCATTCATTATTTCTTTTAATTCAACGAAACTCTGTAGAGAGAGAAACTATAGAGAGAAAGAAAAAAAAGTTCGCTTTCTTCACTACTTTTATATCCAAAGACTCTTCTTCTTAAGGTAGGGAATATTATTTCTTTTATATTTATGAAGAGAACTTCATTATTCCATTCTTTATTATCCTGTTGAATAACTCAGATATCTGGCACCCTATACTTGGTGACATTCTTCTATTATTCCGCCTTTTTATTATTCATTGGAATATCATGTTATATGCTTTTACGCACGGACCGATTCCGCTTTTTATTATTCATTGGAATGTCTTTATCTCGTGCGTTTCTGTGGGACTTCGTTCCGCTCTTTATTATTATTCTGCTGGAATATCCTCGTGCATGCATTTTACGCCGGGACTGATTCCGCCCCCTTATTAGTATTCTCGTTGAATAACCTCGCTCATAATCTGCACCGCATGCATGGTGATTTCTTGTTATTCCATTCTTTATTATTCTCGTTGAACATCCTCGTCTGCGCGCAATTTCGCTTTAGCCGGTTCCGTTATTTGGTATTCTGTTGGAATAACATGTCTATGCGAAGTACCGCATGCATGGTGATTTCTTTTGTTATTATATTCTTTATTATATTCAGTTGGTTAAAGTTTTAACTTCTATTCTCCATAAAATTTATGGAATATCCTTGATATTTGTGCTTCATCCAGTATCTTGTCATAGAAATATTCTTCTAAGCATTCTTGAATTTTACTCTACAAAGAAGTATAATGTTGATAATTTGGACGTTATTAGTTCCTGGATAATTTAATTCTTGAACTTGTTTTATTGAATTCCTATATCATTGTCAGCATCCTCATGTTTATATTATGTTGAAAGTCATCTGTGGCCTGTAGTGCATAGATGGACTTGGTATGATTATGACCAGGGATTATTCGGTATAATCATGACCGTAATGTTACAAATGATGTGGAAAAAGTCCTTATTGACCCGTAATGTATTGATGGATAGTTTTTGGTATGATTATGGCTATGGATTCTCTTCGGACAAGGGTGCAAAGATGAATTGTTTTATGGCATGATCAGGACCGTTGATGAAAACACAATTATCTTTGGCCCGTAGTGCATGGATAATTGTGGTCGTGATATTAAAGAATGTCCTTGGCCGCAGTGCAGGGGTGATTCGATGATGTAGATTATTTATTAAGCTGAGTCCCAGCGATAAAAGTCATGAAAAACCTTTTAAATCATAGAAGATAGTAGATTTTATTCTCTATTTGACTCTTCTAATGGATTGCTTGTTTCGCTGCAGTTAAACTTGATGTTTGTTATATTGTATCAGTTTAACACTGTTTAAGGCTAATGATACTTTATTCGCATTATCTTAGTTAGTATAATATTTCTTCGGGCTAGTTGAGCTCACCCTTTCTTTCACTGTTCTCTTTAGGAAATGAGAACGTAGTGGGGACTAGTCGGGGAACAGAGTGATGGTCCTAGCTGGTGCATTAGTAGTCCTCACTATTCTGTGAAATAGTGTGATAATAAATGTAATGAGGTCTCCATTGAGTTTGTATACTCTCTAGTAGACAATATTTGTATTCAAACTCATAGTTTATGTTTTGTCGTATTGTACACGACAATTGTATTATTAAGTTGTATTTGAATCCTGTACCATGTATCTGGCGACTCAAGATGGGTGATGTATACCTAATTTTGGGGGCGTCACACAAATAATCATGTACTCAAAATATTGGATTTTGAAAACATGGTTTACTGTATTAACCAACTATCAGATAGATACTTACTATCCTAATACAAAGTTATTTCATTAATCAAACATATATGCATATTCATTCAACTGATTCATAGTACTTTACATAGTATAACACATATCGCTATAAGCATCCGCTACCCCTTTGTGACCACAAAAGTAGGGATTCGATGCTACAACTTATACAAAAGTTGAGAGTATTACATTACGCACACTTACATATCATATACACATCATCGAACATACATATTCAAATAATACTAATCCTACTTATTTCCTACATCTTCTCCTGATTTTGGACAACCTTTTGCCAGATGACCTTCTAACCCACAAATAAAACATGCACCTTGCTTTGGATTAGTACAATGAAGAGAGATATGTCCCTCATGTTCGCAATTGTAACATACATTTTCCCCTTTCCTACATACGCCTTCATGTTTCCTTTTACAGTTTGTACACTTTCCTATTCTTTTAAAGTTCCTTTGGTTATAATCAGAATTTCCTAAATCATTGTCATTCATCATTCTTTTCCCCTTCTTGCTTAGAGCTGCACAGGATATACAGCTTTTGGCTCCCATCTGATCAATTTGGGATTTTAAGTTTATCTTGTTCTTCCATTATTTCGATTAACGCCGTCTGCAATTACCTATTTAATAATCTTTCTATTTCTCATAACTTTTCCAAAGATGAAACCTTGTTTCGCATATTCTGCACTTCCATTAATGCTTGATCAGCTCCAACTTCCGTGTCCGAATCACTATCTGTTAGTACTACCATTTCTGGGTCCATTACTACATTTTCCAAAATAATCAACTCATTAGGGTTACTTTAATTGCGAGCCTCTATTTTAGCTATTGGCTTAGATATTGGCTCGGGTGGAGTGATTTGCTCCTTCTTCACGATATAAGTGTATCCTAATCCTTTTCACCTTACATCTACACATAAATTATCTTGATTCGCATATAATTGATATTATATATACACAGCAAATACTAGTTTTATATAAGTTACTTTTATTTCATTTTACGATGAATTTATTCATCTCCTTTAAACTCTATTTGAGTTATTTGTGTTTTCAACACTTCTATCTATCCTAAGGTTATAGCCTAAGGTATATCCCCACCTACGGTTTCTAACCTAAAGCTTTGATATCATGTTGTGACGCCCCCAAATTCGGGTACTTGAAACCCGTACTTGGTGCTTTACGATAACATTCATTCAAACTACTTAATGTATTAATTAAAAAAAAGGGTTATATCAAAGTTGTCTACACTCCCAGATCCGAGAACCTTTAAGTAATTCATTATATGATAATTAGTAACTTATCATAAATACCGTTATTACAATGAACATTATATAACCTAGTCCTTCATCTTTCCCTTCCCTTTGACCTTGCGGGAACCTTTAGGTCGAGCTAGCTTAGCTGAAAACATTTAAATTTAAATCAAGAATGAGAATTTAATTGGCCATCAAGTAATAACAAATAATAAATATTAGCTGAAAGAAATAAATGTTTTCTTTGAACTATACTTCTACAACGAGGCAATAATTGTGAAGTAGACTGAAACAATACTGAACAACGTATCAAAAAAATTTACATTTTAAAAACTATGTACTGACTATAAATGCTGAGCGTTCGATAGACTATGAACTTTTATTTTCAATTTTTGAAAAGGTTATACATAAATTCATCTGTAAACCGTCATGATTTATGAGCACAGAGGTTGATCAACCCGTTATGCCCTGTATTGATCAATACTACGTGTTAGAACGATATTTTCGCTAACAAAAGTTTCCCAAGGTTTGGGATGTTCATACTCAGTCTGGAATCCTAACCAAAATAATTAAGTTGGACTACAATAATGTTTTATCATGTTCAACGATATATTTCAATTTAGGACTAGCCAAGTCAAATAGCTTAGACGACTTTTAATCAATTTATACATACCGGAATTCAATAAGTATGAATCAACAAGTACAATAATTATCCAAACTTGTATAACAAGAATATATCTAGATCAATGAAAGTAGAGTTAAGAAACTTGTACAACAAGAATATAATTCAGTAACTTACTTACACAAGTTCACTGCATAAAGTAAATGCAAAAGTTAAGATACTTGCCTGATTTGCTGCTTACAGCTACACAACTTAGTTCTATCTTTTATACAAAGACTTATCATTAATAAGATTATTGTTTCTATTAGAATAATACATCGTAACACATAATACTGCTATTTGCAATCATCACATAACTTAAGCACATTGTCACATATTTATATCTGTTGTTAGAACATAAACAACCACTTATCATGTCAAATTATATAGGTCCGAATTAATTTCAAAAATAATTCGGTGTACCAACGGCTTAATCAGATAATTATCAAGTTTATTTTCAATTAAACTCTATTTAAAGGCTTCAATATTCTTTTAGATAATTCAAATATTAGTCATATTATTTTTCAGTGGCTTTCAATAATTTTCAAATAATTATTATCATTTATCATGATTTTTCAAACACCTAAATCATTTTAAATGATTTAAATATCGAATAATTCTATTATCATTAATATTTAAATAATATTAAAATATTAATGAAATCCTTTCCAAAATATTAAAGTTACTTATAATAACTCAAAATATTTTAAAACATTAATATTACCCTTCAATAATTTTTAAAACATTTAAAATAAATTTGAACTAATTATCATTAATATTCTTTTATTAATATATTTTTCATCAAAATATGAAAAGACATTTATTATATCTTAAAATATTTTTAAATCCTTTATATCCATTTTAAATGATTTTTAAATCAATAAAACCATTTTAAAACTATTTATTTAATATAATTATTAAATAAATCTAATATCATTAATATTAAATTATTAATGAAATTTACCTCAAAATATTGAAATTCATCTTTTATAAATTCAAATATTTTAAAACACTTTATTATTATTAAAAATAAATTTTAATATATAATAAAATCATTTTTAACTAATTTATTTCATAAAGTTATTAAATAAATTTAATATCATTAATATTCAAACAAATAAAAATATTAATGAAAAATATGTCTAAATATCAAAAGTTAATTTTTATAACTTCAAATAATTTTTAAAACTCATTTTTGGAATTTTTAGAAATTAATTTATATTTTTAATGTTTTTGGGAAATTAATATAATTAATTTTGATAAAACTGTCGCTAAAGCCTTTAGCGACAGAAACTGTCATTATGGGTGTTCTAGAGTCTCAAGAACATTCAAAGTCAGTGTTAAGGTGCCTTGTTTGACCAACTTAAATTTTCAATTCATAAGGTTTCTGGGTATGCTAATATAATGATTGTGAGATCCCAACTTTTTGAATAAAGATTAATTTTTTTTAAATATATTTTTGAATATTATGGTATGGATTTGATATAATATTATAGTTGTGGGTAATATTTATAAATTTTTCAAAGTACGCAAGTTGTTATATAATATTCGATTGGTCTGGGAATATTCGCTTTTACAGGAATATTCGCATAAACAAGACAATCATTGGTGGACCCTACAAATCTAAATTATTGTCATTTATTGAGAAAACGACAAAAATACTTTATGAAAATAACTACGGAAGTTTTATCGTTAACTGTTGAAACACCCTAAGGTGTTAAAAGTACGAAGAATACTGGCGTGGTTGCGATAAGAGCATTACGGTATTGATTATTGATGCTTACGTGAGAAGTCACTCAGTTATACTCAATTATTGCTACATAGAATTGCCGTGATCATATCTCTCATATTATTGATTCAATTATTGTCACAAAGATCATTTTGCATAATATTTTATATTATTAAATCAATAATTGAGACGACAAAGTTATTCATATTATTATTTGCAATATCGACAATGTCTGTAAGTTCTACATCAAGGAGAGGTTTGGTCACCTAATTGCGCGCTAATAAGGAGAAATCCTTATCGGAAAGCCCCCTCTTTCCTGGGAACGACCTGGTTGTTAAATATTGTGAGTTATAATATTAATGATGAATAAGTTGTGTTGATTAAAAATGAATTTTGATAGTTCCATTGTGTTGGAATTATTAGTGTTAGTGGAAATCGACATCTATTCCAATGATAATTGATGTCTAGGGGTTATATTGATAAATCGGGTAATTTATCGGATAAATGAGCAATTAATTGCTACTAATTCAAATGCTTATATAACTATTTGTTCACATATGTGTACTATTGAATCACATTATTTACTATTAGGGGAGTTGGTGCAAGATTGATAATACTTGCATGACTAAGTTAAAAATGGAGGTATAGATGGAGGTACTATACTGTAATTCGTATTTTTCACATTATTATACTATTGATTTACATGATTGAACTATTGATTCACATTATTACTATTAGGGGAGGTGGTGCAAGTTTGATAATACTTGCAGGACTAAATTAAAAATAAAAGAAAAGTTGGAGGTATTGTACTATACTTTTTCGAGCCCCAAAACGTGCAATTATCGAAACTGTATTTTCCTATAAATAGAAGCTTATTCTTCCTTCATTTCTCACCAATTCACAAAAGCTTTAGAGCGATTATTATAGAGAGAAAGAAGAAGAGAAGTCTGCTACCTCACTATTCCAGTATCCAGTTTTTCCAAGGTAGGGAGTATTATTTCTTTCTTATCCATAAAGAGAACTTCTGTTATTCCATTCTTTATTATTCTATTAGAATAACCTGTATACACGGGCTACCCTATACTTGGTGAAATTCTTCAGTTATTCCATTCTTTATCATTTTGTTGGAACATCCTGCTCAATGCGTTTCTACGGGACCGTTCCGCTCTTTATTATTTTATTGGAATATCCTATCTCATGCATTTTACACCTGGACTGATTCCGTCTTTATTATTCTCATTGAATATCCTCGTGCATGCGCTTTTTGTGGGACCTAATTCCGTTATTTATTATTCTCGTTGAATAACTCGCTTTGTCTGCGATCTATCGCATGCCTGGTGATTTCTTTTGTTATTCCATTCCTTGTTATACTCAGTTGGTTAAAGTTTTGACTTCTATACTCCATGAAATTAGTGGACTATCCTTGATATTTGTGCTTCATCCAGTATCTTTTCATAAAAATATTCTTCTGAGCATTCTTGAATTTTACTCTACAAAGTAGTATCATGTTGACAATTTGGATGTTATTGGTTCTTGGACAAATTAATTCTTGAACTTGTTTTATTGAATTCTTATATCATTGTCATCATCCTCATATTTATATTTTTTGAAAGTCATCTGTGGCCTGTAGTGCATAGATGGACTTGGTATGATTATGACTGTGGATTATTCTTGTAATCATGATCTTAATGTTACAAATGATGTGGTAAAAGTCCTCATTGGCCCGTAGTGCATTGATGGACAGTTGTTGGCATGATCATGACCATTAATGAATACACAAATATTCTTGGCCCGTAGTGCATGGATAATTATGATCGTGATACTAAAGAATATCCTTGGCCGTATTACAGGGGTGATTCGTTGATGTGGATTATTTATTAGGCTGAGTCCCAGCGATAAAAGTGTTGAAAAAATTTTTAAATCATAAAAGATAGTAGATTTTATTCTCTACTTGACTCTTTTAATGGATTGCTTGTTCCGCTACAGTTAAACTTGATGGTTGTTATTTTATATCAGTTTTACACTGTTGAAGGCTAACGATAATATATTCTGCATTATCTTAGTCATAATATTTCCTACTGGGGTAGTTGAGCTCACCCTTTTACTTTCATTGTTCTCTTCAGGAAATGAGAACGTAGCAGGGACTAGTCGGGGAATGGAGTGACGGACCAAATGATAGCATTAGTAGTCCTCACCCTTCAGTGAAATAGTGGGAAAATAAATGTAATAATATTTAATTTGAGTTTGTATATTGTCTAGACGACAATATTTGTATTAAAACTCACAGCTTATGTTTTGTCGTACCTTTCACGACAGTTGTATAATTAAGTTGTATTTGTATTCTGTACCATGTATTTGGCGACTCAGAATATGTGATGTATGCCTGTTTTGGGGGCGTCACAATGATCATGTAGTATTGAAGTAATACTACATGTATCAACAACAATCAAGGTCATACTTCATCTCACCTGTAAGATCTAACGGCTCAAAGTGGCTGTCAGGCCCTTTTTGGAATTTCTAGGTTACCCAGAAACCGAGGCAGTGCTTGATAGCTACTTTGTGCCTTGATTAATTCAAGTTCTGGTTAATGTTTAAGTGTTTGAATGATTCAATCTTGTAGTCCTCATGTCAAAGAACAAATATAGTACACCTGGGTAGCTTACCTATATCACAATCACAAGAACTGAGCCGGTCAAACCTTGTCAGAAACTGTGTTCTTGAGTTTTCTGGAAATTGCAGAAAACACAAATCGTTCTCGGTTAACCTACTTTGGCTGGTAATTACTTTGATCCTATTTGTCATTTATGTGATCTAAGTCCATGATTCTATAGTCCATATACTAGAGTATAACTTTGATACACTAACACAATCAAATCACCTAACACATGAAAGATCTGAGCTCATGAACATATTGTCAGACACTGCTGGGGAATTTTTGGGTTACCCAGAAATGTAAAGTCATGGCCGGTCAACCCACTTTGACCATTAATATCTTGGAATCTGGACATCATATAACCATGATTCCACTTCCAGATCACTCCCCTCATAGCATACTACAACTCTAATACATCAAACAAGTAAAATCATAAACAGATCTAGATCTATGGCGTCTGACATTCGATTGTCATGCCATAAATCTAGGGTTCTTGATAGTTTAGAAAACTTGATTTTTAAGCATTTTGATGTTATGGATATATGATATGACATCATATATCACTAAATAACATCTTATAACACATGATTAAACACAAAAACACACAATCTTACTTAACATACAAGATTAAATTTTCGTTAGGGGTTATACATTTCTTTGAACAACCTTGGATCTTGGCTTCCTAATTTGTTCTTGGGGTGCTAAGGACTTTACTAGGGACCGATTCTATAAAAATTCAGAATTTTATTTTAAATTGTAATTCAAAATTTTTATTTAGTTATATAAATATTTTAAATGATGTGTTTATTGTTGAATAAGTATTTATTTAAGGTGAGTTAATTTGATTATTTATTTGTTAAATAAATAATTTATGAGTTAAGAAATTGATCATCATGAGATAATATTTTAATTTAAATTAATAAATTAAGTTAGAAGAGTTTATAATGATTAAATGAATTATTATAATGATATTTTAATTTGATTTTGTAATTAAAATGATGTGATAATTTATTAAATAAAATTATAATTTTGTTGTATTGATTTATGTGGTAAATTTATTTAATAAATTGTTATTAGAATTAATTAAATTAAGTATTAAAACTTAATTAAATAAAGTGTGACAATAAACATGCTATAAATGAGTTATCAAAATAAGTTAAAGGAGGTTAATTCAGTTTTTCCAAACAAGACTTAATGAATGTTAAGTCTTTTAATTAAATAGGCTTTACCCAAACAATGCCTAAGGATTTTAAGTTGTTAATTTTAAAGTAGTTTAGCCAAACAAGCCTTATGACTTTTGATTTTCAAAAACAAATTAACTGATATCAGTTATACATATATTTATATTATATAATTAATACCTATTATATTATATATGTTATAATTTTAAGTACGCAAGTTAGAAAGAACACAAAAGAAGAAAAAAAAAAGAGAAGAAGAAAGTTTGCAGAGAAAAGTTGAGAGAGAATTGAGAGAATTCTATAGAGATTTAGAGAGAGGAATTGTGGGAAGGAGTCTTGATAATCAAAGGGTAGCTATCATCTTCTAGCAAATAAAGGTATCATCTTATTCTTCTATTTTTCAAAAGTTGTAGTTTTATTCTATTCAAAAATCCTCTATAAAACTTTGTGAGGGTTAAATTATTTGTTATATATAGTTTTATATGATAGTTGGTTGATATAAAATTTCTTTCATAAGTTTATAAATGAGTTATAGTAAATTAATTCGTGTAAAGTATTTATTTATTAAGGAAATCATATTACAGTGAATTGGTATGAATATATATGAATCTGACTTAGTTTAAAGTAAAAATTGATGCTTAATTCATTGTATAATGTATAAATTGACTATTGATTTTGAAAGTAGATGAAGAAACGAAAACAAAGTATTTTAAATTAACTGTTTTGGTTGAAAAACAAAGTCACAGTGATGATTTTCGCTAATAATGTCAAAAGTGAAGTTTTCGTAAGAATAGTGAAATTAGAGGTCTTAAATTCGATGTTTATGTTGTTATATGGGAAAAATCATGTTAAGAGACATTAAATTATGTTTATGTGAAGTCTATATATATATTACGTGTTAATTTAGTTGTTAGAAAGTAGCTTGTAGGCCAAATTGGCTTTGTTTATGTTGTTGCCGAAGTTGGTCGCCGGAGATCAGATTCACATGTGCAACATGGCCTCAAGAAGATAAGTCTCGCGCCATGATGCCACCACATCGCCAAGTATAGGCCTGTGACTCGCGTAGTAGCGCCAGCACCACGCCGCAACGCCGTCCCCCAGTGTAAACTGTGGCGCCGCATTGTCGGTTAGCAGAATGGTCAGACAATGTGTTTTAGTTTCACAAAGTCTGAAAAAAGTTGTTTAGGTGAAATAGTATGACTGTTAGGATGTGATTTTGGTATTACTATACTAAGAATGAAAATATTATTAACAATTAACGAGTTTTGTTATTACATTACTAATGTGTCTTGACTATGTGATTAAAATCGATCCATACATGATGTAGATACTTAATTGTATATAGAGTGCATGTAGTAACTAATGATGTTATAATGATATGTGTATAGGATATTGTGAATCGAATTATTACGGTTTAGCTTACACGCAATGCAAATTTTCTAACTCCAAACTTTCGTTGAGCAAGTTTCTAAACCTTATCTCTTGATATTGAACAAGTTTTCTTATCTTTAACTCTATTGTTACGATTGTGCAAGTTTATTTACTCTACCTTATTTATTATTGGGCAAGATATTCATAATCTTATTTATACAATTTAAGTATATTCGTGCAAAGCTATTTAGCCTAACTCTTACTTTGAAAAGGTTCCTTACTTTAACTTGTTTACTAGCATGCAAGTTTATCGTTCCAAATCACTATTTATTATGCATGCTTGATAATTCAATTCTAAACAACATTCCGACCTTAAGTAGCTTATTATTTTCCAAGGTATGTTACGTTATTTAATGTTTATGCTTTTAGTTATTTTCTAAAGCATGACCCTAAACTACAAATTTTGTATTCATCTATGACTTATTCTGTGAAACCCCATATTTTATGAATAAATATTTAATTTTCTCAAAATTAATTTTTAAATATTATGGTGTGGATTTGATATAATGTTTTAGTTGTGGGTAGTATTTATAAATTTTTCAAAGTATGCAAGTTGTTATAAAATATTCGATTGGTCGGGGAATATTCTTTTTGTCGGGGAATATTCATACGATGGCACAATCATTGGTGGACCCCACAACGGAAGTATTGTCGTAGTTAGAAAAAGACAGAATTATCTTTTTATAAAAATAACGGCGGAAGTGTTACCGTTAAAACTGTTGAACTACTCGGTGGTAAAAGTATAGTAATACGCGTGGTTGCATAGTAGCACATGGTATTGATTATTGATACTTACGTGAGAAGTCACTCAGCTATACTCAATTATTGCTACAGTAATTGATGCATCATATCTCTCATATTATTGATTCAATTATTGTTACAGTATCATCTGCATAATATGTTATATTATTAAATCAATAATTGAGACGATAAAATTATTCATATTATTATTTGGAATATTGACAATGTCTATAAGTTTTGTCAAGGAGAGGTTTGGTCACCTAATTGCGCGCCAATAAGGAGAAATCCTTATCGGAAAGCCCCCTCTTTCCTGGGAATGTCCTGATTGTTAAATATTGTGAGTTATAATATTAATGATGAATAAATTGTGTTGATTAAAGATAAAATTGATTGTTCCATTGTATTGGAATTATTAGTGATAGTGGAAATTGACATTTATTTCGATGATAATTGATGTCTGGAGGTTATATTGTTCACTTGGGTATTCAGAGCACTTTTTGTGTCGAAGTACTATTCACGAGTTACTATTCACGGGGTACTATTGATTCACATTCTTATACTATTAGGGGTGGTGGTGCAAGATTGATAATACTTGCATGACTAAGTTAAAAATGGAGGTATAGATGGAGGTACTATACTGTAATTATTTTTATCACATGATCAGAACTATTGAGTAACATGATTTACTATTGATTCACATTATTTACTATTAGGGGAGTTGGTGCAAGTTTGATAATACTTGCAAGACTAAATTAAAAATGAAGAAAAAGAGGAAGGTATTATACTGTAATATTTTGAGCCCCAAAACGTGAAATTGTCGAAACTATATTTTCCTATAAATAGAAGCTCATTCTTCCTTCATTTATCACCAATTCACTAAAGCTATAGAGCAATTATTATAGAGAGAAAAAAGAAAAGTATTCTACTACTTCACCACTTCTATATCCAGTTTCTTCTAAGGTAGGGAGTATTATATCTTTCTTATCCATGAAAAGAACTTCTGTTATTCCATTCTTTATTATTCGTTGAATAACTCAGTATACGCTGCCTACCTATACTTGGTGAAATTCTTCATTTATTCCATTCTTTGTTATTATGTTGAATAACTTGTCATGCATGGCTGCATACTTGGTGAAATTCTTCATTATTCCATTCTTTATTATTCGCTTGGAATTTCACATGCATGCGCTTTTACACCTTACTGATTCCGCCTTCTTTATTATTCTCATTGGAATATCCATGCATGCGTTTCTGTAGGAACTCGATTCCGTTATTTATTATTCTATTGGAATAACCTACATGTGCGGTCTATCGCATGCCTGGTGATTTCTTTTGTTATTCAATTCTTTATTATACTCAGTTGGTTAAAGTTTTGACTTCTATACTCCATGAAATTAGTGGAATATCATTTATATTTGCACTTCATCCAGTATCTTTTCATGGAAATATTCTTCTAAGCATTCTTGAATTTTACTCCACAATGCAGTATCATGTTGACAATTTGGATGTTATGGATTCCTGGATAAATTAATTCTTGAACTTGTTTTATTGAATTATTATGTCATTGTCATCATCCTCATGTTTATATTATGTTGAAAGTCATCTGTGGCCTGTAGTGCATAGATGGACTTGGTATGATTATGACCAGGGATTATTCGGTATAATCATGACCGTAATGTTACAAATGATGTGGAAAAAGTCCTCATCAATGACGTAATGTATTGATGGATAGTTTTTGTATGATTATGGCTATGGATTCTCTTCTTCGCAAGGGTGCAAAGATGAATTGTTTTATGGCATGATCGGGACTGTTGATGAAAACACAATTATCTTTGGCCCGTAGTGCATGGATAATTGTGGTCGTGATACTAAAGAATGTCCTCGTCGCAGCAGATGCGGGGGGTGATTCGATGATGTAGATTATTTATTAAGTTGAGTCCCAGCGATTAAAGTCATGAAAAACCTTTTAAATCATAGAAGATAGTAGATTTTATTCTCTATTTGACTCTTCTAATGGATTGTTTGTTCCGCTGTAGTTAAACTTGATGTTTGTTATATTGTATCAGTTTAACACTGTTGAAGGCTAACGATAATATATTTTGCATTATCTTAGTCATAATATTTCCTATTGGGCTAGTTGAGCTCACCCTTTTACTTTCATTGTTCTCTTCAGGAAATGAGAACGTATCGTGGGACTTGTCGAAAACGGAGTAGATTTTACCGGATGATAGCATTAGTAGTCCTCACTATTCAGTGAAATAGTTGGAAAATAAATGTAATAATACTGAATATGAGTTTGTATATTGTCTAGACGATAATATTTGTATTAAAACTCACAGCTTATGTTTTGTCGTACTTTGAACGACAATTGTATAATTAAGTTGTATTTGTATTCTGTACCATGTATTTGGCGACTCAAGATGGGTGATGTATACCTATTTTGGTGGCGTCACGGTTGGTATCAAAGCTTAGGGATATGATCCCTGGCTAAGATGTGAGAATAGAACTAGGAGGGGAGAGACGGGGAATTCCTTCGCTAGTATGACCTACCTAATTTTATTTGGTATTAAATTGGTCGGTCAGAGTATAGGGATAATATGTGATATGTTAATTAACTCTTGTTTTGTGGCAGTATTTCAAAATGACATCTGAAAATGTTGAGATAAGCAATGGAGCACATGAGACCGTTGAGTCTCCAAAGATCAATAATCAGGACAATGTGCAACAGGATGGCGATAATCCTCCTGTAAATAACTACACTGACAAAATGACGAACGACGGTACGTTTACGAGCTTTTTAGAATTCATGCAACACCAGACGAGAGAGACTCTTGTTCATAATGCAGGAGGAAACAATGGCAACCCACGGTTGGTCACCGCTAAGCAGTTCAAGGAGCTGGGACCACTGGAGTTTTTGGGAAAGCCAGAACCACTTAAGGCGGAAACATGGTTAAAGCAGATCACCAAGATATTTGATGTCTTGGGATGCTCAGAGGAGCAAAAGGTTCCCTTTGCCACCTTTATGTTGCGTGGAGAGGCATATTACTGGTGGGAATCTGTAAAACGCACCCAGACTACGCACTCAAGATGTCTTGGGGGAAGTTCCAAGAGCTGTTCAACGACAAGTACTTTTCTGAAAGTATTCGTCACATGAAGGAGGTGGAGTTCATCAAGCTGGAGCCAAACAATATGACCGTGTCGTAGTACGAGTCTAAGTTTACCGAGTTGTCTCGGTTTGCATCCCATTTGATCGATAATGAGGAGCGAATTACGCGAATGTTTTTAAGAGGTTTGAAACCCAATATACGTTAATACCTCATTTCTCACAAACTTTGTTTATATTCAGATGTTGTGAATAGGGCTCAGTTATTGGAACGCGATAACGAGTCAGCACAGCCAAAAGGCAACGACCAACAACACGATAATAATCGTTCCAGTGGCAACGGCCATCGGGACAATGATAACCATCATGGGGGAAATTATCATGCCATGAATGGTAACCATTTTGGTGGTAATCATGGCCAAAACAATAAGAATGGACATTTCAAGGAGAGAAGGTTCAACAATGACGTGAAGACGTCGGCACCAGCACCCGTTTCAAAGGAAGAAGAACAAACACCGGTCGTATGTTTCAAATGTGGACAGGAGGGACACATCCGTCCAAACTGTACGCAGCAATCCAAAGCGTGTTTTAATTGCAGAATAGAAGGTCACCTAGCTCGATTTTGTCGTATGGTGAAGTCAATTCCAGCTAGGATAGTGATGCCAAAGGATGTCCCAGACAAGCCAAAGCCTGTAGTTTAAGAGAGCGTTTTTTTTCGTAACGAGGAACCTGAATATAATTATCACGGGTATGTTAGTCATAAACTCTTGCGAAGTCTATACCGTGTTAGATACTGGTTCTACTCACTCTTTTATTTAACCTAATTGTGCTCAATGTTTGAATTTAACTCCGGAGAAGTTAGACTTTGATATATCTGTTTAAACTCGGTTGGGAGAAACCTTCGTTACCTCCACTATTTATAAATATTGTTTAACTCAAATCAACACTTTCACGTTACTTTTCGATCATATCTCTTTGAAAATACTCGCCTTGGATGTGATTTTAGGAATCAATTGGTTAGCTACTTATCAAGCTTTTCATAAGGTTGTTAGCTTTCATATTCCTAACCAACCTGTTATGCGAATTCAAGCAACCAAACCACTGAAGTCAATCACTGTCATATCAAGCCATAAGTAAAGAGCCCTGGTCCTTTCGTTGTTGACTTCCTTGTGTGGTATGCACCGAAGCCAGACTTTCTGTAGGCGACGCTATGAATGACGATGGCAAGTTGATAGGTATCAATGTGACGTGTTACCCAAGTCTTGGATGAGAGTCACAATTTTGAATGATATTTCTATTGTTAATAAATTTCCTGACGTATTCTTGAAGACTTCTTAGCCGCCTTTAGAACGTGAAATCAATTTTGTATTGAATTTCAATCTGAAAACCCATTTCTAAAACACTCAAATATTTCTTCAACTGAAATGAACGTAACATGCGCCAAAGATGTTGGCTCGAGCTGTTGAAGATTACGATCGTACAATTCAATACCATCGTGGGAAAGCGAACGTGGTAGCTGACGCATTGAGTAGAAGATCGTATGCGTTTATGAGTGCGATGTTGTTAACACAAATACCCATTTCGTACGACTTACAAATGATGAAGACAGAGTTAAAGACTCTAGGAACCCACGTGAAGATAACGAATATATGAGTAGAATTAATCGACTTTAATCGATAAAGTTAAAGCCGCTCAAGCTACACACCCGCAGCTGATGAATGTGAAGAATTAAGAAGGTTCAAGAGGGCGTTATTCTAGAAGAAAGAATCGATGAAGAGAGGAAATCTCAACCCTCGATTTAATTGACCCATTTGAAATCCTCGATCGAGTAGGAACTGTGGCTTATAGACTCGTTTTACCGCCAAGTATGTCGCGTGTTCATAACTTTTTTTTACGTATCGACGTTACGTAAATATGTGGACGACCCGAACCACATTATTAATTTAGAACCGGACGAGATAACCGCTGATTTAACGTTTGAGGAGATACGTGTTAAAATCTTGGATAAGAAGAATTGTATTCAACACTCAAAGGTTATACCTCAAGAGTTAGAATTTGAAATGAAGTCGAGGTATCCTCACCGCTCAAAGATACCAAGTATCGTCACGTAAATTTTCGAGGGCGAAATTCCATAAGGAGGGAGATAGTGAGACCCCGATATTATGAATAAATATTTAATTTTCTCAAAATAATTTTTTAAATATTATGGTGTGGATTTGATATAATGTTATAGTTGTGGGTAGTATTTATATATTTTTCAAAGTATGCAAGTTGTTATAAAATATTCGATTGGTTTGGAGAATATTCTTTTTGTCGGGGAATATTCGACGACTGAAGACAATCATTAGTGGACCCCATGAATGTAAGTATTGTCGTAGTTAGAAAAGCGACGTAATTATCTTTTATAAAGATAATGGCGGAAGTGTTACCGCTTAAAACTGTTGAACTACTCGGTTGTAAAAAGCACAATGTACGCATGGTTGCATAAGAGCACACACAGTATTGATTATTGATGCTTATACGAGAAGTCACTCGCTTATACTCAATTATTGCTACAATGAATTGCGCATCATATCTCTCATATTATTGATTCAATTATTGTCACAGTATCATCCGTATAATATGTTATATTTTTAAATCAATAATTGACACGACAAAGTTATTCATATTATTATTTGCAATATTGACAATGTCTAGAAGTTCTGTCAAGGAGAAGTTTGGTCACCTAATTGCGCGCCAATAAGGAGAAATCCTTATCGGAAAGCCGCCTCTTTCTAGAAATATTCTTCTAAGCATTCTTGAATTTTACTCCACAATGCAGTATCATGTTGACAATTTGGACGTTATGGGTTCCTGGATAAATTAATTCTTGAACTTGTTTTATTGAATTATTATGTCATTGTCATCATCCTCATGTTTATATTATGTTGAAAGTCATCTGTGACCTGTAGTGCATAGATGGACTTGGTATGATTATGACCAAGGATTATTCGGTATAATCATGACAGTAATGTTACAAATGATGTGGAAAAAGTCCTCATTGGCCTGTACTGCATTAATGGACAGTTTTTGGTATGATTATGGCTATGGATTCTCTTCGGCCAAGGGTGCAAAGATGAATTGTTTTATGGCATGATCAGACTCATTGATGAAAACACGATTATCTCGTGGCCTGTAGTGCATGGATAATTCGTGGTCGTGATACTAAAAAAAGAATATCTTTGGCTGTAGTCTTGGGATGATTTAATGATGTGGTTTATTTTTTAAGCCGAGTCTCAAATGATAAAAGTGATGAAAACCTTTTAAATCATAGAAGATAGTAGATTTTATTCTCTACTTGACTCTTCTAATGGATTGCTTGTTCCACTGCAGTTAAACTTGATGTTTGTTATATTGTATCAGTTTAACACTGTTGAAGGCTAACGATAATATATTTTGCATTATCTTAGTCATAATATTTCCTACTGGGCTAGTTGAGCTCACCCTTTTACTTTCATTGTTCTCTTCAGGAAATGAGAACGTAGCAGGGACAAGTCGGGGAACGGAGTGACGGACCAAATGATAGCATTAGTAGTCCTCACTATTCAGTGAAATAGTGGGAAAATAAATGTAATAATATTGAATTTGAGTTTGTATATTGTCTAAACGACAATTTTTGTATTAAAACTCACAGCTTATATTTTGTCTTACTTTGAACGACAGCTGTATAATTAAGTTGTATTTGTATTCTGTACCATGTATTTGGCGACTCAAGATGGGTGATGTATACCTGTTTTGGGGGCGTCACATATTCCATAGCATATTGTTATTGTATTCCATTCAACTATTCCTTAGTTGATGTTCGTTGAATTCAAAATTACCTTGAAACGTATCCAAACCAAACTTACTTTGGGGCAGACTTGTATCTTAAATGATGAGATGAACAACCATGTTACATGGTATAATTTACGCATAGCGTTGAAATATTTGTGCACAATACATTGTACGAAGGGCTGATCCCCCTAAGTACGAGGAGTCCCTATAGTCTTATGACTATTAAAGTTTAAGTTGAAACATTACTTATAACTATGGACATAGTTCGTGGTCTTATGACCCTCAGATATATATTTCTGATTTTGATTATCATTGATAGAGCATATTGTTCAGTTCTATTGAGCCTATTATTTAGCAGTTGTTATAAAGTTTTATTCATTGTCATTTCAAGTGAGCATTGTTTGCTCACTCTTGCTTATATAACTATTACAGCTAAAGTTGAGAATGTCGATGTACCTAGCACTAGTAAAGGGAAAGGAAAGATGAACTAGTATTAAAGAATTTTAATCATGTTGACTTTTAATATTTCCAGACTTTGTTCTTAGTTATTATTGTGAAGTTATTTAATTTTTCGCACTTGATATTTGTATTTAAAGGTTAGATGACCTGGGAGATTTTATTGGAAATTATTAATGTAATCCTTTAATGGGAAGGTTTATTGTTCAATTTTATTATATTTTGGTAGTTAGAAATGAATGTTTTTATCAAGTGAACACCAAAACTTGTGGGAATGAAGTACCTGGATTTGGGGGTGTCACAAGTTGGTATCAAAGCTTTAGGTTATGAACCTTAGGTGTGGGAAAAGCCTTAGAAAGTAACCTTTGAAAAGATAGTGGTGAAAAACTCTTATCAAGTTTTAAGGAAGAAGTAATAAAACACTTGTGTGCTTATGTGATTATAACTTATGTGCTTATGAGTGTCGAGTAGTAATGATTAGTAATTAAAACTTAAAAATTATGTTGTCAGGATGGATAATGTAGGAGAATCCAGTCAGGCTAGTGAGGGAGAACCCCAGGTGCCTAGAGAGGAGGACCATCGTGACATTCAGGTGATTTTGGAACAACTACTTCCACGGGAGTAATCTCCTTTGGTCACAATGGTTGAGCATGAAGGTTTACCTAATGAGGATGATGAGATAGAGACGGACGAGGAGGACCCCGTTGAGTTGCCACAGTCAAATAATGATGAGGAGGACGAGGAGGAAGAGATTCTACTAAACTCGATCACTGCTCGTATGTACGATGAAGTATACGACCGCAGTGTGGAACTTCAGGATACCGTCGAGGAGTTGGAAGAGATAGAAGCTGAAAAACAGACCTCAATGGCACAGAAAGACGATGTGATCCGATATCGAGATGAACGTCTAAATAATGTCGAAGGGAAGGTGATCCACACTGAAGGAGAGAATGAACAAATAACAGAGGAGATTGCAGAGCTATAGAACAAGTTGAAAGAAGAATCTAATAAGAGGGAAAGAGCCAAAGACGCATACGAGGAAGCTTATCAACGAGCCGAGATAGCAGAGAGAGAGGCACACGCAAAGAAGATCAAGATGGAAGAGATGAATAACGTATTCAACACCGTGATTAATCGAGCTCAAGATCGAGTTATGTATTATCCGATTCAGTTCGAGACACTGCCGCCATACATATTAGATCGCAGAACAATGTTCCGGATTATAGAGGAAGAGCGTCGTAAGGCTATGCATCATCTTAGTAGGAAATCGTAGGGAATGTACCTGATATGCGATTATTAATATGATAAATAATATATAAATCCCTGGTGATGGGATATGATGTTGATGTTATCCTGAACTTTTGTAGTTCAGGAAAGTAATGTAAATAGTAGTGATGCTATTGTTCTTATGTTCCCTAAAAGATTATGAATGAATAAAAGTTATTATTTTATTTTATTCAAAGTGTTATGTGTTATATGATGATTTTTTTTTGGGTGCAAGTTAAGTAGAAAATACTTAAAGGAATTGAGTATAATCTAATGAGTATATTTTAACAGAAAATGCCTCCCAGATGTCAACCTCGACAAATAACCCATGAGAGATCTACCAATAACAACAATGTTGAGGCTAACCCAGTTCAGCAGCTAGTGACGTTACTGACGGGTGAACTGCAGAATCAACCGCCGAATCAAGCTGTGACATTTAAGGACTTCAAGGCGGTTACACCACCAGGATTATGTGGGTCCATGAATCCAGTTGAGGCATAGACCTGGATCATGGAGATAGAGACAGTGTTCGAGGTAGCTAGGGTTAGTGAGAATCAGAAGACTGCTTTTGCAAAATTTATGTTAAAAGCAGAGACTAGTTATTGGTGGCAAGCCAATAAAACTCGAATAGGACAAGGGGTGATGACTTGGGATAAGTTTCAGGAGATATTCTTCGAGACTTATTTCCTGGAGAGTTTGAATCAGATGGAGGTGCAGTTTTTAGAACTGAAGCAGTGAACAATGACGGTATCGGAGTGTGCCGCAAAATTTAACGAGTTGGCGAGGTTTGTGCCATATCAAGTTAACACAGATGAACACAAGGCTAAGAGGTTTGAGCAGGGACTGAAACCCTGGTTGTACAGTAGGGTCTCCATGATTCAACTGAAGTCATTTACAGCGGTAATGGAGAAGGTATTTCTCGCTGAAGGTGGAGGGGAGACTGTAACAAAGTTTAATCAAGAACAAAGAATAAAGAAGAATGAAGGCGAGGTTAAGAAGTGTGGTGGTGGTAGTGGAAATGATAACAATAATCTGAAGAGAATATGGAATAGAAATGGGGGTGCTGGAAATTAGTAAGTTAACCAGCAGAATAGAAAGTTCGAAGCATGTGCTACATGCAGGAAATTTCAAAAGGGTATATTCTTAAGTGGGAAACGTGTATGCTTTAACTGTGTCTAGGAAGGTCACATCGCCCCAAATTGCAATCAACCTAAGAAGAACGTTTGCTTCACGTGCGAGTCAAAGGATCATTTAGCTCGTGAGTGCCCTAAGAAGAAAGCTAGAGAGACAACATGAAGCAAGGGAGGTAGCAGTGGAGGTACATGGACCATTGTTAGATCAATGTCATCAAACAGACCCACAGCCAGAACCTTCAACATGACTATGCAAGATGCTGTGCAATCAAAGGATGTTGTGTAAGGTATTATCCCAATCAATGATATAGATGCTTATGTATTATTTGATTCAGGTGCTACTTGCTTGTTTATATCTGATGAATTTGCTAAGAGGTTAGAATTGCCTAGTGAAGAATTTAATTTTCCTTTAAACATAGAAATTACGAATAAGGAAGTAATTCCTGTTAGGTTCATATACAAGAATTGTAGGGTGAATATTAAAGTGAATATCATGATGGTAGATTTAATCCCGATTAAACTTGGAGAGTTTGTTGTTATATTGGGAATGGATTGGCTATTTAATTATGGAGCGATAATTGATTGTCAAAAGAAATGTGTAAACCTTGCTTATATAACTATTACAGCTAAAGTTGAGAATGTCGATGTACCTAGCACTAGTAAAGGGAAAGGAAAGATGAACAAGTATTAAAGACTTGTAAACATGTTGACTTTTAATATTTCCAGACTTTGTTCTTAGTTATTATGGTGAAGTTATTTAATTTTTCGCACTTGATATTTGTATTTAAAGGTTAGATGACCTGGGAGATTTTATTGGAAATTATTAATGTAATCCTTTAATGGGAAGGTTTATTGTTCAATTTTATTATATTTTGGTAGTTAGAAATGAATGTTTTTATCAAGTGAACACCAAATCTTGTGGGAATGAAGTACCTGGATTTGGGGGTGTCACAAGTTGGTATCAAAGCTTTAGGTTATGAACCTTAGGTGTGGGAAAAGCCTTAGGAAGTAACCTTTGAAAAGATAGTGGTGATAAACTCTTATCTAGTTTTAAGGAAGAAGTAATAAAACACTTGTGTGCTTATGTGATTATAACTTATGTGCTCATGAGTGTCGAGTAGTAATGATCAGTAATTAAAACTTATAAATTTTGTTGTCAAGATGGCTAATGTAGGAGAATCCAGTCAGGCTAGTGAGGGAGAACCCCAGGTGCCTAGAGAGGAGGACCATCGTGACATTCAGGTGATTTTGGAACAACTACTTCCACGGGAGTAATCTCCTTTGGTCACAATGGTTGAGCAGGAGGGTTTACCTAATGAGGATGATGAGATAGAGACGGATGAGGAGGACCCCGTTGAGTCGCCACAACAAAATAATGATGAGGAGGACGAGGAGGAAGAGATTCTACTAAACTCGATCATTTGTCAGATGTACGATGAAGTATCTGACCGCAATGTGGAACTTCGAGGATACCGTCGAGGAGTTGGAAGAGATAGAAGTCAAAAAATGCACCTCGATGGCACGAAAGATGATGTGATCCGAGATCGAGATGAACGTCTGAATAATGTCAAGGAAGGTGATCCACACTCAAGGAGAGAATGAACAAATGACGAGAAGATTGCAGAGCTAAAGAACAAGTTGAAAGAAGAATCTACTAAGAGGGCAAGAGCCAAAGACGCATACGAGGAAGCTTATCAACGAGCCGGGATAGCAGAGAGAGAGGCACACGCAAAGAAGATCAAGATGGAAGAGATGAATAACGTATTCAACACCGTGATTAATCGAGCTCAAGATCGAGTTATGTATTATCTGATTCAGTTCGAGACACTACCGCCATACATATTAGATCGCAGAACAATGTTCCGGATTATGGAGGAAGAGCGTCGTAAGGCTACGCATCATCTTTGTAGGACATCGTAGGGAATGTACCTGATATGCGATTATTAATATGATAAATAATATATAAATCCCTGGTGATGGGATATTATGTTGATGTTATCCAGAAACTTTTGTAGTTCAGGAAAGTAATGTAAATAGTAGTGATGCTATTGTTCTTATGTTTCCTAAAAGATTATGAATGAATAAAAGTTATTATTTTATTTTATTCAAAGTGTTATGTGTTATATGATGATTTTTTTTTGGGTGCAAGTTAAGTAGAAAATACTTAAAGGAATTGAGTATAATCTAATGAGTATATTTTAACAGAAAATGCTTCCCAGATGTCAACCTCGACAAATAACCCCTGAGAGATCTACCAATAACAACAATGCTGAGGCTAACCCAGTTCAGCAGCTAGTGACGTTATTGACGGGTGAACTGCAGAATCAACCGCAAAATCAAGCTGTGACATTTAAGGACTTCAAGGCGGTTGCACCACCAGAATTATGTGGGTCCATGAATCCAGTTGAGGCACAGACCTGGATCATGGAGATAGAGACAGTGTTCGAGGTAGCTAGGGTTAGTGAGAATCAGAAGATTACTTTTGTAAAATTTATGTTAAAAGCAGAGACTAGTTATTGGTGGCAAGCCAATAAAACTCGAATAGGACAAGGGGTGATGACTTGGGATAAGTTTCAGGAGATATTCTTCGAGACTTATTTCCTGGAGAGTTTGAAGAATCAGATGGAGGTGCAGTTTTTAGAACTGAAGCAGTGAACAATGACGGTATCGGAGTGTGCCGCAAAATTTAACGAGTTGGCGAGGTTTGTGCCATATCAAGTTAACACAGATGAACACAAGGCTAAGAGGTTTGAGCAGGGACTGAAACTCTGGTTGTACAGTAGGGTCTCCATGTTTCAACTGAAGTCATTTACAACGGTAATGGAGAAGGTAATTCTCGCTGAAGGTGGAGGGGAGACTGTAACAAAATTTAATCAAGAACAAAGAATAAAGAAGAATGAAGGCGAGGTTAAGAAGTGTGGTGGTGGTAGTGGAAATGATAACAATAACCTGAAGAGAATATGGAATAGAAATGGGGGTGCTGGAAACTAGTAGGGTAACCAGTAGAATAAGAAGTTCGAAGCATGTGCTACATGCAGGAAGTTTCACAAGGGTATATAATTAAGTGGGAAACGTTTATGATTTAACTGTGTCTAGGAAGGTCACATCGCCCGAAATTGCAATCAACCTAAGAAGAACGTATGCTTCACGTGCGAGTCAAAGGATCATTTAGCTCGTGAGTGCCCTAAGAAGAAATTTAGAGAGACAACATGAAGCAAGGGAGGTAGCAGTGGAGGTACATGGACCATTGTTGGATCAACGTCATCAAACAGACCCACAGCCAAAACCTTCAACATGACTATGCAAGATGTTGTGCAATCAAAGGATGTTGTGTAAGGTATTATCCCAATCAATGATATAGATGCTTATGTATTATTTGATTCAGGTGCTACTTGCTCGTTTATATCTGATGAATTTGCTAAGAGGTTAGAATTACCTAGTGAAGAATTTAATTTCCCTTTAAACATAGAAATTACGAATAAAGAAGTAATTCCTGTTAGGTTCGTATACAAGAATTGTAGGGTGAATATTAAAGTGAATATCATGATGGTAGATTTAATCCCGATTAAACTTGGAGAGTTTGTTGTTATATTGGGAATGGATTGGCTATTTAATTATGGAGCGATAATTGATTGTCAAAAAAAATGTGTAAACCTTGCTTATATAACTATTACAGCTAAAGTTGAGAATGTCGATGTACCTAGCACTAGTAAAGGGAAAGGAAAGATGAACAAGTATTAAAGACTTGTAAACATGTTGACTTTTAATATTTCCAGACTTTGTTCTTAGTTATTATGGTGAAGTTATTTATTTTTTCGCACTTGATATTTGTATTTAAAGGTTAGATGACCTGGGAGATTTTATTGGAAATTATTAATGTAATCCTTTAATGGGAAGGTTTATTGTTCAATTTTATTATATTTGGTAGTTAGAAATGAATGTTTTTATCAAGTGAACACCAAATCTTGTGGGAATGAAGTACCCGAATTTGGGGGTGTCACAAGTTGGTATCAAAGCTTTAGGTTATGAACCTTAGGTGTGGGAAAAGCCTTAGGAAGTAACATTTGAAAAGATAGTGGTGATAAACTTTTATCAAGTTTTAAGGAAGAAGTAATAAAACACTTGTGTGTTTATGTGAATATAACTTATGTGCTCGTGAGTGTCGAGTAGTAATGATTAGTAATTAAAACTTAAAAATTTTGTTGTCGGGATGGCTAATGTACGAGAATCCAGTCAGGCTAGTGAGGGAGAACCCCAGGTGCCTAGAGAGGAGGACCATCGTGACATTCAGGTGATTTTGGAACAACTACTTCCACGGGAGTAATCTCCTTTGGTCACAATGGTTGAGCAGGAGGGTTTACCTAATGAGGATGATGAGATAGAGACGGACGAGGAGGACCCCGTTGAGCTGCCACAGTTAAATAATGATGAGGAGGACGAGGAGGAAGAGATTCTACTAAACTCGATCACTGCTCGTATGTACGATGAAGTATACGACCGCAATGTGGAACTTCAGGATACCGTCGAGGAGTTGGAAGAGATAGAAGCTGAAAAACAGACCTCGATGGCACAGAAAGACGATGTGATCCGAGATCGAGATGAACGTCTGAATAATGTCGAAGGGAAGGTGATCCACACTGAAGGAGAGAATGAACAAATGACAGAGGAGATTGCAGAGCTAAAGAACAAGTTGAAAGAAGAATCTACTAAGAGGGCAAGAGCCAAAGACGCATACGAGGAAGCTTATCAACGAGCCGGGATAGCAGAGAGAGAGGCACATGCAAAGAAGATCAAGATGGAAGAGATGAATAATGTATTCAACACTGTGATTAATCGAGCTCAAGATCGAGTTATGTATTATCCGATTTAGTTCGAGACACTACCGCCATACATATTAGATCGCAGAACAATGTTCCAGATTATGGAGGAAGAGTGTCGTAAGGTTATGCATCATCTTAGTAGGACATCGTAGGGAATGTACCTGATATGCGATTATTAATATGATAAATAATATATAAATCCCTAGTGATGGGATATGATGTTGATGTTATCCTGAAACTTTTGTAGTTCAGGAAATTAATGTAAATAGTAGTGATGCTATTGTTCTTATGTTTCCTAAAAGATTATGAATGAATAAAAGTTATTATTTTATTTTATTCAAAGTGTTATGTGTTATATTATGATTTTTTTTTTGGGTGCAAGTTAAGTAGAAAATACTTAAAGGAATTAAGTATAATCTAATGAGTATATTTTAACAGAAAATGCCTCCCAAATGTCAACCTCGACAAATAACCCCTGAGAGATCTACCAATAACAACAATGCTGAGGCTAACCCAGTTCAGCAGCTAGTGACGTTACTGACGGGTGAACTGCAGAATCAACCGCAAAATCAAGCTGTGACATTTAAGGACTTTAAGGCGGTTGCACCACCAGAATTATGTGGGTCCATAAATCCAGTTGAGGCACAGACCTGGATCATGGAGATAGAGACAGTGTTCGAGGTAGCTAGGGTTAGTGAGAATCAGAAGACTACTTTTGCAAAATTTATGTTAAAAGCAGAGACTAGTTATTGGTGGCAAGCCAATAAAACTCGAGGAGGACAAGGGGTGATGACTTGGGATAGGTTTAAGGAGATATTCTTCGAGACTTATTTCCCGGAGAGTTCGAAGAATCAGATGGAGGTGCAGTTTTTAGAACTGAAGCAGGGAACAATGACGGTATCGGAGTGTGCCGCAAAATTTAACGAGTTGGCGAGGTTTGTGCCATATCAAGTCAACATAGATGAACACAAGACTAAGAGGTTTGAGCAGGGACTGAAACCCTGGTTTTACAGTAGGGTCTCCATGTTTCAACTGAAGTCATTTACAGCGGTAATGGAGAAGGTAATTCTCGCTGAAGGTGGAGGGGAGACTGTAACAAAGTTTAATCAAGAACAAAGAATATAGAAGAATGAAGGCAAGGTTAAGAAGTGTGGTGGTGGTAGTGGAAATGATAACAATAACTTGAAGAGAATATGGAATAGAAATGGGGGTGCTGGAAACTAGTAGGGTAACCAGCAGAATAGGAAGTTCGAAGCATGTACTACATGCAGGAAGTTTCACAAGGGTATATACTTAAGTGGGAAACGTGTATGCTTTAACTGTGTCTAGGAAGGTCACATCGCCCCAAATTGCAATCAACCTAAGAAGAACGTTTGCTTCACGTGCGAGTCAAAGGATCATTTAGCTCGTGAGTGCCCTAAGAAGAAAGCTAGAGAGACAACATGAAGCAAGGGAGGTAGCAGTGGAGGTACATGGACCATTGTTAGATCAATGTCATCAAACAGACCCACAGCCAGAACCTTCAACATGACTATGCAAGATGCTGTGCAATCAAAGGATGTTGTGTAAGGTATTATCCCAATCAATGATATAGATGCTTATGTATTATTTGATTCAGGTGCTACTTGCTTGTTTATATCTGATGAATTTGCTAAGAGGTTAGAATTGCCTAGTGAAGAATTTAATTTTCCTTTAAACATAGAAATTACGAATAAGGAAGTAATTCCTGTTAGGTTCATATACAAGAATTGTAGGGTGAATATTAAAGTGAATATCATGATGGTAGATTTAATCCCGATTAAACTTGGAGAGTTTGTTGTTATATTGGGAATGGATTGGCTATTTAATTATGGAGCGATAATTGATTGTCAAAAGAAATGTGTAAACCTTGCTTATATAACTATTACAGCTAAAGTTGAGAATGTCGATGTACCTAGCACTAGTAAAGGGAAAGGAAAGATGAACAAGTATTAAAGACTTGTAAACATGTTGACTTTTAATATTTCCAGACTTTGTTCTTAGTTATTATGGTGAAGTTATTTAATTTTTCGCACTTGATATTTGTATTTAAAGGTTAGATGACCTGGGAGATTTTATTGGAAATTATTAATGTAATCCTTTAATGGGAAGGTTTATTGTTCAATTTTATTATATTTTGGTAGTTAGAAATGAATATTTTTATCAAGTGAACACCAAATCTTGTGGGAATGAAGTACCTGGATTTGGTGGTGTCACATGTTGGTATCAAAGCTTTAGGTTATGAACCTTAGGTGTGGGAAAAGCCTTAAGAAGTAACCTTTGAAAAGATAGTGGTGATAAAATCTTATCAAGTTTTTAGGAAGAAGTAATAAAACACTTGTGTGCTTATGTGATTATAACTTTTGTGCTCGTGAGTGTCGAGTAGTAATGATTAGTAATTAAAACTTAAAAATTTTGTTGTCAGAATGGCTAATGTAGGAGAATACAGTCAGGCTAGTGAGGGAGAACCCCAAATGCCTAGAGAGGAGGACCATCGTGACATTCAGGTGATTTTGAAACAACTACTTCCACAGCAGTAATCTCCTTTGGTCACAATGGTTGAGCAGGAGGGTTTACCTAATGAGGATGATGAGATAGAGACGGACGAGGAGGACCCCGTTGAGTTTCCACAGTCAAATAATGATGAGGAGGATGAGGAGGAAGAGATTCTACTAAACTCGATCGTTGCTCATATGTACGATGAAGTATACGACCGCAATGTGGAACTTCAGGATACCGTCGAGGAGTTGGAAGAGATAGAAGCTGAAAAACAGACCTCGATGGTACAGAAAGACGATGTGAT
This sequence comes from Panax quinquefolius, assembly GCA_020205615.1. Taxonomy (NCBI): domain Eukaryota; kingdom Viridiplantae; phylum Streptophyta; class Magnoliopsida; order Apiales; family Araliaceae; genus Panax; species Panax quinquefolius. The sequence continues at coordinate 90,921,991 of CM035171.1, read as the reverse complement.
TCGAGATCGAGATGAACGTCTGAATAATGTCGAAGGGAAGGTAATCCACACTGAAGGTAAGGAAGGAGGATGTACCTAGAACGACATTCAGAACTCGGTATGAACATTACGAGTTTCTGGTGATGTCTTTTGGTTTGACCAATGCCCCTGTTGCATTCATGGATTTGATGAACATGGTGTTTAAACCATTCTTAGACAAGTTTTTGGTGATATTTATCGACGATATTCTGGTGTACTCCAAATCTCAAAAAGAACACGTGGAACATTTACGTTTGACGTTGGAGACACTAAGAAAGGAAAAGTTATACGCGAAATTGTCTAACTGTGAATTTTGGCTAGATCGTGTATAATTTTTTGGACTTGTGATTGACAAAGATAGAATTTCAGTGGATCCATCAAAAGTTGAAGCCGTAATCAATTGGGAACAACTAGGGACACCATCGGAGGTGAGGAGTTTCTTGGGACTGACCAGTTATTATAGATGGTTTATTATAGATTTTTCCAAGATCACTCCGTTAACAAATTTGACAAGGAAAGCTGTAAAATTTGTTTGGACGGAGAAGTGTGAAGAGAGTTTTCAAGACCTGAAAAAGAAGTTAAGTGTGGCACCTGTATTGTCATTACCAGATAATACAGGAAACTTTGTGGTGTATAGTGATGCCTCACATAAAGGATTGGGTTGTGTTCTTATGTAGAACAGCAAAGTTATTACAACTGAAGGACTATGAGAAAGGATATCCGACTCATGATTTTGAGTTGGCTGCGGTGGTATTTGCTCTAAAGATATGGAGACACTATCTCTATGGAGAAAAATGTGAGATCTACACGGACCATAAGAGTCTGAAGTATATTTTCACTAAGAAGGACCTGAACATGCGTCAAAGAAGATGGATGAAATTGATAAAAGATTACGATTGTGAGATCTTTTATCATCCAGACAAAGCGAATGTGGTTGCAGATGCTTTAAGTAGGAAAGGTCAATAAAAGTTGATGTTGATAACCACTCAGGAGGAGCTTATTTCAACAATGCCAAAGCTAGAGTTGGAAATAAAATTTCCAAAAGAATCCGATGAACGACTATTCCAGATAGAAGCTAGTCCAACTATGGTGGACAAAGTTAAGAATACTCAACTACAAGATGAAGAATATGGGAAAATCAAAGAGAAAGTGGTTGAGGTTAATGATGTGAAATACAAGATCGAGATTGAAGGACTAATAAGATTTGAGGGAAGAATTTGGGTTCCAGCAGTACTAGATATTAAGGAAGAAATCTTGACCGAAGCTCATAACTCAAGATACTTGATTCATCCGGGAAGAACGAAGATGTATCAAGATTTACGACGTCATTTTTGGTGGCCAAACATGAAAAGAGATGTCGCAGAATGTGTCGCAAAATGTTTGACATGTCAAAGAGTCAAGGTCGATCATCAAAGACCAAGCAGATTACTTCAACCGTTGGAAATACCGGAATGGAAGTGGGAACACATTACAATGGATTTTGTGGTGGGTCTTCCAACTAATCAGAGAGGATGCGATGAGATTTGGGTGATAGTGGACAGACTGACAAAATCAGTACACTTTTTGTCAATAAAGATTAGATTCAATCTTGATCAGTTGGCAAAGTTGTACGTTAAAGAAATCGTTTTGAGACATGGAGTTCCAGTGTCAATTGTATCAGATAGAGATATGCAATTCACGTCAAATTTCTGGAAGAGACTACAAGAATGTATGGGAACACAGTTGAGAATGAGTACGGCATATCATCCGCAAACAGATGGCCAAAGTGAACGAACAATCCAGACGTTGGAAGATATGCTTAGAGCACGCATCATGGATTTTAAAGGGAGCTGGGATGAACATTTAACATTGGTGGAATTTACCTACAACAACAGTTACCATGAAAGCATCGGCATGCCGCCTTTCAAAGCATTATACGGCAGGAAGTGTAGAACTCCACAGTGCTAGGATGAAGTTGGTGAATGCTAGCTGTTAGGACCGGAACTGGTACAACAAACTGCTGAGGTTGTTAAACTCATCAGGACAAGATTGGTAGTTGCTCAAGACAGACCGAAGAAGTATGCTGATCAACACAGACAAGATTGTGAGTTCGACGTAGGAAATTACGTGTTCTTAAAAGTTTCTCCTTAGAAGGGGAAAATTCGTTTGGTAAAAAGGGAAAGCTAAGCCCGAGGTTTATTGGACCCTTTGAAGTGCTGTGAAGAGTAGGAGAAGTGGCTTACGAGGTAGCTCTACCTCCAGAGTTGGAAAACGTTCATAATGTTTTTCATGTTTCGGTGTTATGACCGTGTAAACCCGATTACAAGCACGTGATCGAGTTCGAACCATTGCAGTTTGATAAGTACTTATCTTATGAGGAAGTTCCTATCCAGATAGTTGACAGGAAAGAACAAGTGCTCAGGAATAAAGTAATACCTTCAATGAAAGTGATATGTAGCAACCACAATGCTGAAGAAGCTACGTGAGAACTCGAAGATAAAATGATGAAAGATTATCCTGAGTTATTTGTTTAATCCGTTTCTTTGATTCTGGGGACAGAATCTGTGAAAGTAAGGAAGAATGTGATGAATGATTTGTTTGAGTTGTGATTCTAGGGACAGAATCCTTGTAAAGAAGGAAGGATGTAACAATCCAAAATTTTATTTTAAATTGTAATTTAAAATATTTATTGAGTTATATAAATATTTTAATTGATGTGTTTATTGTTGAATAAGTATTTATTTAAGGTTAGTTGATTTGATTATTTATTTGTTAAATAAATAATTTATGAGTTAAGGAAATTGATCATCATGAGATAATATTTTAATTTAACTTTATAAATTAAGTTAGAAGAGTTTATAATGATTAAATAAATTATTATAATGATATTTTAATTTGATTTTGTAATTAAAATGATGTGCTAATTTATTAAATAAAATTATTATTATAATTATAAAGAAAATTATAATTTTGTTGTATTGATTTATGTGGTAAATTTATTTAATAAATTGTTATTAGAATTAATTAAATTAAGTATTAAAAATTAATTAAATAAAGTGTGACAATAAACTATGCTATAAATGAGTTATTAAAATAAGTTAAATGAGGTTAATTCAGTTTTGCCAAACAAGACTTAATGAATGTTAAGTCTTTAATTAAATAGGTTTTACTCAAACAATGCGTAAGGATTTTAAGTTGTTAATTTTAAAGTAGTTTAGCCAAACAAGCCTTATGGCTTTTGATTTTCAAAAACAAAATAACTGATATCAGTTATACATATATTTATATTATATAATTAATACCTATTATATTATATACGTTATAATTTTAAGTACGTAAGTTAGAAAAAAACACAAAAGAAGAAAAAAAAATGAGAAGAAGAAAGTTTGCAGAGAAAAGTTAAGAGAGAATTGAGAGAATTCTAGAGAGATTTTGAGAGAGGAATTGTGGGAAGGAGTCTTGGTAATAAAAGGGTAGCTATCATCTTCTAGAAAACAAAGGTATCATCTTACTCTTCTATTTTTCAAAACTTGTTGTTTTATTCTATTCAAAAATCCTATGTAAAACTTTGTGAGGGTTGAATTATTTGTTATATATAGTTTTATATGATAGTTGGTTGATATAAAATTTCTTATATAAGTTTATATTTGAGTTATAGTAAATTTATTCATGTAATGTATTTATTTATGAAGGAAATCATATTACAGTGAATTGCTATGAATATATATGAATATGGCTTAGTTAATTTAAAGTAAAAATTGATGTTTAATCCATTGTATAATGTATAAATTGACTATTGATTTTGAAAGTAGATGAAGAAACAAAAACAAAGTATTTTAAATTAACTATTTTGGTTGAAAAACTAAGTCACAGTGATGATTTTCACTAAGAATATCAAAAAGTGAAGCTTTTGCAAAAACAGTGAAATTAGAGGTCTTAAATTCGATGTTTATATTGTTATATGGGAAAAATCATGTTAAGAGACATTAAATTATGTTTGTGTGAAGTCTATATATATATATATATATATATATATTACGTGTTAATTTAGTTGTTAGAAAGTAGCTTGTAGGCCAAATTGGCATTGTTTATGTTGTTGCAGAAGTTGGTCGTCGAAGATTGTAATTGGTTACACATAATGCTACCTCATGATACAAGTCTCACAGCATTTACCTTTGTGACTCATGAAGAGAGCCAAAGATCAAGATCTTCAAATGTGTAGCCGCCCCCAGTGTAAACTGTGGCACCGCATCGCCGGTTAACAGAATAGTCAGTAGTGTGTTTTAGTTACACAAAGTCTGAAAAAGTTGTTAAGGTGAAATAGTATGACTGTTAGGATGTGATTTTGGTATTACTATACTAAGAATGGAAATATTATTTACAATTAACGAGTTTTATTATTACATTACTAATGTGTCTTGACTATGTGATTAAAACCGATCCATACATGATGTAGATACTTAATTGTATATAGAGTGTATGTAGTAACTAATGATGTTATAATGATATGTGTATAGGATATTGTGAATCGAATTATTACGGTTTAGCTTACACGCAAGGCAAGTTTTTTAACTCTAAACTTTTGTTGAGCAAGTTTCTAAACCTTATCTCTTGATATTGAACAAGTTTTCTTATCTTTAACTATATTGTTATGATTGTGCAAGTTTCTTTACTCTACCTTGTTTATTATTGAGCAAGATATTCATAATCCTATTTATACAATTTAAGTATATTCGTGCAAAGCTATTTAACCTAACTCTTACTTTGAGAATGTTCCTTACTTTAACTTGTTTACTAGCATGCAAGTTTATCGTTCCAAATCACTATTTATTATGCATGCTTGATAATTCAATTCTAAACAACATTCCGACCTTAATTAGCTTATTATTTTCTAAGTAAGGTATGTTACGTTATTTAATGTTTTTGCTTTTAGTTCTTTTCTAAAGCATGACCCTAAACTACAAATTTTGTATTCATCTATGACTTGTTCCATAGCATATTATTATTGTATTCTATTCAACTAATCCTTAGTTGATGTTCATTGAATTCCAAATTACCTTGAAACGTATCCAAAGCAAACTTACTTTGGGATGAACTTTTATTCTAAATGTTGAGATGAACAACCCTGTTACAAGGGATAATTTACGCATAGCGTTGAAATGTTTGTGCACAATACATTGTACGAAGGGTTGATCCCCCTAAGTACGAGGAGTCCTTATAGTCTTATGACTGTTAAAGTTTAAGTTGAAAGATTACTTAGAACTATGGACATAGTTCGTGGTCTTATGACCCTCAGATATATATTTTTGATTTTGATTATCATTGATAGAGCATATTGTTCAGTTCTATTGAGCCTATTATTTGGGAGTTGTTATATAGTTTTATTCATTGTCATTTCAAGTGGGCATTGTTTGCTCACTCTTGCTTATATAACTATTACAGCTAAAATTGAGAAGGTCGATGTACCTAGCACTAGTAAAAGGAAAGGAAAGATGAACAAGTATTGAAGACTTGTAAACATGTTGACTTTTAAAATTGTCAAACTTTGTTTTTAGTTATTATGATTAAGTTATTTAATTTTCCGCACTTGATATTTGTATTTAAAGGTTAGATAACCTGGGAGATTTTATTGGAAATTATTGATGTAATCCTTTAATGGGAAGGTTTATTGTTTAATTTTTTTATATTTTGCTAGTTAGAAATGAATGCTTTTATCAAGTGAACACCAAATCTTGTGGGAATGAAGTATCCGGATTTGGGGGTGTCACAGATTCATTTATCAAATTCGTGGCTTTGGAGAGAAAAAGACTTGGTAGAGTGTATGGATACTAATGAGACTTGTTTTTATATTTTCTCTATCTTTTCTCTCTCTATCTTTTGATTCAATGAATTTGGCTGGTATAGTTGTCAAGACTTGGCTGATTGGAATGGATTTAAGGCACATGGTGAATCTAAAGTTGGCGAGTCCAAATATTTTGGCAAGATTTGCACTCTGTCTTATTAAAGAAAGATAAAAAGGTATTTTGATCTTTAACCCACAATTTTAATGGCATACTTGTAATTTGACCTAACCCTTAGGTTTTGCTAATTAAATTTAGGATTTTCTAATTAGGGTTTAAAATAGAAAATTAAGCTTTCTAATTTAGAAATTAGGATTTCCTAATTATATTAGGGTTTTCTAATTACATTAGGGCTTGCAAATTAGGATTAATATTTCCTATTTAACATTAAAATTTCTAAATTAACAATTAGGTTTTCCCTAATTGAACATTAAGGTTTCCTTTTTAGGTTTACGATCAATAACACTTATCCTTAATCACATAAACACAATTACTTATCAGTTTTAATTTCCTATTTAAATTTCAAATTAGGGTTTAACAATTTAACATTAGGGTTTTCTAATGCTACACTATAACTGATCAACAATTAATATTACACAAATACACTACATACTTATAATACTAAAATTCAATTATAATTGTATTAATTTTTCAAATCCTTTTTAAAAATTCGAATTAGGGTTTTAAATAATATCCGACTTCACTTTCATTCCTAGTCAACTTTTAGTTATTAAGTTGACTAACCTCCTTAATCCATATCGCTTATATTTCAAAATATTCTTACTGGTACCAATATTCATAATAATTAATAGAAAAAAATAATTATTCATAAAAATATAGATATAATTGTCTGAAAATTACTGGTATTTACAAAGAAATGCTTGCAATTTACCTTTAGCGATCTTGAAAAATTGAGAACTTGCAACAGCGTATGTGACGCCCCAAAAATAGGTATACATCACACATCTTGGGTCGCCAAATACATGGTACTGAATACAAATACAAACTTAATTATACAACATGAGCTGAGAGTTTTTACACGAATATTGTCTCACAAACAATATCCAAACTCAAATTCAAGCCTCATTAAATTTATTATCACACTAAATAGTGAGGACTACTAAAACAACCATCTCGGACCATCACTCCGTTCCCCGACTAGTCTCAGCTACGTTCTCATTTCCTGAAGAGAACAATGAAAGCAAAAGGGTGAGCTCAACTAGCCCAGTAAGAAATATTATGACTAAGATAATGCATGATAAATTATCGTTAGCCTTCAATAGTGTTAAACTGATAAAATACAATAAACATCAAGTTTAACTGCAGCAGAACAAACAATCCATTAGAAGAGTCAAGTAGAGCATGATATCTACTATCTTCTATGATTTAAAAAGTTTATCATCAATTATATCGTTGAGACTCAACTTAATAAATAATCCACATCATCGAATCATCCTTGCACTACGGCTAAGGATATTCATTAGTATCACGTCCATGAATTATCCATGCACTACGAGCCAAGGATATTCGTGTAATCATCAATGGTCACGATCATGCCAACAACTGTTCATCAATGCATTACGGGCCATTTAGGATTTTTACCACGTCATTTGTAACATTATTGGTCATGATTATATTGAATAATTCCTAGTTATAATCATACCAATCAATAGTCCATCTATGCACGTAAGCCAAAGATAACTTTCATCACAATATAAGCATGACGATTATGACAATGATATAAGAATTCAATTAAAAAAAGCAAAGGATAAATTTTTAAAGATTTATAATTTAATTTATCCAGAATTCAATAATGTCCAAATTATCATCATGATACTGCTTTGTAGAGTAAAAGTCAAGAATAATATTGTATAAAAAATGATTTGGACAGCAAAGAAATCAATTTTTGTCATGAATAGTACCCCGGGTGAATAGTTTCTAAGTGAGTAGTACTCCGTAAATAGTACTTCGTGAATAATACCCATGAATAGTACCCGGGAATAGTACCTCGTGGATAGCACTTTGTGAATAGTACCTCATGAATAGTACTTTGTGAATAACACCCCATCAATAGTATTCCGACATGAAAAGATCAATAATTATCAAGAATGCTCAGAATAATATTTCCATGAAAAGATAATGGATGAAGCGCAAATATCAAGGATATTCTACTAATTTCACGGAGTATAGAAGTAATACTTTAACAGAATGAGTGTAGAATTAGGAATACGAAACAAAATAATATTACTCACATACTACAGAGTATGGAAGAAAATATTATTTCTTATGAATACAGAACAAAAATAATATCCCTTACCATAGAAGAATACTAGATACTAGAATAGTGAAGTAGCAGAATACTCTTCTTCTTTCTCTCTATAGCTCCTCTCTCTATAATTGCTCTTGTGAGTCTTAGTGAATTGGTGAGAATAAAAGAAGAATGAGCTTCTATTTATAGGAAAACATAGTTTCGATAATTGCACGTTTTGGGGCTCGAATTATTACAGTATAGTACCTTCATCTTTTTCTCCATTTTTAATTTAGTCCTACAAGTATTATCAAACTTGCACCACCTCCCCTAATAGTTCATGCATGTGAATCAATAGTTCCATTCATTTGAACAAATAGTTATATCTATGTATACTAATAGAAATTAATTGCTCAGTTATCCGATTAATTACCCGATTGGTTAATATAACCTCCAGAAATCAATTATTATCCAAATAAATGTCAATTTCTACTAACACTAATAATCCCAACACAATGGAAATATCAATTTCATCTTTAATTAACATGAACATATTCATCATTAATATTATAACTCACAATATTTAACAACTAGATCATTCCCAGGAAAGAGGGGGCTTTCCGATAAGGATTTCTCCATATTGGCACTCAATTATGTGACCAAACTCCTTTCCTCAACAAAACTTTCTAGGCATCATCAATATTGCAAATAATAATATGAATAACTTTGTCGTCTCAATAATTGATTTAATAATATAACATATTATGCAGATGATACTGTGACAATAATTGAATCAATAATATGAGAGATATTATGCAGCAATTACTGTAATAATATTTGAGTATAACTGAGTGACTTCTCATGTAAGCATTAAAAATCAATACCGTGTGCTACTATATAACCACACATATTACTGTTCTTTTACCACCGAGTATTTCAACAGTTTAACGGTAAAACTTTCGCCGGTATTTTATAAAAAAGATATTTATGTTGTTTTCTAACTCCGACAATACTTCCATTGTGGGGTCTACCAATAATTGTATCGTCGTACAAATATTCCCTGTTGGAACAAATATTCTCCGACCAATCGAATATTTTATAACAACTTGCTTACTTTTCAAAATTTATAAATTTTACCCACAACTATAATATTATAACAAATCCACACCATAATATTCCAAAATATATTCCGAGAAAAATTAATCTTTATTCTTAAAAGTTGGGGTCTTACAGCGCAGCTGCGCCCAAGTTATAAAGAAAAGCTGCGCCATATCTCAGTCACAAAAATTAGTCGCTACCACCAAGCGCAGCTGGGCCCAACCAACGCCAAATCCAAGTATAGCTGCGCTGCTATCAAAACCCAATTTTTATATTTTAACCCAACCTCCCTGCCTGTTTGCTCCTTGTCCTATTTTGACTAGGCACATTAAATATCCTCATGCCTAAGGCCTAACGAACTGAAATTCTACTCTCTTGCTCTCATTCCTTCTATATCCTAATCCACAACTACCATCACCAAATCCTTTTATAAAATAACTTTCATACACCTACAATTAGAGTTGTGGGATACATTGAGGCAGAGGCGAAAAGGAGCAAGGCAAGGGAAGCAAAGAAATGTACTACACTACATAAGTCGGAGCATAATAATAAAATGGGTTGAAACAAAGCGCACTACACATGATTCTGGAAAGGGATGAAAAACTAAATTGGAGTGCCAAACAAGTATGGGGGAATAACATGTTGAAGTTCTAGGGCATTAGAGAAGTTCAAGTTCAGTTCCTGACATAAGGCGACACCCCAACTTAACCTCCCCCATATATGCTTTCATACAATAATGATAATGGGGAGGATGACAATAATACAATCAAGGGGAGTATTTCTTTTAATTTCTATCACAATGAAGGCATTGTTAGTTTTAATTTTGGGGGGATTGCTTGCATTGCATTTAGTATAATTCATATGTTAACATGTATTTTTCATTTTGTTAGATCTTAAAAAATTTTGAAAATCGCAATAAGACTTGTTTTAATTATTGCATTTAGTTAAGTCATATTGCATGAATCCAAGGTTTCAGTTAGTTTGAAATTCATTTGGCCTATGAGGAGATTGAAATTAAATGAATTTTGAACAATTTTGATGACTTAGGCCTGGTTTTATTGTCATAGAATGATGTAAATCTTTATCTATTTGAAACTGATGTAACCATATAACACTTTAGAATAATCATTATGTTTGCTAGGTTTAAATGGTCACATACTTATCTTTTGGTGGGAAATTTGTGTTTCAATGAAAGAGATTTAGTAAATAATTAGTAATGACTAGGATTGCGTAAAAGCTTAAGTTTAAGGGAATTCATCTAAGTCGCCAAATACATGGTACAAAAATCAAATAAAAACTTCTTTTATACAATACGACAAAACGTAGCTAAGAGTTTATTGTCTCATAGACAATATCCAAACTCAAATTCAATTCTCATTACATTTATTATCACACTAAATAGTGAGGACTGCTAAAACAACCATCTCGAACCGTCACTCCATTCCCTGACTAGTCCCTGTAAAACCCCAACTTTTTGAATAAAGATGAATTTTCTATAAATGTTATTTTTGAATATTATGGAGTGAAATTGATATAATGTTATAGTTGTGGGTAATATTTATAAATTTTGCATAGTATGCAAGTTGTAATATTATATTCGATTGGTCGGGAAATATTCGCTTTTAGCGAGGAATATTATAACCACAAGAATCATTGGTGGACCCTACAACAGAATTATTGTCGGATTGAGAAAATGACAAAAATATTTTTATGAAAATAACGGCAGAAGTTTAACCGTTGATCTTTGTTGAACTACTTTCAGTAAAAAAAGTATAGTAATGGCGTGGTTGCATAGTAGCACACGGTATTGGTTATTGATGCTTACGTGAGAAGTCATTCAATTTTGTTCAATTATTGCTATAGTAATTGTTGCATAGTATCTCACGTTATTTGATTCAATTATTGTCGATATTTATTATATTGTTAAAATCAATAATTGAGGCGACAAAATTATTAATATTATTATTTGCAATATTAATGATGTCCGTAAGTTACATCGAGGAGAGGTTTGGTCACCTAATTGCGCCAATAGGGAGAAATCCTTATTGGAAAGCCCCCTCTTTCCTGGGAACGACCTGGTCGATTAATATTGTGAATTGTAATAAAGATGATAAATGTTGTTAAAATTATTAAGGTGGTTTTTATGAAGTTTGCTTATTTTATAGATTCCTATTTACCCATTTTTCAAAATAATCGATAGAAAATTATTTAAAGGTGGGGGGCCACATGTGGGGCCCATATGTGTTGAAAAAATGATTTTTGAAATGGAAGAGTATACGTATGGAAGTATATGTAAGTATTGAGTATATGGTGGGAGAAAGTGATAGGTGTGTGATGTGTGTGTGAGTGGAAAATGGTGGAAAAGTGGTAGTGTGATAGTGATGTGTAAGAATGTAGTGAAATTGATTTTTGGGAGGGTGGGGGATTGATGTTGGATATGGGGGATAAAAAATCTATTGGTATATATAATATTGATATATATAAATTGAAAACATGTGTTTATATATATGTATTATATTTTAATTTTTGTTGAAATCTTATTGGTTAGTTGTTTGACTTAGTTGTTAGTTGATTGAAGAAATAATTCTGCAAAATTATTTCGTACTTGAATAGTGCCCTTCCATCCTCCTATAAATAGAAGCTCATTCCTTCATTATTTCTTACGAATTCAATTTGAAACTCTAGAGAGAAAATTATAGAGAAAAGAAGAAAAGTTTTACTTCCTACTTAACTACTCTTATATTCATTTCTTTTACTGGTAAGGGATATTATTTCTTTTGTATTCATAAAGAGAACTTCATTATTCCATTCTTTATTATTCTCACTGGAATAACCAGGGTATCTGCGGACTACCCTATACTTGGTGACATTCTTCTATTATTAAAATGTCTTTATTATTATTCTATTGGAATATCCTATCTCATGCATTTTACTATGCCGACGATTCCGTCTTTTATTATTACATTGGAATATCACATGCATGCGTTTTTACGTTTATTATTACCGGGTTCCGTCTTTATTATTATTACATTCAGGAATATCATGTATGCATGCGTTTTCTGCATGGACTTGATTCCGCCCCTTATTAGTATTCTGTTGAATAACTTTACATCGTTATTTAGTATTACATTAATCGTGATTTACGTGGTGATTTCTATTGTTCTTCCATTCTTTATTATACTCAGTTGGTTAAAGTTTTGACTTCTATACCCCATGAAATTAGTGGAATATCCTTGATATTTGCGCTTCATCCAGTATCTTTTCATGGAAATATTCTTCTGAGCATTCTTGAATTTTACTCTACAAAGCAATATCATGTTGACAATTTGGACGTTATTAGTTCCTAGATAAATTAATTCTTGAACTTGTTTTATTGAATTCTTAAATCATTGTCATCATCCTCATGTTTATATTATGTTGAAAGACATCTGTGGCCTGTAGTGCATAGATGGACTTGGTATGATTATGACCAGGGATTATTCGGTGTAATCATGACCGTAATGTTACAAATGATGTTGAAAAAGTCCTCATTGGCCCGTAGTGCATTGGTGGACAGTTATTGGCATGATCATGACCATTAATGAATACACAAATATTCTTGGCCCGTAGTGCATGGATAATTGTGGTCGTGATACTAAAGAATATCATTGGCCGTAGTGCAGGTGTGATTCAATGATGTGGAATATTTATTAAGTCGAGTCTCAAATATAATAGTTGATGATGAAAACCTTTTAAATCATAAAAGATAGTAGATTTTATTTTCTACTTGACTCTTTTAATGGATTGCTTATTCCGCTGTAGTTAAACTTGATGTCTATTATATTTTATCAGTTTAACATTGTTGGAGACTAATGATAATTTATTACGCATTATCTTAGTCATAATATTTCTTCTTGGGCTAGTTGAGCTCACCCTTTCTTTCACTTTTTCTCTTGAGAAATGAGAATATAAATTTGGGGCGAGTCGGGGAGCGGAGTGATGGTCCAGAGGATAGCATTAGTAGTCCTCACTATTTTGTGAAATAGTGTGATAATAATTGTAATGAGGACTCCTTTTGAGTTTGTATACTCTCTAGTAGACAATATTTTTATTCAAACTCACAGTTTATGTTTTGTCGTATTGTACACGACAGTTGTATTAGTAAGTTGTATTTGAATTCTGTAGCATGTATCTGGCGACCCAAGATGGGTGATATATACCTAATTTTAGGGGCGTCAAAGTTGGTATCAAAGCTTAGGGATATGATCCCTGGCTAAGATGTGAGACTAGAACTAGGAGGGGAGAGACGGGGAATTCCTTCGCTAGTATGACCTACCTAAGTTTATTTGGTATTTAATTGGTCGGGCAAAGTATATGGATAATATGTTATATGTTAATGAACCTTTGTTTTGTGGCAGTATCTGAAAATAACATCCGAGAATGTTGAAAATAACAATGGAGCACAAGAGACCGTTGAGTCTCCACATATCAATAATCAGGAGAATGTGCACCAGGAAGGCGACAATCCTCATGCAAATAACAACACTGACCAAATGATGAATGATGAACTATTCAGAGGGTTTATGCAATTCATGCAACATCAGGCGAGAGCGGCTCCTATCCAAAATGTAGATGGAAACACTAGAAACTCTCAGACGGTCACTGGTAAACAGTTCAAGGAGCTGGGACCACCGGAGTTTATAGGAGAGCCAAAACCACTTAAGGCGGAAGCATGGATAAAGCAGATCACCAAGATATTTGATGTCTTGGGATGCTCCGAGGAGCAAAAGGTTCCATTCGCCACCTTCATGTTGCGTGAAGAGGCAGATTATTGGTGGGAATCTGTAAAACGTACCCAGCCTGACGCACTCAAGATGTCTTGGGAGAAGTTCCAAGAGCTATTCAACGAAAAGTATTTTCCCGAGAGTATTCGTCACATGAAAGAAGTGGAGTTTATCAAATTGGAACAAAATAATATGACCGTGTCGCAATACGAGGCTAAATTTGCAGAGTTATCCCGGTTTGCATCCTATTTGGTCGATAATGAGGAGCGAATGACGCGAATGTTTTTAAGAGGTTTGAAATCGGAGATACGTCAATATGTTATTTCTCATAAACTGTGTTTGTACTCAGATGTTGTAAATAGGGCTCAGTTATTGGAGCATGGTAATGAGTCAACGCAACTAAGAGAAAGCAGCCGTCAGCATAAAAATACTAGTAGTATCAGTCATCGAAACGGCAACAACAAACGTGGAGGGAATCAACATGCCAGAAATGGTAACCACTTCAGTGGTAATTATGGCCAAGACAGTAAAAATGGACATTTCAAGAAGAGGAGATTCAACAATGATGGAAAGACGTCATCACCAGAACCCATTGTTAAGGAAGGAGAACGACCACCTATCATATGCTTCAAATGCGGAGGAGAGGGACACATCAGTCCAAACTGCGCGATGCCGTCCAAAGCATGTTATAATTGTGGAAGAGAAGGTCACCTAGCCCGATTTTGTCGTTCACCGAAGACAAGTTCAGCTAGGATGGAGGCACCAAAGGCCGTCCCAGAAAAGTCAAAGCCAGTAGTGCAAGGGAGAGCGTTTGTAGTGACCTCCCAGAAAGCAAGGAACACGAATGAGGTCATCACGGGTAAGCTTATCATAAACTCTAGCGAAGTCTATACCTTATTTGATACGGTTCTACCCATTCTTTTATTTCTCCTACTTGCGCTCAACGATTAAATTTGACTCCGGAGAAATTAGACTTTGACTTATCTGTGGAAACTCCGTTGGGAGAAACCTTCATTACATCCACGGTTTATAAGTCTTGTTTGGTTCAAGTTGGTACCCACACATTACCTGTCGATCTTATTTCATTAAAAATACTTGCATTTGATGTAATTCTATGGATTGATTGGTTAACTACTCATCATGCAAAAATTGATTATTTTTGTAAGGTTATTAGCTTTCATATTCCTAATCGACCTATTATGTGAATTCAAGCAACCAAACCATTAAAATCAATCACTGTCATCTCAAGCCATAAAGCTATTCGTTTATTAAAAAACGGATGTCAAGCTTTCTTAGCTCATGTCACAGATCTAAACAAAAATATGTCAGTTTTGAATAATATTTCTATTGTTAATGAATTTCCTGACGTATTCCCTGAAGAACTTCTTGGCCTACCCCCAGAGCGTGAAAATGAATTTTGTATCAACCTTGAACCCGGTACAAAACCCATTTCTAAAGCCCCATATCGAATGGCTCCTATTGAACTTCAAGAGTTAAAGACTTAACTGCAGGAATTGTTAGACATTGGCTTTATTCGTCCTAGTACTTCTCCTTGGGGTGCTCCTGTTCTATTCGTGAAGAAGAAAGATGGGAGTATGCGACTTTGTATTGATTATCGGGAGTTGAATCATTTCATCATCAAAAATAGGTACCCATTTCCACGTATTGATGACCTGTTTGACCAACTGTAAGGAGCAAAATTCTTTTCAAAGATTGATCTTCGTTCCGGATATCACTAATTGAAGATTAGAACCGATGACATTCCAAAGATGGCTTTCAGAACTCGGTACGGGCATTATGAATTCTGAGTCTTGTCCTTTGGATTGACTAATGCTCCTGTTGCCTTCATGGATATGATGAACTGAGTATTCAAGGAATATTTGGATCACTTTGTGGTCGTCTTTATTGATGACATCCTTATTTATTCCAAAAGCAGTGAAGATCATGAGCAACACTTGAGGCTGATACTCCAAAAGCTTCGTTAATATAAGCTTTATGCCAAGTTGAAGAAATGCGAGTTCTGGCTTGAGGAAGTAGCATTCCTTGGGCACGTGGTATCAAGTCATGGAATATCTGTTGACCCAGCAAAGATTGAAGCTATTCAAAGCTGGGAGCAACATAAATCAGTGACCAAAGTACGTAGTTTTCTCGGCTTAGCTGGTTATTATCGGAGATTCTTAGAGGGGTTTTCTCGAATCGCTACTCCACTAACTCAGCTAACTGAAAAAGATACAAAGTTCGGTTGGAGCGAGGAATGTGAGAAGAGTTTTCATGAACTCAAGAGGAGACTCATTTCAGCACCTGTTCTGATAATACCATCTGGTTTGGAGGGATTTGTCATTTTCAGTGATGCTTCGAGCAAAGGGTTAGGATGTGTTCTCATGCAATACGGGAAAGTCATAGCCTATGCCTCACGACAACTCAAAGAATATGAGAGGAATTATCCTACTCATGACCTAGAGTTAGCAGATGTGATCTTCGCACTTAAAATTTGGAGGCATTACTTATATGGGGAGAAGGTGGAGATCTTTACGGATCATAAAAGCCTCAAATATTTCTTCACTCAAAAGGAACTAAACATGCGACAACGTCGTTGGCATGAACTATTGAAAGATTATGATCATACCATCCAATACCATCCTGGAAAAACGAACGTGGTAGCTGACGCATTGAGTAAAAGATCATATGCAAGTACGAGTACGATATTGTCAACACAAAGGCCCATTTTATGTGACTTGCAAAGGATGGAGATAGAGTTAAAGACTCCAAGGACCCATGTAATGATGGCGAATATACGAGTAGAACTGACTTTAATTGATAAAGTTAAAGCTGCTCAAGCTACAGACCTGCAGCTGATGCGTATGAGGAAGAAAGTGCAAGAAGGTGCTATGTCGGAAGCAAGAATCGATGAAGAAGGAATACTTTGAGTCAACTCCAGACTTTGTGTTCTTAACGACCCTGATTTAAAGTATAAAATCAAGATGGAGGCGCATAACACACCGTTTTCAATATATCCTGGGAGTACCAAAATGTATCATGATCTTCGACATACATTTTGGTGGGGCAATATGAAGAGAGAGATAGCACTGTTTATCTCAAGGTGTCTAACGTGTCAACGAGTCAAGACGGAGCATCAAGTACCAAAAGGTCCATTGCAACCACTTGAAATTCCAGAATGGAAGTGGGAGCACATTACCATGGATTTCGTTACCGGTCTTCCTAAGGTTTCTCAAGGTATAGATGCGATTTGGGTCATTGTTGATAGATTGACCAAGTCTGCTCATTTCTTATCGATCGAGAAACTTATACACTTGAACGTCTTGCTTCGTCATATGTACATAAACGAGATT
Source organism: Panax quinquefolius (assembly GCA_020205615.1). Classification (NCBI taxonomy): domain Eukaryota; kingdom Viridiplantae; phylum Streptophyta; class Magnoliopsida; order Apiales; family Araliaceae; genus Panax; species Panax quinquefolius. The sequence continues at coordinate 90,904,695 of CM035171.1, read as the reverse complement.
GTAAGACTGCATGGTATGCCAGTATCCATAGTTTCTGATCGAGACCCAAGATTCACTTCACGATTTTGGGTTAGTTTGTAGAAAGCTATGGGCACTGATTTACGATTTAGCTCGGCATATCATCCTCAGACCAGACGGACGATCGGAGAGGACTATTCAAACTCTTGAAGATCTATTAAGACTCTGTGTCCTTGATTTCAAGGGAAGTTGGGACAAGTTCTTACCATTGGTGGAGTTTTCCTACAACAACAGTTATCAAGCAAGTATTGGCATGGCTCCATTCGAAGCGTTGTATGGAAGAAAATGTCATTCTCCAATATGCTAGGATGAGGTGGGTGAAGCAACGTTGTTGGGACCGGAAGTTTTACCGTTGATACTGTTGAACTACTCGGTAGTAAAAGTACAGTAATACGCGTGATTGCATAGTAGCACACGGTATTGGTTATTGATGCTTACGTGAGAAGTCATTCAGTTTTGTTCAATTATTGCTATAGTAATTGTTGCATAATATCTCACGTTATTTGATTCAATTATTGTCGATATTTATTATATTGTTAAAATTAATAATTGAGATGACAAAATTATTAATATTATTATTTGCAATATTAACAATGTCTAGAAGTTCTGTCAAGAAGAGGTTTGGTCACCTAATTGCGCTTGATAGGAGAAATCCTTATTGAAAGCCCCTCTTTCCGGAACGACACGAGTCGATTAATATTGTGAATTGTAATAAAGATGATAAATGTTGTTAAAATTATTAAGGTGATTTTTATGAAGTTTGCTTATTTTATGGATTCCTATTTACCCATTTTTCAAAATAATCGATAGAAAATTATTTAAAGGTGGGGCCCACATGTAGGGCCCATATGTGTTGGAAAAATGATTTTGGAAATGGAAGAATATACGTTTGGAAGTATATATATGTATTGAGTATATGGTGGGAGAAAGTGATATTTGAAAGTGATAGGTGTGTGATGTGTGTGTGAGTGGAAAATGGTGAAAATAGTGATGTGTAAGAGTGTAGTGAAATTGATTTTTGGGAGGGTGGGGGATTGATGTTGGATATGGGGGGATAAAAAAATCTAGTGGTATATATAATATTGATATATATAAATTGAAAACATGTGTTTATATATATGTATTATATTTTAATTTTTGTTCAAATCTTATTGGTTAGTTGTTTGACTTAGTTGTTACTTGATTGAAGAAATAATTCTGCAAAATTATTTCCTACTTGAACAGCGCCCTTCCATTCTCCTATAAATAGAAGCTCATTCCTTCATTATTTCTTACGAATTCACTAACACTCTAGAGAGAGAAAATTATGGAGAGAAAGAAGAAAAGTTTTCTGCTACTTAACTACTCTTATATTCAGTTCTTTTACGGTAAGGGATATTATTTCTTTTGTATTCATGAAGAGAACTTCTGTTATTCCATTTTTTATTATTCTCATTGGAATAACCAAAGATCTGACTACCCTATACTTGGTGACATTCTTCTATTATCCCGCCTTTATTATTATTCATTGGAATATCCTGTCAGGCGTTTTTACGGATCGATTCCGCCTCTTTATTATTCATTTGAATATCACATGCGTGCGTTTTTACGCTGGACTGGTTTAAATCTTTATTATTATTACATTTGGAATATCCTATCTGCATGCGTTTCTGGCGGGACTTCGATTCCATCTTTATTAGTATTCTATTGGAATAACATGTCTATCTGCAATCCGCATGCATGGTGATTTCATTGTTATTCCATTCTTTATTATTCTGTTGAACATCCCGCTTGGTGCAAATTTACGCCTTACACGTTCCGTTATTTAGTATTATGTTTGAATAACCTGTCTATGCGAAGTACCGCATGCATGGTGATTTATTTTGTTATTCTATTCTTTATTATACTCAGTTGGTTAAAGTTTTGACTTCTATACCCCATTAAATTAGTGGAATATCCTTGATATTTGCGCTTCATCCAGTATCTTTTCATGGAAATATTCTTCTGAGCATTCTTGAATTTTACTCTACAAAGCAGTATCATGTTGACAATTTGGACGTTATTAGTTCCTAGATAAATTAATTCTTGAACTTGTTTTATTGAATTCTTATATCATTGCCATCATCCTCATGTTTATATTATGTTGAAAGTCATATGTGGCACAGAAAGTGCATGGATGGACTTGGTATGATTATGACCGAGGATTATTCGGTGTAATCATGGCCGTAATGTTACAAATGATATGGAAAAAGTCCTCATTGGCGTAGTGTATTGATGGACGATTGTTGGCATGATCATGACCATTAATGAATACACAAATATTCTTAGTCCGTAGTGCATGGATAATTGTGGTCGTGATACTAAAGAATATCATTGGTAGTAGTGCGAGGGTGATTCAATGATGTGGAATATTTATTAAAATTTGAGTCTCGGCGATAACGATGATGAAAACCTTTTAAATCATAAAAGATAGTAGATTTTATTTTCTACTTGACTCTTTTAATGGATTGCTTATTCAAGCCGCAGCTTAAACTTGATGTCTATTATATTTTATCAAGATAACATTCTTTGGAGACTAATGATAATTTATTCGCATTATCTTAGTCATAATATTTCTTACTGGGCTAGTTGAGCTCACCCTTTCTTTCACTGTTCTCTTTACGAAATGAGAATATAGCTGGGACGAGTCGGGGAATGGAGTGATGGTCCAGAGGATAGCATTAGTAGTCCTCACTATTCTGTGAAATAGTGCGATAATAATTGTAATGAGGACTCCTTTTGAGTTCGTATACTCTCTAGTAGACAATATTTGTATTCAAACTCACAGTTTATGTTTTGTCGTATTGTACACAACAGTTGTATTAGTAAGTTGTATTTGAATTTTGTACCATGTATCTGGCGACCTAAGATGGGTGATGTATACCTAATTTTGGGGGCGTCACAGTCCCGGCTACGTTCTCATTTCCTGATGAGAACAATGAAAGCAAAAGGGTGAGTTTAACTAGCCTAGTAAGAAATATTATGACTAAGATAATGCAGAATAAATTATCATTAGCCTTCAACAGTGTTAAACTGATAAAATATAAGAAACATCAAGTTTAACTGCAGCGGAACAAGCAATCAATTAGAAGAGTCAAGTAGAGCATGATATCTACTATCTTCTATGATTTAAAAAGTTTATCATCAACTTTATAGCTGAGACTCAGCTTAACAAATAATCCACATCACTGAATTATCCATGCACTACGGGCCAACGATATTCATTAGTATCACGTTCACAATTTATCCATGCAGTACGGGCCAAGGATATTCGTGTAATCACCAATGGTCATGATCATGCCAACAACTGTCCATCAATACACTACGGGCCATTGAGGACTTTTATCACATCATTTGTAACATTACGGGTCATGATTATACTGAATAATCCCTGGTCATAATCGTACCAATTAATATTCCATCTATGCACGTAAGTCAAAGATGACTTTCATCACAATATAAGCATAAGGATGATGACAATTATATAAAAATTCAATTAAAAGAAAACAAAGGATAAATTTTTAAAGATTTATAATTTAATTTATCCAGAATTCAATAATGTCCAAATTGTCAACATGATACTGCTTTGTGGAGTAAAATTCAAGAATAATATTGTATCAAAAATGATTTGGACAACAGAGAAATCAATTTTTATCATAAATAGTTCCCTAGGTGAATAGTACTCGCGTGAATAGTACTTTGGGAATAGTACCCCATGAATAGTATTCCGGCATGAAATGATCAATAATTATCAAGAATGCTCAGAATAATATTTCCATAAAAACATACTGGATGAAACGCAAATATCAAGGATATTCTACTAATTTCACGGAGTATAGAAGCAATACTTTAACAAAATGAGTGTAGAATTAAGTATACGAAATGAAATAATATTACTCACATACTACAAAATATAGAAGAAAATATTATTTCTTACAAATACTGAACAAAAATAATATCCCTTACCTTAGAAGAAGACTGAATACTAGAATAGTGAAGTAGCATAATACTCCTCTTTTTTCTCTCTATAACTTCTCTCTCTACAGCTTCTCTCTCTATAATTGCTCTTGTGAGTCTTAGTGAATTGGTGAGAATGAAAGAAGAATGAGCGTCTATTTATAGAAAAACATAGTTTTGATAATTGCACATTTTGGGGCTCGAATTATTACAGTATAGTACCTTCATCTTTTCCTCTATTTTTAATTTAGTCCTGCAAGTATTATCAATCTTGCACCACCTCCCATAATAGTAATGCATGTGAACCAATAGTTCCATTCATGTGAGCAAATAGTTATATGCAGGTGAGCAAATAGTTATATGCAGGTGAACTAATAGCAATTAATTGGTCATTTATCTGATTAATTACCCGATTGGTCAATATAACCTCTAGAAATCAATTATTATCGAAATAAATGTCGATTTTCACTAACACTAATAATCCCAACACAATGGAAATATCAATTTCATCTTTAATCAACACGAACTTATTCGTCATTAATATTATAACTCACAATATTTAATAACCAGATCATTCCCAAGAAAGATGTGGCTTTTCGATAAGGATTTCTCCCTATTGGCGTGCAATTAGGTGACCAAATCCCTTTCCTCGACAGAACTTTCTAGATATTATCAATATTGCAAATAATAATATGAATAACTTTGTCATCTCAATTATTTATTTAATAATATAACATATTATGCAGATGATACTGTGATAATAATTGAATCAATAATATGAGAGATATTATGCAGCAATTACTGTAGCAATAATTGAGTATAATCGAGTCGCGACTTCTCACGTAAGCATCAATAATCAATCACGTGTACTACTATGCAACCACGCCAGACATCGTACTTTTACCAAAGGCGGTTCAACAGTTTAACGGTAAAACTTTTGTCATTATTTTTATAAAAAGATATTTATGTCGTTTTCTAACTACGACAATACTTCCGTTGTGGGGTCCACCAATGATTGTGCCATCGTACGAATATTCCTTGTTAAAACGAATATTCCCCGACCAATCGAATATTTTATAATAACTTGCTTACTTTGCAAAATTTATAAATATTACTTACAACTATAACATTATATCAAATCCACACCATAATATTCAAAAATATATTTTAAGAAAAATTAATCTTTATTCATAAAAGTTGGGGTCTTACAACCTCCCCTTCTTATGAAATTTTGTCCTCGAAATTAGGGTACGTACCTGGTATATCGAAGAGGTGAGGATACCTTGACTTCATCTCAGATTCTAACTCCCAGGTCATTTCCTCAACATCGTGGTTTCTCCACAAAACTTTGACTTGAGGTATAACCTTGGAGCGTAGAATATGATCCTTCTTATCCAAGATTTTAACAGGTACTTCCTCATACGTTAAATCTTCTGCTATCTCGTCTAGTCCTAATTCAATAATGTGGTTCGGGTCTTCCAAATATTTACGTAACATAGATATGTGAAAAACGTTATGAACACGAGACATACTTGGCAGTAAGGCGAGTCTATAGGCCACAGTTCCTACTCGATCGAGGATTTTAAATGGCCTAATGAATCGAGGATTGAGCTTTCCTCTCTTTCCAAATCTTATAACTCATTTCCATGGAGCAACACGTAACAACACATGATCTCCAACATTAAATTTCACATCCTTTCGATGGAGATTAGCATAACTCTTTTGTTGGTCTTGTGAGGTTTTTATATGTTGTCGGATCATTTGAATCTTTTCTGTAGTCATGCGTACCAATTCTGGTCCCAACCATGTTGCTTCACCAACCTCATCCCAACATACTGGAGAACGACACTTGCATCCATAAAATGCCTCAGATGGAGCCATGACAATACTTGCTTGATAACTATTGTTGTAGGAAAATCCACCAATGGCAAGAACTTGTCCCAACTTCCTTTGAAGTCAACGACACAGAGTCTTAATAGATCTTCAAGCGTTTGAAGAGTCCTCTCTGACTGCCCGTCCGTTTGAGGATGATATGCTGAACTAAATCGTAAACCCGTGTCCATAGCTTTTTGCAAACTAACCCAAAATCGTGAAGTGAATCTTGGGTCTCGATTAAAAACTATGGATATTGGCATACCATGCAGTCTTACAATCTCATTTATGTAAATACGAGCAAGGCGTTCAAGTGAATAAGTTTCTTGTATAGTTAAGAAATGAGCAGACTTGGTCAATCTATCAACAATGACCCAAATCGCCTTGAGAAACCTTGGGAAGACCAGTAACAAAATCCATGGTAATGTGCTCCCACTTCCATTCTAGAATTTCAAGTGGTTGCAATGGACCTTTTGGCACTTGATACTCTACCTTGACACGTTGACAAGTTAAACACCTAGAGATAAACTCTACGATCTCTCTCTTTATATTGCTCCACCAAAATGTATGTCGATGATCACGATACATTTTAGTACTTCAAAGATGGATTGGAAACGGTGTGTTGTGCGCCTTCATCATGATTTTATACTTTAAATTAGGGTCGTTAGGAGCACAAAATCGGGAGTTGACTCGAAGTATTCCTTCTCATCCACTCTTGCTTCTTTAATAGCACCTTCTTGCACTTTCTTCTTCATACGTATCAGCTCCAGGTCTGTAGCCTAAGCAGCTTTAACTTTATCAATTAAAGTCGGTTCTAATCGTATATTCGCTATCTTCACGTAGGTTCTTGGAGTCTTTAATTTTATCTCCATCTTTTGTAAGTCGTACGAAATGGGTCTTTGTGTTAACAATATCGCACTCGTAAACGCATACGATCTTCCACTCAACGCGTCATCTACCACGTTCGCTTTTCTAGGATGGTATTCAATGGTATGATCGTAATCTTTCAACTACTCGAGCCGACGTGTTTGACGCATATTACGTTCGTTCTCGGTGAAGAAATATTTGAGGGTTTTGTACCGGGTTTTGTACTGAGGTCAATACAAAATTCGATTGCACGCTCTGGGGGTAGGCCAGAAAGTTCTTCGGGAATACGTCAGGAAATTTATTAACAATAGAAATATTATTCAAAACTGTGACTCTCGTCCAAAACTTGGATAACACCTCACATTGATACTTATCAACTTGGCACTGTTATTCACGACGTCCCCTATGGAGAGTCGGTGAATCCCACACAAGGAAGTCACCAATGAAAGGCTCGGGGTTCTTTACTTATGGCTTAATATGACAGTGATTGACTTTAGTGATTTGGTTACTTGAATTCGCATAACAGGTTGGTTAGGAATATGAAAGTTAACAAACTTATGAAAATAATTATTTTTAGTATAATGAGTAGCTAACTAGTCGATTTCTAAAATCACATTAAAGGCAAGTATTTTCAAAAAGATAAGATCGACAGGTAATATAAGGTTACCGATTTGAATCAAATAAGATTTATAAACAGTGGAGGTAACGAAGGTTTTTCATAATGGAGTTTCAACCGATAAGTCAAAGTCTAATTTCTCTAGGGTCAAGTTCAAACGTTGAGCACAATTATGTGAAATAAAAGAGTGGGTAGAACTGGTATCGAATAAGGTATATGTCAGGAATAAGCATGTGAATGATATTCCTATTTACATATGATTTGATTATAATATATATAGGAATGAATATGCAATTATGCTTGCATTAAGAAAAGTTGTAAAGTCCTTTGATAGATAATAGGAACATATGTATAAGGACATAGAATGAATTGATCAAATGTGTTAGGTTGATCCTACATAAGCAACACAGCTTTGTAAGGTCCTTAAAAAGAAATGATGTACAAGGACTATAAATATAGAAAGATTAAGCATGTTAGGTTGATCTAATGATGTAATAGATAGGCTTGTCTGATCGTCGAGCACTACACCAGATATCTTAATCTGCCAGGAGAGTAAAGGCAACTCGAGAACTATCGAGGAAGAATCGTAGTCTGCAAGATAGTAGATCTCGGAGTTCGTAGACTACCAGGAGAGACGAGAAATGATCGTAGTGTGTCGAGAAGAACTTCCTCAGGGCCGTAGTCTACTGAGGAAGTCATGTTCAGAATTGTAGAGACAGCCTGCCTACGAGCCGACCGAAGATCTGCCGAAGCCCAAGTCAAGAATCGTAGATTACACTCAGAATCGTAGAGTCTACTGATCATATCAGAGGAAGAGATCATAGTCGAGCAAGATCAGATGAAGACAAGCACAACAACAGAAATCGTAGTGTCAAGATCTGATCTTGAAGTCGTAGTGTCTGCACAGCCGAAACTGAATCGTAGAGTGCAGAACTAAGATCTCAACAGATGTGCTCACAATGCCAAGACAGAATCATAGAGCAAATATGATTCTCAAGGAATGAGCACTCCTAGAATATCCAAAGGAATGATGCCTCTGGTTGGCACTGCAAAGATATATCCCACCTAAAGGAAACCAGAGAGCACTCACGAATGGCATGCAAGCTAACAAAAGATATAAGCACCAACCCAATTAGCATCCAGATTGAGTTGTGAAGCCATTCGAGATGATTTCTTCCACAAGTTGATTAAAAGAAGACTTCAGTAACTGACTAAGGAAAGTCAGCAAGTGCAGTAGCTTTCAAGTTGTAAGATGACAATGATCTTGGAAGTAACAAGAATCGTAGTGTTTGCCAAACAAAGAAAGAACTGATTGAGTGCACACAGAGATACTGGTCAGCTTTTGAAGAACAAGTCTAAAGTGATTAAGCATTGGGTCAGTCGATTGATGATAAGTGAACGGGAGATCACAAGGATAAAGCGAGACGGACATGGCACAAATCTGAAGTGTCTTGCTACTCAAAAGGGGCCAGAACAAAGAAGTCAAGCCATCAGTATCTGAGAGCTATTGAGGCAAACAGAAGTGTTGAAGCACTACACAATAGAAGGAAGAGGTGTTCTACATTGAAGATCCAATCAACACTCTTCAAGATCGTAGTGTTGTCTCTACCAGTCAACAAGACACTACGATCAGGTCCAAGAAGACATGCATCAGAATCGTAGAGTTCGAACAACTGAAGATTGAAGCATTGGCAACGGTTCAATCTGAAGGTTGATATTTGGACAAGAGCTTATTGAGAGCTTATTTTGCATCGATGCAAAAGGACTACCTCTGATCAAGATATTAGAAGGGTAAAATAAAGTGTTCGACCTGCCCGAGGCATAAAAGTGACATATCTGACGGGGTAGGTAAAATAGTAGACTGTAGTGTCAGAAAGTCAGAAAATGAGATGTCCTGTCACATCGGCAGTCTACACCAAATAACTCGAGATCTGCGAAGCAAATCTAAAAGCTTTCAACGGCTATGTTATTGACGCTTATTTATTTTGAAAAGAGACATTAAACTGAAGAGTTAATGGGGGAGTTACAGCTCATTACTGTGCATCGTGCAACCAATGGTTGGTGGACACATCACTGTTTATATAGAGTTAGAAGGAACTGCCATAAAGAAAAATTCAAATTAGCAAACAGTTATCAAGAAGCTATCGAACCTCTCTCCTTCCCATTTTCAAACCCTAGAACCTTCTCAAAAGCCAAAATCAATTAACCCTTCAGAGCCTTGCCAAAATCAAAATCAGCCATCTCTCATAAACTCCTCTGAATCAAATACCCATATTCCTCGAACTATTCAAATGGAAGATTGGCGAGTAATCACTAGTATTCAACTCAGAACTAAGTCGTTTGAAAAATCCAAAAAGAAATTCAGAGACATTCTCAAACTTGTGAAGAAAGTTGGATTCTCTGAATGTCTTGAGGCTAGCACTCGAGTATATACTGAAATGATCAAGGAATTCTACTCAAATGCTTCGATAAATTCTGGGCTTCTGACCACGAAGGTGAAAGGATCAAGTCTGAAAATAAGTGCATCAGACATCAATTAATGCCTAGGGTTTCTCAACCAAGGTCTGATAAGCCTGGATGAAGTCAACATTGAAGAAGGCAAGAGGCTAATGTGGTACCAAAGAAACCATAATCTGAAGGATATAAAGAAAAAGGAGTTTTCGGAAGAATTCGAGTTCCTTGCTGAGATAGTGGGCAAATGTATACTATGCAAGGACACTCCACACGACACGGTGCTTGATCAACAGTTGAAAGTCATGTCTGCTATAGTTCTGAAGAAACGAATCAACTTTGGAGTTATCCTGTTTGATCAGATCTCCAAATGGGTAGAAAAAGCGGAGTTGAAGAAGTCTACAGAAAAACCCCTGACAAAGGTGTTTCATGGAAGACTATTGAGTATAGTGCTAAAGAAGAAACTGGGAAGCAAAATCAAGAATGATGAAGGAGAGCCTTTAAATATTCACAAAGTAATGTCTCCATAACTGTTTGTGAACTGGAAGAAAAACCCAAGGAAAACATGAGGTTGACAACTGGGAGCAGCAGCAAGGCCTCTGCAAAGAAGATGAAGGAAAAAGAGGTAGAGAGCTTTGAGTCTGATGACTCTGTACCAGCAGCAACCACACCAGCCAGAAAGAAATCCAAAGGTGTGAGGAAAATTGAGGCCCCACCAAGAAGTCTATCAACTGAAGACAAGGATGAAGAAGAAAAATTCCTGACTGTAGAAACCACCAAGAGAAGAAGTAACAGACTGCTTCAAGGGCCATCTAGAAAGAAAGCTAAGGTGGTAAACAGACTAGTCCCAGTTTACCAAGAAAGTACATCTGACGAAGAAAAGGACGTAGAGTCAGAAGAAGAAAAAGGAACTGGTGATGTCAAGACTGAATCCCCAAAGAACAAATCCAGCGATGAAGGTGGAAACAGATTCATGAAAGATAATGCAGATTCTAATGATGAAGAAGAATGCACAAGTCTAGTGGCTGACTCTCAGAGTATTCACTCTAAAAATGAAGAAAAGCTGCAAGATGACAAAACTACATCTCCCACTGTAACTACTCCTAAAAGCCCACATGATGGCTCCAAAGATGATGAGTCCAAAGAAGAAGGGCTTGCCCCTGACAAGGCTGAACCTCATGGAAGTTCGTCTAATCCAAAGGCCTCAGAGTCTGAAGAGGAAGAAGAGTCTGACTCTCCCATAGCTGAACCTCCAAGAAGAAGGAAGAGCTACATATTACTTGCCCAATTTTCTTCCAAAAAGAAAAATGATCACTCCAATGTTGTCATTGAATTAAGTGATGATGAGTCTGTATCACAGGAAAAAAGTGCTTAAGATGGGACCAGTGATGAAGAAGATGAATCAGAGGAAGATCTTGCTGAAGAAGGTTCTAGAAATGAAATGAAACAAGAAGGATTCATTGATGGAAATGATCAGAATGTTTCAAGCTCTGAAAAAGAAGAAATGAAGAAAGATCCTGGTTCTGCGCATCAGGAATTAATGGAATCAGAAGACCATCTTGTCATTTCTCTAGCAATGACTAATAGAAAAATTGCAAAGGAAATCTTGAATGAACCACAAGAAGTACTTCCAGAAACTCCAAGCCTAGAGCTAGTGCCTCAGAACTTCCCAAACGTGAAGAATTATACAACAATGATGATCAAAGACAAGCCGCATTACATAATATATAGACATGTTGGCAACCATTATATTCCCTTTGATCACAGAGTGGACATGGAAGGCAGAAGGATAATGGCCAAGGGGATAATTGTAGAGTCTGCTTACACTACTACTGATGATGTTCAAATCCAAAATAAGAAGCTTCCATCTGCTCAAGCACTATTGACCGACATTCCCTCATCCTCAAATAATTATTAGTACTCAACGATTTTTCAGATAATCAACACCTTCGAAAATCTGTCCAAGAATGCATATCGTAGAGTCCAATTTGGTGCTCAACAAGAGGCTGCCTAACCAGATGATCAAATGCATATGGAGAAGGAGCTGATGAAATTTTTTGATGAGCTGATTGAGAAGATATCTCTATTCACTAAAGAGTCAAAGAAGTTGACAACAGCAGAAGATAACTCAGTTCAAGAGAGACTCCAAGCAATGATGGCTGATTATCTCTCAAAATCAAAGAAAGAGATCACATCTATCTAAAGGCCATGAATGATCAGAAGGCAGATGCACTACGAGCAAAGAAGGCAAATGAAGAACAACTCCAAGTCCTCTCTGACAAGATTGACTATATGAATTAGTCTTTCTTAGTGAATCTTGAGCTAAGCCAACAGGAACTCAAGTTTGAAATTGCTAACTCCTCCTACCTGATGGAGCAGCATATGTCTAACATGGAGCAGCTCGCCCAAGTGATTAATGATAAAAAGGGGGAGAAAAAGAGTTATAGAAAGAGGCAGAGTAAGAGGCACTCAAGAAAGGGCAAGGAAAGCAAAAGGAAACAAAAGAAGAAGATAAAAGAAGAAGAAGCTTGGTCATCATCTGAGGGGGAGCCAAAGGATGATGAACCTGTATTTGCGAAGGTTGAGGGGGAGCCAAAAGAAGAAGAAATGAAGTCCACATCCTAGGGGGAGCAAGAGCAAAGGAATCAAACAGATGAATAGTTGACCAACAGACATCCTGTAAGCATACATGAAACCAAAGAGGTACATCTCTAATTGGTTAGGTATGTTCAGGATCCAAGATGTAAAATGTCATAGTGCATTAAATTCCATATTCTTATAAATGACATTCATGATTATCTATTTTATAAATACAGTTGCTCATTGTATATAAGATTCATTCATAACATGCATATGCATTTATTGTTTTTGTCATAATCAAATAGGGGGAGATTGTCAGGAATAAGCTTGTGAATGATATTCCTATTTATATATAAATTGATTATGATATATATATGAATGAATATGCAAGTACGCTTGCATTAAGAAAAACTATAAAGTTCTTTGATAGATAATAGGAACATATGTACAATGACTTAGAATGAATTGATCAAATATGTTAGGTTGATCCTACATAAGCAAAATATCTTTGTAAAGTCCTTAAAAAGAAATGATGTACAAGGACTATAAATATAGAAAGATCAAGCATGTTAGGTTGATCTAATGATGTAATAGATAGGCTTGTCTGATCATCGAGCACTACACCAGATATCGTAGTCTGTCAGGAGAGTCAAGGTAACTCAAGAACTATCGAGGCAGAATCGTAACTTGCCAGATAGTAGATCTCTGAGTTCGTAGACTACTAGGAGAGACGAGGAAGGATCGTAGTGTGTCGAGAAGAACTTCCTCAAGGTCGTAGTCTGCTGAGGAAGTCATGTTTAGAATCGTAGAGACAACCTGCCTACGAGCTGACCGAAGATCTGCCGAAGCCCAAGTCAAGAATCGTAGATTACACTTAGGGTCATAGAGTCTACTGATCATATCAGAGGCAGAGATCGTAGTCGAGCAAGATCAGATGAAGACAAGCACAACGACAGAAATCGTAGTGTCAAGATCTAATCTCGGAGTCGTAGTTTTAGCACAGCTGAAGCTGAATCGTAGAGTGCAGAACTAAGACCTCAACAGATGTGTTCACAATGCCAAGATAGAATCGTAGAGCAAATACAATTCTCAATGAATGAGTACTCCCAGAATATCCAAAGGAATGAAGCCTCTGGTTGGCACTACAAAGATATATCCCACCTTAAGGAAACAAGAGAGCACTCAACGAATGGCATGCAAGCTAACAGAAGATCTAAGCGCCAACCCAATCAGCATCCAGATTGAGTTGTGAAGCCATTCTAGATGAAGTCTTCCATAAGTTGATCAAAAGTAGACTTCAGTAACTGACTAAGGAAAGTCAACAAGTGCAGTAGCTGTCAAGTGGTAAGATGACAATGATCTTGGAAGTAACTAGGATCGTAATATTTGCCAAACAAAGAAAGAACTGATCGTATACAGAGATATTGGTCAGCTTTTGAAGAACAAGGCTAAAGTGATTAAGCATTGGGTCAGTCCATTGATGATAAGTGAATGGGAGATCACAAGGAGAAAGTGAGATGGACACACCACAAATCTGAAGTGTCTTGCTACTCAAAACGGGCCAGAACAAAGAAGTGAAGCCATCAATATCTTTGAGATATTGAGGAAAATAGAAGTGTTGAAGCACTGCTTAATAAAAGGAAGAGGTGTTCTAAATTGAAGATCCAATCAACACTCTTCAAGATCGTAGTGTTGTCTCTACCAGTCAACAAGACACTACGATCAGGTCCAAGAAGACATGCATCAGAATCGTAGAGTTCGAACAGCTGAAGATTGAAGCATTGGCAACGGTTCAATCTGAAGGTTGATATTTGGACAAGAGCTTATTGAGAGCATCGATGCAAAAGGATAACCTCTGATCAAGAAATCAGAAGGGTGAAATAAAGTCTTCGACGTGCCCGAGGCATAAAAGTGACATATCAGACGGGGTAGGTGAAACAGTAGTCTGCAGTGTCAGAAAGTCAGAAAAGGAGATGTCATATCACATCTACAGTCTACACCAAATAACTCAAGATCTGCGAAGCAAATCTAAAAGCTTTCAACGGATACTTTCCAACAGGAAGATTGGGAAGAAGTATAAATCAACAGAGCTTCAAAGATCAAGGTTGCTGATGATTGCGATGTTGCAGAATCGTTGAGTTGGTAGAATGTTAACGTTGACTCTACGAGTTCCACCTGAGCTTAAATAGAACAAGTCTTAGTGACAGTGAGACTACGAAGGTGGAAGTGAAGCAACTTTGAAAAAGGACTTGAAAAGATCAAAGCTTCACTCAACAAAGATGAGAATGTCACTTGAATTGGCATTTAAGCAAAGAGCCGAGAAGGGCAGGATGATAGCATTCAGAAGAGTGGCAAAGCACAAGGCAGATCCTAAAAGCCACGCTACGATTCACCATGAACCCAAAGCTGAAGCAGAGCAAGTGCAGAACCATGTTTGCCAACACGTTAAGAAGGGTTCAGGAAATGGTGATGGTGCATAGCTAACACTATATGAAGATGAGCAGAACAGAAGAAGATCAGTTACACTAAAGATGATGTGGTCCAGTCTCAAAGCAAAATGCAAAGAGGACCACACCAAGCTGCTAAGTACAAAAGATGATCAAGCTTAAAGACATCTTAGCAGCTCAACACCAACAACAACACCAACAACAAGAAGCCAGTGCCTGAGGGGTTCATGTCTGAAGGGACTAAATGAATTCCAAGCTTGTTGGGCTTGAAGAGTTCCTAGGGAACTAGAGAAGTTCCAAGGCTACTGGCCTTAAAGAGTTCTTAGTGAACTGAAGTCACAAGGCTGCTGGCCTTGAAGGAATCTTAGTGATTCAGGGTGTTTCCATTCCTTAGTGGAAATCCTGCTAGTTGAAAGCAGAAGAGTGGATTAGGAGCTTGAGTCTCTGAACCACTTAAAACCCCTTGTGTCTCTTACTTTATGTCATTTACATTATGTACATTAACTGCTATAACTACTATATATGTTTTAACTACTTACAACCGAACTAACTCTAAGAACAATGTATGTATGATTATGAATATATCAAAGAAGGGGATCTTTTACTTATTCCGTTGTGCTTGAAAAGATTCTTATATTTGTCATATGTTAAATCATTAGTTATACAAAATAAAAGAGAAAAGAATTTAAAATTAAAAAGGATCTATTCAACCCCCCCTTCTAGATCTATATTGTTCCTACTAGAAACTAACAGTATAGAATTCGCAATAGTTTATGATTAACTTACCCGTGATGACTTCATTCGATTCCTCGCTTGTTGGGAAGTTACGAAAAGCGGTCTCACTTAAACTATCGATTTTGACTTGTCTGGGACAACCTTTGGTGTCATCATTACAGCTGGAATTAACTTTCGTTATAGAGCATATTCCACCCTCAACTGTTTTGTCGTACTCCTGATCCATGATCTGAATCATTAATCTTCCATCCATATCGAATTGGGTTGATCGCAATGTACAAGGTAATTCAAAATTCGATGTTGGGTTCTCCCAATTGCTGTCCAAAGAGATAAATACATATCATCTATTTTAGCCTTCTTGGATCGAACTTCTCTTTCCAAAATTTAGCGCGTCGTGCGGCTTTTACCCATGCATCCTTCATTCTCACTCGTTCAGTTGTTTCTTCTTTTAGCTGATCCTTGACATTTTAATTCTAAGATTCCAGCTTTATCATCTTATACGCTGCCAAAGAATGCTTCTGTTCAAGCATCACATATCGGGTAACATAAGCTTGAATTATTACATCCTTTTGCTCCACGACCGCCTTCCATTCTTCAGCCTGCTCTTCTAACTCATGAATACGATTTTCCAGTTCTACATTTCGATCATAAAGTTCTCCTAATAAATTTTCCTCAGGTGACCCACCGGTTCGACCCACGGTTCAGTTTTAATGAATTGGGCTTAACTAAATTATCATTGGGCCTTGGTCATTCAAATTATTGGATTAATTAATAATCCAACTCAAATGAATTAGTCATTAAGTCTTAACTTAATTCTATAATACATATCGTATCACATACGTATAATTCACGTATTATTTCCGTATACTACTCGTACAATAATCGTATTGTACTTTGTATTTACTCAACGTATTATACGTAGATAATAAATAGTATCACCAAATGCATAACACTCGCCTTAACCCTAGCGCCATTCCTCCTACGCATATTATTTCCTTCTTAGAAATCAATATACTCAACCCTTAGGTTTTAAGTCCGCAGGCGAAAACTGTGTTTGCCATAAATGAAATATTACCAGATATTCCATCTCATCACGATATTCTATCATTACGCGTTTCCCGGAATTTCAAAATAATTCCCCGAACAGAAACAGATGAATAGTGTATTTACGAAAATTTCTCGGAAAGCAATTATTATCGTCTTGGAAATTCCAAACAACTATTTCTAACACGTAGCTAGAATACTAACCACGTTAGCACATTGTAGGTCATAGAATGACCTTCACATAGCTTATTCACAAAGAAATCAATTAAATTCATTTAAATCACATAATCAAATAAAAATTTAATTGTCATAAAAATCCGATTTTTTCGGGCGTTACATTATTATAGAGAGAAATTATAGAGAGAAAGAAGAAGAGAAGTCTGTTACCTCACTATTCCAGTATCCAGTTTTTCCAAGGTAGGGAGTATTATTTCTTTCTTATCCATAAAGAGAACTTTTGTTATTTCATTCTTTATTATTCTGTTGGAATAACCTGTATACGTGGGCTACCCTATACTTGGTGAAATTCTTCTGTTATTCCATTCTTTATTATTCTGCTGGAACATCCTGTCTGTGCATTTACGCCGGACCTGGTTCCATTATTTATCATTCTGTTGGAACGTCTTGTCTGTGCTTTACGCTTGACCTGGTTCCATTATTAATTATTCTGTTGGAATATCCATCTCATGCAATGCGTTTCTGCGGACCTAATTCCATCTTTATTATTACATTGGAATATCCATGCAGGCGCGTTTTATCTGGGACTGGTTCCGTTATTTATTATTCTCTTGGAATAACTCGTCTGTAAGGCCTATCGCATGCTTGGTGATTTCTTTTGTTATTCCATTCTCTATTATACTCGGTTGGTTAAAGTTTTGACTTATACTCCATGAAATTAGTGGAATATCCTTGATATTTAAGCTTCATCCAAAGATCTTTTCATGGAAATATTCTTCCGAGCATTCTTAAAATTTTACTCCACAAAGAAGTATCATGTTGACAATTTGGACGTTATTGATTCCTCGGATAAAATAATTCTGAACTTGTTTTATTGAATTCTTATATCATTGTCATCATCCTCATGTTTATATTTTGTTGAAAGTCATCTACGTGGCTTCAGTAGTGCATAGATGGACTTGGTATGATTATGACCAGAGATTATTAGGTGTAATCATGACCGTAATGTTACAAATGATGTGGTAAAAGTCCTCATTGGCCCGTAGTGCATTGATGGAAAGTTGTTGGCTTGATCATGACCATTAATGAATACAAAAATATTCTTGGCCCATAGTGCATGGATAATTGTGGTCGTTATACTAAAGAATATCCTTGGCCGTAGTGCAGGGATGATTCGGTGATGTGGATTATTTATTAAACTGAGTCCAAGCGATAAAAGTGATGAAAAAACCTTTTAATCATAAAAGATAGTAGATTTTATTCTCTACTTGACTCTTTTAATGGATTGCTTGTTCCGCTGCAGTTAAACTTTATGGTTGTTATATTATATCAGTTTAACACTATTGAAGGCTAACGATAATATATTCTACATTATCTTAGTCATAATATTTCCTACTGGGCTAGTTGAGCTCACCCTTTTACTTTCATTGTTCTCTTCAGGAAATGAGAACGTAGCAGGGACTAGTCGGAACCACGGGTGGATTAACTGACGGATGATAATAGCATTAGTAGTCCTCACTATTCAAAGGTGAAATAGTGGGAAAATAAATGTAATAATATTGAATTTGAGTTTGTATATTGTCTAGATGACAATATTTGTATTAAAACTCACAGCTTATGTTTTGTCGTACTTTGTACGACAATTGTATAATTAAGTTGTATTTGTATTCTGTACCATGTATTTGGCAACTTAGAATTGGTGATGTATACCTGTTTTGGGGGCGTCGCAGTTGGTATCAAAGCTTAGGGATATGATCCCTGGCTAAGATGTGAGACTAGAGATGTGAGACTATAACTACGAGGGGAGAGACGGGGAATTCCTTCGCTAGTGTGACTTACCTAATTTTTTGGTATTTAATTAGTTGGTCAGAGTATAGAGATAATATGTTGCATGTCAATTAACCCTTGTTTTGTGGCAGTATTTGAAAATGGCATCCGAGAATATTGAGAATAGCAATGGAGCACAAGATACCGTTGAGTCTCCACAGATCAACAATAAGAATAATGTGCATCAGGAAGGCTACAATCCTCATGCAAACAACAACACTGACCAAATGATGAACGATGGAATGTTCAGAGGATTTATGCGATTCATGCAACATCAGGCGAGAGCGGCTCCCGTTCAAAATGCAGGTAGAAAACCTGGAAACTCTCGGATGGTCACCGCTAAACAGTTCAAGGAGCTGGGACCACCCGAGTTTATTGGAGAGCCAAAACCACTTAAGGCGGAAGCGTGGATAAAGAAGATCACCAAGATATTTGATGTCTTGGGATGCTTCGAGGAGCAAAAGGTTCCCTTCGCCACCTTCATGTTGCGTGAAGTGGCAGATTACTGGTGGTAATTTGTAAAACGTATCCAGCCTAACGCACTCAAGATGTCTTGGGAGAATTTCCAAGAGCTATTCAATGATAAGTACTTTCCCGAAAGTATTCGTCAGATGAAAGAGGTGGAGTTTATCAAGTTGGAGCAAAAAAATATGACCGTGTCGCAATACGAGGCTAAATTTGCGGAGTTATCCCGGTTTGCATCCCATTTGGCAGATAATGAGGAGCGAATGACACGAATGTTTTTAAGAGGTTTGAAACCGGATATACGTCAATATCTTATTTCTCATAAACTATGTTTGTACTCAGATGTTGTAAATAGGGCTCAGTTATTGGATCGCGGTAACGAGTCAACGCAACCAAAAGAAAGCAAAGAAAAGATGAAAATACCAAAGTGGTATCGATCATCGGCGGTGACAACAAACGTGGAGGAATCAACATGCCGAAATGGTAACCACTTCGGTGGTAATCATGGCCAAGACAAGAAAAATGGATATTTCAAGAAAAGGAGATTCAACAATGATGGAAAGACGCCAAAGACCAAAGAACCGTGGTTAAGGAAGGAGAACGACCACCTATCATATGCTTCAAATGCGGAGGGGAGGGACATATCAGTCCAAACTACGCGATGCCATCCAAAGCGTGTTATAATTATGGAAGAGAAGGTCACCTAGCCCGATTTTGTCGTTCACCGAAGACAAGTTCAGCTAGGATGGAGGCACCAAAGGCCGTCCCAGAAAAGTCAAAGCCGATGGTGCAAGAGAGAGCATTTGTTGTTACCTCCCAGAAAGCAAGGAACCCGAACGAGGTCATCACGGGTAAGCTTATCATAAACTCTAGCGAAGTCTATACCTTATTTGATACCGGTTCTACCCATTCTTTTATTTCTCCTACTTGCGCCAACAATTAAATTTGACTCAGAGAAATTAGACTTTGAGTTATCAAATTGAAACTCCGCTGGGAGAAACCTTCATTACATCCAATCGCTTATAAGTCTTGTTTGGTTCAAATTGGTACCCTCACATTACCCGTCGATCTTATTTCATTGAAAATACTTGCATTTGACGTGATTCTGTGGATTGATTGGTTAACTACTCATCATGCAAAAATTGATTGTTTTCGTAAGGTTGTTAGCTTTCATATTCCTAACCAACCTATTATGCGAATTCAAACAACTAAACCATTAAAATCAATCAATGTCATTTCAAGTCATAAAGCTATTCGTTTATTGAAAAATTGATGTCAAGCTTTCTTAGCTCATGTCACGCATCTAAACAAAAATTAAATGGATTTGAATGATATTTCATTGTTAATAAATTTCCGACGTATTCCCCGAAAAACTTCCCGCCTACCCCGAGCGTGAAATTGAATTTTGTATCGACCTTGAACCCCAGACAAAACCCATTTCCAAAGCCCCATATCGAATGGCTCCTATTGAACTTCGAGGAGTTAAAGACCCATTCTGCGAGAATTGTTAGACATTGGTTTCATTCGTCCCTAAGACGCCTCCTTGGGGTGCTCCTGCTTTCTATTCGTGAAGAAGAAAGATGGGAGTATGTAACTTTGTATTGATTATCGAGAGTTGAATCATGTCACCATCAAAAATAGGTACCCATTGCCACGTATTGATGACATGTTTGACCAGTTGTAAGGCGCCAAATTCTTTTCAAAGATTGATCTTCGTTCAGGATATCATCAATTGAAGATTAGAACCGATGACATTCCAAAGACGGCTTTCAGAACTCGGTACGGGCATTATGAATTCCTAGTCATGTCCTTTGGATTGACTAATGCTCCTGCTACCTTCATGGAAATGATGAGCCGAGTATTCAAGGAATATTTGGATCATTTTGTGGTCGTCTTTATTGATGACATCCTCATATATTCCAAAAGCCGTGAAGCTGATGAGCAACACTTGAGGCTGATACTCCGAAAGCTTCGTGAAAATAAGCTATATGCCAAGTTGAAGAAATGCGAGTTCTGGCTTGAGGAAGTTGCATTCCTTGGTCACGTGATATCAAATCATGGGATATCTGTTGACCCTGCAAAGATTGAAGCAATTCAAAGCTGAGGGAAACCTAAATTAGTGACCGAAGTACGTAGCTTTCTCAGCTTAGCTGGTTATTATCGGAGATTCGTAGAAGAGTTTTCTCGAATCGCTACTCCATTAACTCAGCTGACTCGAAAAGATACAAAATTCGGTTGGAGCGTGGAATGTGAGAAGAGTTTTCAAGAACTCAAGAGGAGACTCATTTCAGGACCTGTTCTAACAATACCATCTGGCTCGGAGGGATTTGTCATCTCTGATGATGCTTCGCAAAGGGTTAGGATGTGTTCTCATGCAACATGGGAAAGTCATAGCTTTATGCCTCACTAAGAACTCAAAGAATATATGAGGAATTATCCTACTCATGATCTAGAGTTGGCAGCAGTCATTTTTGCGCTTAAAATTTGGAGGCATTACCTATATGGGGAGAAAGTGGAGGTCTATACGGATCATAAAAGCCTCAAATATTTCTTCACTCAAAAGGAACTAAACATGCGACAACGACGTTGGCATGAACTATTGAAAGATTATGATCATACCATCCAATACCATCCTGGAAAAAAGAACGTGGTAGCTGACGCATTGAGTAAAAGATTATATGCAAGTACGAGTACGATATTGTCAACACAAAGGCCCATTTTATGTGACTTGCAAAGGATGGAGATAGAGTTAAAGACTCCAGGGACCCATGTGATGATGGCGAATATACGAGTAGAACCGACTTTAGTCGATAAAGTTAAAGCTGCTCAAGCTACAAACCTAGAGCTGATGCGTATGAGGAAGAAAGTACAAGAAGGTGCTATGCCGGAAGCAAGAATCGATGAAGAATGAATACTTCGAGTCAACTCCAGACTTTATGTTCCTAACAACCCTGATTTAAAGTATAAAATCATGATGGAGGCGCACAACACACCGTTTAAAATCCATCCTGGGAGTACCAAAATGTATCGTGATCTTCGACATACATTTTGGTGGAGCAATATGAAGAGAGAGATAGCAGAATTTATCTCAAGGTGTTTAACTTGTGAACGAGTCAAGGCGGAGCATCAAGTACCAAAAGGTCCATCAGAACCACTTGAAATTCCGAATGGAAGTGGGAACACATTACCATGGATTTCAAGCATCGGTCTTCCCAAGGTTTCTCAAGGCATAGATGCAATTTGGGTCATTATTGATAGATTGACCAAGTCTGCTCATTTCCTACCTATACGAGAAACTTATACACTTGAACGTCTTGCTCGTATGTACATAAACGAGATTGTAAGAATGCATGGTATGCCAAGATCCATAGTTTCGATCGAGATCCAAGATTCACTTCAAGATTTTGGGGTTAGTTTGCAAAAAGCTATGGGCACGGATTTATTTATTTAGCTTCTAAGATATCATCCTCGACGGACGGCAATGATCAGAGAAGACCTTCAAACTCTTGAAGATCTATTAAGACTCTGTGTCCTTGACTTCAAAGGAAGTTGTTTTCCTACAACAACAGTTATCAAGCAAGTACTGGCGTGGCTCCATTTGAGGCGTTGTATGAAAGAAAGTGTCGTTCTCCAGTATGCTGGGATGAGGTGGGTGAAGTAACGTTGTTGGGACCGGAGTTGGTACGTATGACTACGGAAAAGATTCAAACGATCTGACAATGTATAAAAACCTCACAAGATCGACAAAAAAGTTATGCTAATCTTCATCGAAAGGACGTGGAATTCCATATTAGAGATCATGTGTTATTACGTGTTGCTTCATGGAAGGGAGTTACGAGATTTGGAAAGAGAGGAAAGCTCAACCCTCGATTCATTGGCCCATTTTTAATCCTCGATCGAGTAGGAACTGTGGCGTATAGACTCGCTTTACCACCATGTATGTCTCGTGTTCATAACGTTTTTCATATATCTATGTTACGTAAATATGTGAAAAACCCTAACCACATTATTGATTAGAACCAAAAGAGATAGAGGAAGATTTAACGTATGAAGAGTTACCTATTAAAATCTTGGATAAAGAGGATCATATTCTACGCTCCAAGGTTATACCTCAAGTCAAAGTTTTGTGGAGAAACCACGATGTGGAAGAAATGACCTGCGAGTTAGAATCTGAGATGAAATCAAGATATCCTTACCTCTTCGACATACCAGGTACGAACCCTAATTTCGAGGATGAAATTTCATAAGAAGGGGAGGTTGTAAGACCCCAACTTTTTGAATAAAGATTAAATTTTCTAGAAATATATTTTTGAATATTATGGTGTGGATTTGATATAATGTTATAGTTGTGGGTAATATTTACAAATTTTGCAAAGTACGCAAGTTGTTATATAATATTCGATTGGTCGGGGAATATTCATTTTAACAGGAATATTCGTGATAATGGCACAATCATCAGGACCCCACAACGGAATTATTGTTTGATTGAGAAAATGACAAAAATACTTTATGAAAATAACTATGGAAGTTTTACCGTTAACTGTTGAAACACCCTGGCAGTGTTAAAAGTACGATGTCTACGCGTGGTTGCATAAGAAGTACACGGTATTGATGCTTACGTGAGAAGTCACTCAGTTATACTCATTTATTGTTATAGTAATTGTTGCATCATATCTCTCATATTATTGATTCAATTATTGTCACAGTATCATTTGCATAATATTTTATATTATTAAATCAATAATTGAGACGACAAAGTTATTCATATTATTATTTGCAATATTGACAATGTCTAAGTTCATCGAGGAGAGGTTTGGTCACCTAATCAAGCGCCAATAAGGAGAAATCCTTATCTGAAAGCCCCTCTTTCTGGGAAAGACACAGTTTGTTAAATATTGTGAGTTATAATATTAATGATGAATAAGTTGTGTTGATTAAAAATGAATTTTGATAGTTCCATTGTGTTGGGATTATTAGTGTTAATGGAAATCAACATCTATTCCGATGATAATTGATGTCTGGGAGTTATATTGATAAATCGGGTAATTTATTGGATAAATGAGCAATTAATTGCTACTAATTCACATGCTTATATAACTATTTGTTCACATGTGTGTCCTATTGAATCACATTATTTACTATTAGGGGAGTTGGTGCAAGATTGATAATACTTGCATGACTAAGTTAAAAATGGAGGTATAGATGGAGGTACTATACTGTAATTCGTATTTTTCACATGATTATACTATTGATTCACATGATTGAACTATTGATTCACATTATTTACTATTAGGGGAGGTGGTGCAAGTTTGATAATACCTGCAGGACTAAATTAAAAATGAAAGAAAAGTTGGAGGTATTGTACTGTAATTTTTTGAGCCCCAAAACGTGCAATTATCAAAACTATATTTTCCTATAAATAGAAGCTCATTCTTCCTTCATTTTTCACCAATTCACAAAAGCTTTAGAGCGATTATTATAGAGAGAAATTATATAGAGAAAGAAGAAGAGAAGTCTGCTACCTCACTATTCCAGTATCCTGTTTTTCCAAGGTAGGGAGTATTATTTCTTTCTTATCCATGAAGAGAACTTCTGTTATTCCATTCTTTATTATTCTGTTGGAATAACCTGTATACGTGGGCTACCCTATACTTGGTGAAATTCTTCTGTTATTCCATTCTTTATTATTCTGCTGGAACATCCTGTCTGTGCATTTACGCCGGACCTGGTTCCATTATTTATCATTCTGTTGGAACATCCTGTCTGTGCTTTACGCATGACCTGGTTCCATTATTTATTATTCTGTTGGAATATCCTGTCTGTGCGTTTTACGCCGGACCTGATTCCGTCTTTATTATTCTGCTGGAATATCCTCATCTGCATGCATTTTACGTGGGACTGGTTCTCATTATTTATTATTCTATTGAATAACTCCGTCTGCATTTGGCTATCGCATGCCCGGTGATTTCTTTTGTTATTTCATTCTCTATTATACTCAAATGGTTAATGTTTTAACTTCTATACTCCATGAAATTAGTGGAATATCCTTGATATTTGCACTTCTTCATCCAAAGATCTTTTCATGGAAATATTCTTCTGAGCATTCTTAAAATTTTACTCCACAAAGAAGTATCATGTTGACAATTTGGACGTTATTGATTCCTGGAAAAAATAATTCTTGAACTTTTTTTATTGAATTCTTATATCATTGTCAACATCCTCATGTTTATATTTTGTTGAAAGTCGTCTGTGGCCTATAGTGCATAGATGGACTTGGTATGATTATGACCAGAGATTATTAGGTGTAATCATGACCGTAATGTTACAAATGATGTGGTAAAAGTCCTCATTGGCCCGTAGTGCGTTGATGGACAGTTGTTGGCATGATCATAACCATTAATGAATACACAAATATTCTTGGCCCGTAGTGCATGTATAATTGTGGTCGTGATACTAAAGAATATCCTTGGCCGTATTACAGGGGTGATTCGGTGATGTGGATTATTTATTAAGCTGAGTCCCAGCGATAAAAGTGATGAAAAAACCTTTTAATCGTAAAAGATAGTAGATTTTATTCTCTACTTGACTCTTTTAATGGATTGATTGTTCCGCTGAAGTTAAACTTGATGGTTGTTATATTATATCAGTTTAACACTGTTGAAGGCTAATGATAATATATTCTGCATTATCTTAGTCATAATATTTCCTACTGGGCTAGTTGAGCTCACCCTTTTACTTTCATTGTTCTCTTGAAAAATGAGAACGTAGCGTGGGGACTAGTCGGGGAACCAGAGTGACGGACGGATGATGATAGCATTAGTAGTCCTCACTATTCAGTGAAATAGTGGGAAAATAAGTGTAATAATATTGAATTTGAGTTTATATATTGTCTAGACGACAATATTTGTATTAAAACTCACAGCTTATGTTTTGTCGTACCTTTCACGGCAATTGTATAATTAAGTTGTATTTGTATTTTGTACCATGTATTTGGCGACTCAGAATAGGTGATGTATACCTATTTTGGGGGCGTCACACATATAGTCGTTACGAAGTTAAGATGTAATACATTGTGCACGATGTAGGGGTACTATAGGCTGATCACCTAGAGTACTTGCAGAGAGTGTTTTCAGTCTGTGTGATTGCTAAACATTCTGTTAATGATGGTTTACAGTGGTAATGCAATTATTAAACACCGGGAAGAGTTCAAGGTCTCAGATAGTCTTATGACTGTTAAAGGTTCAAGTCGAGATACTTGATAACCTAGGGACGTAGTTCAAGGTCTTATGACCCCTCAGCATGATTTAGAATCTTTTGAAATCCTGTTATTCATATCGCTTCCCAATTACTGAGTAATTGTGGAAGATTCTTATTATTCTGAAAGGTGAAAGTGGAAAGAATGAGAAAAATTAAGCAAAACATAATAATTTCAAGAAAGAAATGAAATTCCAGAAGAAGAGAAAATGTGAAACTCTTAGGAGATGAAGAAGTGAGGAATATGATGATCTTAGAAAGATCCTTCGAGAAAGAATTTGGTTGCAGAACCTAATGAATAAATAGATATTAACTTAAAATCTATTTTGATAAATTAAAAGAATGAATATTAGTAAGTCAAAATTTCGAGGACGAAATTCTTAGAAGAAAGGGTGAATGTAATATCTCGAGTGTTTATGATAACGATCCTTAGAAAAGGAAATGAAAGGGTTAATGAATATATAATAATCAAAATATAATTGAGTTCAAGTGAAAGCTTATGAAATAAAACTTACAAGAATTTATTTTGAAGAATGGTGGTAGTGGTAATAAATAGAACCTATATTAAGATAATGTGTTAAAGTTATTCAATGATAAATTTTGAAAAGAGATTTGGTGAAAACCGTGTAAGGAAGGTTTCGTTGATTCCGAGGACGGAATCCTTATAAGGGGGGAAAGATGTGACAACCCGAATTTTTTTAAATTATTATAATAAGAATTTAATAATTAAAATTCTTATTATGAGATGTTTTGAGTTTGAGTATGTATATATATGTGCTACATATGTTGAAATATATGATCTAGTGTGAAGAGAAATATATATTCATATATTGGGAAAGTGAGGTTTAATAGTTAAGTTAACTATTGAAGAAATTAAATGAATTTTGTAATTAATTGTAAATATTTATTGAATTAAATAAATATTTTAATTAAATTATTTATTGAGATAAATATATGGTTGATAAAGTTATGGTGAATTAATTTAGTAACTAAATTGATTAATATAAATTAAATTGAATAATGTTAATTTCATTTGAAGGATTTAATTTAAGGAAATAATTAAATTAAATCAATTGCTTAATATTTAAGAAAATAATTAAATTAAATAAAATGTTGTTTTGATCTAATTTATTAATTAAATTAGATATGTAAAGATTTATTAAGTATATTACAATGGGAATTATAATTATTATAATTATAAGTTTGAGTTAATTTAATTAATTTAATGGTGTGACATGAAACTATATAATATAAAGATTAATAAAATAATCTAGTTTGGGGGATATGTGGTAGCCAAACAAGGCTTTGTGGCCTTTGGCTTACCGTAACTTACGCCTATTGGTTTTGCTAACTGATATTCATGATTATCAATTGGCTTATTTTTATTTCACGTATTCTATTCTTCTATAGCCTTAGAGCAGAGTCTAGAAAAAGAGAGCTTGGAAGCCAGAGAGAGTTCTCTGTGATTTTCAAGAAGAAGGAGGGAAATTGCTAAACCTAATCATCATCATCTTGTTGCTAGCAAATAATCAAAGGAACAAGGTATAATTATTCTAGTGTAAACCATTGTCTTTGAAATTTTATTGCTAAATCATGTTGGATTGATATATATGTATATATATATATATATATGGTGTTATAATATGTTAATCATCGTTTGTAAGGGCTATTTGATGATCAAATTCGTGAGAGTTGGGTTGTAGTAAAAGATTTCAAATAAAAGTGTTTATGTTATAGAATATGGCTTAGAAAGTACAAAATTTCATGGTTAATACTTGTTGTAATCTGCGAATTGGTGATGGATTATGTTAGTATGTAAAGAAACGAAAACAACGTAGTTTAAATCGTGTTAATTGGTTAAGAAACGAAGCTGTGGCGATCAAATTCGCTAAATGTGTTTAAAACATGAAAATATAGCATGGACATTAAATTGGAACCCTTAAAATGATTTGTTAATTTGTTTGAAGTGTTATAATTACTCTGTAAATGAGTAGTTAGGAGTTTAACGAGTCCATAGAATCAAAAACCAACTAATTTAGACTTAAAACGAGAAAGTTATCACAAAAACTATAAATCGAAAGCGAGGCAGTAGTGAAAGTGCCACCCAGAGCCAGCAAGCACAGTGAGGGGGTCTAGAATTGGCACGGGCACGCTGGAATTGGCGCGGGCGCGCTGGAATGGGGAGAGCAAGGGGCGCGGCCGTGCCCAATTTGTGTTAACTGTGACTGCTTTGACCTGTTTTGGTAAAATGGTCATAACATTTTAATACGAACTCCGACTGAGGCGATTCAACATGATCCGGAACGAGGACGAATAGAACTACAACTTTTATTCTTTAAGATTTTCAATTTGAGGTCTGTAACAGTAGTCAAAATGGTCATTTTTAGGACTGTTGTGTTTTCGGGTGCAATCGGAGGGCGTCGGGCATGCAAATATGTTAGTATAGTGCTTCTGACGATAAAAGATGTTATTCTAAGTTATAAAACATGAATGTTAGTAAATATAATGATGCTTAACATTAACAAATAATGTATTAGATAAGTTATGTAAGCACACTAAGCATACACAAGAAAGACGATTCGGACGTGTGATGAATGAACGTCGAAACACCGTGACAATTGTTAATGAACGTTATAAAATATGGAATGGGTTTAATATAAACCTATAAATATTCCTATCAAGACTTAAACAGTTGAATGAATTTCAAATATTACATAAGTCGAAAAGTTAACACAATCAAATTGAACATTGTGTATTGATAATAGGAAGGGTTATGAGATATAGAATAAAGTTTACGTTACAACTATTATGCATTTCTATGTGACTAATAGTTGATGTGTATGATTATATAACTGTGTAGGAATACACGAAGTGCAGATAAACGTTAAGCAGTTAAGTCGTAGTTCATAAACTACGAATTAGGCAAGTCTTTCAGTTCCTATTTGCTATGTGAACTTGGTGATTAACTATTTTAAATATTTATTGCAAATAACATGATGTGTTATATATATGTTGAAAGTATGAAACATTAAAGTCAATCTATGACTACGTTGATTGAATAAAGCATGTTGATTGAGTAAGGAACTCAATCTTTATATTTGTTGTATGAACTGTAATATGTATGTTATGTTAGTACAATATTTATGAGTTATATGTTGATACATGTTATTATATGCTATGTGATGCATGAAAACTATTAGATTTTGCTGGACTGTCGAGCTCAACCTTGCAAATAACCATTTTTGTAAGTTAAGGATTGAAGGTAACACTATGTGCTACTTGAGTGACGTGGATCAGAAATAATACACGAGGATTAATATTTTAGCTAAAGTTGTTATTTCTTTATACCATGATTAAGATTCATGAGATGTACTAAATGTTTTATGATGTATAGTTTTATGTTGAGTTGTAAAGCTAATGTTAGAGTTATCTGATATATAAAGGTTATCGGATTGAAATATAAAATTTTATATAATAACAGTGATAAAGCGGATCATAAAATAAGATTGATTCAAAGACATGTAGATGATAAAGGTTTTGATTTAGGGAATTAAAGTAAGAAGACATAAAAGTTTAAATTATTCCGCATTATATAAAGTTTAACATCGAATAATAATGTAAAATCAGAAGGTAGATGTGTTATTAACGATCGAAGTTAATAATTAAATTGTATGAATTTTGGGGTCGTTACAACCACTTTGCGGGGATGAAGTAGGTGAACGTTGAATGTTGGGACCAGAGATGGTACAACAAACGGTAGAAATGGTTGAGCTAATAAGAACCCGATTGGTAACGGCTCAAGATAGACAAAGGAAGTATGCAAATCCTCATCGAGAGAAGAGGGATTTTGATGTAGGTTCATATGTCTTTCTGAAAGTATCACCTTGGAAAGGGAAGATACGTTTTGGGAAGAAAGAGAAGTTAAGTCCAAGGTTTGTAGGACCTTTTGAAATTTTAAGAAGGGTAGGAGAGGTAGCCTATGAAATAGCCTTACCTCCAGAAATGGAAAGAATACACAATGTGTTTCACGTGTCAGTGTTGCGTCCTTAAAAATCGGACTACAAGCACGTAATAGAGTATGAATCTATACAAGTGGAAAAAGACTTAACGTATGAAGAACTTCCGATTTAAATTGTTGATAGGAAGGAACAAGTCTTAAGAAATAAAATAATACCTTCAGTAAAGGTAATTTGGTGTAACCACAATGCCGAAGAAGCAACGTGGGAGCTCGAGAGTAAATGAAGGAAAAGTTTCCTCATTTGTTTATGTAATTATAGAGAGATTCTGGGGACAGAATCCTTATAAGGAGGGAAGAATGTAACGCCCGGGAAAATCGGATCTTTAATGAATTAAATTTTTATTTGATTATATGGATTAAATGAATTTAATTGATTAATTATGTGAGTAAGATATTTGAAGGTCGTTCTATGACCCAAAATGTGTGGATGTGGTTAGTATTCTGGCTATGTGCTAGGATTAATTGTTTTGAATTATCAAGACGAAAATAAATGTTTTTTGAGAATATTTCCGTAAAAATACAATTCATTCGATTTCGCTCAGAGCTTAGGTTTGAAATTCCAAGAAATGTGTAAGGATAGAATATGAAGATGTAATGGAATATCCAATAATATTTCATTTATGGCAAACGAAGTTTTCGCCTGCGGACTTAAAACCTAAGGGTTAGTGAAAGGGATTTCCAAAAGGGAAATGAAATGCGTATAATCATTTCGGTTATTAAACGTATGATATACGAATATGGTATGAATAGCGGTACGACGTATAATACGAATATCGTATGAATACTAAATGAAAAAATACGTGAGTAATACGCGTAGAATATGATTAGTTCTTATAGGATTCTGAGTTAAGGACTTTGTACAATTCAATTGGACTTGGATTTATAGCAAGCCCAATGAATTATGAAATCAAGCCCACGTTAAGGTCCAATATTAAGTAAGACAAGCCCAATCCAAGAAATCGAAGTGCAGATCGAACCGGCGGGTCATGTGATGGATAAAATGTAATAACCTGAATATTTTCTATATAAATAAATAAGAAATTTTGCATATTAATTTTTTATTATTATTATTTTAAAGATGAGAATATGTGCCAAGTAATGTGTATGTATATATGTGATAAATAAAATTTATTTATTTATGAATAATTTCAATTAATTTTATTTTAGAATTATTGATCATTATAATGTATATACTTATAATAATTAATTTTATAGTAAAAATGTCTTTATTATTTATTTTCTAAGAAAATATGATTTTTATATTATTTAAATAATATATGAAATGATTATTAAATTATTATAATTACTATTTTATTATATGAATTTTAGTTCGATTATTTAAGTTAATTATTTTTAACTTAATTAATAATGTTATATATGAAAGATAATCAGATATGAAATCCAAACCCTAATTTTGGATTTTGAGCTATGAATGAGAATAATAATATTATATTAAGTATAATATTATTTTTCGGTGTTATAAATATATACAGTATATGTGTAGATTGTTAATGGTTAGTCAATTATAGTGTATCACGACAAACCCTAGTATTACTGTCATAAACCATGATTGGAAATTTAAAACTGGAAATTAAGATCTATTCGAAATTTGTGTTATATGAATTATGTGCATATTATAGAATTAATGTTAATTAGATAAAACCCTAATTAATATTTGAAAGCCCTAATTTGAAATTAGAAACCCTAATTGCTAAAATTATAAACCCTAATTATTATTTTAGTAAATTGAAAGGTTAATTTAGGAACCCTAATGATAATTAAGGAACCCTAATTATTTAAACTCTAATTTTTATTAAAAACCCTAATTTAATTAGTATGTTTTAATTTAAATTTTTACTACCCTTTAATTTTTAATTGTCCAAACCCTAGTAATTATTTGGGAAACTTTAAGGTTAAAAATCTAGTGATTAAACCCTAGATTCAAGCACCTTGGACAAGAATACCCTTTGACTTAGTTGCAAAATTACAATTTTGCCCTTTTTGTCCCATTCTTGAATTATTGGTTAGACAAAATCTTCATCAAATCTGGCCAGTCACCCTACCCTATACCTAGCTATGAGCTACACCACCAGCACATGATCAGCCATTACAAGTCATTGCATACACGTTTTATATAGAATTCAAGAGAGAGAAAGTGCATTTTTACTCATATTTGTGTAACCCACTCCTAGCCATTCTCTCTCAAGCTCAAACCTCCGAATCTCATTACTAATATCAGTCACAAAGCAAGCCCCACGAAATTCATAAACAGATCATAAGCATAGAAATCAGATTTTGCTCACAAAAAGGTATGAACCCTAAAAAGAAATCTGATCTTGATCAAAGTGTTAGATGTTAGTTTATTTTTTGTTAAACATGTTGTAACGCCCCCAAAATCGGAACTATTTTCCTTCTCGATCTTGTGCGTGAATATTATCTTGTTCTAGCTTTAAAATATTATTTAATGTTAAAATAGCTAAAAATGCGGAATAAATTTATTTTTCTTTCTTTCCATTCATTCATTCCCTGAATCGCAACATTTACAATTCTTCTTTATACTAGAATCATATTTATTACATGATTTATTTAATCTGAATAGATATGAATATATGTACAAATCATTATTTCAAACATATTCCTAATTCAGAACAAATGATCTTCATCTATTGAATTAGTCAAAGATTTACTTCTCTGTGGTTTGCACACGTAAATACCATCAAATGATTCAACAAAATCTCAATTAAATCACTAGTCTTCTTTTTATGCGCTCCAAGTCACGATGTATCGCATCATAGCTTTCACCTGCAAATTAAGTAAGATTGAGCACGACGGCCTAGCAAGTTTAACAGTCTATCATGCATCACATAGCACATAAGTTTCACATTCAGTTCATGCATTTATATTCTTAGTGTTCAAGCATATTAGAAATGCATTATCACATTTATATCCTGCTGGCAGCAACATACATACCATAGCATGCTACACATGTCATGTACATGTCATTCATTGCACATATATATTGAGTTCCCCAACTCAATTCAATAATTAGTCATAATTTGACATTCATCATTCACAAATTGTGAACTTATTTGCATGTGTAAGTGCTCCAACATCTTGTGCCTTTCTTTTGGCTGCTGCTAATATGTTTTCATATAAGAAATGATAAGTGTGCAGTATGTGTGAATTTGAGATGCATATATGGATAGTTTGGTATATATTTTGTAGATGTAGTAATTTGAAACTGTAAACGAATGGTATTATTGGGATGTATTTTGAATGGTTATACATTTTGGCTTTAAATTTAAATGAGAATTTTTGACCTTTTAGCTATATATCATGACATTAGTATATTGCAGGTGCATTGGTAATGTAGGTGAATTATAATTTTTTTTCTTTTTTTTTTAATATACAACATTTTAAAAACATTATGTAAATGTGCCTAAACGTTGTCTGATATACTAAACAACATCATTTTGATTCAAAAAACGTTGTGGAATCATACCTACTACAACGTTTTTAAGCATCTGTTAATTTTTGAAAAACAAATCTACAACGTTTTTTCCTAAAAAACGTTGTGTATTGTGCTTAACTACAACGTTTTTAAAACGTTGTGTAAGGGTGTCAATTAAACAACATCCTTAACCACGACGTTTTCCTGACTGAAACCACAACGTTTTTTCCACGTTGTCTATTTACTATTTTGTAGTAGTGAAAGCAAATAATGCAGTTCATAGGTATTGCATACTTATAAACATAAATCATGCTAACAGTTATCTATAGCAATTATAAGTCCACATAAATAAACTGAGAAACTTGCCTTAAGTGCTGTTTAATGTTATAACTTATCTGCTCGATGATGATCCTACATAAATTGAGTATATATTCATACACACATTAGTTTCACATACTAAATTCGCATACTTAATATAAACTAATTTATTTACATTAATTATAATCTTTTGTTCTCGTCATAAAACTATTTCACGTTCTTTAGAAACTTTCTTTCATTATAACTTTTTTTTTTATGCCCAAAAAGGTTCTCTCATGGTTTTATTATATAAATACTTTACGTTTCAAAGCATAAACCATTTATATCTATTTATAGAAATATTTCTTGCCTCAATTTATAAACTTGGGACTGTATAGTTTATACATAGCTTTTATAGCGTAAACATAGTTTAATGTTCACCCTCGCGAATAAATTGAAATCTCATTCCATATGTATATTAGTTTTATACATATGTCCTTTAATAAATTCTTGATTCCGTTCTCATAATTCGTCATTTCGAAAACCCTTTTGTTTTTAAATTTTACATTCAATATTAACACATTCCATTCTAATATATAACTCTCTTTATATTTCATTACACCAATAGGCTCCGCATGTGTAAACTTACGTTTACATAATACTTTTATTGTTTCTCTTGTATATTGAATGAATTTACATTTTAAAAGGCTTCGACACGACTTTAGCATATCATTACGTTACATGTTTGGTTTATAACCATTCATATCTCACGAATTCTCATACTTTTATACGTAAACTATAGTTTAGCTTACACATCAAATGTATTTATAATTTATAAATTATAAATATTAAATCATTTCACACATTTGTATTATTTTATTTCTATTCCATTTCCATACGCAAAATTATCAAAACCATAGAAGCAAAACACGACGACATCTAAACAGTGGGTACAGCCAGAAGCTTGGCCCAGCGTAGCTCGACGTGCTTGACCTTGGCTGGGCCTCCCCAAGTACTCGATGTCTGTTTTGCGATATTCTAATTCCTAATTCGTTAAACCGATCCCGTCCCAATTTGGATATATTGTAGATACCATAGAAGAATATATTTAGAAAATATAAGCCACTCATTTTAGACATCATAGGCACTTCAAAACAGAACTTAAAAATGCCCAATCATAACAGTTTTTAACTTTTTCCCAGCTTTACCCTCTCTCGCTAAAATAGTCATAACTAATTCGTTTTAAAATATTTTTGAGCGATTCTTGCGCCCACGCGAAGCTAACTTCCGGAGCTACAACTCTTATTCAATAACATTTTTCACATTCTGTACTCATAATTCCAGAAAATTCGCTCAAGGGACAGGTCCAAATCTGATTCCCAGATTTTTGGACAGATTCGACGAACCCACTTTGGCACATCATAACTCGGTCGTCCGAACTCAGAACGAGTCCATTCCAGAGGCTATGTCTAGCTGGGATTTCACACTACAAGATCCCAGAAAATTATAATTTTCCAGAAAGTATTACTAGCCGAAATAGTTAACCAAAAGTAGCCCGACACACTAACTTTTCATATTTCTCATTTTGGCTTAGAATTACTTCCTC
The DNA here is from genome assembly GCA_020205615.1 of Panax quinquefolius. Lineage (NCBI taxonomy): Eukaryota > Viridiplantae > Streptophyta > Magnoliopsida > Apiales > Araliaceae > Panax > Panax quinquefolius. The sequence continues at coordinate 90,868,995 of CM035171.1, read as the reverse complement.
TTCAATATAATTCGCCCAAACTCTTTAATTATCATCATATGTAATATATGAATATATCCTAAGCCTTGTTTCTATATAATATTTGATTTTTAATAAAAACAGTCCATATAGAACTTTTAGCGAACACGTGGTGCGCGTTATTTTAAAACGCAGATTTCATAGCTATTCACTTATGTTCTAACCAAATTTGTTCCACCTTATTACTGCGCACAACAAATCTTATACTCCTTATCTCTATTTTCAGTTTACACCATCCAATTGTACAATTAAATGAATTATATACTATTAGTTCATAAACTAACGAGTTTACTAACTCACCAACTTTTAATTTCATTGCTTCCAACATAACCAATATGTCACATATAAATTTCCATTGCTAAATCTTTTAACCATAGCTCATATCACAGCCCAATTATAATTCAATTTATAGCTACAGTTTATATTGCCCAACATACAAACTCACTAATTTTCATAAACTTTATATAACTCTTACTTACCTTGCTATGGGTTGCACTTTCTATATATGATCTAGTTATACTCCACTGTTTTCTTCCCTTGCTGGCCGAAATAACCTCCAGCCCAAATCAGTGAGTAAATGAGCTTGTTTGACATGCTAGATTTTTAACATTTGGTTTTCGCTAGAATTTGCTTTATGCTTAAGCATTCTAATCACCATCACATGTTAAATTCTTGGAGTCAATATAGGTGATATACTCACCGATTTAGAAAGAATATTAACTAACTTGTTTTGCTCTTTGAGTTGTGTTAACTGAGAACTCAAAAGAGCCCCCAGCCCATGCCATGATCCGCTCTTGCTGCCTACTGCCTGCCAGTGAGCAACAGTTCCTACTCATACTTGTTCCATGCTTTACCAAGTCTTCATTTGTTAGGTTAGCTTACAAGATGTCATAATACATAATCTATACCAACCCAAAGTATTTACCAAATCAAGACAACATAAAAATACCTAGCTTGCCAACTGAGAGCTTAGAAAGAACTCCAGCCCAACACTAATTGATGCTACTGCTGCTGTTACGGGCAGCAGCTTTATGACCAACCTAGCTAGTTCTTTCACTTCTTACTTCTAATCCATATTTCGTTAATAACCATTTTTAGATATATTACACATAGAATATGGAAGTATCTCTAGAAAGTATAAAACCTTCATTTCAGTTTCATTAATCTACCCAGAACAGTGGGTAAAAAGAGCTTGACACACTGAATTTCAACCATTGGTTTTGGCTTGAAATTGAATTTCGTTTTAACTGAACATACTCAAACACTCTAATTATCATCACATACGTTATATCATCCAATCCCGAGCTTTAGTTCTATCAAATAACCAACTTTTAAGCAAAACAGTTCATTATGGACTTTTATCAAACAACTAGTCTGCATAGTTTAAAACTACTTGTGTCATAGCTATTTGTTTGTATTAACATCCATTTTATCACCCTTATTGCTCCTCAGTCCAACTTATCTCCTTTTGCCTAATTCAAATTCATAGCAATACAACAATAGCATACCAGTTACTTAAATACTACAACAGTAACATAGCAACTAAAAGAAAATGACTGTAACAGTCCTTCAAGTTCATGCCCAGCCATTCGGCCATTACTGTCCAATAAAAAGGAATGGAAAAAGTTCAATTTAGTATACCTTATCGGGCTGCTTGTTTATAGACTTCAAGATAGAGAGATTGATGGTTGTTTTGTTGATCAAGCCTTCTCCTTTACAAGTCGGATGCCTACACCTTCACCATATAACTTCTACTGATTTTTTTTTTGCTCTTACTATATTTGTACAGTTACTGAACTAGGGTATGGTGTGGCCATATTTGGCTGAACTTTGGCTAGTCATCATGGCCCTATTGCTTTCTTTCATTAACCTATACATGGCTATGTTATGGACTCATTAAGCCCCCTGACACAACAGTCATTTGGCCTCTATTACCTTAGCTGATATACCCTACATTGGCCTCTACCATGGCCCCTAATCAGCCTCCTAGCACCCTCCTCACAGCTCAGCTGATACCCATCAAAGGATAGCAGTCTACTTGGCCCCTAAGAGTAGCCATATCATCACAGCCACCCTATGCATCTAACTACCTACTAGCCAATGCTAACTTACTAACCAATTGCTAACTTACTGACTACTAAAGCCAACTAACTGCTCACTTTTATTTGACTAAAACATCTCTATTTTTCATTTCATGTGGCTTTCGGATGGGGACACCAAAAAGGTTAGGCATTGATTTTGGTTTGGGCTCAAGGCACTTATCGCATAAGCAATAACTCATACTCTAGAAAATAATAGAGAAGGCTTGTAAGCATACGTAGTGGCATTAATATAGCCCAATAACTTAATATGGACTCTCATTACATATCCATATATATGAATTTTATCTACCATATTTATTTAGGCTTGGCAAAAATAATTAGCACATACATCATGATGGCTTTATAAATACCAATGGTAGCACACCAATTTCCTTATTTGTCACTAAATAATACTTTTTGATGAAATTAACTATATTATAATATAATTATTTCATGGATCTCATAGGTAGATTTATGTCAAGAATATTTCCTAACTAAGATATGTTGGCTTTCCTTTTCATTCTTGATGTTTATATAACATTATATTAATATATATTATTCTTCTCTTCCTTTAATAAATTGCCCCTACAATTTATAAATATATAATACCAATATATTTATTAAGCATAAGCATCACATATTGCATAGTTCATACACGCTTATGTAATATAATATCGTACAACATATTATCTAATAAGAATTTTATTTATTTAATTCTTATTTTAATATTACCCAAAATTTGGGTTATCACATTCCTTCCCCCTTATAAGGATTCCGTCCCCGGAATCACAATACCGAATCATTCTTAATTGATTTAGATCTTATTTTTGCTTGTAACCTTATTGTTGAATCATTTCAACGTACCATTTCCTTAGATTTTTCTTAAAATTTTTTAAATAAATCATCTATTTCCACTCTAGGCTTTAAACTTTAAATCCTTAATTTAATCATTCAAGATCTTCTAAATTTTTGGGTTGTCACACATGTAATATGTAGTATATAATGATGATTTGGGTTGCTCGATGTTAAATCCATAACTTCTAGAGACTCAGATTTGATGTTTTTAAAAATCTGGAAAACTTTATTTTTGCGACTGACAATCGAATGTCAGGTCTGGTATATTTCTGGCTATTAATGATTTTAGTGTTTTTAATGTTTAAACATATAGTGTGCTATGAGATCTTAGATCTGAAACTGGAATCTAGCCCAAAACATGAACAAGTTAAAAGTTATAGCTGGTCAAACCTAGTTGACCGAGCATGACTTTACAAATCTGGAAAACCGAGATTGTGCCCAGACAGGGCCTGACAACATTTTCAAGCCACTAGATCTGCTAGAGTGTTGTTGTTTTGATTTTGTTATGGTAACTAAGTTGTAGCTTGTTATGTTTACTATGGATATATGCCTCTAGATCCCTTATATCATCATTGTATTGAATACAGTGGAACGTCAAACTAGCTTACTAATCCACGAAATCTGTTTCTGGAAATTCCAGAAAATTCAAGAACATGTCTTCTGACATGGTTTGACCGGACTAGATCGGCATGCTCTATTGTTTTTATACTGTTTTTATGTAATGGATATGTAGTATTACATGTTAGCTACAACCTCGAATCAATAGATCACATAGAGCAAACACACAACGCGAGATATAAGGATCCAAAGTAGCATACTCGTTCTGTTCTTCATTCTGGAAAACCCAGAAATGAAGAACAGACTCTGACACGATTTTCTGAGCCCCAACGCGTTTTGATTATTTATGTTTAGACTTGACCATGGATTGCAACATGTTCTCTGATAGTTTTTCTGACAAACTGACCGTTGAAGCGAAAACACTTAACATGAACAGTTAGATGATTTAAGGCCATCCAAATCATCGACCAACCGACGACTTTGTTTTCTCGGCGACGAAGCGTCAAGAACAGCTCTGACAGTTTGTTCTTGAGCTTAGATCTTGCATATGATGCATGTTTTGACCATGTTTGTTGTTAGACTATCTAGTATTACATCCGTTCTATAATAGCTAACCATTAACTCGACCAGAAACACATTACACACACTTTAATGATCATGGTCAAATGAGGTACCCTTGAAGATCGATCGTCGTTGTTCTTGAGCCTCAAGAACACCTATCGCGATGAAAAATCAATTACTAAAGCCTTTAGCGACGGATTTAATTATTTTTATTTTATAATTTCTCGAAAATACATTAAAAATAGAAATAAATTCCTAAAATTATAAAATCTAATTTAAAAATTATTTTAAGTTATAAAATTAACTTTTAATAATTTGACATATTTTTCATAAATATTAATATTTATTTGGATATTATTGGTATTTAAATTATTTAATAAATGCATTAAATAAATTAATTAAAAATGATTTTATTGTATTAAAAATCATTTTAAATAATAATAAGGTATTTAATAATATTTTAAGTTATAAAACATAACTTTTAATATTTTAAGATTAGTTTAATTAATTATTAAATATTAATGATATTAGATTTATTTAGTAATTATATTAAATAAATTAATTAAAATGATTTTAATATTATAAAAATCATTTTAAATGAAAATAAATAGTTTAAAAATATTTTAAGTTATAAAATACAACTTTTGATATTTAAAGGTAAATTTCATTAATAATTTAATATTAATGATATTAAGTTTATTTAATAATTATATTAAATAAATAGTTTTAAAATGGTTTTATTGAATTAAAAATCATTTAAAAAGGAAATAAATGAATTAAAAATATTTTAAGTTATAACTAATGACTTTTAATATTTTGATAAATAATAAATTAATATTCTAATATTAATGGTAATTATTTAAAATGATTTTAAATGTTTTAAAAATCATTTAAGGGTAATATTAATACTTTAAAAATATTTTGAGTTATTATAAATAACTTTAATTTTTTGGCAATAGTTTCATTAATAGTTTAATATTAATTAAATATTAATGATAATAGAATTAGTTAATATTTTAATCATTTAATAATGATTTCAGAGTTTAAAAATTTATGATAAAGTATAATAATTATTTAAAAATTATTATAAGGCTATGAAAAATAATATGACTAATATTTAAAATATCTAAACGACTATTGAACTACACGATAGAGTCTTAGACTCGATAATTACCCGATAAAGCCGTCGGTACACCGAAATATTTCAGAAATTAATTTGGACTTAGATAATTTGACTAAACACATGTTTGTTTATGATGTAATGACTGTTAAACATATGCGACAATGTGATTAGGTTATGTGCTGACTGCAATTAGCAGTACTATGTGATATGATATATTATTCTAATCGAACGAATGATCTTATTAATGATAGGTTTTGATATAAAAGATAGAACTAAGTTGCGTTATTGTAAGCAGCAGCTCAGGTAGGTATCTAAACCTTATGCACTACTTTTATTTCATGCAAATAGGTATATTATGTTATGCAAGTTTCCTAAACTTACTCCAATTACTATTGAGCAAGTATCTGATCTATTATTTATATTATGCAAGTATCCTACCTTTGCATTTCCTTTATGCAATGGACATGAGTAAGAAAGTTTCAGAATCATATTATTGTGCCAGATTATTAACTATATTATTATTGATTATCCAATTATTCATATTCATACAAGTTCTTACATTATCCGATCATTGTATTATTGTATAATTCAGATATTTATTTTGTTCGTTAATTCGTATATAGGGTTAGACAAGTGTCCCCACTTGGATAACCATTGTATTTAAATATATGTTGATACATACTTATTGATTTCGAGTATGTATATGTTGACTTAAAAGCCGTCTAAGCTATTTGATTCAGCTAGACATAAAAATATTGTTGAATAAGATAGAACGTTATTGTATCCAACAAGATTGTTTTGGTTCGGATTCCCAACTAAGTATGAACATCCCGAATATGGGAAAACTTTTGTGCACCTAAGGTGGATAGAGTGAACGATAATATCGTTCTTGCATGTAGTATTGATCAATACAGGGCACATTGGGCAGATCACCCTCGTGTCCATAAGTTATGACGGTTTGCGGATGAAGTTCTGCTAAACCCTAGCGAAAATGAAAAACAATGTTCATAGTCTGTCGACTAATCTCCAGTTATAGTCAGTACGTAGTTTCAAAAATTTGAGATAGATTTGGTATGTTGTTATTATTGGTTCAGCTTGCTTCACAACAGTTGATTCGTTTTAGAAGTGTTACTCAAAGAAAACATTTAATTCTTTCAGTTTATATTTATTGTTGCTATTACTTGCTAGGCAATCAAATGCTCATTCTTGCTTTAAAATTTAAATGTTTTTAGCTACGCATGATCAACCAGAATGTTCAGGCCAGAACAAGGGAAAAGGAAAGCAATCAGAATAATTCTATGTTATCTTTTGTAATAGTTAGACAATATTAAGACAATGATATTTATTATCTATCATGTAATGTATTATAGTAAAGGTTGCGTACTTGGGATTAGACTTTGATATATTTAATTAAGTTTGATATTTATATTATTGTTATTATTATTAGTATTATTCCACTCATAGAAATGGTATCGTAAAGCACCGAGTTCAGGTTTCAAGTACCCGAGTTTGGGGGCGTTACATAAAACCCATGGGGCAACCCATAGGAAGACCAAAGGAGGTGTGGGTTGGCCACTTGGCCACCAAGTAAAGTGATTACTTGGTGGCTAAGTTGTTGAGGAGGTGGGGAATAGTAAGGAGGTGGCATTTGTACCATTTTGCCTTCCGTTTGAAATCCTATAAATAAAGAGCTTGGCTAGTTCATTTGGTAGTTTGCCAATATTAGCTAACATATATTGAGAGAGAGAAAGAGCTAGAAACAAGTAATCAAGCTACTTCCAAGTAAACCATATACGGTTAGTCAAGAACGCGAAGAACGAAAAAGGTAATATTTCGTAAAAATTAGTCTTCATCTTTTTCGATTTCCTTCTCGTAGAGAATCGTACATTGGTGGAGCATGTCTCTTGAGGAGGAATAAGGATGGCTATTAATGATGAAAACATTGATAAGTTATGATCAAATAG